>CM043868.1:6343652-7567361 GCA_023846275.1 Vanilla planifolia
GACATAAAGGTTTTGCAATTGCAAAAACACAAAGTACTAACAACATTAAACCGTGATAATTATATGAATCTTCTAACACCATTGTTCTTTATCAATTTGGAACTAATGTAGCAACCCTTATCATTTTAATTAGGCAATACAAAGTATTGTTTCAATGTGATGCCATAGAATAATCAATAATCAACTTAATCCCGTTTGAAAAATCAAGGATCATTAATTTAATCATGAAATTCAATTCTTAAAGCTACTATAATAGTTAAATTTAAAAAATCAAACCCCTAAGAAATGCAACACAATATTTCATTAATAACCCTCCAGTAAATAATAAAGGAATCAAACCTTGAAATCATTTCAACTCATTCACAAAAGGTGTTTGTCATTCTATTGCAATGACAACTTATCACATGGCACAACAAAGTTTTAATATGTAAGGTAAGCTAAGGTGCTCATCATAAATTATGAACCCTTAAGAACCATAAACCAAAACCACAAGAAAGGATCAACTTAAATGCCATCATAAGAAAGGTTATACTTAAATACCATGGGTTTATGCTATGTATTATGCATTTTCATTGTGCATTGTATGTAAGAAGATAGATATTGACATAAAATATAATCAAAACAATATTAATATAATGAAATATTTCTAAAACATCATTAAATATTGACCAATTTGTTTGCAAAAAAAATCATCAATCATTGATTTTTATATATACCAAAAAAATAATCATCTACTAATTCTAATGGAATGAATTTACAATCAAGTATATATCTTCCTAATCCTTTAAAAATTGCTTTGCATTTCATTTCTAGATTGATACGATTAGTAGTAGATTGTATAATGTACTTGTACCTTCCTTTGTAGAATATTTTCTTTTCCTATCATTTATAATAGATATTTGGGGCACTGTTCATAATGCAAAAGAAATTGTGCAAATTTGGAGCAAGTTTCTTTGCAACAATAGATCACCGGATTACAAGTCATTCATCTTTAGTTCTATCCAACATAGGAACTACTATAAGTACAATAAAACTCACCCTTTATGGAGCGAAGAACCACAGTATTTGCTGACATTGCCCGAGCGAAACCAAAATCACAAAGCTGGATGGCAAAAAGCAACAATGATGAGAGGAGCACATATGCTACATTAGGGATAGTCACAATATAAGACTGCATTTTTTTTTTTTTTTAGATTTTTTGTGTATATATTATTGGAATCAATTCGACAACTTCTAGAACCTTAGTCACAAAAAATGAAATTATATTGACATAAAAAACTAGAGTGACAATGAAGAACATACACGATATGTCAATTGTATTCAAGATTAAGCACTTGCGATGACTACTTTGCATGGATTTGGTTCCTTTGGTTACACTTTATTTCTTGAGTTTAACATTAGCATTAACAAAGAGCAAACAACCATGTCCTACTCCCTAGAACTTTGGGAAGGCTTAAGATTATTAACTATTATAATGGATGTTCCACAATACCAGGGCAAAAACCAAAGACAAAAAGTTCAGGTCTAAATGCTCAAACAAATAGCATAAGGATGTACATGTTTCCTATTATTATATATTTTATTATTGTCAAGATTTACCTCAATATCAATTTATACAAATTTTGACTTTAAGATCATATTTAAAAAAAACAAGCTTTATAATTGATGGATCAATGATTGGGATTATTGTTGTCGTTCCAATAATGTTTAATAATATCTTGCATTAGCAAGTTAAGAAGATCAACATATGGGATATTCCATAATTATCATATAATATATTTTATTTATTAAGAATATTGCTCTCATGTTTTTTATATTTTTTATCTGTTATATTGTTTATTTATAAACACTCTTCTTAAATAATAAAAACATGAAAATCTTTGTATCCACATGGTATCAAAGCCTTAGAAATTAGTCATTTTCCTTTCTTCCTCATTGATACTTTCCTAGAGGCATGACCAGCAACCCTCTCCATCTCCCCTCTACCTCCATTTTGGTCCATCCTGTCCTTCTCTACCTTCTCTACAACTTAGTTGATTCTTAGTATCCTCAATCTCCCATACACTATCCTTCAACTTCTTATTTCCACGTCTTTTTTATCTTCAATGAAGGAATATCAACGCGAAAGAGGTAAGCATCTTCAAATCAACCCATTCTAAAAAAAAAAACTCTAATCCACAACTCTTCTCTTCCTCATTAGTGATGTCTCATGCATCCCTTTAGCTCTAATGCTTGAGCAATACTACATACATTGGTTCAATAATGGCTTCTTGATATGTAACAAAGTACTTCATCTTTTCTATCCTTTATTGAATTTCTTGACTCCTCTTTCTAATAGTTTTACTTAAACATTGGCAAAATTATGTGTTATGGCCTCTAGCTTTTTATTTTCTAAAAAGGTTTCATGAGGAAATTCATCATCCAAACTCTCTGCCTTCTTAACTAATAACTACCACCAAATATACTAAATAACAAAGTCCAGGTTAAGTGGTTCACACATGGAAACTTAATGATATCGAATCTACTATTGTTGCCACATTCATGCTTTAAGAAAATACAAATGGAATGTGGAACTTCTTCATTATATATACATTTAGAACAATAACATCTCTTAGTTATTCATTCTCAACTCCGAATACAATAAGATAATAAATCTATTCAACAATATCATAGCACCATGTAAAGTATATTGATCTACTATTGATCCCGCCATTTTAAAAAATAAAATAAACATGTGCAAAGTTTCTATCTAATCTCCATTAACTCTCCAATCTATTCCAACTCAATCAGTGCTTGAATCTATTATTCCAAATATGTATATGACTCTCTTATGTGTTTCTTGCACCATTGAGCTTCTTATTCAATCTTTTACTTATCTTAGTCATTTTAATATTGTTGTAACCATGGTGATGGTGACCATGTTGGAGAACACATTCATGGTTGTAATCTCTTTGCACATTATCACAATTGTCAAAGAACTAACCACACCAAAATCATTGTCAAAAAGAGTTGACATCCTCTCACTACTAAACATGTTGTCACCACTATTAAATCTATTAATACACAATTAAGAATTGATTCTATTCTCAAAAAGCATACACTTATCCAACACTCCCAACTAACCTCTAATCCCATATGGTTTCCACCTCCAGATATGTTATAGTTGTATGTCCACCCGTAGAGGAATCAATAGAACACTAGCCAGGTAAGCAAACACTTTTACAAAAGATCAATGACATGAGAATCAAGGTGTCTTTCATAGAAGCAAATAGGGAAAAACTTTTTACAAAAGATCTAATGAGATCCATAAAATACTAGAAAAAGAACCTACACAACGGACTATGGTTAGGAAAGCTAACCCATAAAAGCCTGCAGAACTAACTCAAAAGACTCTTACACATAATGTGAAATAAAGAACCAAAAAAATACAATAAAGCTTAAAATAAATTCCTACAAACAAAAAAATTAATCCATGAAGCATAACTAAAATCATGGTGGAGAAATTAAACAATGTTACCAAACAACAAAAACAAAAAAGTTTCACTTCAATAGAATTGAATGACAAACTTGAAGGTCAATCTAAAATAGATTCTTGCAACGCTATGAAAATCTTCAATTCTTGAGTAGTTACAAAAATTTTGAAAGTAAAAGTTTAACCAAAAGATTGTTTTAGTTCTAAATAGGATCATATTTATAACCTTAGAATATTTTTGAAAAACAGCAACTATAATACGACCATTTATTGCATTGAAATAAAGTACATTTTTCAATTATCTAAAATTTAGTAATCGATACTTGTTTTTCATAAACCAATTAGACAGTCCCATCATGACATCAAATATTCTATCAGATTAAACCTAATCCTTTCGATTCATTGAATAATATATTGAATTGAACCACATAAAATATGATGATTATCAAATGTCCTAAGTGGTCTAATAGTCATCTAACAAAGAACTCCATTTTAATTTTAGATTTTAACAAATGATCAAACCAACACCAAAGACTTGTCAAACAAAATGATGTTCATCCAATAAAGATCCAATTTGGTTGACCCAACTTATCTTAATGTTAAATTATGTCATAAGATAATTTGATCATTATCAAACCAACCATTGAATGTTAATTGGATGGATCAATAATCATCCAACAAAAACCCAATTTGATGGGTAATTTTATGTTAAAATCAGATCCTTTCATCAAATGGTCTAATACACATTAAATGCATTATAAGACAAACCATCAGATTCAATGATTATTAGACAAAAATTTTATTTTAAGCTTTATTATTTCTATCTCATCGAACTTAAGATCGAAACAATTCGATAATCGTCTAATAGAATATGCTATTTTGCACATATTCATTGAATTATATATATAAAATAAGTTGATGTAAATTCTAATAGATATTACTTAAGTCCATTCAAAGCATCAAATCATTTGGTGATCAAGCAAAGTCGATTGGACAATCTGATAAGTTCAATGGACGGTTTGATCTATGTAAAAACTTTAATTTAGAAATCTGTTTTGATTGAAAAAACTTATCTTGTGTGAATTTTTTATTTCACTATTTCATGCTATCACCTAATATGATCTCAATGACTCAAAAGATTAAGTCATAGTTTATACATGCTATAATCATAAAAAGAAAATACAATTTAATTTCTTTACATCCAATTAACTATCCAGTCACCCGAATCTCTTATTGTCCACTAGAGTCAAGATTTGTACATAAACTTAGAGACAAACATTAAATCACATAATTTATGATTTTATTATAATCAAACTATTTACACCAAACCCATAACGTCAAAAAGCTCCCCTTTTTTATGATAACAAACTATAGTTATATATTTGAAATGAAAAAAAATGTAACTCCTCGTGACAACATGTTGCCCCTGACCATATGAAAACAAAGCACAATAAGAAAACCTATACATAATTGATCACAAATTTTATTTCATTTCAATCTTTTTCTCTCCCTTTTTGGCATACATCAAGATAAATAACAAAATCTGCTCACCATCATCATCATCATCACTTATTTTGAATAGCATAAATTTCGTGGCAACGAAGGATTTGATGTCTATTTCAAATGCACCAAATTTTATGCCAAAGTAATTGTGAACATTGGGAGGCACATAGTCCAAAGAATCAAAGCCTAATAGAACTTCAAAGGACAAGTAGGATATCCTCTAGTTCCAAAAGTCAATGGTCCAACTTCGTATAATATATAAGCAGGCACAAGAGTAAAAGGATGGAATTGTTGCTATAACTATTAGTGTGGAGATAAAATCTCCATGGTTTCCTTCTCCAATGGTGTAGTAGAAGGTTTTTGATTGCTATGCCTCCAAGCTTTATGAAATCCAAAGCACTAAATGGAGACATTGTATGATCAAGGTCCTCTTTTGTTTAAGGGTATGACTTTGAGGACTAAAAAGCAAATGATATGTGATATTTGCAAGTTGATGTGCTTTGCAAAGTTGTGATTCCTTATACAAAGTAGTTGAGTCATACTAGAAATAATATATTAGCTCACATTGAATGACTATTTGGTAAGGACATCGAATGTGGCCAAGGCTAGTAGTCCAACAAAGTGGTTCTTATCTCCAAATTTTGGAATGAGAATAGAGTAGAGAATGTATTGAACCACACACACATCCTTACTGAGGTGTCTTACAACTTGCACACAGAAGTAGGATGTGGAAGATCCAAATGATAGAGTTTATAAAGGGCCAATCATAATAAGCATCACTAAGGATTGATGAAAGAGTTGGCTCACTACAAGAAACTCTTAAATGGGTTCCAAAGTCATTCAATGTTATATCAAAATACTCATCATCAATAGGAATTTGCCTTTGTAAAAAGGATAGAATTCTAAGTTAACATAAAACAATTATGAAAGAAATGCACTAATGATTGAACACAATTACTAATAAAAGGATTATGAAGATTATGTACATCATAAGGATATGGTTTGGTCAAATCTAACACTATAATAAATTTTCCTCATTTTAAAAAAATGCTAAGCTTGTTTATTCTCAAAATTGGGAAAATAATATTGATCAAGAGATGATTCTTAGTTGAAGCTAAGTGACTCGTTATCAAAAGGTGGTAAAATAGGTGGTCCAATAGTTGGGTTTTTTTGTCAAGCTCTAGTATCAAGAGGAAGTGAAGAAGGTGAAAATGTTGATAGCTCAATTTATAATTGCCATCAACTCACCAGACTTTTCCAGCTTAAAAGCATCCTCAATTATAAAAAAACAATTATAAAGAGAAGGGCTAACCAAAATGTAAGTTGAAAAAACGAGACAGACTTAAATTAAAGAATAGAAGATGTAAAAGCAAAGATTCAAACCTAAAGTTGCAAGTTCATAAGGGATGAGACAGAAGAAAGAAGATCAAGATCACTTACGTTTCTCCTAAGGTTCAAAGGAAGCATTTCCCTAAGCACATGGGTATATATAGTCCTAAAGAACTCGTCAAACAGTCCGATCAATTCATCCACACCAAATTAACAGTGAAAGATAATGTAATCCCAAGTTACTTTGTGTCAAACGATTGGTTAGACCATTTGATAACTTTACCTTGTACAAAACTTCAATTAGTCAATGGGCCTAATCAAGAATGATGTGATCGAACAGCTAGAGGGTCCATGCAAATAGATTTAAGTCTTCATTCATACCAATAATCCAAAATTCACCCATAAGAGCATTATCTACAGATTTTGGTTCAAGGTTAGATACAAATATAAAGTGATTCATGTTTGCTCTATTTTAACAACTACAGATGGATCTCCAAAAAACCATTCCTTTGGGCGATCACGACTAAATTTCCATTCCATGGGAAGTTTGGTGCCGCTTTTCTGAAGTCTTGCTTTCTTTTATTAATTATAATTTTATCTTCTTTATGTTCTTCTAAACATATAACTTTAATACATTCTACATTCTACATCTTCATTCTTAAAGATTTGTTATTGGTTTATATGTGACTTTTCAAACATCACATAAATTATTTCCTCAACCACTAGGTTTTGCTATGTTTAAAAACTCTACAAGCTTTGCTAGTTGTTGAATATCCTAGGAATATACCTTCATCTAAACAAGAATCAAATTTTGACAATTCAATTGCAAACACATGTGAGCAATTTTTTGTTTCCTAACTTTCATTAGTTCATTAGTGTTTAATTTTGAACATGATAGAGCTCTATTAATTAAGTAGTGAGTAATGTTTATAGTTTAGTTCAAAAATACATAAATAAATTTTATTCACTAAGCATACTTCTTTCCATATCTAATAATATCTTCTTCCTTGTTTCAATTATACCATTTTGTTGCGATGTGCATAAAGATGAAACATGCATCTAGTTCCATAGTTATTACTAAGTTTGATAAACATTTCTTTATAAATTCTCTTCCATAATCACTATTATATTAAAATAATAACAATATTGTGCTTAATTTGAAATTTTATTTCCAATTGTAAATAATTTCAAAACATCCTTTTTTGTTATGTAGAAATTTTACCCAAGTAAGCATAGTAAAATTATCTACAATGGTAAATCCAAATTTCTTGCCACCAAAACCTGGGTTTAAAGGGCGAAATGTAAAACATCTAAAGGATGGTTAATTGCTTTATCAACTTTTGGTAAGAAAGATGACTTATTTGTTTGCCCATTTGGCATGAATCACAAACTTGATCATACTCAAACTTTAGAAGAATAATTCTCTAACTAGCTCAAATTTAATTTAATCCACTAGCTCAAATTTAATTTAATTTAATCACAAACTTGATCATACTCAAATTTTGTTCTAAAATGTGACTCACAATTGGCTAATAGTAAGTTAAATTTTAGGTCATTTACTAAAATGACACCATTTATAGATGAGGAGCTACCAACAAACCCAGTGTTGATAACTCCTTAAAGTTGTCTTTCAAGTTGACCACTCTACCATGATATGCACCGAACAGTGTGAATTGAGACAAAGCTCTCGTCGTATAACTTGAACACTCGCTTGTCCAAATACCACTTGCTACATTAAAGCTTATTAAGGAAACATGCATGTAATCAACATTTTATACATTAGTAGTAAGGACAAAGTCAAGCTAAGGTCCTAAAAACTTGAAATTGATTGTTAAAACACTAGACAAAATAGTTAGCCTAATCCAAATATACTCAAGATGCTTTGAATGAACATTAACTATTATCATACAGCTTTTTCGAGATATTTCCAAGTTTACTAAAATAGTGACAACACAATAATGGTATATCATGAGTATTCTAATGCTATTGTTCTTTCTATCATACACAACATTTCTTGACTTCATCGTTCAATATGAAACATTTTTATAAGTTACTTGATGTCGATTAAATGAAATAGAACGATTTGAACGTTATTTTTTTAAAAATGATCAAAAACTATTTTTATCTTAAAATGCTCAACTATAATTTTGGTAAGTTCATCTCCAAATATTTTTTACATTCTAATAAGTATCTCTCATTCTTTTCCTTCAAAGATTCACTTAAAGAAAGTTACTTAGCATGATCTCTTTTTTAGACTTAGGTGTTTTAAAGTATATTATTCAAATTTTAAACATGTTAAAGAATTGATCTTCTAGTTAACCATATGAAAGTAAAGTTACCTTATATGTGCTCTCTTGTATGTCTCTTGATGCACCATCAGTCAAATTAGTCCCTCTTCTAAGTTCTCTTCTTCACTTAAAGTAGACTCTTTTGAGCCACACCACATAGCCTTCATTGTCTTCTTAGATTTATCATTTTTGTCAACCAACTTTAGACAATCAGATCAAATGTGCTCCAACTTCCTACACTTTTGGCAAATCACTCTCTTTCATCTTGTTCTTATTCTTGCTTTCAACTACCTTCCCCCAATTCTTCAAAAAAAAACTATTAAATAATCTATTCAAACTTTGCAATATAAAAACCACCTCATCATCACATGATCAATCCTTTTCCAATGAGATTGATTGTACTCTAAATGTAAAGCTTTTTTCTTTCTTCTTTGACTACAGCTTCTTAGCAACCTACACCTTTTCAATGCTCCACGTAATCTCCAATTCGTCTGTCATCAAATCTCCAAGCAATGCATTCAAAGAAGGATGTTTTACATTCTTAATAGCATTGATGGCCATCACTTTTGGATCATATTCCTTGGGCAACATGCATAACATCTTTCAAACTTAGTAAAGATTGCTAAAAACTTTACCAAGGTTTGATAGTCCATTAATGATATTAGTAAACCAAGTAAATATTCCTTCAATAGATTCTCCAGAATTCATACAAAACAATTCAAGAAAATGCAGCAAAATATTAATCTTACTCTCCTTGACTTGTCCCCTCATATATGATTTTTAGTTGTTCAAATCTCGTGGGCAGTCATACCATTCATAAACTGATCGTATTAAGTGGCCAATAGACCACAATGTAGAATGTTAAGTGCAAATGAGTTCAATTGTGCACGGTGTTATTTTTTGAGTGTCATTTCCTTTAGAGTTTTCTTAACTATTTTGTTTCTGAACTTGTTTGTGGGATATTCAGAAGGATGTTTAACTATATCCCAAAGCTTTAGGTCTAAGATTCAATGAAGATGTGCATTCTACTTTTTCAATATGTCTCCCTTCAATAAAAGAGGACAATTGAAAGAAGTAACCTCTCCTAACACTGTAGACTTACCAATTATTGTGTGAGACATGGTGAAAGAACTTTCAATGCATTTACTCTCTAGAACTAGCCATACTCTGATAGCAATTGAAGAGTTTTTGCTCCATATAAAAAAGTGTAAATTGTGAGCCTTCTACAATTTTGAGCAAACTTAAAATGATTTTCTTTTAAACTCTAGATTAAGTTAGAAACACTTTTGTATGAAACGTATTAAAACAAAAAAAAAAAAGCTATTCAGGTGATTTGCCTCCAAACATTAAGACCATGACCAACCCTAGTCACAAAAAATCGGCTGCTTTTTGTAGAAGCGAATAAAAAAAACATCCAAAAAAAATTCCAAGGGGCCAATGGAATACTAACCCAAAAAAACCTACACACAGTCTCATTGTAGTCAAGAACAATGGCCTAAAAAAACCTAAACAATGAACTAAGAAGAATCTTGCATAATGTAAAGTAAAGAAGAAGAAGAAGAAAAATACTATAAAACCTACAATAGATTCCTATAACCACAAAATAAATCCACAAGGAACAACTAAAATCATTATAAATAAATTGAATAATATTACTAAACAACAAAAACAAAGAAGCTTGACTTCAACAAAATTTAGTGACAAACTTTGAAGCTCCTCTTAGAACAAATTCGTTTAGCACTTTGGAAATCACTATTTGTTGCAAAGGAGTTGCAAAAGTTATTAAAATAAAAGTTTAGCCAAAAGTTGTTCTAATTTTGAACTAATTTATATTTATAACCTTAGATTATTTTTAAAATATAGCAATGGTAATATGACTTTTGTTTAAATTGAAATAAAATAAATTTTCTAATGATTAATGATTTTTCATAAAACCATTAGATGATCCAAACATGATCAAACTATTTGATTAGATCAAACCTGATCCCACAAATTTATCAAGCTATCTTTTAAATTGAACCACATATAGTTTGATGCTATCAGATCATCTATTGAAAAGGCCAACAATCATCCAATAAAGAACACCTTTTATTTTTGGATTTCAAATGATTCGACTAACATTGCACTCATCATCAAAAATCTGATAGTCACACGATAGAGACCAATTTTAGTGAGCCAACCTATCTTAATGTCAAATCACGTCATGGAATGATCCGCTTATCATTAAATCAGTCATTGGAAACAAATTGGACGATCCAATGACCATCTATCAAAGAACCTAATTGGATAACTAATATTATATTAACATCAAATCCTTCTATTAGATAGTCATTTAACATTAAACAAACTGTCAAATGCTCCAATGTAGTCCAAAAAAAAACTTTGTTAACTCTATGTCATCAAACTACAGATCAAATAATCCGATAACCATCTAGCAAAACATTCTATTTTTCATATATTCATTGAACTATACATCAAACGATCTAATTTATATTCTGAAAAAAAGTACATGAGTTCATTCAGGGCATCAAATCCTCAGACAATTAAGTGATGCCATCGAATGGTCCAAGAAAATCATGAGATGGTTCAACCTGTTTAAAAACTTTAGTTTAGAAATCCATTTTGAATGAAGCAAAGGCATTTTAAAAAACTTGTGCAAATTTTTAGTTTCACTCTCTTATATTCTCACTTGTTACAATCCTAATATCTCAAAAGATAAGTCATATATAATACATACTATTATCATAAAAGAAAATTTTGACACAACTTTTTCACATTTGACTATCCATCACATCACTAAAATGGTCTCACAATTCTATTTAAGTCAAGATCCATACATCCTCAGAGAAAAGCATTGGGTCATATAAGTTATGACTTTGTTATCATCGAATTACCTACACAAAGTCCATGGAGCCAACAAAAAGATCCAATGGCCTTATTGAATACTCTAGCGCTGTAATTGCTCACTTCTCTTACAATTGCATCTCAAATGCTCTCACCCTACAAGGGGTATTGTCATCTCTATCATCCTCCTTAACATCTCTAAATAATCAAACATCTTCCCTCTTCAATCTCAAAGCTTTAATGAGAAACCTAAGAGTATAGAAAACACCATCATGTTTGTTTTCTTACATATCACATTCAAACATATAAGAGTACAACCCTATCTTAAAACAATCTAAGATTTTGTTTTGTCAATCAAATGTCTTTAATGTCTTCCAAATCTTGTATCAAGAAATAAACCAAATTTTCTATTTTAAATTTTTGTCGATCCAAAATTGCATCATGTATGCAATCTATTTTTTCGCTCTTATGCTAAAAGTGGATTATTCACTAGTCCAACTACCTATATATCTCCCAACAAAATGATATGACTAAGCAAAAACAACAATATATCTTTTATGTTTTCTACTTCTTAAAGTAACACATTAATACTCCACATAATTTCTAGGAAAACACCACTCTAACATCTTGTTCTCTAATTAACAAAGATTCCTCTACTAATCTAAATGGAGCTACCTCTCTTCTTTATCCAAAAATAACCACTTTTCCATTAACCCTTTAGTTTTTGTTTGCGTTTCATCTATTGTTTCCATCATAGAAAGGATAAACTTTCCCTTAATACTATTAAATGTTGTTTCTAAAGGTATTCTCAAACTCAAACAAGCTATCATTTATATAATACCTCAACTAATCATTTTTATATTTTCACGAATCTTGTCTTTCATGAAATATGCCCTTCCTATACTATTATCTCCTCGACTACACTTGCCTAGTAGTATTCTACTTCCAACTATTACTCCAATACATAACATTGATCTACTAAAAGTTATGTTTGTTGGGAACAACAACCTCACTCTAACACGCCATCAAATAGTTTGTTATCTATAGTTGTGAATCCTTCAATTACCTCTAACATTTGCCAATTGCCTTTTGGAACTGCATACAACATAGTATTCATGCAATGCAATCTTTAGTCTTTCTCAATCATTTATCACAAACATTTTGTAGCAATGTTATGCCACTCTAGTATTTCTATTCTTAAAACATACAAGAAGCATTATTAAATTCTAACTAGAAACATACTACGAATTTTGAAATGTGGGCTCTTCTTGATCATCATTAATGGGATATGGTTTCACCTTCTATAAGTTTCTTACAAATTTCTTGTATACGAGTGCTCATATTCAAAGGCACAAGTAACACATAGATTCACAACATTGATACTTCAAGCCCTCCTTTTACTTGATTCAACTTTATTAGATACTTCACTTCGTAGTCACGAATCAAGGGCTGGCATTACCACAAGTAGATGCAAGAAATGTTTTTCTCTAAGGTAAACTCTTCAAAATGGTTTATATGAAACTATCTCAAAGATTTGTTGTTCAAGGGGAGAGCAAAATATGTAAGCTTTATAATTTTAGATTAAAACAATGTGCTTTTACTTGGTTTAATAAACTTCACAAAGTCCTCGTTGAAGTAAATATACAAAATAAAATTGTAAATAATTCTATCTTCAGTTGTCACGTCTTTGAAATAATCATCCTTGTGGTACATGTGGACCACATTCATGTCACTGAAAGTGATACCTTTGATATCATTACCATGGACATGGGTTATCAAAAAGATTTTCTTGACATCAAGTTTTCACAAAACAAAGATGGTGCCCATCTTTTCCAAAAGAAATATGTCATAAAACTACTAAAGAAGGGAAACTTTATAAAATTTAAATAATGAGGAAATTTTTGCAGATACACTCTAATTTCTGATAGACAATCTCATCTACATAACTAATATATGACCTGATATCCTTTTGCCATAGAAGCAAGAAATCAATATAGGCAAAAGCCAAAGTTGAAGCATTAGAATGTTGTTTTAAAGATTTGAAGATATATTAAAAGGTTTAACATATAAAAAACATAATTGCTTACAAATTAAAGCCTACCTTAATGATGGAGCTATTGGAGTTCAAAAATTTGCTTATACATCTGCATTTTTGTGAAAGAAAACCTTGTGCCATAAAAAAGCAAACTATTACTGTTGATTTAGTTCTAGAGCTGAAAATAAAGGAATGGTGCACCCCACCTATGAAACAATATCAATAACAAAAACTTATTGAATAGTTTGGTTTACGTGTTTCTCAAATGATGACTCTTAAATGTGATAACAAAATAACCATTTAAATTACAAAGCAATCCTATTTTTCCAAAATGAATTAAGTATATTAAAATAAGATGTTCATCAATGGTGTTTTGTCAAAAGCATCGCCACTCACATCTATAATGGATAACAACTAGAAAAGTTTTTTTTATAAAGGCTTTGCTACCTGTTCGATTCTCCAATCCTTGTAGCAAGATCAAGCTTCAAGGTACTTATGCTCCTTAAAAAGACGTATTATTAGCAAGATTAGAAAGCCAATATGCTATCATATTACTTAGTTGATAATATAAGATATTCTTCAATTATATTGTAATATATTCTCTTTATTAACACAATATTCCTCAATTACATTGGAACTTTTTGAAACTATTTAGCTAAGTTGGGCATGATGAATTATTAATGGAGATAAGAGATTACAATAGGAGAAGGAAACTTATTGAATTGCTGAAGTTTACCTCATCTTGCTAGTTTGGGAGATATGTTTATCAATTCTTCTTGTTATAATCAACTTTCTGTTTTAATTGAGCTTGTGTTGACACAATTTGTAGTTACTTTTTATAAAAATTTGTGGAATCAACAGCAAAAACTTCAAAACAAAAAAGACAAAAGTTGCCACGAGCTACTTTTGTTATATGAGTGAAGGAACATATCATATGAAGCATTTATGATGATCTTGAGAAACGTTTTGAACTAAGAATAATCTTAGTGGAAATCACAAAATCTACTCTAAGTTTACAAGTGAATGAAAATCCTGTGTAGGAAAATTTAAATAAAAATTGAGCAAAAGACAAACAAACAATAAGAAAAACACAATGAAAATTGCATCAGCAAGAGCAATGAAAATGTTATGCCGTGTATGGTAAGCACAATAAAGCTGCAAAACTTGAAATGGAACTGCAGAATTATTTCACATGCAAACAAGATGGCCACCGCTCTAACAAAACGTTATCAGGATATCTATAAGAACAAGCTGAATCCACTGCACAACATAAGAAACAGGATGCAAAAGTTTCACTTCAAATATTCAATAGAGACTAACCTTAACAACAGACCCAGATCCAATGAGTATATTTTGAGGTTTCATATCACGATGAATAATGCGGTTTGAATGCAAGTAATACAGTGCTCTTACCTGGAAAATATGGTACACGTGCACTTAAAGGTACACAACACAAACAGACGGCATTCAACTGGTACAACAAAGAAAAGTGAAATGGCTAAAACTACCAACTGTTTTGCAATGGGTTGAACTTGTTCTTCTGGAAGTGATTTGTCATCCTCAAGAACCTCAAATAATTCTCCCTGAAATGAAAAGGAAATAAGATAGCCCATTTCTGCAGCCAGTACGATTAAATAGGTAAAAGCAACCCATATATTCAAACTGAGATGATTTCTACCTGAGCAAATTCCGTGACAACACAGAACTCTTGGGGACTCTCAAATGCATCAAGCATTTCAATAATGTTTTCATGTTTTAGTTTCCTCAAGATCTATCAAATGACGATGTTAATACTTATGAAAACCACACTACAATATTTGAAAAATGACAAAAAATGAAGCAACATAATATTAAACCTCCAAACAGCGTTTAGGATTGAATCTAGAAAATTGAAAAGCACAAAAAACATCTCATGAAACAAGTAAAACATTATTAAACCATAAAATAAACCAAAACAACATGAAGGTGTCATTTGCTCGATACAGTTGAGATATCATAATGCACTGTTGAATTTCAAAAACATTATGACAAATACATAGGTACTAATGACAGTAGCTTTCAAGTTTACCCATGCATACAAAATGATGTGTAATTGCTCATCAATGCGAGCATGAAAAGGTTGTGCAATCTACTATTTGTTATACATATGGGAAATTTGAGAAGATGCAAAACTTCAACAATATTAAGAATTTTATCAGTTACAAAATACTTATTTAGAAACACAGGCAGTGTTTTATGAAGACGAGAGTAATCTGAATCAAAAACAAATAAAATGTATTTATCCCATATTCCACAAAGCAAGGTGATGCCAGAAAATATCTTTGCGAAAATAAATCAGTAACTCGCAATTAGCTGGATCTCAGCATCACCAAACTTTCAAAATGTGGCAACAAGGAAGATAATCGAAGTGAGACTTACAAAATGTTTTCATTAACCAAATCTAAAAAATATCAACCACTGTGCACCCATCTTAGGGGCAGAACAACTAATACTTAATTTACAATTAAAATGAGACATAGAACTTGCCATGAGCATCCAATTTTCCTTAGTTTTCAAAGTAACTGTCTTTATTTTCATTAACTATTAATAAATTGTGCAGAAATTGATAAATCCCACATTCTAAGGATATCCTCAAAGTAGCAAAAATTCACTACTTTATTGTAGTCGTTGTTGTAGTACAAAAAGTCATGAAACGTGGAATTCAAACACTTCTCATAATAGCTTCTCCCATTCATTAGTCCAGGTGATTCTTCGAGTGCCACATGGCACAAGCTTCACAATTCAAATGAGCATCTTACGCCCACTTGTTGCATCAATGACTATATGATCACCATGTGGCCTTGGAAAAGGCCCATGCTATTCGTGGTTGTGAAAATGATCCAAATCCCTCTACCTTGAATCTCTTTAAGAGATACACTCAACATTGACAATGACCAAAAAGGCTAGGTTAATATGAAAATTTGCTAGAACTTCAAAGACTTACAAGATTGGAATATCTAAGGTCTAAAACCACATGAATAGATTGGAATATTCAAGGTCTAAAACCACATGAATATCTATGAAACACCTAGGACCAAAGATGATAAAGAATGATCTTCAAATGATATATTACAATGAGAGAAATCATCAAACAAGAACTAATTCCTAACATATTCTAGATGAAAGGGTACAAAGATAAAAAATCTCATTAAATATGAAAGAAAAATCATATGATTTATATATGACATCATGATCTTAAGATATTAAAACATCTTTTAAAGATAAAACTTGTTTGGGTCAAAATAGAGAACCCAAAGAAATAATACCTTAACATAGTAAATCGGATCATCATAATCTATGCACTCAATAAAAAAATTTTCTTTGTTACAACAAAAACTCGATAAAACTTTTCTCTCTTTTCACAAGGTTATGGAAAGATTGAAAAGAGCATATGAGAAAACAAAAGTGATGGGAAAACATGGCCAAACTTTCTTCCTTAACTACTAAAGATAAAAAAAAAACAAAATGACTAAAACCTAATAAAGATGATCCTTTACAACATAGGGTAACAATGAGCAAAATATCCTTTGCTCCATAAGAAAGTCCTATTTAAACTCTTCTAGGGCTCCCAACAAATTTACATCAATTATTAAAATTCAAGTTTCAAGATAAAAGCAATTTTTAAGATGAACTTGAAGTTAAAAGTCAAAGAGATCAAGATCTCAAATTAAAAACTCGATTAATCCTTTTAATTAGCTTCTAAAATCATTGAAGATTTGAATCCATCAAAAATAGTTAATTCAAATTTAAGTGTTTGGATGGAGAACGATAGTGATAAAACAAAATGGGTTGAATCTAAAATATGAATGGTCACGTACTGTGAGATCAAATTGGCTAATTTCACCTCATTTGATGATTTGGTAAAGTTTTCTTCAACATATCAAACAAACTAATTTCTCAATAGGATGATCTATTAAGTCTCCTTTATTAGAATTTGAAAATCCTTTACTTAGATGATCCAATCACCCTTATTAGACAAAGCAATCCAACAACAAATGGTTCAATTTAGCTCATCAAAATTTCCAATGATTTCCTCTTCTCAAGTCAAGAAAAATCATTCATTTGTTACATAATCCATTAACTTTGTCAAAGGATTCAAACAAGATTCAAACCATTTGATCTACTACTAGATTTTTTATTTCCATTCTTTAATTTTGTTGCACTTCATGAACCAATTAGCAAATGTTAATGAAGGATCATGGCAATACAATGGCCCCATGACTGATCCCCTAATCGTGGGTCCCCCCTCTTTGAAGAAGAGACTTGCTCTTATCAATCAAGTACATATAAGAACTCAACTTGACCTCATTCTAGTATAAACCCTTTTGTCTTTGATGAAAGCTACCTTATCTTGCCAATTTTGAAAGTCCCTTTGGTGCCTTGTCATGTGGTAATGTTTTCATTTCTAGAATGAAATCATCTTAGTCCCCTAACAAAATCATCCATTGGAAATAGAACTTTTACAATCTCTTCATTTAACATTAGATTTAACAACATCATAGCTAAATAAATATTCATATATGAAGGAAGACCTAGTTAAAAAGTATTATCTCTTACACTTCTCAAAACCTTGAAAGGTTCATATCAAATAAGCTTCAGCATTTTCCTTCTCCTTTCAATCTCCCATTATAAATATGCAGCCATATAAGATCCCAAATATCACAACTTACCTCCACTCTATATTGGTCATGGCACTCCTTTGTACCTTTGTTAATCTTTCTATAACTATTTTCACACTCATGGATTTGTAGATCTTCTTGATAAATCATTGGGTATGATTTACTTCGCTTCCTCTTACTTCGATGTTACATAGAAGAAAAACTCTAAATTAAATAAACATTCAAGCAAATACCCCAAGGATATCATGTGTTGAACCAAAAAAAATACACTATTCACAAGAGAAAAGAGATGAATTATGCAAATTTAAGATTTAATTAAAATCAATTTCAAACAAAACAAAATAATAATAAAAATCTTTTACTTTCACAAAGTGATTTCAATCAACTCAAGTTGAATTCAATAATTCAAATATCTTAAGATTACAAAGACTTAAACAAGATTAAATCTCAAATAATTTCACAAAAGAAACCTTTGCTTAATCTCAATCTAAAAACAACCAACTTAAATTTTTGGCAATAAGTATTCTTTTTTTATCTTGATAAGTTGTATAACATTTTTAGAAAATCTTCAACTTGAAATCTAGTAACAATGTTGATTGTTGTAACACAAGACAAAGTAAACCAAATAACAAAAACACAAGATTTTTAAGTGGCTCAATAAAACCTTTGTCCACATCTACCCCCGAGCAAATAACTAAACTTTTACTACAATTCACTCTCGTTCTGCCGCTGCCAGGTGGGATAATCCCAATACAGCATTCCTTTTTTGTCACAACTAAGCATGGATCAAACTAATACAAATCCACTTGTTTTTGTCGTAGCCAAGTAGAGGTTAACCTAATACAAATATACTCCCGTTACTATCATAGAATAGTACAAATCAATCCCTCTCAAATAAGTATAACAATAGCTAAATCAGACATTATAACACTTATACATTGTAATACATACAAATTTCTATGCTATTCACATGAGAAAATATATGACAATATCTAAATAATATAAAAAAATTACCAAGCAATATACAAAATTAATATGCAATCAAGCACAAAATACAACAGAAACAATAACAAGAATAAAAGAGTATTCACGATTTAAGGCACAACTTATGACTAGACTTTCTTCCCTTATAAATGATTTTACAATTGATTCAATAACTTCTTCATACTCTAACATGCTAATATTTATACCACACGAAGTAACAGTTGATTAAACAAGTTCAAACAACTAAAAACTCATCCTAAAATGATTGAATTAACCATTATGCTTTAGCTATAAAGACGTATTATTACGATAACAAGATCGCACAAAAGTGATAGGTAATAAAACATATCACTCCGACAATGCACCAATTCGATCAGTTCATTTCCACATCTTATAAAGTATCGTACATATATGATAAGTACATCGTATGATACGAAAGAACAAAATCTTTCACATCTAACTTCAGTGCTCTCAGAAATATTAAATAATGTAGAATCATACAAAATGATATATTGTATGAAAAGTTCTCAACACAAATCATGAATCATCATATTCATACGAGTAGTGAATTGTACTAATATGATACTAGTTTGCTCATTACATAACCAATTCCCCAAATAAACTTTTTGGGTATGTATCGAACAAGTACATAAATAGATCATATATCAAAGAACTTGCATATCACCTAAGTCCTAAACTCTCATTATAATGATATAATGATCATATAAATAAGAATAATTTATTGTACTTATAGGACACAACAAGCTCCAACACAATTAAGATCGTTCAATCTAATCCCCTGTCCAATTTCTTAGAGAACATATATAAATATGATAGATACATCATACTATATGACACAATAAACCTTAAACACTTCTCAAATAAATTATAGTTGTACTTTTACGACCATGATATCGTACATGTACGAACAAAAGAGATGGTATACTTAACCTAAGATTACCTGTAGTCAATAATAGACCTTACAAGAGTCTTAATAACTAAAGTTTAAACGTGAGAATAGCGAGAAATTAAGGCAAAAAAAAAGTTTTCACCACAAAAGAGATTAAATTTTCCAAGAAATGTTTCTTTAAAGGATATTGAATTCATGAAATTCTGAATTAAAAAATTCTTTATCCTTCTTACCCTTTTATATAAAAATTTAAATACAATATTTTATTATAAAATATATAATATTTTAATTTTTAGCATGAAATATGTGATTTTGACTAAAATATAAAACTTTCATAAATTGTTCGCGCCACAGCAAGATTGTTTGCCCAAGCTAAGCACTACTCGTATGTAAGTGCTACTCTTGTGTACAGACAGGCCCTGCAAACTCGATTTGACCATATAGATACAATAGTTTCACCTACCAAGCGCACAAATTGCGTGTGCAGTAGGTGAGCAACACACGTGCGTGGTCCCGCAAAGACATCAAGAGTGCCGCGCCTGACCAACGCATGCTCCGACGCGCCTGCTACAAACCATCATGCTCAAGCATACGCAATT
The DNA here is from genome assembly GCA_023846275.1 of Vanilla planifolia. NCBI lineage: Eukaryota > Viridiplantae > Streptophyta > Magnoliopsida > Asparagales > Orchidaceae > Vanilla > Vanilla planifolia. The sequence goes on from CM043868.1 coordinate 6,364,275, forward strand.
CTTGCTACATGGTTATGCTACTATAGTTTTCATCATTTTGTCACATCTCTTAATTTTTTTCATAATTTTTTATTTAATGAACCTGCAATTGAGCTCATGAACAACTATGAATAATGATACAATCAATAATAAATACAATGTACTAAAGATATAAGATATATATGTAAATAATCTAATTTAGGCGCGAATAAACTTGTATGAAAAAAATGTCTTAAAATCTCTCCAATTTAACTACACGAGCAGTATAAAAGAAACCCTATGTGTCATAAAATCATTAAATGATAAGTTTAACAATTCTAATCCAAAGTAAAATGCAAATGAGTTTCGATTTGGTAGCCATTTTGCCAAGAGCTAGAATAACGACTCCATGATTTGCAAGTTAAGACAACACGTGCAAAGCCACCATTATGTCAAAATAACTCTTCACGTATGGATCACTTCAAAAAAATATTTGATTAAACTCTCAATTTGAGTAGACCAATTTAATCTTAAAATACATGATATGAAAAATACTCAAAAAAAACATTAAAAATAGAAGCTTTGTTTTTATCAAACAAGTGTTGCAGTGGCCAAAGATACAACACCTTAAACAAGATCTTTCCAATAAAACTCTAATTTCTCAATTGTAAACAAATTGAATATACGATAAACCTTCTCATCACATCTTTGATTGATGTGCATGATATCCTCGTAGTAAATGTACTATAGTTCTATCAACCACCTCGATCTGGATCTCTAATTGTGAATAGAATGTCATACTCTTCTTCAATATGGCACTGATCATAACCTAAAAATATTCCCAAAATTCACTAAAGCATCCATACCATGGTGAAGCTTGCTTCCTCTCTCAAACTAGGAGGCTTCCTTGAGCATCATATGGGAGGCTTCAAAGTTCAAGTGAGCATCCAACGACCTCATTCTCCTTCCAGGTGTATACAATCATCATTTGCCCTTTTAAGTGTCAATGTAATTTGCCACTACAAAATGGCTCCTAGTAAATTCGACCAATGTTTGAATTTAAGAGAATTCAACCAACATCTTAGCATCAAGGAGTTATTAAACATTCATGAGAGATCTATGACTACCATATGGCAATCAAAAGATGGCCCAAGGCTCCATAATAATTCTTTCACTTTGGAGAATATTTGAAGACATGCAAATTTTAGTTGCACTAATTGTAGTGTGTTTACTCAACTTTCAAAAACTAATCCCTCATGGATGAGTATAATTGATCCTTTGATACCAAAATGTCAAGCTTCAGATCAACCAATTATGAAGACCAAAAAGCTATATCAAAATATGAAGAAATAATACCACATTCCATCAACTTAACAATAGAAAATGGCTCAAGGCACTAATTTTGACGAAGGTTCTTTTCACTCCTCTCTCTTTTCCTTTGCAAGTTTGGCCCATGGATTTTAGCCAAGCTTCTTCTCCCCTTATGAGATCTTTCCCCCTATAATGTCTTTCTCGGCAAAATAAATCTCAATTTTACCTTGAATCACAATTCGCATCAACAAACCCAAAGCTAAAGTTGTTCCCATATTAGCCCAATTTGGCATCTTGCACTCTTGATGCAAAAATGCTGACTAACCTCAAGTATAACCTTCTCATACAATAGAAAACAAATTGAATTTTCCTATCTACAAAAGCCTTCATTTTAGTGGATGACATAATCCAACAGAAAGTTTCACTTGCAAAGTAATCATATGCAGCAACCAAACAAAATGCATGGAAAATGAAATATAGCAACGCAAAAAAAAATTCAGCTAAAAAACAGAAAAAAATCTGACATTTCGAAAAAAAAAAAAAAAAAAAGATGTTAGCCACGAACAATAAATTGCACGACATTTCTACGGCAGAAAAATTACCTCTATCTCCTGTCTAAGATTTTGAATATCCTTCTCGCTCTTCCCAGATTTTAGAATAAACTTCATCGCAACAGTCTAAAATAGAAAAGTAAATAGGTTTGACAATCAAAAGGTATGGATAACTTGATCTCATAATGCAGCAAAACAAACAAATTCTCCTGTTATGTCAGAAACCCACACGGCCGGTATACTTGCGCCTGCCTTTGTAAACCTTCCCGAAAGAGCCTTCGCCAACAAGCTCTAAAACATGGTAATTTTCTATCATCGTTTCTTCAGCGTACGTGCAGCTACAGTTGACTCCCCCAAAATCCAAATAGAAATTGCCCAGCTGAAGTATAGAAATTGACATTGACAAATATGTCATAACTTTAGCAGAAAATGTCTACAAAACTACACAAGAAAAATTGACAGAGAGATCACGAAGTGGTCAAATCAAAGGTTCATAAATGAATTGCCCTGCCTACCAATAACGAATCTCCCGGCTTGTCTCAACAGAAATCCTGCCGTCTAATTAGAACCTTAAAGCCTCCTTCTCCACAAGGTGCCGACTACGAACTTCTATGCACATTCTACGCTTAAAAGCCTCAACCGCTTAGCTTGTCTTCCATATAGCGCCAGCCGTCGAGTTCCTTCATTCCTCGATTACACCAATCAACCTTAACTAGCCACAGTGGTAATGCTCCTGGAGACACTGCAAGCCGAGCTTCCCCGATGTACCGTAATTAACTTAAACCCTAAAAATTTAAGGTGACAAAGGCGGGAGAGGAGATTGTAAAAAGGTTCAAATAATATACCGCAATTAACTTCTAGCATTAGTGACTACGATGCAGGTTTGAAATCCTTCGAAGTTTCGATTTGTGCCTTCACTTGGTTCCACAGGTCTTGGCCATAAACTTTCAAGTTCAAAAAAATATATTTTAATATTAAAAATATCAAAAAAAAACTTCAAATAGTTTTTATAATATTTTTCATAAACTTTTAAATTGATTTTTTAAAATAATTTTTCGAAGTTTTATCTATCACAAATATTCATAGCGAATAGAACAATAATAAATAAATAAAATTATTGCATAAGCATGTGCAATACACAAAAGAAATTTGTGTGTGACTTTAAAAGAACTAGTTAAGAAGACTTTGTATTTTTCTGACAACTGTGATTAATCTAGATTGTAGAATTGTTTAGTGTAAATCATATAATAATTAATTAAATATATCTTTTCATAATATATTATTAATAAGTTTAATTAATATTTATAAAAAAATATATTTAAGATTAATTATTTAATATTCAATAAAAAAAATACTAACATAACAAAGATTGACAAAAACAAATACTAACATATAACATAATTTATGGTGATTGGTCCAAAATTGTTTTTAATAGTGGCTATCATCACAAATCATAAAATGAATAATTGATGCATAGAAGTTGTGTATGTCTTTATCTGTGATTAGAACTCATAAATAATCTATTTGTAATAGACATTGATCACTAATGTGCAAACTTTTATAATCAAAAGAAATCATAAGCTATATCCATTGTTTCCATCATACTCAATGTGTTGATTATAATGTACTTGTGTTTTGCATTCGATATCAAAATTTACAGTGGCGTGCTGAATACAAGACATTCCAAAAATCAAATTGTCTCATTTTTTCATTTAAAACTATTAAAAAATAATTTCATAATAATTCGTAAATAGTTTAACATGATAAATTATTAATCATTTTTATCATAAGTCATATAATTATATGTAAAATAGTAAATTCAATTATTACTTGGAAAAATTAAATAAAAGATTTGGCATATTAAAGAATTCAAAAAGTGAAATTACAAAAACCAAAAAGAAGAGGGAGCTAGTGTCTCAAGAGTCAGAAATAGTTCATCAAAAATAAGTACAAAGTAACATTCAAGACTAGACCTCTTTTTAGTGATCGAACTAAAAAAACGAGATCTTACAAACCTTTTTATAGTTATTAAAGTAATGAAAATTGTTTCGACAAAGATAGTTTAACTATCTGCATGCATTGAGAAGTGAGGGAGCTACCACTATTTCCTAGGAAGTTATCATCACTATAACTTAATTACTTAAGTTGATTGCACTTGAATAGGAATTATTAACATTAAGGGTAAATACTAGAACATTGGTCCATTAGCTTTAAATGAAGAGCATAAGGGCATAAGGCAAAGCCCTTGAGTAGTCAACTCTAGATGATTAGGATTAAAGTATTTCAATTCCAATAATTTGAATGTCACTTTTTTTACTTTAATTTATTAAACCTTAAGCTTTCAAGTCATAAATTCATGAGCCTTAAGGGCACAACTTCAAGCACCATGGTCTTAGTGGCCCTAGCCTAAGGAGTTCATCATTGATACCTATCATGTCTATTAGATCAATAACTTAGATTTCATATGTAAATTTTGCTTCTTCAGTCAAACATTAAACTCTTTATATTTTTATTTATGTTGTAATGAAAAATTATTATAAACTTTTACAAAAAAAATCAAATCATAAAGGTAACATGTAATTACAATTTGCTAATGATTGATAACTTATCAAATACGTAATTCATTTTATCTTTCTACCTTTAAATGAAGCTTGCTATAGTTTTGATTCTCTTTAACTTAGTATTTATCTAAAGCACAAGATCACTAACATGAGACAATTTAACACAATGCTAAACATCTAAGCACTTGAGTAGATCCTTGAGACAATTTGAGGAGTGTCTTAAGATTTGAAGGTGAGAATACAAAGCACTTGAAAATCACATAAAAGATGAGTGAATTATGATATTTCAATAATTTTAAACTGAATTGTTAATTAAGTAAAACTACTACAGAAGACTTAGCACATGATATGTTTATGAAGAGCCATGTTTCTAGCTCCTAACAATGATTGTTTCTAAATAATTAGGAGTAGTTAACAAGGAATGGTTAGGAAGAAAATTTGAGAAGAGAGAGAGAGAGAGAGAGAGAGAGTTTGTAAGTAAAAGAATCAAATTAAATAAATTCTTGATGTCTTTCTTATTTTCTCCTCCCCATGATAAGAGATCCAAGTGCATATTCATAGTAATACAAAAAAAAGGTTTTTCTAGTCCATGCATATTATAATTTCTCATATAGGTTGCATCAAACAAGTGGGTTGTTGCACTTATCCTTGCACCTATGCACATGAATCTCATGGAGCGAAATAAGTGATCTATGGTGCATCTACCATGCTTTGGTTGGTGCACACAGGCATTCCCCATCATACATAGCTTGCAACAATGCAAGAACATGTGTGAGGTTTGCCATAGCACATGTTGCAAGCTATCATAGGTGCTGCATGTGCAACATATGCCTTGTGTGTCACATGTTCTAGTTCTCAATATAAGCAATAATTCTTTTTTTCATTTTCATCACTTAAAGGTCATTATCTTCCTCGAGGCATCCTTAATATTAAATGGTTCAATAATTAACTAAACTTAGAATAAATCATCTAATTATAAGCATAATTTGAATCCCATCAAATCTCCTTTTTCTTTAAATATAGCCAAATTTCTCTATTATATTAGTGTCAACCTCAAATCATGGTTCTCAAAATTATTTGAAACTGAGTTGATGGAATTGAGATTAACTATTCTTAATGCTTTAACATCATAAATAAGCTATTCTAATGTAGCTTCCACCTTAAAGGGATATGGTGCAATCACCTTGATAAAATACCTCCCACATCTCTTGATTCATTTTATTCTCTTTCTCTACAATTTTTTCATCAACATTGAACTAAGATCTCATACCAAAATATGATCTATCTATGTTGTATCTTATTCCAATATCTCAATAACATCTCAAGTGTTATTAACTTGCCTAAAAGTAAAGATTAACAGAAAAAGACTTACCTTAACCATATAGTGCATTCACTATTTCCTAACAAACCAATCACAAGGCACCTAGAAGAGAATCACACATACACATGCCCGAGGGAATCAAGCAGACAAAAGGGAGATAGACGTGGGTTCACATGAATGTCATTTTTTCACCTATGACACAAGTGACTCCACATGAACACCTTTTTTTTGCCCCATTGACACAAAGAGGTCTCAAACTTACAACCTAATCTATGTTGATCCCATAAGAACTAATGAGCACAAAACCCAGTGGTTGTTAACTAATGATTATTTTAGTTGATGACATATTATGGTGGTTGATTATGATTGAGCAAGGCACACACTAGTCAAATGAATTGAAGCTCATTGACCTTTGGTCTCAAAGTACTTGGCTCAACTTGTTGATCTTGGAGTTTCATGGGTAAGCTCCACATGGCATAATTAAGCCATTTAGAATTCTTCATCTCTTGTAGTACCTAGTAAAATGTTAAGCCATTTTTTCTTTTACAATGTGGCACTTAAGATTGCATTTATCTTCACTTATGATGCATATAAGTTGAATCACCTTTGAGAAGAGAGAGAGAGAGAGAGAGATTGCTAAAGAAGAGAAGATTAAAATCTATATAATGAACTAATGGAAAGGGTGAAAATTAATTCACCAACATTTGATGATTAGATGGACCCAAAATTTTTTATGGATTGATGGACAGACATGGACTAGTACTTTGACTGGTAGTCCATGTCTATTGGGAGGGGGTGAGATTTTCCAATATGAAATTGATTAGAGATGCTAACACTTAGTTGAATTAAGAAAGACAATTTGCATTTTCTAAAAAAACCACTGATGATGAGTTTGGCAGAGATGAATGAAATTCTAAATTTTAAATACAGTTGACTCATTATTACTTACTAGATGAGTTAGTTACTTGATGTTAGAGTATCTCAATTTAGCTCACAAGCACACATACCAACTGGCATTACACCAGTTCCTTCAGACTCAGAGCTATGCTAAAGCTAAATCTTATTTTGATTAGTCATCTCTGTCAACTATATGGGTCGACTACAGTACTCCATTTTTTACTATAATTATTCTTGCTATTTTTGCTCTTATTCATCATAGTATATTTTTTAGCTATTTTGTGTCATCATTGACATCAATTTCTAATTGTTTGCATTAGTGTAGGCTTCACTGCTCTCAGTTGTCACCATTATCAGTCATCCATCATCACCCAATTAATTGACATCACCTAGACACCCATCATTACCTAACCACCTACAACTCAACCATCCGTCATTGCCTAATCGCTCACCCATAGCCATCACCCACTAGTCTCATTGGGACTTGCAGCCATGCTTAAGCTAAATCTTATTTTTATTAGTCATCTTCATTAATTATAAATGGCAACTATAGTACTTCAATTTTTCCTTATGGTTACCCTTGATGTTTTCACTTTTATTCATCTTAAAACATTTTTCAACTATTTTGTGTCAACATCAACATCAGTTCTTATTCAATTACACTTGTGTAAATTATGCTCACCATTTTTGGTTATCTATCATATCCTAGTCAGTCATTATTTCTAATTGTAGCCATCATCGACTGTCTATCATTGCCTGATTACCTAACATCACCTAATCCCCCACCATCACTAGGCTGTCATTGCTTCCTGGTTGACCACCATCGCTTGGCTACCCATCGACTACCAACCCTCTAACCACCATTGTCCATCTCACCCACGTTGGCATCTCCTGTCCCATCATTGTTGTCATCCAATGATCATGTGCATGATTGTAATTTTTTTTGCCTATGTTGTAATATTTTTCATACATTTTTATTTAATAGGGTTGAATCATTTGGAGTTAATGGCTTTGGAATTCTAAATATCTCTTTTGATTTCCTAAATGATTAACTCCATATTAGTTTTTCTCATATTGACTTTTCATTTAAATAAGAGAGGCTTCATCATTATTAGATGACATTATTTGTAAATAAAGTTTCTCTTATTTGTATTTTTTTACCTTTATGAGTAAAGAGTATGTTCCAAATTATAGTTAGAGAGATTTCAACTTCTTCTCCCCTTGTAAGAGATAAAGATTAAAGATAAGATATCTTTTATTATGATAATTGACAACCAATCAAATTTTCTCATCCTCCAACAACCTTTTCACAATGCCCTCAAGTCCTTATCTACCCTTTTACCCTCTTAGTCAAACCACCAAACCATCATCCTTCTTAATAAGGCTCCAACCACCCACCTTATTATCCTAATAGCCTTCACCAACCTAAACCTTCACCTCATTACCATTTTTGTTCTTTCGTGCTCTACATAACAACTCTAAAGGAAACTATAAGCCATTATCACTATAAAGTTGAACTCTTTATTCTATTAAAGTATTTCACATAGAGTTTATTTTTAATTCTATATTTTATGTATGTAAAATTAGATGTGATAAAACTACTTAATAGAATTTTACTCTTGACACTTAATATATGCTATCCACTCTACTAAATATTCTACATTACAACTTAGACACTAATTTTTGAATGATTCTAAAGTACCATATGCACCTCCTAGGCTTAATTAGTATATAGTAATCTTTAGCATTCTTTATTAGTTTATTAAACATGTCTTGTGTTATAGGCTCTAGTTAAGACATTGATAGAAGTCTAATTTATCCTAAATCAGACTCTTTTATTATAAGATGATGTTATTCCTCAATGAAGTTTCTATCATTTATATTTTTCCACCTTTTGTGAGTGAGTATGCACCCAACCTTAGTTGGAGAGATTCCAACTTGGTATCCCCTTGTAAGAGATAAGGATTGAAAGTGTGAGACGTTCTACTGAGGGACTCAACAATCAATGAAATTCTCTCTTTCTCCAACTTTCACATCATGACCCCTTAAACCCTCCATCATCCATCCTTTCATTATATCAATCAAAACCATCAAATCACCGCTCTTTTGAACAAGGCTCCAAATCCTAATGAACCACCTTATCACGCCTTTAGCCAAGCTTCTCCATAAATCCAAACCTCCACCTTGTCATCATTTTTCATCTTTAGTGCTTTACATGTTAGTATCATAAAAATGTAATCTCTTTTTGCAACTTCTATTTTTTAGGTCGTAATCCAAGGCTAAAGTTAGTTTTTCTTTTATTAAAGTACTTTACATAAAGTTTGCTTTTAATTCTCTATTTTATATATGCAGAAATGAATGTGATAGAATTACTAGATAAGAATTTATGCTTAATACTTAACATATGTCATATACTCCACTAAATATTTTACACTACAACATAACATACTAATTTTTGAAAAATTCTAAAATATCATATGCACCACCTAGCCCTAATTAATATATGGTATCTTTTAATATTTTGTATTAATTTATTAAGTATCTTTTGTGTCATAGGCACCAATTTAGACCTTATAAAAGTCTAATTTGTCCTACATCACTACTCTTTATTTAAGATTAAAGAGCATATTGAACTATATGACATATTTTGATGACCTTTTAGGTTGATGTTATGTATTAAAGACTCTCATTACAAAATAGTTTCATTAAGGTTGGTTTATGACCTAGTTTGATGTAAAAAATGTTATCACATTAAATTTATTGCATTGAGTTGGCTTTTCAAAAGTTCTTCAAACATGGGCATTACTTGAGGTCCCTACTTCAAAGAAGAATTGGGTTAACTAACGGGAAGGTCTTTAGTAAAAATTATAATCAAACACCTATAAGTGTTATGAAGATTAGTACCACAGCTAATACAAGTGATAAAGGCAAGAAAATTATAAAGGTGGCTTATACCTTCAAATTCACATTCTTGTAAGAAAATTAGACATTACATGAATTAATGTGTATGGTTGAACATATTAGTTGAACCTATGGAAGAAAAGTGAGGAGGAATGTCTGGAGGATTAGCTTCATCTAGTAGTAGAACCATGCAATGATTCTTATGATATTGACGAGGCTTTGGAGGCTGCAAATCTAGTTTATGCATTGTGTGTTGGCTACCCGACAAGTTGACATAGATTCAAGGATGACCATTATCTTTCAAAATTAGATCAAGTGTGGTGATAATGCATGTAAACTCATTATACGTAATGAGAGTTATGCCAATTCCATGATTCTATCATAGATCATTAGGATGAAGTCAAAGCTCGAGTCAGCCTCACAACTACACCATAATATGTGGGTGGACAAATCTTTGATCATCATCACTAAGAAGTGTGTGTACCAATCAAATTAAGGGACTAGTTTGCGTGGATATGGTGTGATGTCATTCTTATGGACATTACTCATGTTTGTTTAAGGCTCCTTTGGTTAGATGACCTTTGATTTATTCATTATAGGTGGTCAAACATTTATGGCTTTGAATCAAAAGAAAAGAATAATATATTGATTCCAATAAGGCCAAAAGATTCTTTAGCTAATAAGGTCAAGGAGTCATATGAGCTAATAAAGAAAATTAACTCATTATGTCTCTTGAGTAAATATCAAATTAAGTGTGGAAGTCAAGAGAGTGAAATTATCTATACCATTGTGGAGATGTTCAGGATCGATTAGAGGGGTTTAAGGATTCTTATGTTGAAGAGTTTTTAGATCAATTACCACAACTAGTAGGTACTTAGCATTCCATAGATGGCATTTCAATGTCATCTTCACTTAATTTGCCATTATAGAAAAATCCTAACTAAGCATACTCAAGATTTGCTTTCAAAGGAATTTAGTTTGAAGAGTTGGTTTCCATGCATAATTTCTACATTGTAAAATAAGATGAAAGTTTGTATATGTCTACAAACAGTAATGCTATACACAAGATCAAAATTAAGTATTTATTTTTGAAATTAAGTCTTGATGATTTGCTCAACATGATGGTTAGATGAGAAGTGGATACCACTAGATTAAGTTTGGGAAGATGATGAATGATAATCACCTTAAAAACAATGTAAGGTTTGTATGATTGGCTTGTTATATTACTCAAGTTACCCAAATACCTTAATTAGTGTCATGTCTATCATGACATATGTTTTTCAACCTTTTATATGGGTTTTTCTTGTTGTTTACATTAACAACATTCATATTTATAGTTGAACTCGAGGAGATAAGTTATCTCAGTTTTACCAAACATTTTAGGTACTTCAAAGTGCAAAATTATATGTCAATCTTGGTAAGTGTTGCTTCATGATGACAATAGTGACCTTTCTAGTATTTTTTAGTATTGAGTAAGAAAGGTAAACCTAAGGAAAACATGGTGATCCAAGAGTGGCTTGCACCCTTTACAAAACATGATGTCCATTGTTTCCATAGGCTCTCTACATTTTACTTGAGGCTTTAGCACCATAATTATTATTATTATGGATTGTCTTAAGAAAGGAAAGTTTTGTGAACTCAATTAATTATTAGAGCTTTTGTGACCATATCTAAGTTGGTTTGAGGTTAAATCTAAGCACTATAAATCTTTTGCAATACTCTAACATATATGGGTTTTTATCATTACTAATTTTTTAATTCTAAATTTATGGATTTGTCATCATCAAATGAGAGAGATTATTGAACCTCTTTATCATTGTGTTTATTATTTGATGAGAACAAAGCCATTTATCTATGAACTATTGTTTTCCTTTTGAGTATTTTAAAATCATGTCTCTTAAAGTAAATTCATAAAATGTTCAATGGAGACATAATGGTCATTAGAACAACAAAATTATTTCAAGCATGGGTTAGTGACTTGAAGAGCTCATTGGCAAAGTTTATGAAGATATTATAATAGGCATTAGGAATAAAGATTGAGCATATTTGGCAATGTAATTGGGATGACTTAAATGTTAATTGAGTGAATTTTTTTGGTTCATCTTTACTTGGCATAGAATGTAAACCTATGAAAATAATAATGAGACACTAGGAACATTCCTTATGAACCATTATTCAAGTTTTTTACACACAACTTACGTTGAATAAAAACACATAATCATTCAAAATGAAAGGATTTCTCATTCACAAACTTGTTTTCAAACTCATGTGATTATTGTTAGAAATCAATGATGTTAGAACATTCAATTGTATTCACAAACTAATCTTTATCATATTTAGAATGCATTACGTTCAAGAATTTTGAAGTTTTATGAATCAAAAGATTCTTTCAAATCACCAAAATTATACATAATATATGCCATGTATCACATACATTACATTGAAAAGTGTTACTTCATTTCTACAAGATAGTGTAGTGCATATGAAACATCATTTATGATGTATTGTACTACATCTAATTTAGACATTAGAGTATGTAGGAAGGAGTAGATGATACATAGCTTGTGAGTTCCAACCAAAGACTAATGTGTCATATGAGCATGACAAATATTCAAACTCAAAGCTAAACAAGATAATAGGCATTAATGTAGTCAAACTTGTACAATGTATCAATAGTACAACATGACAAGAAGCAACTATAGCTTGATCATACCACCTTCATCCATATACAATGATCAAATCTACTCTAAGTAGTTCATTAGTGCTATATCGTATAATATGAAGTGGATTATCATGCATGTAAGATTCATCGCATTGCACAAGTTCATATAAATGACTTTAGATACATTGTCATGCAAAGAAGATATCATGTATCATATGCGTATGAACAATCAACTTGTACTCTATTAACTTTAATGTACATGTATGATTTTGCATCATGCTGAAAATTCTTTAGAGCACAATGGAGTGTATTAAGAATAAAGAATAATATAAAAGAAGAATACATTTTTCTATACCTTTAACTAATTCATTTTGGTTGACAAGTTCTTCATCCCAAAAATTGGACCAATTTTATTTTCATCTCTTAAGAACTTAGTTATAGGTGTTTGTATAAATTATTCTAAGGTGTTGTATATCATGTTGTTAATAGATATTGTGTTTGAATCAAGTAATTGGTTTGTGTGTGACCATGTGCATCTTGTGATTGTAAGCTTAATGGAGTTGCTGTTAGTTAGGTTGATCAAGGAATTACGAGGGTTGTCAGCTACCAATTAGTTAGGCAAAAGGCATTAGCTTGTAGATGCCTTTTTGAATCAATCAAGGTGGATGTACACAAAGTGTTGTGGCATAACCACTTTGACTTTCTGTGTGAGCATTATTACATGTCCTTAAATATTTCTATCTACTTTATAATAAATAAAAAATTAAATTAAAAGTTAATAAATTTTTTCGAGGAAAGCTATTTGGTTAATTTGTTTTAGTCATTACGTAAACAATAAGAAGTTTGCTTAAAGCATAACTCAAATTTGTATTTTTTACTTAACTTTGAGTTTGAAGAAATTAAGTATCATTTTCATAAGAAAATTTAAGAGGCATAATTCCCACCCCACCTTCTTTTGTGATGCCAAGTTCCTTCCACTGAGTACATCTCAAGCCCATTCAATAAATAAATTCTTCTTATTAAATGACCTTAAATAAAATTTTGTTCTTATTAGGTGGTTCTAAGCACAATTTTCTAAGTATTAATCAACTATGTGATAAGAAATGCCATATTCTATTTTTCTCATCTCATTATCTCATAAAAAGGATTAACAAGTAATCTTAAATAGGTTATACAAATAAAAATGTTAATGTGATTGACCTTGATAACTTAAATGCAAATCAAGTTTTCCTAAAAATCCAAGTTTAAGCAAGTAGTCTTTGGCATAGGATACTAGGTCATAGCGATTTAAAAATAATTAGAAAACATGCAAATTACAACTAGTTAGTGATTTTCCAAAGAGAAAACAAACTAGCTCTTCCTTCAAACACATTAAGGAGGTTGTGAATTCTAAGCCATTAGAGTTGATCCACAAGGTTTTCTTTGGTTTAATGCAAACCACTAGGTTAGTAGGTAAGCAATATTAACTTCTGATCATAGATGACTATTCAAGATTCACATAAGTTCTTTTTCTAACTAAGAAGACTGACAACTTTTGATAGTTTCAAAAGATTATCTAGAAGGCTTCGAAATCCTTAGAATTCAAAGTGATTATTGAGGATAATTTGAGAATCAAAGTGTTCAAAATCATTGTGAAGAATTAATAACTAAGCATACTTTCTCTTCAACTTAAAACCTTAACATAATGGAGTTGTGAAAAGTAAGAATAGAACCTTGATAAAAATGGCTAAAACCATTCTTAGTGAGTTTTATTTTCCAAAATTCTTTTGGGTCAAGTAGTTACAATTGAGAACTATTTTAAAATAGAATTTTTATTAATACTTTGCAAAAGAAACTCTATTTGAGTTTTGAAAACATAAAAAACCTATGATGTTTTACTCCAAGTTGTCAGGTGTATGTTATTTATCCTAAAGCATGGCCATTTAGGAAAATTAGATCCCAAATTCAATGAAGGCATTTTTCTAGGTTATGCATTTCATAGAAACCCTTATAAAGTATTCAATAAAAATTCACTTGTAGTTCAAGAGACAATTCATGTCACCTTTGCAAATCCACTTTTTTAAATAGAAAGAAGTTGATTTAAACTAATGGATTCAAGAAATTTATCTTGGAAGATGCACCTTTAATTAATTAAGAAACCAATCAACACTTATTAGATTGAGGTGATCAATTATAGGAGTAGCCTAAGTACTTGATTTATAAGAAATTTTATTCAAAGGAACTAGTAATTGGAGCCCCTTCTAGTATAATAATATCTAGATCATCACTAAGGGATGTGAAATTCCATTTTATCTTGTCGTCTAAAATTAATCTTAAATTTGTAGAAGAGACTTTGTAAAATGAGCTTTGTTCCAATGCAATGCAAAAAGAATTGAACCAATTTATAAGGAATGATGCTTAAGATATTGTAGAATTGCCCAAGGACCATCTTGTTATTGGTGAAAATTGAGTTTCAACAATAATCTCAATGACAATGGAGTCATAGTTAGAAACAAAGTTTGATTAGTTACAAAAGGGTACAACAAATTTATGGGCATTGATTTTGAAGAAATTTTTGCATTCACAGTTTGTTTAAAAGCTATAAGATTTCTTTTAGCATTTTCGTGCTTGAAGGGGTTTAAGCAATTGCAAAAGGATGTTAAGTGTGCTTTCTTGAATGGATATGTAAAAGAAGAAGTTTATATTCACCAGCTCATAAGTTTTAAGAGTTGCAAAAATCTAAACCATCTTTTTAGATCGTAGAAAATTCCATGTGGATTGAAGCTAGATCCTAAAGCATGGTATAAAAGAAGAAGAAAATGTTTTTTTTTAAAAGGAATTTAGGAAAAGAAATTTAGAAGCTACCTTCATTTATTACAAAATTAGACCAAGACATTCTCTTAATGCATGTATACATACATACATACATATATACATACATACATACATATATATATATATATCTTGATGACCTCATCATTGGCTCCACAAATCAAAGCTTGTTTGAAGAATTTGCCAAATTATGAACATAGAATCTACAATGAGTATGATGAGAAAGCATAATTTAATTTTTGAATTAAAAATAAAGCAGTAAGCTAAAGGAATTTTTATTATACAAAATATCTAAATGAGCTTCTTAAGAAGTTTGAATTTGACAACCTTATCTTAATTGTTAATGCCTCCAACCTTGACTATGATAAAAATGAGAAATTAATTAATTTTATGCTTTATCATGGATTAATTGGTTTTATTTTGAACTTGATAGCTATAAGCATGATATTATATTTAATACAAGGTTGTGTCTTAGATTCCAAGAAATCCTAAGGACGGCCACTTGAAAATTGTGAAAATAATGTTTTGGTGCTTAAGTAGAACAAAAAAATTTAGGAAATTGATAACCTAAGGATAGCTTTTCATTTTTACAAAAAAAATCAATTAACTTATAAATTTATGCAAGATTTTGCAAGTGTAGGAGGGATTTATGTGTATTAGATCCTTCTTGCAAGTCTACCTCTTTAATAATGAAAAAGATGAGAAAAAACTTAGTAATAAAATGAAATTTAGTGTTCAAATTTAATGGGAGTTTAAAAATTTCCAATTTAGGTGTACTTCAAAAATTTCCTATTTTATAGTTACAACTCAATTAAACAATCTAAAATAAAACTCAAGGAAATGCATAAGTGAAGCTCAACATGTTCTCAAAGTGATTACTTAAGAAGAGCTTATGACCCAAGGTAACCTTAACTGTAGTTTTCCAAGTACCACCAACCTAAGGAGAACAAATGGCACATTAAAATTATTGTATTTTAGGCCAGAGAATAATGGGTTGTAAATGAACTAGCAAGTTGTATGCAATGCTAGTTAAACAAAAAAATAGAGGATTGCATATGATACATCTAGTTCACTGAAGATGGCTAAAACCTAGTTTATTAGATTGTATATGTTTAAGGAAAATTACTTAACCATTTCTATGAATATTTGTAAATATTCTTGGGAATATTAAAAACCTCTATAACAATGATTAACAACTCTATTTATCTTGGCTGCACTTCAACTATATCTAAGAATGCAAAAAAACATTAATTCATGTATAATTTGACTTAGATTGGGATTATTTAGAATTATTATTGTTGAATGAAAAGGAGAAGAGGTTCACTATAAGTAATCGAATAAGTCCTCACTACATACAACTCCCACTTTATTTGACATCTCATTTAGCTTCTTTTCTAAACTTCAACATCTCTAAAAAATCATTACAATTTGCTAATGGAGATCATGTGGTTGATCAAATAAGAATTCTTGCATGCAAAGTCCTCAAAATTTTCATATTTCAAACAAGTTTTTTAAGGATGATCATTTTTTTTCATATATTTTCTATATGAGTTATATCTAATTCAATTATAAAAAATCTTCTAGTATGATCTTTAAGAGTTAGAGTTTTTTTATTTCTATAAGAATTATTTAATGGGGTCTTAGCAACCAAAATATCCAAACTATTAGGGTTGATTCTAAGAAATAAACATTCAAAATTAGGTTGGGTTTAAGGAAAATACTCTTGTAAATTGTGTCTAATTTATATAGAAGAAGCGTCTATCGATGATCATGTACTAGTAGTTGCAAAGCAAAGATTCTTAAATAGAGTTTACAATAGAGCTAGATTGCCAGATTGCACATAGAAACAAGGTAGTGCACTTACCTATTGTTAGAGCAAGGAGATGTAGAGTAGCTAGAGAAGAGTTAGAAACCACTACTAAGATGAAGCATTGTTGCTACAATCTTTCCCTATTTACTTTATTTTTATGATATTGAATCATGTATAAACTCAATTGAAATTATAACCATTGAGTATTTTTTATTCATGAGTTAGAAACTTAGTTATTTTATTTGGTTTGTTCTTGTCATTTTATGTTGGTTCTATAAATAGCATGAAATCTATATAATAAAAAATACCAGTGATGAATTTAAAATGAAGCCTTAAAGAGTTTTGGTACCATGAATAACACACCTTCATCCTAGAAGAGCACAACCCTACCATAATAGTAGGTTTTGTTTGTTCTTTCCCTTTTGCCACCTCATTTATCTCCACCTTCACCTCAAGGCCCAATGGAGTTCAAAACCTATAATTAATGACTATCACTGGCTTTCGTAGTCACCACCTTAATCAATTTTGTGTCAAAACCTTATTCACCTCCTCCATCAATTTGGAATTAGAGAAAAAGGCAACCATCCTCATCAAAGGTCCTTCCTTAAAATTCATGGTTCAAACTTGTCGCATGCTTAGTGAATACTTATGACATGTGCATAACCCTCTCCTTGACATCACAACTTGGCTCGTAGTGCTCTACATGTGCATGCTATCACTACTTATGCAATTTTTACTTACTACACTCCTAACAATGTTATCTACACATGCAAGCCCATAAAAATCCAACCACCCACATGAATTTACATCACAACTCATGTATTTCTATTGGTGTGATTTTCATCATAGCCTTAGCCTTAGCACTATTTCTATGCATAATTGCTTGCAATATCACTGGGGAAACCCTATCCAATGCCACTAAAGTTTTACATCCCAACTATCAAAATAGAAGCACAAAAGAAACCTTACCATTGAATTGAAACCAAACCAATCTAGGACACACTATGTTATGTTCAACGAAGCCCCTAAACCAATAGAGTTGAATTAGGCCAAATTTCTACTCTTTTTTGAAGTTGTTTTTCTTAAAAGGAATTGCATATTTTTTTATTTATTGCATGAAATTCAAGGAGTGTAATATAAACTCATGAGACAAAGTGGTGAATGAGGTACAATGACATATTGCAACAAAATAAAAGGACCACCATACATGAAGATTGAAAAAAGAGCTAGCCTCATATGTGCAAATGATTGCATAAGAAAGCCTACCCTTACATGCATATATGATGCAATAAATTCATCTTGTATCAAACCAAAGAGTTATAATCTAGAATAGTAACAATTGTTTGTTGTTGGCATATGAAGAAGAAGTTGACTTAGTCTAATAGCATGCTCAAATGAACAGTGTTAAATCATTCATAATTTCTAAGAAAAAGATTACAATCTATGCTGTGATAACCAAGAGTTGATTAAATCGTGCACATTTGGTCAATTGTGGTTAACATTTTCATAATTTACGGTGAATGAATAAAGTAACAGTAACTTTTATAGAGTGTATTAGGTTGAAGCAATAGGCAACCTTGTCTGATGACCCATCAAAGTGAATAGTATCTAAAACATGTCCATGTAATGAGATGAACATTATCATATTAAAACAATGGGGACAAAGAGTGTAGGAGGGATGCCCTAAGTTAAAAAAATGTATAGTGCAAAGAATGCTGACATATTATATGAAGGAAAAACCAACTGAGCTTAATCACTAAATTAGAAAGCTCGCATGTTTAGATTTCGAATCTTGTACAAACTACCACAATAAGGAGTTCTAGCTTTCTTCATTGCTATGATAGCCTCGCATATATCAATCAAGTTATTCCTTTACCAGTTCGTTGGCTTAAAATTTTTTGTAAGGACCCTCATAGCTTTATTTTCCTCTTTTTCAATATGCTATTCTAAGTGATTTGGAACTATTTATGTAATTTTTAATCTACTGGATATTATCAACTATATTTTAGTGTGAAGCTGTGATACTTGTTATCATTTTGATTAGATTAAAGCATTCAAGGTCAATGAGTATCTTAAGAAATTATTGATAGTAGCAGTATTATATACTATTAATGATTTAAGAAATTGCAGCTTCCAATGTTGAGTTCAGTATAATTGGTTGAGCAAATGATTGAAGCATGTTGGAGTCATTATTACAAATAAGGCCTATAATTATATCATAGTTCGACTTATAAACCCTATGGATATTCACTTTAACCTTATGTACTTGTAAGGGGAGTTCATAATATTTTCTCACAACACCTAATATTTATGTTGGAAGCAAGCCAAGTTGCATCAAAACTTGATTTGCATACTATGTTTGTACCAATAGGAAAGCCCAAAAAATGCTTGTGCATTGCCAATTAATGTTTTGAATAATCCCCTTTTTTGTTTAGTTGTTTTGTCTTATATCTTCCTATTTTTAGCTTTCAATATGCACTAACATATTGGGAGAAATATTAAGCTCTTAACTTCCCAAGTTTTTGGGCTTCCTTTGATACCCTATCACCATTGATTCAAGAGAAAGGGAATCTATTAATGTACTTTGACATTGTTATCTAATGTTGTGTCATAAAAGGACCAAATACATTGCTCCATATAGAATTTAGTAAAAGCATGATCCATAATGTCCTCTTTAAAAAAGTGAGGGCACTTGGATGCATGTTAGAAATGTAATCTTTTCAGTTGGTCTAAAAAGAGGAGCGTGTAGTTGAGTGCATACCAAATAAGGTTCAATTTCTTATTGGAAATGTTTTCATTCCAAATTTTTTTCCTTTAGATCTCTGTTGCTCCTTATATCATTCTAAGCAAAATGGAGAATGAATTTTTCACATTGCTTAGAGTCCAATAAACGTTATCATTTGTAGGAGATTTGTGCTCAAAAGTTGATACTAACTCTATTTTTTCCATATTCCTTCATATACTAGATTTAATTTGTGTATGATTCCTTTTAAAAAATTTAGCTTTTATTTATTCCACTCAAAGGGATGGATCCTCAAGAAATTTCTACTTTTGCTTTACTGAAAAAGCTAGAGTAATTTTACCTTGCTTCCTTATGCCTAGTCCATTCTCTGTACATGGTTGATATATCTTTTCCAATTTCATCCAATGATGTCTATGATTACTCTCTACATTTCCTTATAAGAAGGCATTCATTATCTTTTCCAACCTCTTGATTATCTACATTAAGGATATGTAGACATAAATGATTAAGTTAGGATCGAGATTAGAACATGCTTAATAAGTATTAATTTGTTAACCATTAATAAAGGTTTCTTCTTCTAACTATTTATTTTATTTTAAAATTTTTTTATTAATTTTTGAAAATGCATAGTCTTCTTCTCATAGTTATTTATTATACATCACAAATAGGTTATAGGAATTGAACCTTTCTTAAATCCTATAGTGTTTTCAATTTTTCAACTTGTAATTGTTTTTAGCTTATTTGAAGCATAAAATTTGTATATTGCATGCTTGAAGTTTGTTAGAAGGTGCCAAGGAGATTGGGAATGCCTTTTAATGACCTTAAATATCATCTGCTGAAGATTATGATGTCATCAACATAGTTATGATGGGCTATTATTAGAGCATCCCTTGTTGTGGCATAATTCATAATTATACTCTTTTTGAAGTTTTGTTTTAAGATTATATTAATGAATTTCATTGCTTGATGAAGAGTATTAAGAAAATTGAGTGGCTTACAATAGAGCCCTTTTAGTTAGAAAAACCCAAGTGGAGAGTTGTCTATTATAATGGAAATCCATATGCTATTAACGAGATTCTTCACTCAAGAGTTGAACTTGATTGAAAAGTTAAATTTGTCTAATACTTTAAAAAGTTATCAAAAGCCCTTTTAATGTACAATTTTATCAGACAATTCCTCTACATAAGTTTCATATTCAATGGTGCAACCAGCTCATGGGCAATCAAAACATTATCTACCATTTCCCAACCTTTGATGAATCTACCTAGTTTTGGTGATATACTTTTGTTTAAAGGATGTTACAATATGTTGGCCAAGAGCTTGATCAAAATTCTTTTAGAATAATTACTAATAAATATTGGTATAAAATCTAAAAAGGTGATTAGATTGTTAGACTTTGGAATGAGAATAATGTGGAAGCAAGCAATTGCCTTGGGGATAGCACTATCTATAATGAAATCCATTGTTGCATCCTTAACAAATGAAATAGTGATTTCCAGAAGGTATTGAAGAACAAGCCATTAAAACCATGTAGACATATTTTCCTAGTTGGAAGACCACTTGACAAACTTCCTCTAGTACTACATTTTAACAAAAAAATTAGTAGTCTTCCCCAAAAACTAACTACATAATATAATTTAGATCTTCATCATCAATAAAAGTCAACTTTCAAGAAAGGATCTCTTTAAAATGTTGAATAGCAATATTTTGTAATTGCACTTGCTTAGAAACCTTTAGGCCATGTTTTCCTTTAATCTTATTAATGTGGAGTTTTCATCTTTTGCCTTTTATTAGAGAAGGGAAGAATTTCATGTTTTTTCATTTACTTTTTTCGCCATCTTTTTTAGGGCTTTTTATATCTAAATTCCCAAATATGCATTTAAAAAGTTCTTATCACAAGTGCATATCAAAAGTGCTTATACGATGAATAAATTAAGAAGGGCTTAATCAAGATCATAAGACAAGGTGTTAGATTTGAAGTGATTGAATCAATTAGAGATGTCAACTTCAAAATAAGATACATTTGACACCTTCTAAATTTTATTTTACCTTTAGGAGTTTAAATATGAGATGTTAAAAGTTTACTTAGGAACTTTATTTTATTGCAATTTTATGGATAAGTTTAACTTAATTTCCTCCACTATGGTAACCTAATTTAGCTTGAACTTTGTAATATTTATGAGTTTTTCTTGTAAGGGAGTATTCTACAAAAAAAAAAATAAGCCCTTCTAAAGTGCACATTAAGACATATTTTCTATATTTTAGTTCTTGAGCTGATTTTACTTGAGTTTATTGATTAAGAATGCTTAAATTGCCTTCTAGTTCTTACTAAATATTTGAACCATGCATATACATTAGGACATAAGTTTTATCAACGTCTAGCCTACCTGTATTTGTATTTTAACTTAATTTAAATTAATTTTTTATTTCATATTTAATTAACAAGAATTTAATTTATTTTAAGTCATCTTTACTTGCATTGAATCATTTATTATTTGAAATTTATATTTGGCATTTTTTTAAAAAAAACTTTGGTATCTTTATTCTTGCAAACCTACATTAATTATCATGCCTTCAAGACAAATGAACAAGAGTAATTTGATATTTTAAAAGATTATTGGGACAACTTTAAGAATTAAATAAGAACTCAAATTATCACATTAACAAAAAAATTCATGATTTGTGTAAGAATATAAAGGTCATAAAGATTAACAATTATAATTAATAAAGAAGTCAAAAAAAGTATGAAGACAATTTGAAGAAAAAATTCATAATAAATATAGATCACTATGAAGGAAAAGAAATTGAGAAGAATTAGAAAACAAATCATTAGCATGATAGTTTTAGGATCCATAGTAGAGTTAAGCTAGGTGTTCCTACTTTCAATGAGAGTAGTGACCCAAATTAATTGTTTGAATTGATTATCTATTTAGATGATTTCTTTAAATAATATAATTTTAATGAATATCAAAAACTAGTTTTATGAAAATGAAAGTAGTTGGTCTAGTTAAAACTTTCTAAGATAACACTTGGATTAAAGAATAGAGAGTAAGCAGAATTTTAATCACTTGGATTGAAATGAAAAGTATGCTAATGATGAAATATTATTCTAGATTCAGTGATTGGCAGCTAACACACTAGATTTCCTTGCTTAAGGTATGGTAATTTGGTAGTAACTAAATATCTTAACAAGTTTGATGAGTTTTTTTATAAGATTAGTTGTCATGACCTATATTAACAATTGGATAATAAATTTGTAAGGGATCTTAGGATGAAAATTGCAATTGATGTGGTCTTACATGACCCACAAACATAAAAAGATTCCTTCTCTTCAACTAAATATTTTAAAAGACAATGGAAGTTTGTTACATCATAAAATAAATCTAAATTTCAAAGGAGGACATCAAATGTTCTTAAGTTAACTACTAGACCTAAAATGCCACCTTACACAACTACCTCACAAATATCTAAGAATATTGCTGCTATATTCTTAAGAGAATGAATAAAAATTTTATAAATGTGTAAACTGAGGTCATAGAATGGCTAATCAAAAAATATTGCTTTATGATGGAAGGTGATCAATTGAGTGATATAAAGGACACAAATAAATTAGTAATAGCCATTACTGATTACAAAAATAATTATAATGAAGAAGATAGTGAACACATCAATGTCAAGAGATGTCTATCTATGTCTCAACATCATGCTGATTTTGAGATTAAAATAGAAGAGATTGTTAGGATGATACAAATCTTACTAATGATGAGCCCATCTAGACCATGCTCCATTGCTTCTATATTTTTATAAAGCCTCTCCACCAATTCCAAAATAACTCAAGTTTTAGAAGGCCAAGTTTTAGAAGGCTTGGTTGAAGAACCAATCCTTCTTACAAACCTTGGAAAGTAATTGACAATTATCAATTAATTGCTATAGTATGAAGGCTCTTATATTTAAGTTAAAAACCTTGAATGATTGCCTCTAAGAATGGAATAAAAGATTATTTAGAGACATTTTTTTATGCATCTAAGCCTATTGAAGAACTATT
The DNA here is from genome assembly GCA_023846275.1 of Vanilla planifolia. Classification (NCBI taxonomy): domain Eukaryota; kingdom Viridiplantae; phylum Streptophyta; class Magnoliopsida; order Asparagales; family Orchidaceae; genus Vanilla; species Vanilla planifolia. Next base: position 6,387,846 of record CM043868.1, read on the forward strand.
CAAACTTAAAGAAGTTCAATTTGAAGGAAGAATAAGGGAACAAGAAAGGACTAAGGGTAAAGAATACTTCCTTGATGCTACTATACAAGAGGAAGATTATTGGCATAAAAAAGCTAGCATCAAATGGCTTAAAGAAGAGGAAAAGATTACAGAATTCTTTCATGCCGTGGTAAAAGAAAAAATATCTAAATTGAATATAAGTAACATAAAGGACTTTAATAGTATTTGGGTATAACATGAAGACAAAATAGTAAAAGCCATAATTCAATAGTTTTAGAAATTATTATCAACTTCTAAATTAGACGATAATGATAGTATTCTTAGCTACATTCCTTCCTTTATAATATATGAAAAAAATAACCTATTGATGAAGGAAAACACAATAGAGAAAATTAAAGAAATAATACTTTAAATGGATCAACATAATGACTTAGAACGTGATGGATTCAATGACAAATTCTTCACATTACTAGGATATATTAGCAAAGTATGTTTTATATGTTGCTAGGGACATTTTGGAATTAACTCTATTTCCTAAGAGAATATTTACAAAGAATCATCTATCTACAAGGATTTCTCACACAAATCTCTAATTTGTAGACCTTCTTTTTAAAGTGGTAAAAATGAAAGTGGAAGCATGATAACAATGAAGAGCAAAGGAATAAGGAGAAGGAGAAGAGGCCTTTAAATTTCAACAAAGACATTAAATTATCTAAGAAGATTCTTTTCAAGGGATTCTAAATTTATGAACTTCTAATTTCCAAAGCCCTTTAAATTTTTTAATTCTCTTAATTTTATTTTATATCCTTTATACCCTTTTATATAGAGGTTAAAATATAATATTTAATTATAAAAATATTAATATTTTAATTAAAAAAATATTCTTTACCATTTGACCAATTTTTGAAAGTTCTCAATTTTTTAGTCATCTCGCTGCATACCAAAGCATGGAAGCCCTACTTAAATGCGGCTTCTGCATTCCATTAGCTCTATGCACATGACACACAAGGCTGTCAACCACCAGGATGCACCCACATGTGTAGGGATTGGTACACATACCAACCATGTGTAGAGCATATGACTTGTGTCAACATAACTCTTGAAGTTGAGGTCATCTTGCATGCTCACCAAACCACATGCATGTACAATGCAATTTTTTTTTCAACTTCTTCCTTTGGGTCAGGATCCCTCAAGGGTAGCTAGTGCCTCCACACCTGATGTATGATTAGTATGTTGTAGCACATGTTCGAGGCACCTACAGTGGGTCTTTGCATGTGACCAAATGCAGGGCTTTATTACTTTGTATTGTATCATCAATTTTCATTTTTTTTGACTTATCCCTTGATGTTTTTATTTATAATGTATTCAATGAGTTTGAAAGTGATCTCTTAATCATAGATTCCTTATTTTTAAGATTCAAGTCATGTCAATCTTTATTGAATTGATTCTCTATAGATCTAGTTCAATTGCCTTTTATAGAAGTTTAAGACTTCTATTGGTCCTATCAAGTAGTCTCTTTGATTTTATTGGTACCATATATATTTTTCGTAATTTTTAATTGACCTCTTTATTTGTTTAACACCAACAACATCTTTTACATTGTTTCTTCTTCTTGAATTAGAAAGAAGTTTTGTTCATTCATCATGAATTGATATAATTATGCTTGTCTATAGTAGATTACATCTTAATCCCATAAGTAGGTACCCACTTCTATTATTTGATAGATATCTAGAGGTATTACTTCATAGATAACTTCATCAATATAGTTTTCTATGATAGAAAACTTTACCTTGAATTATTTGTCAACTCCCATGTTGGAATCTTTTTGAATCTATCTTAAAGAATAAGGACTTGGATGTTGCATAGTCTTTGAATTTAGCTTTTGATACATTCAAATATTTGGATCTTTTTGCTTCTAGTATTAACAATAATACTGATATGCTCTTTCTTCAATTGTATTTTAATGTTGAAGAGTTCTTTTTTCTTTCATGGAATATCTCCTTTGAACTCACCATAAGAGATAAACTTTCATCAACTAATTACTGAGTTTTAAGTACTTTTTTAGTTTCTATTATAATAAGTACTTTATCCTTCTTAAACTTTTTTAAAAAAATTTTAAAGTATTATTTTTAATATTTTCCTTATATGTGTTCTACTTCTAATAGTGATCACAATTTTTTTTTATTTTTATTGATAAAATAAATATTGTTAGTTATGACTTTAATAAACTTTATTAGAGAATATTCTTCCTTTAGTCTTTTATTTTTAGAGTTATTCTTAGACCTCCTAAGATTTTATCCTTTTAACTTTATCTTTTTGTGTTTATTATTCTTTTCAATAGACATAGCATATGTATAAGCTTACTTCAAAGATTGAATAAGAAAAAAAGATAATTCTATGACAATAGGATATATAAACCAATAAAATACTTTAATAAAGTATGTATGCCTTTAGTAGGTATTCCCAACCTCATGAAATATTGTCATAATTTTGTGGCATATTTCTACATTATTTTTTCTTCTTGGTGTCACAGACTATGCCACTTCTCTATGTACCCACAAGATAAATTTTCTCTCAAATTAATTATTTAAATTGTCTCCATGTCATTTTTCTAATTATGTTATTTCTATAGTAAACATTCTACCAGGCGAGCACATGACTTGTCATTTTTATTCTAGCATATGTCACTTTGTCAATTGATGAATAATTATATAAAAAAATATCTCTAATAGCTTAAACTATGCATCTAATTTTTTTGCATCTATTGTATCATCACAAATCAATAAATCAAGTGTAGCACCAACTTTGCATGGAAACTCTTGATTCCTATGTGTAAAAAAATTAAGATTGATATCAACCTCATCTTCATTTCTATTTTAGGATTATTAACTAATCCAAAATTTCTTTAATTAACAGTCTTTTTTTGTTAGATTATCTTTTATATCCATCATAAGAAGGGATTGAGATTTTAGCATTAGTTCTATTAATACTTGTATTTGTTGGGTTAATAGAGCTACCTGTATCTTAAAACTTGATGGTGAAATAATTAGTACAGTCACTTCAATTGACCCCTCTTCAATCTTCTAATTCCTTTTTATGGCTTACTCTTTAACTATCTTTTCTTCGTACTTTTCATTAACATCAAATTAAAACACATTGATACCAAAAATAATATGATCCATCTGTGAGGCATTTTAGCCCTTAGTTCTCATCAATAATCCTTTTAAGAGTAGTAACAATAAAAGTAAAAACATGCTAATGTGGAGAAGCAAAGGATGAAGGAGAAGGACAATAAGGTTTTGCCATAAGGAGACTGAATTTTCTAAAAAGATTCATTTTAAGGATTCCAAATTTATAAACTTTTGATTTTCAAAGCTCTCTAAATTTCTTAAATTCTTTCATGCATCCTTGTCACCTCTTTTTATATAAGTTAAGATAAAATATTTAATTATAAATTCTAGTGTTTTAATTAGAAAAAGACACTTTTTCTTTTTGACAAAATTTCAAAATTCTATAAAGTTTGAGACATTGGCCCACACACCTGTGTGCCCTTTGCTCCAGTGCATGGCTTTTGCACATAAGATAGCACCTACATGAAGGTCACACATGCTGCTGCTGACCCTAAGTGTGTGTGCACCTGTGTAAGAATTGGTGCACCTACCAGTCAAGTGTAATGCACTTGACCTAGAATAGTGCTACGTGCATGCATGTGTTTACAACAGGACATTTTGTTACATCTTTTAGGTTTAGATCTCACAAGGGCACATTCATGCCTCAGCATGTAGTGCTTAGTTATTGCATTGGAACACATGCTCCAATGTGCTTGTAGCTAGCCTCCACGTGCGACCCAACGTAGGATCTTGTTGCTTTGTGTTTCATGTCAATTTTCATCATTTATCCTCCTTAGACTTTTTTCATCCATTTTTGATTAAATGACTTTGGAAGTGATCACTTGATCAAATAATCTTGTATTAATTCCAAAACATGAGAATTTGAAAAGTTGTGATGATTTCAAACCAATTTGTTTTTGTAATTTTCTTAAAAAAAACTACTCTATAATGATAGCTGGTAAACTTTAAAAAATTCTTTATTTTCTCATATCCCCTAGGTAAGTAAGATTTTTTAAAGGTAGAGAGATTATAGATAATATTCTACTAGCCTAGAATTGCTTGGAACATTAAAAGGAAGAACAAGAGAAAATAGCTATGTAATTAAACTTGATCTCAAGAGTGCTTTTAACTATTTTTCATGGGAATCTCTAAGTAAGATGCTCACTAAATTCAACTTTGTGTATAAATTTATTAAGGTGATCAATAATGTTTTAACGAGCATCTAGACCCCAATATAATCATTGTAGAGACAAATGGCTAATTTTAAGTTAGTTGAGGGCTTAAACAAGGTAATCCAATCTTAACCTTACAATTCACTCTTTTTATTGAAGTTTTTAGCTAGGAGTTGAACAAATATTAATTAAGGAAAGGTTTTTCACTACACTAAACCAAGATTTCATCTATTTGTATCTCACTTAGGTTATGTACATGATGCAATAATATTTAGTAGGGAAGAGTTAAAATCAGTTTTTAAAATTCAATAATTTCTTAAAACTGTAAAAACAATGGGTGTTCACAACAACCACCCAACAAGCTAATTCATTAATATCTATAAAATGAATTCGAGTCAGGAAGAAAAATTTGCTATAGGCTCGATTTTTAAGGAACCAAACTCCTTATGACATACCTGGTTGTCCTTTCTTCAATGGATGAAAGAAAAATGCTCACATTCAACATTTAATTGACAAAATTGAAAAGGTGAAAGGATAAAAGAAGAAATTAACCATGGGAGGTAGAATCACTCATGTGCAAATAGCCTAAATACCTATATATTCCTTGATTGCAAAAAATTCTTCTCCTATCATACTACATAGAATTGAGAAAAGTGTGAATAATTTTCTATGGTGTAATTTAGAGAGCAATCACATGCACCATAGCACCAACTGAGAGAAAGTCAACTACCAACTAAGGAAAATGGTCTGGATCTCAAACTTCTAAACGAAGTAGTGCCAATATTTTTAAGAAAACATGATTAGAAAATGCTCTCAAAAAACTTTTTATGGAAATACTATAGGAAAACAAAGTATATGACATCGAGTAGAAGATGAGACAAATCTAGCAAATGAGAAAACTTGGAAAAGATAGAACATATGGTCTTGAATCATGCTACAAGAATCTTATACAAAACAAAACATTGGATGCTCACAAATGATTGAAACTTTTACACTTAATTAGCTTAGAAAGCTATCAAAAGTAAAGAACTAAAATAAAAATCCAAGAAAAAAAATCTAAAACTCAAAATGTCCATTAAAAATTTCTATTTTGTTTTGGAGAGTATATAATAGATTGTTACCTTTCCCTAAGACTTTAAGAAAGCTCAACTTTCAAAAGGCCTCTAAATACTTGCACACTATTCAAATGAAAACACAATAGATCATGTATTTGTGAGCTATTATAATGTAAGTAAGGTTTACCTTTACCAATAATTTACACATTCACCAAGATAATATTTCTATGATAACTTGTTTAATATCTCACTAATGGAAAAAACTAAAAATCACTCTATTAGATGAGTGGTTCACATCCTTCCTCTAATCATATGCTAAAACATATGAAAGATTATGAATTTGAAAATCCATCAGAAAACTTACTAGCTAGTAGATACCATTATTCACTATGTTATCTTCAATAGTTATAGCATCTTCTACTGCTTTATGCTTACCCAAATGTTCCAAGAAGATCTCTAAATGATTCATCTCAATTTTGTCACTCCACACTAATTTCTAATATATAAAAGCTGCAAAGTGGTCAAATGGACTCCCCTTTGGATCAAATGTTTAAACTTAACATTGATGGGTTCACATAAAGTAGCAATGGGAAAGTTGGTAGTGTAGGAATTATCCATAATCATAAAGACAAAATATTGAAATCTTTCTCTTATTTCATTGGCAACAAATCATTGATAGAAGGTAAAGGAATGTCAATTCTCCTTGATCTTCAAATGTGTAATAATAGGGATTTATATGAACTTATCATTGAACTAAATTGCAAGGAAATTCTATGCAAGGTCATGTGAACATCTCTTGGAAGTTCACTAACGTCATCCAACAAATTAATCGAGAGATAAGAACGACAATCATCAATTAAAGTTATATTCATAAAGAAGGCAACCAAGTGACAAATTATGTCACAAAAATGACAACTAAAACCTCAAAATTAGGCACTTGGGATTCTCATCAAATTCCTAAATACTATAGGGCTATCACTTGTTATAACCGGTAAAATATTATATGTTTAATCTTCAATAATTCAATTATGGCTTGGATGATTTCAGATCTACAGTAGGATGAGCCAGGAGCTCAATTGGAGGCTATTGGAATTTCTGAAATTTTCTGGGGATTTTTCGGAGCACCGAGGAAATTTTTAAGTAATTTTCCCTGTTTAATTGGATTTATTGGATTTTTGGAAATTCGAAAATCTAGTTAAATCGGTCTATTAGATTTTTAAACCGGAATTTGGTTTTTACCGCGCGTGAACTGGACCAGAGCGGTTCAGCGAAGGCGGGGGCGGTTCGCCTAGTGCATTTGCGCGTGCGGTTGGATAAGCCGCGGATAAGAGGATCGGACGGACGAGATCAGCGGTGGAGATTAACCGGCTGATCGGGGTTAAGCGGCGTTAATAGAAGGTCAACTGGCGCTTAATGGGTTCTTAATGGGTTATTACCGGTTTAAGCTGGGTATTTAACCTGATTTGTTCGGCTGTTAGGGTTTCGAACGGTGGCCGAAGACGAAGTGTTCGCGGCGAACGGCGATACTTTCCGGCAGTCTTTCAAGGGGCTTTTTGTACCTGGAGGTTCGTGGGACCGAGGAGAATCGATTGGTACCGGTTTCGTTCGGCGAGGAGCAGCGGCTGGTCGCGTGCGAGCTTCACCGTCGTCGGAGAAGAAAGGTAGGAAATTCAGATTTTAAATTAGTTATTTAGCAAATTAAAAATATGGATTATTTTGCAAATAGCTACCGGAGCATGCAGATTGTGGTTTTTGGAATTGATTAATGCAAATTATTGATTTAGCATTTTAGGGTTTTCGGAAAAGTATACCCGCCAAATTTGGAAATTTTACCAAGCATGTGTTGATTCGATTATGTGCTTTAATCATGTTAAGATAGTATCAAATGCTGAAATTTGCTTAATTTCATAGATTGTTAAAATGGGGATCGGATGAAACTTCGGCGGAAATTTTGATTGAACCTTAGAAATTAGTGGCATTAATGAAACATTAGGATAGTATGAACATCGGATTTTGTTTCTCTTTGATCTCGGTCGCCGGAAATCGACGGGGGAAAACGGAATTTTCCCGGAGGAATCGTCGGCTAGGGTTTCGCGGGCGCCGGGCGGAGGAAGGAGATGGATTAGATTAATTTCGATTTAGTTAATTAAGTAATTGTAATTATTCAATATTTATTAATAATTTAAATGTTAAACGTCGGCTGGAAATTGGATTAATTATTCGGCCGGTGGGTTCTCGGTTCAGCGCGAAGGCCGAACCGGCAGCGAAAAAAAAAAACGGTTCAGCGGGATTCGGCGCGGACGAACGGCGCGGAGGAAATTTAATTCGGAAATTAATCCGAATTTTCGAAAAAAGGATATATGTGGAATTTAAATTTAATTCGGAAATTAATCCGAATTTTCGGAAAAAGGATATATGTGGAATTTAAATTTTATTCGGAAATTTATTCCGAATTTCGGAAAATGGATAAAGGGCGGAAATTGATTTTGGAATTTAAAAATTTCCTGAAGTGAGAAAAAGGTGATTTTTGGAAATCACATAGCCAAGTTGAAATTGACTGTTGGAAATTATCCATAAATTCAGTGCAGCTAGATTAGTTGGAAGGAAGTGTGACACTTGGGTAAGTGCTACCAGAATAGTCAGAATTTTGGTACAGTTTGTGTTGCTTGGATGGCAATGGCATGGTTTGAGTCAGTTTACTCAGTGTTGGCATATTTCACGGATTGGCATATTGGACCGGACTACTATAGGCCCTATATGATGTTTTAGGGTGGTTGTGGTAGGTAACTGTGCGGTACAGACTTAGCTTCCACAGTATACATGTGGACTGGTATGCGCCTTGTTGTATCTGGACACATGTTGCCGAATCTTGGAGTTATAGCTTGGCAATGACTGTAGGGGTGTGGCTTCTATGAAAATTGTTGGGAGAGGACTTCTTGGGACGGTGGCTGAGTCGATCTCTTCTGGTCCATGAGTGTAGGCCTGCGCGCCTGAGAGTGGCAGTGGCAGGGGTGACTCGTCGTGGCTAGCCAAGTGTGTAGGCCTACGTGCCTGAGGGTGGCAGGGGTGTCTTACGTTGGCTAGAGATCTATGTGACTGGTTCTGTCTATAGTCTCCAGAAGATTGATTGACGAGAGACGCTGCGGTGTCGGGTGCTAGGCGTTGTGATGCGTGCGCAGAGATGGGCGTGTCTCGCTGGCATGCTTTGCCTAGGCACCATGCGTGCGCAGAGATGGGCGTGTCCCGCTGGCATGCTACCTAGAACCCCAGAGGAGAGCTACTCTGGTGTGACTAGGGGTGACTGTGGTTGGTCGGAGTCTGGGACTGAGAGTGTCTTTCCACCATACATTGTTATGCTGTATTCCTATACTCTTGCTATTATCCTTCTCTTGCATGTGAGTTTTACTAGCTGTCTTTTCTACTGGGCGTAGCTCATTCCTTTATTACCTATACTTTTCCAGCGGCTCGACAGACTTGACGCCACCCAGATTAGGTAGGATCGTGGTCAGCAGGCTAGTGGAGGATATCTGATCTGTGATTTCTGAGACATTTTGGTTAGTGTGATTGATGCTATTATTCTTATGTCAGGTATTGTGTGAGGATGAATCTGACTTATGTATCTGGTTGGATGATGTTGCACTTGTTGGACTTGGATCTTATTCTTGTGATGTAGTTTCCATTCACTGTCTTACTCATTGTTTTGGTGCTATAGTGTGTGGAGTGCTATATTTATATATTTATTCTGTGGATGTTATATATTTTTTTTTATGGTGAGGTCATTACATGACTATGAAACTTACCGTGGGGGTTCAGACTTCTATTAGATCGGTTCTTCTATCGGTATGGGATAGGAGTATTGGGTCTAGTAGGAGTAACATTGTGCGAGTCCATCTGTTAATTCAGGAGTCATGAATCCTGAGTTGACGGTGTACCCGGGAGATGGGATCCACATTGTTAAGGAAAGTAGGTGTGTAATGATGTGTTATATTCTATGTTTTTCGTAGGCTACTTAGGTTGGTATGGGACGATCTGAGCTGTCTATATGTAAAAAAAAAAAAAAATGTATGCCAAAAAACAGCCTAGAAAAAAATGGGGTGTAACATCACTAAAGTTGATGAGATTTAGCATCCATGCATTCAAGTATCATACAAGGTAAAAAGCATCAACTCTAAGGATTAACTCTTGTATAATATGGAAAAATTAGATATTTTTACTATGCATGAACTTTTTGTATAATACAATAATAACCATTGTGCTATATAAAGAATCAACTACTCATAATGTTTTGGCTTTTCTTTAAGACTATTCAATTTGCCATGGCATAAGTAAAATACATTAAATATCCATAATAGCATCTAATTGCTTGGGTATCCTTCAAATGTTTTGCCAAGTATATTAGAGGAATTATGACACTGATCTCTTGATAGCTATGATCAAATCTATCAAGTGAATTAGGCAATTTTACTTAGGACCTTCTGTTACTATTTTAAATAAGAATCATCAAATAACAACAATGATTTTAGCAAATTCATCAAACATGTCTTTCTTTCAATCTTGCTATTCACATTTGGACATCACATATCATGATAGTTCCCCCTAATATATGCTTCTTGAAGGCTTGCACTATTCATTTTGAGTTACTTTCATACTACAACATTGTCCCCAAACTCCACATTAGACATTTATGGCCAATGAACTTGAAGAAAGTGCAATCATAACAATCATAATGGCACATCACACTAGATTGGACTTGTATGACATTCCAACTTGGTGACGGCAAGTTGACATGTCACAACACTCATCACTCTCTATAATGGACAAGAACATTGCCAACACACCATTGCTATTTTCTGATGGCGTTCATCATTCTAAGATGAAATCACCCATTATTGAATTGGACAAACAGGATGGGCTTCAAATGCAACTAAAGCATTTTCATACCAGCCCATTGGCTCATGTGATTAGACAAAGATGCCTTAATCAAAGCTAATAGTAACAAATCAAATCCTTTCACTCCATCTATACTATCTAAATCAACTTGGGCTTTGTTCAATCATCAACTTGTACCAACCAAGGTTTTAAACCTTCTGTTACATAATAAAATCTTAGTTTCTTTTAAAAAAAGGCTCAATTCTATAATAAAATCTAAATTTGCATCCTTGTGCTATTGTAATGGTATACTAGTCCTTAAGGATGAAAAAATAAATCATCCACAAGAAAATCCCAAGTCATTGGCTCCTAAAAAACTCTTATCACCCCAAACCTATATGTTAAAATATATGAGAAAGAGAGAGCTGAAGCTCAATAAAGAATCTTCAAGTCATATTACTAAAACAAGTCTTTGATAATAGACCTTCTTTCTAGAGTCACAATAGTAGAAATTGAAGCATAACAAGAAAATAAGAGAGAAAGAAAGAAGAAAAGGATTTTTTCTACAAAGGAATTAAATTTTCTAAGAAGTTTGCAATTCATGAAGTTTTGATTTCACAGAATCTGAATTATTTCATTCATCATTTTTATTGATTTTTATGAAATTTTGGATACAATATTCTAGTAAAAAAATATAACTGAGCAACGGGAGCATAGCGTTTGTGCTTGCGGTAGCATCCGATGAGATTATCCAATAACGGGTATCCAAAGACAAGACTGAGGAGCGACGACGGAGGAGCGGGGACATGCCGGGAAGGTGGCTATGGCTCGTATGATGTGGTGTGGTGTTGGAAGGCGAGGCTTACTCGAGCGCAACTTCCAATCTAGTGACGGTATCGAGTGGCCGGGAGCGGAGGTGTGTTGTTCAGACGCGATGGCGGTCAACGGTCAACGGTCAGCGATCGTCGGCCCATACGTGAGTGGCACATGGGGTGTTCGACCTTTCGTGCGTGGATCGGGTTCGTGTTTGAATTTGAATTCTGGTTCACACAGGGTGTGCTGGGACAGGATTGATTGGCTCTGGTTCCTGCGGTGTATTAGACCCTTTGTCCCTGAGGTCGCGCCACGGACCCTGCAGCCCTAATTGGACGTTCGATGGCAGGAAGCACGCTTCGGAGGAGCAGCTGGCGAGCAGGGACTACCGCGAGCAACTCCCCAGTGCAGGAGTGCTTTTCCTCATTGTTTGGAGGAGGAATGCCATCTGACGAGGGACCCCCACTTCCTATCAATTCGGAGGCTGGAGGCTTCTCAGGGAACGACGCCATACTGGAGGCCGAGGACATTGCCACGAGAGGTGTGGAAGCGGAGGCGAACAATTTTACCGGAGATGCGAAGATGCAGAGGGCTGCAGAGAATTTGCCTACCAAGGCCAGCTTTAGAGAGGTTTTGACAGCTTGTAATAATCAAAATGGTAACATGGTGAATTCCTTCATGCGCCCGGCAAATATTGATGTCAAGGAACATGCCGCAGCCATTCCTGACATTGCTGAGGACGGTGAGGTCCTCGTCTCTTCAGAAGCTTGTCAACGGCGAATAGATTTTCACAAATTCGACCTGGTGGGTCGAATTTATGAGAACACGTTGCCTTTCCCGATCATCGCTAGGGTGCTGCTCAAACGCTGGGGCCACCACAAGAATTTCAAAGTGTTTGATCTTTCTTCGAACTGCTTTTTCTTACATTTCGAATCTATGGAGGACCGGAATGATGTGTGGCTTGGGGGGCCGTGGCAAATCGTAGGCCAAGCTATGGGTCTGGATGTTTGGTCGCATGAGTTCAAACCCGGCGACTCCCACGCGATGTCTGCACCGATCTGGGTGTGATTCCCTAGCTTGCCCCTGATTTACTGGGATGTGGACAATATTTTGCGCGTTGCGAAGGCTATAGGCGATCCATTCCTTCTCGACGGGTGAACGACGACAATGGAGAGATCGTCCTATGCCCGGGTCTGCGTACGAACGGACCTCTCCAAACCCTTGAAGCTGGGCGTTTGGCTCAACGGGGACTATGGGAGAATCTACCAAAGTTTCGAATATGAGGGGCTGCCGAGGATTTGCTTCTCGTGAGGTCATGTTGGTTATTTAGCCAGTTGCATGAATTGAACTTGTGCCAAACGTTCAACGGAAAGACATGCCACTTCTGAAACACATGCAAGTTTATATTGATCTTTGAATAGCCTATACTTGCTTTTTCATGACGATCAACATTGTAAGATTTTATAAAGGAATGAAGAACTGAAAGATGAGGGTAAACCAAGACTGCAACAAAATGAATAGCTATAAATTGTAGCCTGCAGTTTGCCTTTAACGTAGCTTAATTTGACGGGTAACATAAGCTGTGATGAAAGTTCTGAATGGGAACAAAATAAATTGTATGACCACAAATAAGCAAGTTTGATTTCGATGGCTACACAAATCTGATCTTTTATAAAAATTTTCAATGTAATTTAAATCATAGAAAGCTCAGGTTTGCAGATTTGGAGCAAAAGCACCAAAATTTAAAATGATTTCATTGCTTATATGCCTAAAAAAGACTCAGACAATAAGATATACCTCGAAGGGCACAAAAAGCATATCGTACCTTCCAATAATGTTGTAGTAGCTCATCTACTGGTATAATTTAGTCATAAAACATGAATCAAAGTGTTTTACTAAGCTCGTTTTCATAGTGAGGCTATCCATGATAGATTGGACCATTAAGATATAGATTTATATTTGCAAACATTTGGGAAAAGCTCGAACTCATTTTTCCTGTAGTCATGACAAATAAGAAGCAGCTACAAAAGAAGAAACATTGTTAATAAACTTAAACTTAATTGTGCATAACTATCCATAGAAAGTTAGAAACACATGGCATTTGCATGGAGGAAGATTAATGAACACACTAACTATTAGATGGTTTACTGTTTTAACTTCTTGTATTTAATTCCAAAGCATAGAATTGTACTCAACAAATATGAACCAGACTCAACAACTACTAAGAGTTTGCTTCTAACACCAGCAGGTGATAACCACTAAAAAAAATCAACAAATAAATCACGCGGCAGTTCACAAAGCAAGTTAAGAAAATTATAATTCTATAAAATAAGTGAGATTAACAAAGAACTTAAGAACAATTAAAAAAATTAAGTTTTTATTGTTTGAGCACCTCTCCTCGGATCTGATCTGTAAATAAGTTCAATGGTTTCTGTCCACCAGTTGTCATGCATTTAGGTTTTGTTTTTGGCACTTTATTATATCCATATGCTATTGCAACATCCTAAAATGACCAATAAGAAGAAATTCCCATGAAATCAAATTACAGCGAAATAATAATATATGGGAATAAGCCCAAATATTGCAATGTGCAGCTGACGAAGGCGGTGGTTCACCCTGGTGATGGCGAATGTTCTGAAATGAGTGGGAACAGGGGCCAGAGGGAAGGAGGGGAGGACCATCTCGAAGTAACGGAAGATACGCATGGATTAGGGCCTTGGATGCTAGTTCAACCTAGACGGAGGAAAATGGGTGCTAATGCTCGGAGTGGCCCGACGGCCACCGTAAGCCATGGCCCCAGGAGAGACGTTAAACGTACTCGTGGGCAGGTGCATGCCGGCTCATCCAGGGGTGCCAGCCGTCCCTCGAGGGAATGCGGGAGGAGCAGACCCAGGCGAAGTTCATCATCTAGGCTCAACAGTTGGCGTGCTCGGGAGATCAGGGCCTGGTGGCTGAAGGTGCAGAGCGGGCGGCCCGTGGGGGCGGAGACAGGGGAAAGTTACCCGTGTCTATGGTGGCTCGAGAGGACACGCCCACGGACCTGGGCGGCAGCGCGGCTTAAGTGGGCGGGCTATGGCTGCGCTTCGTGGGGAGCAGCGGCCATCACAGGCGGTGATGGTGGAGGTTCGGGGAGGTGCTGATGCACGGCTACAGGTTCTTGTTCTAAAGACATTATCATTTATGAATGTTATAGTGTGGAATATAAGGGGCGTCAAGAAGAAGAAGTCCAGGGGCTATTTGCACAGGCTGGTCCATGAGCGGAATGTTGCTGTTGTGGCGTTAATGGAGACTAAAGCATGGTTTTTTTTCTAGACAAGATGCAGATTGGCTCCTCGGGAGAGGCTGGGAGTTTGAGGCCTACACCTCGAGGGGTATGTCGGCTGGCTTTGTTATTCTATGGAGAAATAGGGTGGACCTTAAGGTAACTGGGGCTTCGTCTCATGTAATGGCTTGCACAGTCAAAATCCTTCCTGGCGGCATGTTAATTTTTTCTTTGTTTATGGCCCCAAACATCACCATATGCGCCGAGCCATTTGGGATGCTGTCCGGAACTCCTACGGGGGCGATGAGCCTCTTCTCGTCGCTGGAGATTTTAATTTAGTTTTGGCACCTGAGGAAAAGTGTGGTGGGCGACACTTCATCTATGGCAGGGATCACCAGGACTTTGCGGACCTTATGCAGGAGCTTCAACTTGTTGATTTGGGCTTCTCCGGCAATAGGTTTACTTGGAGCAACGGGAAGCAAGGGGGTGCGTGCATCCTCGAGCATCTGGACCGGGCTCTTATGAACTCAGCTGGGTTGCTCGCATTTCCTATTTGTTCGGTTCATCACCTTAGTAGGCTGGGTTCGGATCACTGTCCACTGCTGATTAAGGTGGGAGGTGAGGATCATTGGCCGCAATCCGGCTGGCCTCTCTTCGACAGCGTGTGGCTGGATTTCTCTCAATCTTTCAAGGTGGTGGATGAGGCTTGGAGGAGACATGCTAAGGGTGACAGCATGGAGGTTGTGATGACGAAATTTAAGTGTGCGCTGATGGCGCTGCGCAGATGGAGCTGTGAGGAGGTGGGGAATATTATAGATCGAAACAGGGAGTTGGAACGGGACATCGACGAGCTTCAAAAGAGGGAGTCTAGCAAGAGCCTGTCAGAGGAGGACCATAAGCGGCTAGGGAATATGGTCGCTGCCTTTCACCGGGGATGTGCTCACGAAGAACAGTGGTGGTGGCAGCACGCCAAGGTGCACTGGGCACAGCTCGGTGATTGCAACTCGAAGTTCTTCCACATTGCAGCCTCGGCTCGAAAAAGGGAGAATCGCATTACCTATATGAAGGATGATAATGGCAACATTGCGGACTCTCCTGACAGCATTAGGCGTCTTGTCCTCGCCTATTTCAAATGGAAATGGGGCGATGGCAACCAAACACCCCTGCCCCCAATTACCTCGCTTCCGGGATCCATCAGCGATGAGTTGGGTTCCAGCCTTTGCCACAGGGTTACAGAAGAAGAAATCATGGTGGCTATGAGGGGAATCAAAAGGAATCGCTCCCCGGGAATTGACGGAATCACAATGGACTTCGTTAATGGCTATTGGAACATTACGCAGCGGGATATTATTAATGTTGTATTTGCCTTCTTCGAGGAGCGCAGGTTGCCGAAGGGCTGGAAGGACACCCTTGTAGTCCTTATTCCGAAGAAACAGGGCGCTTGCCGGCCGGAGCATTTCTGGCCGATCAGCTTATGCAATACAATCTATAAGTTGGTGGCTCGTATTCTTGTTGGCAGGTTGAAAACACTGCTGTCTAGTCTTATTTCACAGGAACAAGTTTCGTCCCTGGGAGGAGCATCTCGAATAACATAAACATTGCCAAGGAGATGGCAGCGAGGATGCGCTCCTGTACCGCTGCCTCAGGCCTCATGGCAGTGAAAGTCGACATGGAGCAGGCCTATGATAGGGTTCGATGGGACTTTCTGCTCGAGCTTATGAAGGCAATGCGCTTCCCTGTCACTTGGTGCGAGTGGATCATAGCGTGTATCTCTGGTCCACAATTTGCTGTTCTCATTAATGGATCACGACTTCCTTGGGTGGCGGCACGTCGGGGCCTCCGGCAGGGCTGCCCACTTTCCCCCTTCCTCTTTGTTATGGCCATGGAGTATCTGTCGTGCCTGATGCGGGAATACGAATCCCGACAGTTGCTTGGGTTTAGACCGGGGATGCACGCGCCACCGGTTTCCCACCTCTTATTTGCGAATGACGTGCTGGTGTTTGCTCCTGCATCAAAGGATGCTGCGAGCACCGTTCGTCGCATTCTGTGGGCCTTCGGGGACAGCACTAGCTTGAAGGTTAATTTCTCCAAGTCCAACGTTTACTTCAGCAATAAATTCAGCAAGAAGAAGTCCCGCTTGATTTCTAGGAAGCTTGGCATGGAGCTTGGTCGAACCCTGACGTATCTGGGGGTTCCAATTACTGTGCGGCGATTGACCAAACATGATCTGAATTTCCTCGTCCAAAGGATTGACACTACTATGATTAGCTGGCACGCTCGGGTGCTGTCGCTAGCGGGCAGGGCTGCGCTGGCATCCTCTATTTTGTGCGTTATCCCCAACCACATTTTGCGGCACTGTATGGTGCCGGCGGGGATTCTTGCTGACATTGAACGACGCATAAGACAATTCCTCTGGGGCGGCACGAGTAATGCGTAGGTGCTGCACTACGCGTCTTGGGACTACGTGACTATGCCGAGGGCGGCCGGGGAATTGGCCGGGATTCCATGTGTCCCCTGGGCTACACGGAGGCGGAGTCCCTACAGCACACGTTGTGGGACTGCCCACGTGCCCGAGACATGTGGGCTGCCAGCCATGCACGTCACGTGCTGAGCTGGGTTGGCCCACGTGTGCGGCGTCCGGATTCAGAATTTTGGACAAGCTTTTCTGGCTTATGGGGTCTCCTGCTGCTCTTCGTGGCGTCAGGGCGTGTCACGTGGCAATGCTTGCCACTACCATGTACTACATATGGTTGAGGAGAAATGTGCTCAAACACAATTAACACGAGCCCACACCCTACTCGTTATCAAGGACGATCAGGTTCAAGGTGAGGACGGCTCTCAGGAGGCATCTTGTCTTTTCATCTCTATCCAGCGGGAATCCTGGTAGGTCTTCAGATTTGCTTGTTACGCATGGCTGGCTTCCCCCCCCCCAACAGGATGGATTAAAGTCAATTGTGATGCTACGATTGGTGACTCCATTACTGGCCTTGGTGTCGTTGTGAGAGACTGCTTGGGCAGACCTCTCATGGTGGCTGGCAAGAGGATGATCTCAGTGGCTGCTAACATGATGGAGGTCCAGGCCATTCTTTTGGCATTCAACCTTCTTAGGGGATCCTTTCCCCAGTATCGTGCCGTGGAGATTCAGTCTGACTCGATGATAGCACTTCAGGTGGCTCGGGACATAGTTTCCAACCCCAATGGGGAGGGGGTGTTTGCTGTTACTCTTCAGTATGTTAGGGATGTGGAGGCTCTTCGGTTTTCTCACATCCACAGGGAGGGGAACGAGCCTGCCGACTGGGCTGCCCGTGATGCTTGTCTACACGAGTTTGTTTGGGTTCCTGGGGGATCTCTTCCCCAGCCTCTTCTCAAACTTATGTTGTCTGATTTTTTGTTTGATCCCCTTTGAGGATCTTATTGTAAAACCTGTGTGGCATTGTCACCTTCGATATAATGATATATCCCTTTCAAAAAAAATATATAACTGATTTGAAACATAATTTTTGGCCAAAATATTAATTTTTGTAATTTCTACAATTTTTGCACAGCAACATACCTACCTTAGTCACAGGAACCACTACACACATGTTGGTGATTGTACTAGAGCACTACCTCATAGGTGTGGATGTTGTTCTTATGTTCAGATGGCACTATGCGTGTGCGATGACCTTATCGACTCAATATGTTCACCAATCATGCATGCACGTACAGAACATGTGTGTGATCTCGCATGGTTGTGCTCACTTAGTAAGTGTAAGGTTTTGTCCTACCACGCCTTCTGCATGCATGCTTACATACACATCCTATGCACTATAGACATGCTCAGGTGTGTCTATTGTAAGCCTTCATAATGATCACCAGTGTAGTTTTTGCTATTTGGTGTTGCAATAATAATTTTCATTGTTTTGTTGCATCCCTCAATTTTTTTTCACAATTTTTGGATTTAATGAACCTAAAATTTAGCACCTAATTATAGGTCTTTTATCTTTAATACTTAGGTCTCATCAAATCTTTTTTTAATTAATTCTTTGGAAGATCTAATTCTTTTGTATTTATCATGAGGTTGACACTTTTGACATCTCCATCATATGATTTCTTTAGCTTTGTTACTAGTAAAACATAACTTTGGTAGGTATTTTTAAGCCCCTATACTTCTCAACTTGAATAACATGTTTTGTCAATGCTACTTTTTCTCATGTTAGAAGGAAGTATACTCCCTCTTTTGTTAAAACCACATATCATACTTATATAATTTGCTTCTTACCTTACACCTTCATTGTAATTCAAACCTATGTAAAATTCATATATGTATGATCGCTTCCTTATTAAGATGCAATGGTCACTTGGTTAAATATGCTGAGATCAAACTCAATCATATGAGGTATTAACCATGTATGATTCCATCCAATATTCTATGTCTTAATTTTTCTCATGTTTCACACAACTATGAAGGTTTTATTATACTTTTATAATAGTATTTCTCTTTTAAAACCTAAGCCATGAATAAGCTATATTCTATATGCATAAGAAATTCTCATATAATATACTACAAAGAAGAGTTATTTATTAGTAATATTTATTTTTCTCACAAAATAGTCAAAAAAAGTTAAAATGATGTCATACAAATATGTTCTAATATATCATATGAGTACAAACATCCTATTGAATTAAAATATATTAATTGAAATACCTTAATACTAATACAATGTTAGTATTATGCATATACAAAAGAAATGGTATGTTGCTCTCAAGTAAATAATCCAAGTGAATATTGTCATATTATTATAATTCTCTATCATAAAAGAAAGATCTAAGAGCAACATATAGTACACAAATGATCCTCTTATTGAATGTGTATGATCACTTGATCACTTTGAAAACTAACTAGTACGATGTTTATAAAACCCTTACCAATGTGCACTGAGCAAAAATCATACAAAGTAATGTACTTTGTCATACACATATGATATATTTTAAGTAAATAATGAATAATTAGTTAATAATTCACATACAATCCACTCAACAAACTTGTACAATCTCATGATCATTAAAGTTAACAAATGAGTATCATTACATCATGTTGAACCATACCTACAATTGTCTTGCATGAAATCTTTCTAATTCAATAACAAAAGATAAAAATATAAGACAAGTACCAATTATATAGTATGATCTTCCTAATTATACTCCTAAGATAAGTTTATAAAAAGCTAAAAATTAATATGACTTGCAAATGTTCATTAGGGTGATTAATTATCTTTGTTTATTACTTTGATGTGATCTTTTAAAATTTTATTTTTAGTAATTGGACATGTCTTTTAAAGTCTTGAGCAATTGAAAGGCATAAATAAGAGGATGTTTAGTGTAAAATAATCTAACGATTTAAAAGGAAAAAATATTCAATGATGAAAAAGGAGAAACTTTCGTATAAATCTTAGTAACAACATTTGTGTACAAATTGCAACATATTTCTACTCAATTTCACTACATCTTTCATTCATTGCTTATAGATAACATAATATTTAATTTATTTAGTCATTGTGCCAATGTTGTTTAAAGATTAAAGGTGTAGGTTGTTGTGGTCTTATTTCAATTGTTGTACACTTTTTACTTTAGTTAGTATAACACCATCAAGTGGATGATATTGGTGTCTTCTCTAAGCATCATTTTGTTTAGGTTGATTCTTATCTAATTATGGAAAAAAAGAGTAGCTGTTTGAAAGGGTAGCCATATTAGCTATGGTGAAATTTATTGAATTTTTAGTGAAAGTCCATTCAAGTTGATAGGGATGGATGTGGACACTAATTTAATCAAACTACTTAGACATCCCAATTACATATGCTCACTCACTTTAAATACTTTTTTTATTTCATAATAATAATTTATCATAGAAAGTGTTTCATAACAAGAAAAGTTTTAAGGTTCTCAAGATTTTTTAAAAGTTTTTTAACGACCTTGCAATAACACAATTCACCCCCAAGTGCTAATCATAAAATATGATGATCCTAATTATACTCTTATGATAAATTTTAAGGATGTTAAAAATTAATAGGCTATATAGATGCCCATCAAGGTGATTACTTCTATTGTTTATTGTCTTGCTGTGATTCCCAAATCATAGTTATATGAATACAAATCCAAATCTAATGATCTAGAAAGATAAAACATTCAATGATGTAAAAAGAGAAACTTTCTTATAGATCTACATAAAAGAATTTGTGCATCGATTGTAACACATTTCTTCTCAATTTCACATCTTTCATTCATTGCTTATAGTTAAAAACATCCTTAATTCATTTACTTATTGTGCCATTGTTGTTTGAAGATTAAAGATATAAGTTGTTGTGCTAACAATTTCAAGTGTCGTACACTTTTTACTTTAATTATTATAACATTATCAAGTGCTTGCTATTAGTGTCTTCTCTAAGTATCATTTAGGTTAATCCCTACCAAGTTATGAAAAATAAAGAGTGGCTATTTTCAAGGTTTACCACTATTAGCAATGACAAAATGGAGTAATTTTTTAGTTAAATCCCAATTAAGCAGACAAGGATAGATGTATACACCAGTTTCACCAAACTACTTAAGCATCCTGATTACATATGCTCACTTACATTAATTATTTTACTTGTTTTCATTCCATATATTTGTTTGTAATAGAAAGTGCTTTATACTAAGAAAAGTTTTAAGGTTCTCAAAATTTTTTAAAGTTTTTTAATGACTTGTAATCCCACAATTCACCCCCTCAGTGTCAATCATGTAGTACAATATTATTAATTGTACTCTAATGATAAATTTTAAGCACGTTAAAAATTAATAGGCTATATAAATGTTCATCAAGGTGATTAGTTCTATTTGTTTATTTTCTTGATGTGATCTCCTAATCATACTTGTATGAACACAAACCTAAATCATAATAGTTAGACTAATTTTTTTAGAAACTTTATTTTTAGCAATTGGATGTGTCTTACGAGGTCTTGAGGGTTTAAGAGGCATAAATAGTAGGATATTTAGTGTAGAATAATCTAATGATCTAAAAAGAAAAAACATTCAATGATTAAAAGGAGAAACCTTCTTATAAATCTTAGCAAGAGCATTTCTGTACAAATTGTAACACATTTGTGCTTAATTTTGCTCCATCTTTCAATCATTTCTTGTAGATAAAATAATCCTTTATTCATTTAGTCATTGTACTACTATTGTTTAAAGATTAAAGGTATAGTTTGTTGTACATATAATTAGAAGTGTTGTTTTCTTTATATGTTAGCTATTATAGCACCTTCAAGTGGTTGCTATTGGTGTCTTCTCTAAGCATATTTTGTTTAGGTTGATCTCTACCTAGCTGTGGAAAAAAAATAGCTATTTGTAATATTTACCCTTATTGGCTATTGTTAAAGGAGCGACTTTTTAGTTAAAGCCCAATCAAGATGACATGGATGGATGTAGGAACCAACTTCACCAAACTACTTAAACATCTTGATTACATATGCTCACTTACTTTAATTACTTTACTTATTTTTATTATGTACTAATTATTTATCACAAAATGTATTTTATAACAACAAAAGTTTTAAGGTTCTAAAAATTTTTTAAAATTTTTTTAACGACTTACAATCACATAATTCACCCCCTCCTACCGCAATCATACAGTACGATGTTCCTGATTATACTTTTATAATAAATTTTAAGGATGTTAAAAATTAATAGGCTATATAATATTCATTAAGGTGATTAGTTTTCTTTGTTTATTGTATTGACGTGATCTCTTAATCTACTTGTATGAACACAAACCTATATCATAATAGCTAGATTAATTTCTTTACAAACTTTATTTTAGCAATTTGACATGTCTTATATAGTCTTGAGGGATTGAGAGGGATAAATAGGAGAATGTTTATTAAAGAATAAGCTAATGATCTGAAACTAATAAACATTTAAAGGTGTAAAAGTAGAAACTTTCTGACAAATCTTGGTTGGAATACTTGTGAATAGATTGTAGCATATTCCTACTCAATTTCAATTCATCTTTCATTCATTTTTTATCGATAAGAACATCTATAATTCATTTAATCATTTTTCAATTATTGTTTAAAGGTTAAAAGTATTGGTAATACTAAAACTTTGAAGTGTTGAACTCATTTCTCTTTAGGTATTATAATACTTTCAAGTGATTATTATTGATATCTCCTTTAAGAACCATTTCTTTAGATTGATCTGTATTTAGTTATGAAAAAAAGAATGACTATTTTAAGGTTCAACCTTATTGGCTATGGTGAAAGTGAGTAATTTTTTTGCGGAAGCCCAGACAAGGTGATAGGGGTGGACATAGGCACAAGTTTCACCAAACACTTAAAGATCTTGTTTAAATTTTCTTACTTATTTTAATTACTTGTTTTTAATGCACAATAATTGTTTGTCATAAAAAGTGGTTTATAGCATATTTCTACTCAATTTTACTACATCCTTCATTCATTGCTTATAGATAACATCATTCTTAATTTATTTAGTCATTGTGCCACTATTGTTTAAAGACTAAAGTTATAATTTTTTATATTAACAAATTCAAGTGTTGCTTTCTTTTTTATTTTAGCTATTAGAACACCTTCAAGTGGTTGTTATTAGTGTCTTCTCTAATTTTTTTTTGTTTAAGTTGATGTCTACCTAACTGTGAAAAAAAGAGTAGCTATTTGTAAAGTTTACCCTTATTTGATGTGGTTAAATGGAGTGATTTTTTGCTAAACCCAATCAATATGACATGGATAGATGTGGGCACCAATTTCACAAAACTACTTAAACATCTTGATTACATATGATAACTTACTTTAATTTCTTTATTTATTTTTATTCTATAATAATTTTTTTCATAGGAACTATTTCATAACAAGAAAAGTTTTAAGGTTCTAGAAAGTTTTTAAAGACTTACAATCACACAATTCACCCCTTTCCATACCCCTAAAATGCCAATCTTATAGTACGATGTTCCTAATTATACTTCTATGATAAATTTTATGGATGTTAAAAATAAATAAGAAATGTAGTGTTCATTAGGGTGATTAGTTCTCTCTATTTATTATCTTCATGTGATTTCTTAATCATACTTGTATGAACACAAACCCAAATCTTAATAGCTAGATTAAGTTCTTTGGAAACCTTTTTTTAGCAATTGAAAATGTCTTGTATTGTCTTAAGGGATTGAGAGGCATAAATAAGAGAACATTTATTGAAGAATAAGCTAATGATCTAAAAATAATAAACAATCAAAAGTGTAAAAGGAGAAAAATTCTTACAAATCTTGGTTGGAACATTTGTGTATAGATTGCAAAGTATTCCTACTCAATTTCAATTCATATTTCATTCATTGTTTATTGATAACAACATTTATAATTCATTTAATCTTTGTTCCATTATTGTGTAAAGGTTAAAGATGTAGGTAGCACTAAAAATTTTTAAGTGTTGAACTATTTTTTCTTTAGTTATTATAACACCTACAAGTGGTTGCTATTGATATCTCCTCTAAGCACCATTTCTTTAGGTTGATCCCTACCTAGTTATCAATAAAAAAAAGAAAGACTATTTTAAGGTTCACCTCTATTGGCTACAATGAAAGATTAATTTTTTATTGGAAACCCAATCAAGGTGATAAGGGTGGACGTAGGCACCAGTTTCACCAAACTCTTAAATATCTTATTTACATTTGCTTACTTATTTTAATTACTTGTTTTCATTCCATTATAATTGTTTGTTAGAGAAAGTTTTTTATAACATATTTTTACTTAATTTCATTACACCTTTCATTCATTTCTAATAGATAACATCATCCTTAATTCATTTTGTCATTGTTCCATTATTTTTTAAAGATTAAAGGTATAATTTTTTGTACTAACAATTTCAAGTGTTATTTTCTTTTTTACTTTAGCTATTATAACATCATTAGTGGTCGCTATTGGTGTATTCTCTAAGCACCTTTTATTTAGGTTGATCTCTATCTTGTTGTGGAAAAAAAGAGTAATTATTTGTAAGGTTTACCATTGTTGGCTGCAGTTAAATGGAGTGATTTGTTAGTTGAAGCCTAATCAAGATGACATTGACGGATGTAGGCACAACTTTCACCAAACTACTTAAAACATCTCAATTAAATATTCTCACTTACTTTAATTACTTTACTTACTTTTACTCCATAATAATTGTTTATCACATAAAGTATTTTATAACAAGAAAAGTTTCAAGGTTCTCAAAATTTTTTAAAAGTTTTTTAATGACTTACAATCATACAATTCACTCCCTCCTACCCCAGTGCTAATCATATTGTACGATGTTCCTGATTATACTTTTATGATAAACTTAAGGATGTTAAAAATTAATAGGCTATATAATATTCATTAAGGTGATTAGTTTTCTTTGTTTCTTGTATTGACGTGATCTCTTAATCTACTTGTATGAACACAAACCGATATCATAATTGCTAGATTAATTTCTTTACAAACTTTATTTTAGCAATTTGACATGTCTTACATAGTCTTGAGGGATTGAGAGGCATAAATAGAGAATATTTATTAAAGAATAAGCTAATGATCTGAAACTAATAAACATTTAAAGGTGTAAAAGTAGAAACTTTCTGACAAATCGTGGTTGGAATATTTGTGTATAGATTGCAATATATTCCTACTCAATTTCAATTCATCTTTCATTCATTGCTTATTTTTAAAGAACATCTATAATTCATTTAATCATTTTTCAATTATTGTTTAAAGGTTAAAAGTATTGGTAATACTAAAACTTTGAAGTGTTGTACTCTTTTCTCTTTAGGTATTATAATACTTTCAAGTGATTATTATTGATATCTCTTTTAAGAACCATTTTTTTAGGTTGATATGTACTTAGTTGTTGAAAAAACAATGGCTATTTTAAGGTTTAGCCTTATTGGCTTCGATAAAAGTGAGTAATTTTTTTGTGGAAGCCCAGATAAGGTGATAGGGGTGGACATAGGCACTAGTTTCACTAAACTCTTAAACATCTTGTTTAAATTTTCTTACATTTTTTAATTACTTGTTTTTATTCCATAATAATTTTTTGTCATAAAAAGTATTTTATAACATATTTCTACTTACTTCATTCATTGATTATAGATAACATCATCCTTAATTCATTTAGTCTTTGTGCCACTATTGTTTAAAGATTAAAGGTATAATTTTTTTGTACTGACGATTTCAAGTGTTCTTTTCTTTTTTACTTTAGCTATTATAACACCTTCAATTGGGTGCTATTGTTGTCTTCTCTAAGCATATTTTGTTTAGGTTGATGTTTGCCTAAGTGTGAAAAAAAGAGAGTAGCTATTTGTAAAGTCTACCCTTATTTGCTATTGTTAAATGGAGTGACTTTTTAGTCCAAGCCCAAGCAAGATGACATGGGTGGATGTAGGCACCAATTTCACAAAACTACTTAAACATCTTGATTACATATGTTAACTTCCTTTAATTACTTTACTTATTTTTATTCCATAATAATCATTTGTTACAAAAAGAATTTTATAGCAAGAAAAGCTTTAAGGTTCTCAAAATTTTTTAAAAGTTTTTTAACGACTTACAATCACACAATTCACCCTTACCTTTACCCCTAAAATGCCATTCATAAAGTATGATGTTCCTGATTATACTTCTATGATAAATTTTAAGGATGTTAAAAATTAATAGGCTATGTAGTGTTCATTAGGGTGATTAGTTCTTTTCATTTATTGTATTGTCGTGTTCTCTTAATCATACTTGTATGAACACAAACCCAAATCATAATTGCTAGATTAATTTCTTTGAAAACTTTATTTTTAGCAATTAGACATGTCTTATATAGTCTTAAGAGTTTGAGAGATATAAATAAGAGAATATTTATTGAAGAATAAGCTAATTTTCTAAAAAGAATAAACACTCAAAGATATAAAAGGAGAAACTTTCTTATAAATCTTAGTTGAAATATTTATGTACAGATTGCAACATATTTCTACTCAATTTTTGTTTATCTTTCATTCATTGCTTATTGATAACAACATCTATAATTCATTTAATCATTGTGTCATTATTGTTTAAAGGTTAAAGTCATAGGTAGTGCTAAAAATTTGAAGTATTTTATTCTTTTTTCTTTAGCTATTATAAAACCTTCAAGTGGTTGTTATTGGTGTCTCCTCTAAACACCATTTCTTTAGGTTGATCCTACCTAATTGTGAAAACAAAGAGTTGCTGTTTGTCTTACTGACTGTACTGAAAGTAAGTGGTTTTTTTAGTGAAAACACAATCAAGATGACAGGGGTAGATGTAAGCACCAATTTCATCAAACTCTTAAACATCCTATTTACATTTGCGGACTTACTTTAATTATTTGTTTTTATTTTATAAGAACTGTTTGTCGTACAAAGCGTTTTATAAGCTCAACATTTGTGTCTCGACACATTATGTCTAATTCCACATCTATAGTCACTAAGTTTTTTAATGGTTTTGCTTTGGTGGTATATTATAATTTCAATATGTTAAAGATAAATTTTGTTACAAGAAAGATTTTATATTGAAATATTAAAGTTATGTCTTAAATTAAATTAATAATGTTTTATACAAATAATTATAAAATAGAAATAAATAACAACATGCAAAAGTGTTTTTTTTTATGTGTAGGAAGAATTTAAATTGATTATCTTAAAAATTTGCATACACAGTAATGTTAATATTACTTTTTAGGAGAACAAATTAGGATCTCATTCTTGTAGTTTATATTCTTTGTGGGTTAGAGATTAATTTATAACCACTCCTATAGGTGTTGCTTATGTTCTAATGATGGGTTAAGAAATTTTAAGATTAGCTATTAATAGAACAAGCAAACCACATGCTATTCATAAGAGTTGCAACTAAACATATTCATGCAATTTTAGTATAGAAAACTAAAGTCATAATAAAAAATAAAAATGATCAAGTTATTCATGGGTTGTCATTGACACTTTTAGCTCCCTATTTGATCATCTTTTATTGATAGAACCCTTTCTCTTTGGGGGAAAAAAATCCAAATGTAAACAAGTCAAAAAGCTATTGCCTTGAAATCACTTATCAAGTAGACTATAATAAGTTGTTTTGGATCAGCTTCAGGTTAGGCCATTCTAGTTTAGGCATTGTAGTTTGACACTGTCGCACAAGCGCAAGTTCAAAGTTTTGTTGACTTGGGCCAGTTAAGTCAACTTTTAGCTTGAATTTGGAAGGCATGTTGATTGTATTGAGAGTGCAGTTTTGTAGCATGAACGGTTTAACAGATTGGGCTAAACTAGTTAAGATACATCTTAAGTTTAACAGTACTGGGCTTTTCGAAGGTAGAAACTAGTTGATTACTTTGGAAGTGGGAGAAGCTGTAATGGCGACGAGGTTTGCTTGTGGATCATGTGAGGTTGGTTACAAGGGGACATGGTTGGGCAGACTTATTGCATGCGGTAGTGGAGAGGCATGTCTACATGACATGAGAGGCCAGTACGATTGAGAGAGAAGTGCACGTGTGGGAGCCTAGGCCTGAGGCCAAGGGTGACAGTAGACACGCACGCCTAGTTGTGATAGCGGAGTAGCATATAACGGTAGCCAATGGCAGCTGTTAGGCACAGACTTTGAGGTAAACGTTTCTTATTTTTTTTTTTTAAACTTGATGATGAATGAAAGTGATGATCATAAAAAAAAAAAATACTAACATCAATAGATTCATAGAAATAAAAAAAAAGCAAAGTACATTCAAAGAAAGATCTGATAAAAAAAAAAAAGATTTGAATTAGCGTTTGGATGTTTAGATCGTAATCCAAAAATTACCAAATGGGGACCTAGTTGTGCATGTATAATCAATGAAAAATTACATCCTTGGAAACAAAATATTAAACTAAAAAAATCTTCTTTCTACATTTAATAATTATATTTAAATAATACATATCTTAAATTAAAAATAAAATGATTAAAACAACTCTAAGAATAAATAGAAATATATAAGTTTATAAATCTTATATATGATGTATTATAACTTACTAATAAAATAAAATATTAAATAGAAAATATTATATAAATCATTATGGGTCCTTATCAATAATGACATCTACAATCTATGATGAATTATATTTCTTATGTTCTAAATTTTAACATTTGATATGTTATATTATATATCATTTATATGATTAAAATTATGATGATATAGTTTGACCTAAATGATCCAATAATAACATGATTTAGAAAATCAATCCAATAAGCATGATTTGATATATCTGGAACACATAGTCAAATAGAAGATTAAGATAATGTTTTACAAGACAATCATCATTAGAATTTGATTTTATGTAGGTAATATTTTAATAAAGTAAAAATCGTTTTAAAATTATTGAAATAAAAATGTGGATCTTTTAAAAAGGTTGTAAAATGCAACCATTGTTAAAAAAAAAACTTTTATCGAAATTGCTTGGATGGATAGTCACCAAAAAAAAAGTGACATTTTACAGAGATTCATTGCTATATGAAGGATGCTAAACGGATCGATGATGAATCGTTATAATAATCTATTATACAATAGTTAACTGATAAACTGTTATATAAAATAGATATTTGTATGGCGAATGACAATTGAACCGTTGTTAAAAACTGAACAGTTACGTCAAAGAAAAGTTTGACGTCTTATAAACTTTATTAAATACTGTAATATTAGTTATTTTTAATATTTTTATAGTTGTTTTTAACCAGCAGAATGCCGAAGATATGTCCCACAACCAATATGATCCATTTTAGATGAGAGAACGGTCCATGTTAGGTGATTTAAGGGAGTAGATTACACCACGAAGCACACAAGATACGGCTCAGTTGAAGTTGTTTCAACGGATTATTAGTGGTTACGCAGAAGAATATTTGACTTGCTAATAATGTATGATTTAAAAGTATTAAATTAATTTTATTTGGCTCAAATTATTCGACGGGGTTAAAATTAGTTTTTTAACCATTGGCAGGCATCGATTTTGTATAAGTTTGGTAGGCTTGGAAATATCATTCGCCTTTAAAGGTGAGCTTGGAAGTTGTTAACTATATCAGCCCAATAAATGTGACAAGGAGCAATATTTATAACTACATTAATTATTTGAAGGACATTTAACCAAAACTACCAGACTTAGCAAATTTTATGCTAGCATCAGGTGCAAAGATTTGAGCCCTTTAAATTGGGCTAGTACTAGCTTGGTCTCTCTCTCTCTCTCTCTCTCTCTCTCCCTCTCTCTCTTTATTTTTGGATCCTTGTAGGTTGATGTCACTTTGATTTCTTTTGATCTTTTTGTAGGACTTATATGAGTTGACGTTTAGGCTCTTTTGGGTAAATTTTGAGAGTTTTTTTTTCTCATTTTTGTGAAAGGCTCTTTGATTTATTTAAGCTTATTATTTCATGGGTTGGGGTGAACATAATTTTGTTGTTTAGATCTAAATCATCTAAATATTTATGTGTCTTTAATTTACTAATATCTAGATTAATAGTTTTCAAATTTAATAAAGAGATTTTTTGAAAGAATAATCTTGTGACTTAACAAATTTATAAAAAGTTCACAACTCTCTTCTCTCCTCTTTTTTCTAGAGAGTAAACTCAATATTTTTTTTATTAAATCTTACACAATAATCAAATAGTTTGCACCACTAGGGGAGTGTGCTTATTCCCACCATTCTTTGATTTAAGGGAGATTTTTATTTATAATAAAAAAATACAATATATATATATATATAAATATATATTTATTGAATCTATGGATTTAAAACTATGGTGTACCAATTATTGAATACAATAGGATCATATGAATCTCAACGTTACTCATAAGATTTTGACAAATTTAGAAACCAATATTAGTGCACCAATCAAGTAAAAGATAAATACAACTAATATTTTAATACTTTATGATGCATTATTTCATATAAATTTTAGAGAGATTATAAAAGGGATGCTTAGTTTGCTAATATCATTAGTGGACTCAAATATTGATCAATTGTTTAATAATTCTAACTAGATTAAAGAGGTTCTACATATGTTACCAAAGAAATATGATCTATTGGTGACAACCATGAAAACTATCAAGGACATGAATAAATGAAAGGAAGATGGCTAAAAAACATGAAGAAGTGTTACACCCCTTTTTTTTTTTTTTACATATAGACAGCTCAGATCGTCCCATACCAACCTGAGTAGCCTACGAAAAAATAAGGATATAACACATCATTACACACCTACTTTTCTTAACTATGTGGATCCCATCTCCCGGGCACACCGTCAAATCAGGTTCATGACTCCTGAATTAACTGATGAACTCGCGCAATGTTACTCCTACTAGACCCAATACTCCTAACCCATACCGGTAGGAGAACCGATCTAATAGAAGTCTGAACCCCCAAGGTTAAGTTCCATAGTCATGTAATGACCTCACCATCAACAAAAAAAATATATAACATCCACCGATATGAAATGGCGCTCCACACACCATACCGTCAAGATAGAAAATAAGATAGTATATAAAAATGTAACTCATATGAAAAATCACAGTCCATCAAATACCACATCATCCATCCAAGTACATGAGTCAGAATCACCCTCACATAATACAAGACATAAGAATAACAGTCTCACTGAATACATCCAACAGCAACAATCAACTAACCAGAATGTCTCAGAAAATCACAGATCAGATCTCCTCCACTAGCCTACTGATCACGATCCCACCTAAAGCTGGGTGGCGTCAAGTCTGCCGAGCCACTGGAAAAATATATATAATAAAGGAATGAGCTACGCCCAGTAGGAAAGACAGCTAGTAAAAAAAAACTCTCATGCAAGAGAAGGATAATAGCAAGAGTATAGAAATACAGCATAACAATGTAGGGTGGAAAGGCACTCTCAGTCCCAGACTCTGACCAACCACAGTCACCCCT
The DNA here is from genome assembly GCA_023846275.1 of Vanilla planifolia. NCBI lineage: Eukaryota > Viridiplantae > Streptophyta > Magnoliopsida > Asparagales > Orchidaceae > Vanilla > Vanilla planifolia. The sequence goes on from CM043868.1 coordinate 6,419,064, forward strand.
AGTCACACCAGAGTAGCTCTCCTCTGTGCTCCCAGGCAGCATGCCAGCGGGACACGCCCATCTCTGCGCACGCATGGTGCCTAGGCAAAGCATGCCAGCGGGACACGCCCATCTCTGCGCACGCATGGCACCCGACACCGCAGCGTCTCTCGTCAATCAATCTCCTGGAGACTATAGACAGAACCAGTCCCATAATTCTCTAGCCAACGTGAGACACCCCTGCCACCCTCAGGCACGCAGGCCTACACACTTGGCTAGCCACGGCGAGACACCCCTGCCACCCTCAGGCGCGCAGGCCTACACTCATGGACCAGAAGAGATCGACTCAGCCACCGTCCCAAGAAGTCCTCTCCCAACAATTTCCATAGAAGCTCACGCCCCTACAGTCATTGCCAAGCTCTAACTCCAAGATTCGACAACATGTGTCCAGATACAACAAGGCGCATACCAGTCCACATGTATACTGTGAAAGCTAAGTCTGTACCGCACAGTTACCTACCACAACTACCCTAAAACATCATATAGGGCCTATAGTAGTCCGGTCCAATATGCCAATCCATGAAATATGCCAACACTGAGTAAACTGACTGAATCCATGTCATTGCCATCCATGCAACACAAACTGTACCAAAATTCTGACTATTCTGGTAGCACCCAAGTGTCACACTTCCTTCCAACTAATGCAGCTGCATTGAATTTATGGGTAATTTCAAACAGTCAATTTCAACTTGGCTACGTGATTTCCAAAAATCACCTCTTCCTCACTTCAGGAAATTTTAAATTCCAAAATCAATTTCCGCCCTTTATCCATTTTCCGAAATTCGGAATAAATTTCCGAATTTAAAATCCGCATATCCTTTTTCCGAAAATTCGGATTAATTTCCGAATTAATTTTTTTTCTTCCGCTTCTCTCTCATCCGCGCCGCACTTCCCCTGAACCGGTTCTCGTCGCCGGTTCGGAACCCTTACGCGCTGAGCCGAGAACCCCGCCGGCCGAAGTTAATAATCCGAATTCGGGCGGACTCTTAACAGATAAATATTAATAATTAATATAATTATTCACTTAATAATCAGACTAATCCCTAATTAGCCCTAATTCATCCCCTTCCTTCGCCCGTCGCCCGCGAAATCCTAACCGTCGACTTTCCAAAAATCTCCGTTTTCCCCGTCGATTTCCGGCGACCGAATGCAAGGGGACGCTAGCCTAAAGCTCGTACTAGCCTAAAAATTTCACATAATCAAGTCGCGAAACTAGATGTCCATGCAAAAATTTTCGCCGAAGTGTTGTCCGATCCGACTATGCCAATTCATGAAATTAAAATCATACTAGCATTCAGATAACCTGAATAATGGCAATATGATAATATCAAAACCTAAGGCATGCTTCTATGCACAGAAATTCCAATTCGGCGAAAAATATATATATATTCTTCTTCATAAAAAAAACCCTAAAATGCTAAAATCAATAAATTGCATTAATCAATTCCAAAAACCCATATCTGCATGCTCAAGTAGCTATTTGCAAAATAATCCATATTTTTAATTTGCTAAATAACTGATTTAAATCTGAATTTCCTACCTTTGCTCGCCGGCGACGGTGAAGCTCGCATGCGATCAACCGCAGCTCCTCGCCGAACGAAACCGGTACCAAAATGCTCGCCTCTGTCCCGCGAACCTCCGGTTACCAAAAGCCCCTTGGAAGGCTGCCAGAAAGTACCGCCGTTCGCCGCGAACACTTCGCCTCTATCCGCCGTTCGAAACCCTAGCAGCCGAACAGTTTAGGTTAAATACCCAGCTTAAACCGGTAATAACCCGTTAAGACCCATTAAGCGCCGGTTGACCTTCCAAAAACGCCGCTTAACACCCGATCAGCCGGTTAATCTCCACCGCTGATCTCGCCCGTCCGATCCGCTTATCCGCGACTTATCCAAACGCACGCGGAAAAGCACCTCGGTGAACCGCCCCGCCTTTGCTGAACCGTTCCGGTCTGGTTCACGCGCGGTAAAAAAAAAAAACTAAATTCCGGTTTTAAAAAAAAATCTCGGTGCTCCGAAAAATCCCAAGAAAATTTCAGAAATTCCAATAGTCTCCAATTGAGCTCCTGGCTCATCCTACTGTAGATCTGAAATCATCCAAGCCACAATTGAATTATTGAAGATTAAACATATAATATTTTACCGGGTATAACAATCTCCCCACCTTATCAGGAATTTCCCTCGAAATTCAGCAAGAAGTTCCGGCCACTTTTCCGCAACATCCTGCTCGAGCTCCCAGGTTGCCTCCCTTTCGTCATGTCTATTCCACAGAACCTTGACGATAGGAAACGACCTGTTCCTCAGCTGCCTGCTGCTCTCCTCGAGGATGCAAACTGGCAGTTCCACATAAGAAGAATCTGGTGCCACTTGCAAACCAGGAAGATCATCACCGATACAATGAGAAGGATCTGGCACATATCTCTTGAGATTCGAAACATGAAACACATTGTGAATCCCAGTCAGATGCTCAGGAAGTGCCAACCTGTAAGCCACTTCACCAATCATCTCCAGAATAGGATAGGGTCCAATGTAACGAGGTCGAAGCTTAGAAGACTTGCCAAACCTGAATAGACCTTGCATAGGACTGATCTTCAGGAATACCCTATCTCCCACAGAGAACTCAACAGCTCTGTGCTTAGGATCATAATATTTCGTCTGGCGATCTTGCACAGTACGTAATCTGTCCTGCAATAACTTGACTTCCGCTGCGGTCTCCTCCACAATCTAGGGTCCCCACACTCTCCTGGAATCACCCTCCTCCCAACAAAGAGGAGATCTACACCGACGTCCATACAGTGCCTCGTAAGGTGCCATACCAATCGATGCTTGAAAACTGTTATTATACACAAATTCTACCAAGGGTAACCGTATGGCCCAATCTGCTGAGTAAGTCTGTATGCTCAGGCGTAGCAAATCCTCCAAGGTCCGAATAGTCCGCTCAGACTGTCCATCTGTCTGAGGATGATAAGCAGTACTGAACTTCAACTGTGTACCCATGGCAGTGTGTAAGCTCCTCCAAAACTGTGATGTGAACTTGGCGTCTCTGTCATAAATAATAGATCGGGGAATCCCATGCAATCTGACAATCTGCTGAATATATACCTCTGCCAACTGTGCCGCTGAATCCGTCTTCTTAATTGATAAGAAATGGGCTGACTTGGTCAATCGATCCACAATGACCCAAATGGCGTTAAAACCTTGTCTGGTACGAGGAAGACCAGTCACAAAGTCCATAGTGATGTCATCCCATTTCCACTCTGGAATCGGCAATCTCTGCAACAATCCTCCAGGTCTCTGGTGCTCGGCCTTAACTTGTTGACATGTAAGGCACTTCCTAACAAAAGCAGCAACATCTGCCTTCAAACCTCTCCACCAAATAACACTCCTCAAATTCCTATACATCTTGACTTCTCCAGGGTGCATAGCCAAAGTTCCATAATGAGCCTGTCGAAGGATCCTCTCCCTGAACTCCTAATGTGATGGCACACACCAGCGACCCCTGAAAGTCAAAATGTCGTTTCTGAGAGCAAAGTCTCCTCCCAATCCCTGCGATGCCAACTCAAACTTCTCCTTCAGCTCTTCATCACAAAGCTGAAGATCACGCATCTCAGATAACCAGTCAGCCCGAATAGTCAACGAGCTGAGTCTGTGAACCAGTCTCTGAACAGACAACTGTTCCTGACATCTTTCAACATCCCAATCCAAGTCTAGTATAGAGTCACAGACTAACATAGTATGCATAACTGCGTGCCTGCTCAAAACATCAGCAACAGGATTAACCTTACCCTCGCAGTAATTTATCACCAGCTCATAGTCTTTTATCAATTCCAACCATCTCCTTTGCCTCAAATTCAGTTCCTTCTGAGTGAATAGATACTTGAGACTCTTGTGATCAGAGAAGCAATCTACGGACACTCCATATAAATAATGCCTCCATATTTTTAAGGCAAATATGATAGCAGCTAACTCCAAGTCATGAGTGGGATAATTCTTCTCATGATCCTTCAGTTGTCTCGAAGCATACGCCACAACCCTGCCATCCTGCATCAGTACAGCTCCCAAGCCTATATGTGAAGCATCAGTGTACATCTGATAAGGCTTCCCTTGAGTGGGTAAAATCAATACTGGAGCGGTACTAAGCCTTTGCTTCAGCTCTAGGAAACTGTTCTCACAACTCTCTGACCACTCAAAAGATTTTCCCTTCCGGGTCAGCTGTGTCAGTGGAGCGGCCAGTCTAGAAAAGTGAGGAACAAATTTCCTATAATAACCTGCGAGACCAAGGAAACTCCGGATCTCAGTGACGGAAGATGGTCGTTTCCAATCAATAATAGCTCGTATCTTGCTAGGATCAACAGCCATGCCTTCTGTACTGACAATATGTCCCAAGAATGTTACTGAGTCTAGCCAAAAAGAACACTTGGAGAATTTTGCATACAGCTCATTCTCCTGCAATACTGTGAGCACTGTCCTCAACTGATCTATATGAGCCTCCCTATCTCTGGAATAAATCAATATATCATCTATAAATATGATCACAAACTGGTCCAAGAAGGCATGAAAAACTTGATGCATCAGATTCATAAACACTGCTGGAGCATTAGTCAATCCAAAAGGTAACACTGTGAACTCATAATGTCCATATCTAGTATGGAAGGCTGTCTTGGGTATATCAGAATCTCTAATCCAGATCTGGTGATAACCCGAACGCAAGTCGATCTTGGAGAACACAGTTGCCCCCTGCAGCTGATCTAGTAAATCATCAATACGTGGTAAAGGGTACCGATTACGAATCGTAACCTTATTCAATTCCCTATAATCCACACACAGCCTCATACTACCATCTTTTTTCTTGACGAATAAGACAGGGGCACCCCAAGGTGAACAACTGGGGCGTATGAGTCCCTTGTCTAATAAGTCCTGCAACTAAGTCTTCAACTCTGCTAGCTCGACTGGAGCCATCCTGTAGGGAGCTCTAGCAATAGGAGCTACTCCTGCCTCCACTAAGTCACGAAATCTGGCAAACTGGCTCACAACCAACTGACGCTGCAGCATAGGACGAAGTCCCTCCAAGAACATCTCACATCTGCGCTCCTCAGATGGTACCAGCTCTGCGGCATACCTCGCCAGATATGTAAATCTCGATAAGTAGTCGTTCACTGACATCTGGCCCTGCTTGAGGTGTATAAGGTCCCTCCTGGACTGAGACATGGCAGAAGCCGAAATGTAGCACTCCCTGAATGCCTCAACAAAGTCCTCCCAAGCTATCTCGCTGTTCTGGACCTCCCCAAACACAGCACGCCGCTGGCCTCTCCACCAGGTAGTAGCCTCTCCCTTCAATACTAGAGCAGCAAGTACTACCCTCCTGCCGAGTGGACATCCCAAGGCATCAAACAGCTCAAGCATATGAGCCATCCAGTCATCTGCCACCGCTGGGTTAGCCGACCCACTGAAACTCCGCGGACGCAGCCGCATAAAGGCATCGATCCAACGATCCACGGCTGGCTCAACTGGCAATGCTGGGATCGTCTCTGGGGTAGAAGTAGCAGATACAGGTCTGCCTTTAGCTGCTCCACGAACGGAAAGTCTCCTGGTATCAGCCATACTGTCAAAGAACCTAATCTGGCATTAGAGTCGTCATTTGGCATTTGGCATACGGACTACCATAGTATAATAAAATGACCAACAGTTCTCCCCACCTTGGGTTGAACTTCTATACATGTCTAGCCCTACTATCCTAACCTAGGGCTCTGATACCAATCTTGTTACACCCCATTTTTTTTTTTTTTACATATAGACAGCTCAGATCGTCCCATACCAACCTGAGTAGCCTACGAAAAACATAGGATATAACACATCATTACACACCTACTTTCCTTAACTATGTGGATCCCATCTCCCGGGCACACCGTCAAATCAGGTTCATGACTCCTGAATTAACTGATGAACTCGCGCAATGTTACTCCTACTAGACCCAATACTCCTAACTCATACCGATAGGAGAACTGATCTAATAGAAGTCTGAACCCCCAAGGTTAAGTTCCATAGTCATGTAATGACCTCACCATCAACAAAAAAAAATATATAACATCCACTGATATGAAATGGCGCTCCACACACCATACCTTCAAGATAGAAAATAAGATAGTGTATAAAAATGTAACTCATATGAAAAATCACAGTCCATCAAATACCACATCATCCATCCGAGTACATGAGTCAGAATCACCCTCACATAATACAAGACATAAGAATAATAGTCTCACTGAATACATCCAACAGCAACAATCAACTAACCAGAATGTCTCAGAAAATCACAGATCAGATCTCCTCCACTAGCCTACTGATCACGATCCCACCTAAAGCTGGGTGGCGTCAAGTCTGCCGAGCCACTGGAAAAATATATATAATAAAGGAATGAGCTACGCCCAGTAGGAAAGACAGCTAGTAAAAAAAAACTCTCATGCAAGAGAAGGATAATAGCAAGAGTATAGAAATACAGCATAACAATGTAGGGTGGAAAGGCACTCTCAGTCCCAGACTCTGACCAACCACAGTCACCCCCAGTCAAACCAGAGTAGCTCTCCTCTGTGCTCCCAGACAGCATGCCAGCGGGACACACCCATCTCTGCGCACGCATGGTGCCTAGGCAAAGCATGCCAGCGGGACGCCCATCTCTGCGCACGCATGGCACCCGACACCGCAGCGTCTCTCGTCCATCAATCTCCTGGAGACTATAGACAGAACCAGTCCCATAATTCTCTAGCCAACGTGAGACACCCCTGCCACCCTCAGGCACGCAGGCCTACACACTTGGCTAGCCACGACGAGACACCCCTGCCACCCTCAGGCGCGCAGGCCTACACTCATGGACCAGAAGAGATCGACTCAGCCACCGTCCCAAGAAGTCCTCTCCCAACAATTTCCATAGAAGCTCACGCCCCTACAATCATTGCCAAGCTCTAACTCCAAGATTCGGCAACATGTGTTTAGATACAACAAGGCGCATACCAGTCCACATGTATACTGTGAAAGCTAAGTCTGTACCGCACAATTACCTACCACAACTACCCTAAAACATCATATAGGGCCTATAGTAGTCCGATCCAATATGCCAATCCATGAAATATGCCAACACTGAGTAAACTGACTCAATCCATGTCATTGTCATCCAAGCAACACAAACTGTACCAAAATTTTGACTATTCTGGTAGCACCCAAGTGTCACACTTCCTTCCAACTAATGCAGCTGCACTGAATTTATGGGTAATTTCCAACAGTCAATTTTAACTTGGCTACGTGATTTCCAAAAATCACCTCTTCCTCACTTCAGGAAATTTTAAATTCCAAAATCAATTTCCGCCCTTTATCCATTTTCCGAAATTCGGAATAAATTTCCGAATTTAAAATCCGCATATCCTTTTTCCGAAAATTCGGATTAATTTCCGAATTAATTTTTTTTCTTCCGCTTTTCTCTCATCCGCGCTGCACTTCCCCTAAACCGGTTCTAATCGCCGGTTCGGAACCCTTACGCGCTGAGCCGAGAACCCCGCCGGTCGAAGTTAATAATCCGAATTCGGGCGGACTCTTAACAGATAAATATTAATAATTAATATAATTATTCACTTAATAATCAGACTAATCCCTAATTAGCCCTAATTCATCCCCTTCCTTCGCCCGTCGCCCGCGAAATCCTAACCGTCGACTTTCCAAAAATCTCCGTTTTCCCCGTCGATTTCCGGCGACCGAACGCAAGGGGACGCTAGCCTAAAGCTCGTACTAGCCTAAAAATTTCATATAATCAAGTCGCGAAGCTAGATGTCCATGCAAAAATTTTCGCCGAAGTATTGTCCGATCCGACTATGCCAATTCATGAAATTAAAATCATTCTAGCATTCAGATAACCTGAATAATGGCAATATGATAATATCAAAACCTAAGGCATGCTTCTATGCACAGAAATTCCAATTCGGCGGAATATATATTTATATTCTTCTTCATAAAAAAAAACCCTAAAATGCTAAAATCAATAAATTGCATTAATCAATTCCAAAAACCCATATCCGCATGCTCAAGTAGCTATTTGCAAAATAATCCATATTTTTAATTTGCTAAATAACTGATTTAAATCTGAATTTCCTACCTTTGCTCGCCGGCGACGGTGAAGCTCGCACGCGATCAACCGCAGCTCCTCGCCGAACGAAACCGGTACCAAAATGCTCGCCTCTGTCCCGCGAACCTCCAGTTACCAAAAGCCCCTTGGAAGGCTGTCGGAAAGTACCGCCGTTCGCCGCGAACACTTCGCCTCTATCTGCCGTTCGAAACCCTAACAGCCGAACAGTTTAGGTTAAATACCCAGCTTAAACCGGTAATAACCCGTTAAGACCCATTAAGCGCCGGTTGACCTTCCAAAAACGCCGCTTAACACCCGATCAGCCGGTTAATCTCCACCGCTGATCTCGCCCGTCCGATCCGCTTATCCGCGGCTTATCCAAATGCACGCGCAAACGCACCTCGGCGAACCGCCCCGCCTTCGCTGAACCGCTCCGGTCCGGTTCACGCGCGGTAAAAAAAAAAAACCAAATTCCGGTTTTAAAAAAAAATCTCGGTGCTCTGAAAAATCCACAAAAAATTTCAGAAATTCCAATAGCCTCCAATTGAGCTCCTGGCTCATCCTACTGTCGATCTGAAATCATCCAAGCCACAATTAAATTATTTAAGATTAAACATATAATATTTTACCGGGTATAACAAGGAGATTAGGTTGTTGAGAAGGAGGAGCCAAAGGAGAAAAATATTACATTTATACTAGATTCAAACTTAGAAGAAGATTTATCTTATGATGATGAGATAGCTATAAGAAGAAAAAGGAAGAAATAACTAAAAACAACAGATAAGAACAAGAAGAAAGAGGAAGCAATTTGCCATAAATGTGAAATGGTAACGCATTGCTGATCTCCAACAAACCATGAGTGGGATGAATCTAGTTTTTTAAAAATTTAGAAGTCCTAACCAAGTAATAGATTTCCTAAACTTTGGTTTATATTTTAATTTTAAACCTTTCATAGGTGAATCTTTTAAAAAAAACTTAATTGAGAAATAATACTTTTGGAGTAGTCTAAGATTAATCAATATATTTTTTAAAATAAAAACTCAATAAGAACATAATTAGGTGAATGTTGTAATCAAGTAGTCTTGGGGGTGCTTAAAACCACAATCACTTTAAGATTTGCAAGTATAATATGATTGTATTACAAAAAGAAACTAAAGAAAATAATACAATAGTCTAGACTTGTATTTAGAACTTTGAGATAAAGAGGAATAAGAAACATTAAAATGTTATAATTTAATTGTGAGAAAATAAATGTTTTAAAATTTAAAGTTTAGTTAAGTTGGCATCACTAGAAAAATAGTGAGGCTATGAATTAAAATAAAAAATATAGTTTTTTGTGTGTGGAGTAAGAGTAGGTTCATATTAAACAAAAGAAGATATATAACACATAGAAGATTAATCTTAGTTCAACCAATTTTCTACATCTAGCACCCTTAATCTTTTCTTCAGAGACAATCACTTTCTTGAGTTGATTAATGGTCAAACTCAAGACAAACACAAGGTATAAAAAGCAACTGGCCTTTTTACTTTACCAAACTCAAGCCAAACCCTAGTTATAAAGAGCAGTTAGCCTTTCTATGGGGCCAAGTCAAATCCACTATTCATAGGCTTGAGGTTAACTTGATGCACCTTCAAAGGGGGTATCAACAAAAAATACAAAAGCTTTTGGTTAAGACTGAACCACTTACAACTCTTATAATAAATAAGAAAAATAGTACAAAAATAAATAAGTATTGAAAAATAAATCCTAGAGTACACATTATATTAAGCCCAAAATTTTATTTTATAAAAATTTATGTAAAATTATAATTTTTCAAATCCTCAATCAATAAGAGAAAATAAATTTCAACTTTGTTTTAAAAAACTAAGAAGGAGAATTTAAACATGAGAAAAACCAAATAAGAAAATTACGGGTAAAAGTAAAGGACTCAAATAAAGATCATTGCATACATGATCTATGTCAAGTCCTTCTAGCAAGACGTCCTTCCTAAAATCACTTAAAGTTGGTAGAGCATAAGGAAAATCTATTGAAGGCGAGAATGAGCCAAAAACGTAAGCATTCATAAAAGGATGTGATAATTATAGATTGAGGAGTTCAAGACAAGTCAAAAGTGTTTGAATGAAGTCAAAGAGACTATGATGGGTTAAAGTGGTCTAACATGTTAAACTAATAGAAATAAACTAAGAAATGGATGATTAATATATTGTGTGCCTAAAAAAGTTTGATATTAAAACAAGTTGGTAAGCAAAATAATAGTCGAATTTCAAAAAATAATCTCATAATACAAGTACTAGATTAAAAATTAATAATAAAATATTTCAAATTGTAGATATTTAATTGTACCTTTTAGTAAATTTTATTTGAGAAAATTTGGAGTTATGTTGAAGAAGATATGGTCAAAAAAAAGTTAAGGCTATATCAAATTATATATTTTGCAAAACCATACAAAAAATAATGCTATTTAGATTGCATTTTATTTTAATATAAATAATATTAAATTATGACAAAATCAGGTACAAATCCTTGCTACATTTATGTTATTTTGAACTTTACTTCATCTAGTTTGGACTAATATCAAGAAGGATATCACCACAATGAATAAGGTCTATTTGCTAGTTAATTACATAACTAAATTTGAACATAATTTGATCTCTTATTTATTTATTTAAGATTTAAATAGAATAAAAGATGATGGGTAATGTATATTTATATAGGTTTAAAATAAATAGAAAGTTGGATGATATTTTATTTAAGTTAAACTTATTACTAATGACATTATAGATAGAGAATAATAAATAATATCATCATTTCCTACATGACAAATGGTTTATGTCCTCACTTTCTATATATATACTTTGATTATTATAAAAGTATTAGATAATATAAGAAGGTTATGATAAGTTGGTGCCAAAACAATTGACATCTTTAGGAAAATAGAGATAATAACGAGGATTTTGAGTTAGGACAATGCCATCATGTGTGCATCATATGCATGCATAACAGCATAACTAAATGTTTATATTTTAGTTATCCCTTTATTAATGCAAATTCTAATTTCAGAATGGATGGAAGGAGGATAGTTAAACAAAATTGAGTCTTATACCCTTAAAAGGGGTAAAGAAAAAGAATAACAAATCAAAAATAGGATAACCCTATGAAACTTGCCTCTTCATTAATAACAACTTTTTTGTTAAATAAAGAGAATGCTTTGGTATAGACAAACTTTGTGATCAGTCCTTTTACCTATACCCCTCCTCCCTACCCACTCAACATTGTAATAGAGAAAATAATCCTTTAGCTATAGTACTTTATCCTTTTTAAACATTTCTAAAAATAGTTCTCGATGATATTTTTAGTATTTTATCATGTGACATGTCTTATTTAATGATCACAAAAATTTTAATTTTTTTAATAAAAGGAGTGCTATCAGTTGTGTCTATTATATGTTATGTTATACAATACTTTATCTTTTGGTGCCAATTTTCAAACATATATTCAATTCTCTTAGTATTTCATTCTTCTAGTTTTGTACCTCTATATTCATTCTTCTTTTCGATAGCCATTGTAAATGTATTGGCTTACTTTAAAGTTTGAATAGAGAAAAAAATAGTTTGGTGGAAATATGATAGTATAGACTTATGATATATATTAACAATATTTGTATTTCTTTAATAGGTATTTTCAAACTCAAAGTTTGTTATCATAATTTTATTATAAATCTATGTATTGTTTGTCTTTGTCATTATTATAAACTATGTCTCTTTCTCTACCTTTCTTTTATGCAATCCATGAGATAAAATTCTTTTCATATTAATTATTTTATTTGGCTCAATGTCATGTCTATAATTATGTCATTTCTTGGGTGAGTATTCTATCATACTTATGCTTGACTTGTCATTTTCAAACAAGCATACACCATTTTATCTGATGATGAATAATAACATAATAAGAAATATATCTCTAGTTTTTTTAACTAGATATCTAATTTTTTTATATCTATTATATCATCATAAATTGATAAATATGTATAACATCTATATTGAAAAGACACTATTGATTTTTCTATATAAAAAAGTGAGATTGATGACATCTTTATCTTTACTATAACTATTTTAGGACTACTACTTAATTTAGAAATTTTTTTGATTAAAAATAATTTCTTTTGAGAGATTATCTTTTAGCTATATTGTAAGAATGGATTGAGATTTTAGCACTTCTCCATTAATACTTACATTTATTGGGTAAATAGAGCTACCTATGCCACCTAAGTTTTATGATGAAATAGTTGGTGTAATCACATCAACTGAATTCTCTTCAATCTCTTATGTTTCTTTTGAGGCTTGCTATCCAATTATCTTCTTCTTTGCATCTACTATTATCAACATCAAATCAAAGTGCTGTATTACAAAAAATTATATGATTAATCTATCAGATGTTCTCTTCTTGAGCCCTCAATAACTTACCTCATTTTTAGAATAATACTAGTAGGAGTAAAAGCATGAAAATGATAAAGAGCAAAGAAAGGAGAAGAAGTAGATTATTTTTTACTACTAGAAGATTGAACACTCTAAGACGTTGTAATTATTTTATTTATCATTTTTATCTATTTATACAAGGATTTAAAATAATATTTTATTACAAAAACATAATACTACAAAGAGATCCATTTACATTTTGACAAAGTTTTGAAAATTTACAAAGTTTTGAGTCATTTGGAAACCATTTCAATGCACAGAAGCCCTACTTGTGTGTAGCCTTTTTGCACCATCAACATCATGTGCTTGCAAATTCTATGAGCATAGGTTAGGCATAGTAGGTGGCACCCACCACGTGCATTATGAACTTGACCACTAACCTTCAGTGCATGCTCTCATCTACTAGTGTCAGTGCACCTACCATTCATGTGCAACGAATGTGACCTAGGTCAACATTGTGCACATGTAATGCTCAAAATCAATATTTAGTCCAAGGTATATGCTATTTCCAAAAGGAATCTTTAAGCTCCATATATGTGATTAAAGGTGCTTTTTGTTCACCTTCTTATGTTAGTATTAATTGATTATTAAGCATCTTATGGTTTTTCTTATTATCATCTATATGATAAATTATCTTATTATATAACCAAATGAACAACACATTAATGATTAAATTACCTAATAATAATGAAGTTAAAATTGATAAGTATGTGAAGGTGCCTATAAAAATTCCTAGAAAAGAATTCTTTATTAAATTGTTAGCTCTCTTCAATGGATTTTAATAATGTTCTAGGCATGGATTGGTTATGCAAATAAAAATTTTAAATTAACGTAAAAGAGATGGTAATGATAAGAAAAGAGAAGGAAAAAATAAGATACCATGAAAAGAAAAGATTGTTCCTTATATATTTATTTTGATAATAGAAAAGATACTATCTAAAGGGAGAAAAGGATTATATGATTAAGCATTAAATCAAAAGTTTGAAAAGCTAAGAAATGTGCTTATGATTTATGAATATATAGAAAACTATCCTGAGGAGTTTCATAGACTTCCTTTATGTTAGAATATCAAATTTGAAATTCAACTTATACTAGTGGTAGAACACTATTAAATAAATGTTTTCTCTATCCTAATGTGTCTCTTATTAATCTTAAAGACTCATGATATTAAAATCATATTATTGAATTTACTGATGTGTAATTTAAGATGTTTTTTTAAGAAAATTATAACATGATCATTATTTAAGTTGAGATGACAATTGTATCACCATGAGACTTCATCAAGGATGTGCTACATACATGTGATCAACCCATAAGAGAATTTTTTGTTGATGGTGTGGTGCTAATATGAGTATTCTTTACTTGCTTTTTGATAAGTTTAGAATATTAAGACCAATGCAATATTTATTTGTTAGACTTAGCATTTCATTCTTGATCAAATCAATCTCATGTTTCATCATAATTCATCCCTTTTGTTCACGTAAATTTTTAAATAATTTGAGAAATCTTTCTATATCTTGAGAGTTAATATTTTCATCAGATAAGATTCAATTATGTAGGTAAGTGTAGGAGAAATTAAACATTCAGATAGACTAAATTACACTCATCATATGGTATGATATATCTACAAAATAATACATCTAGTAGTATGACCCAATGTATGAAGGGAAATATAACAGTTTGATTGAGTATATTTGTAATACTTTTATTACATTGTACAATATTATTCTTCATATCATAAGATTTGATTAGCTTATAGGATCAATTCACTCTTACATAAAAGTCAACAAATTGTCTAAGTGATGGTGCAAAAGTATTCATATTATAAAATATATATTGTCATACATTACAATTATATTTAGACATAAGACAGAATAGGAAAATATAAGAGTTGAAAGCTTCCATATTACAATGGTCTATCATCCTATAGTATGGCAATAATTAGAGTATAAAAAATATATGAAATAGAAAACTTATGAACTTCAATTAGTATAATAATTATCATCATACAATATGAGTGAGTTCATAGATTAAAGTACAAAAAACATGATAATTTTGTTTGAAAGCAATGTACCAAACATAAGAAGGGGGGAGAAGGTGAATTATGACTATTTTTACCTTTTTAAGTGAAGATAACAAAACATTTTTAATTCAATTTAGCAAGTTTATACTTCGAAAAACTTCTCTTCAACTTTTAAAGGTTTATTATTGAGAATGAAGCAAGTAAAATAAGGACAAACAAGTAAAGAGAGTGCACAATGTTTTTTAAATGATTTGGCCACAAAACCTTAGCCTAAGTCCACTTATAATTTACCCAAATAGACCTACAACTAAGAAACTCACAAGTGACATAATAACTAAAACACTCGTAAGGATGTTACCAATTAGAAACTCTATAAAAGAAGATCAATAATGAGAGTGTAGTGCAGCAGGAGGTTCAATAGAGCTTCTTAGAACTTGTTTGAAAATCATGCACATGAAGACAGAATGATTAGAACTAGTTCTTATTTATACCCTTAATAGATTTCTTGTAGTATAAGGTAGGTTTAACAACTTTATTTTGCTTGCCAAAATGATTAGAACTAGTCTTTATGTATTCAATAATTGATTGTCGAAGTTTCAGAAATCTTACTATGACAATAAGCATAGAAATAGGATCGTTCCATTAAACATATCATATGACTAGTAGAAATATATTATAAATGATTTATCTTACAAGTATGAGGAGTGCCTTTATGCTATATGACATTGATTGTTAATGCAAAACTTAAGTTTTAGATATATAATATTAAATGGATACCTAGAAGATAGAGTGGAATAGAGTAGATGATCAAATAGGAGATTTTTCTCAATAAGAATAACAAACTAGAGTATGTAAGCTCATTGCCTACTTATCAAATTATGACACAAGTAGTGTGTAATCATGGTTAGTGAACTATGCTTGTAATGGTGAGCTCAAGGGAACCTACCACCCTCAATCAATCTTTCACCAAAGTATTGGGTGAAACTAAAGACAACTCCAAGTGTGAATAAAAATATCAACTTTATTTAAAGGGGAACTATAGATAATCTTCAAGGGAGAGAAAATCAGTAAGATGGAAACCTTTTATAAACTCATAATGATAAAAAATGTTTCACAAAGGTAGCCAAACCTAATGACAATTATAAATGCATTTGGTAAAAATAGGTTTTTGAGTTACTATAATGTCAAAGTAATAGACCACTAACACATCCTTGTTAGTCTACAAAAATTGAAAAAACCAATTACTAACATGCTAATTTGGAACATCAGGGGCATCATCAATAAAAGGTTATTGAAGCTCACAACACTTGCCATGGTTAAATATTGCAAAGCTAGATTAAAGATCTAAAATGTTAAAGACCATAATGGAACATGGATTAATTAAGAGGATAAAATTTTGGAGTTAGCCACTACTCATTTTCAACAATTGCTACAATATTCTTCTTTAAGAGAAATGACAATTTTCTAAATTTTATTCCTCCTTTGGTATCAATAGAACATAATACTTGTCTAATGGAAAGCATCTTAATGAAGGAACCTAAAGAGACAATATTCCACAAGGATATGGGTAGTGCTCCTTGCACAAATGGATTCAATATGAAATTCTTCACTCATTGTTGGAGAGTACTATCATTGGACATTTTAAAGGTGGTTAAGCACTTCCTAAATGGATAAAAACTTTAAAAAATAATCTCAAGTACAAATGTCATACTTATCCTTAAAAACATAAACCTAAAAATATTTGTAGATTATAAGCTAACTAGTCTTTGAAATTTCATTAAGAAAATTCTCTCAAAGATCATTATAAATAAATTAGAGAGGTTTCTATGTAAGATAATTTCACAAGATCAAACAGGCTTCATTAGAGGAATGGGCATTATCAATAACATTCTATTAGCATAAGAATTAGTGTGTTATTTTAACAAAAGAAGCAATGGAGGTAATTACATTATTATGCTTGATTTGAAGGATGTATTTGCTTATGTTTCTTGCAAAATTCTATGCAAGGTGCTTTCAAAATTTAACTTCTCTGAGTAAGTAAGTAGTCTACTTACAATCTATTTATCAGATACATAGATCTCAATCATTATCAATGATGAAACAACTACATACTTCCAAATAATGAGAGGCCTTAAATTAGGTAACCCATTCTTCTTTCTTTCTTTTATATTATTCATGGATGTTTTTAGTAGAGGCTTGAATGAGTTTATCACTCTAAATAAAATGGTAAGACATGATCAACCCAAAACGTGCCCGACCATTTCCTACCTGAATACTTAGATGATATTATCATTTTTAACAATGGTGATCTAAAAATAATTTGCAAAGTACATAAATTTTTGCAAAATTTTGAAAATTCAATAGATCTCCAAAACAACAAGTATAAAGGCAAGGTGGCACAAAATTAGTTTAGGCCAAATGTGTAGGATTTGCAATGCTTTAGGAATTTAGAAAGCAAAACTTTTAATACCATACTTGGGTTGCCAAATTTTTATTGGTAAAAAAGTGATATATTATTAGAATCTAATGGATAAAATTCACAACAAAATTGTAGGTTGGAAGAAGAATATGTTATCAATAAGAGGAAGACACATATTAAACAAACTTGTGCTCACATTAATTCTTTTATTTACCCTGATGGCAATGGGCCCACATAACATAGTTTTACAAAAAATTGAAATGAACATGAATTAACTTCTATGGGATGATAAAGATGATTGCCATGAACAATATTGGTAATCCATGAATAAACTAAGCCTTCAATTGAGGAAAATGTTCTTGGACTTAAGAAGATAGAGAAAATGTTGGATGTATTTCAAAAAAGTGAAATCAGAAGCTAATAACTCATATCCTTATAGAAAAGATACATCACAGCCAAATACCAATAATCTAGTTCAACAGTATTGACATCAGTATGTGGTATTGCTTGTAGAAGATAAAGAAGATGGTTCTTAGTAAGACAACATGGTAAAACTCAATGGAAATCAATATATAGACATTAGCAAGGGATGAAAAATTTAGCATGCACTACATTGGAGAAAACTAAAACTAAAGAGTTGATCTTCAAATCTAAATAACACATATGAAACTAAAAATATGCTTTGAAAATGTCAATCCTAACTTGAAGGATACTAAACAGTCTAGCTTTATTTCTAGATAATCTTAGGAAACTAAACTTTAGTTAGCTTCTAAACATCCAAATTGCCTTAGGGAAGACAACATGAATCATGCTTTTCTAGAATGTGACTTAAGCAAACAAGTGTGGAACACTTATACAAACAACCACTTAGTCAATCAACCCTACACAAATAAAATCACAAAATTAATTACAACAAGGTTGGATTAGGGGAAGAATGATAAGATATAGGAGAAGTTATTTTAATGTTTCCATTATTAATTTTTTTGGAATATCTAGAAAGCTAAGCTGCCAAGATTTATGAGAAAGTTACTCCAATAGCCAACACCATTATTTGTAAAATTAAATCTTAAGTAATTGTAATGGTTTATAATAAGGAATGTATCTTATAGATATGACACTTTAGTTCATATTATATAATATAGTTATTATAAGAACATGAAAAAAAACTTGGTGATTGTATAAGGACTATTGTTAATACAACCAAGCTATAGTAAAATGATCAAGACGTACTAATAAACATATCTAAACAAAACTTAGTCTATTTATACTACAAAATTTGTGAGGAAATATATTATAAACACATATGATAGAGCTTCATACTCATATGATATTAATAGAAATTCTACTCTTAGAGAATGAATGATAAATGCATAAGGATAATGCCATGTATGATCAAGTTTGTACTTCTAATCTTAAGCCCATATGATGGTCGCATATGAATGCTAAACCTGTCATACCTTTACAATGTCATCACAAACTCAAACTTTAATTATAGCTTTATAATTAAGTGTATACCATATGAGTATGATATAAGACATTATATCATGCGATCATTAAATAATAAAGAACATATCTTAATTTAAGTTTTATTTCATTATCCCAAGCTTTGTATTTAGTCTTAAACTATTTTTAATAATGTTAAGTGCTAATTCTATTTTAGATTAATTAATACAATTTTGTAAACCCTATGATCCAAAAACATGATTTAGAATGATAAAGCATGAATAAGAATGCAATGCAATAATAATGTGTCATAAGAGATCACTATTGATCTTAATAATATAATATATAGAAAGAAATAAAAATACCTATGATAGTTGTCCATTATTAGGAGTAGAGGCTTTTATGGGAAAATTCTCATTCAAAGCACTTAGTCTTGAAATTCCAATGAGAGTAGTAATCAAACTCCACTTCATTATGCTAGTAATTTACTTGATCCCATCTATTCTTAAAATGTCAAATCAACCAAACTATTAATAATATAAAATATAATTTTTTTTATCAATAAACTACCTAAAGGGCCATAGGGTTAACATTATGTGTTATGATATTAATCCATTGAATGATCTAATCAAGACAATATATGAACTTACCACTATTATAACTAAAATAGAGAATTTTGTATTTTATAAAAACATTCATCATATAGTTATACTTGTTCATTTTCATTTCATAATTCAATATGATCTCATTGATTATATAATACAATATTTGCCAAAAACTTATAATGTCTAACTTAACCATTTTAGAAAATAGATTATAACTATTATTTAACCATTAAAACTAACATATTCAAGTTGTTGACGATCCTTTGCAAATAAATAGATGATTAAATATTTAAAGAATAATCTAATGCAAAAGTGTTCACTCTCATAGATTAGTTTCAACAATCTTACTAAGTTGTTAAGACTTTATCACTTCAACATTCTTGGACTCATGGAACAACTATTATTCTCTCAAATCTTCAATCCTTCTTTCAACTTTAAATAAGTGACATTATTGTATATCATTATGTAGTGTGACACTAGTTATTTGCATTAGTTATAAGATTTTTTTATATAAGATATTTTGTCAAAAAATTGTGTTTATCTTACCTTTGTTTCTTATGCTTATAATTGTATTATTGCTATTATAACATACCTTTTATATAACAATTTTGGGTTACCTTTTGAGCCTTATGGGTCATTTGTTTAAGGGTATTTTAGTTACCCAACTTTGAAAAAAATGTGATTGATTTTTGTAAGTTCAGCCTTTTGTCCCCAGAAGGTGAATATAGGTGTGTGTTTGTCAAACCACTTAAAAATTATTATGTTCTTTTATTATTGTAATATCATATAATATCTTTCAAAAGTTTAGTAAGAGTTTTATAAAAAAAGAATATTTTGTTTAGGTAACCATAATAATAAGATCAATCCATTATATAAAATCTTATTTATTCAACTTTTAATAAAATATAATTTAATCCCCTTTGTGAAAAGAATTTTCTTACAATTGGTATTAGAGAGTTCTATTGATGAGAAAAAAAATTTTAGATAAAATCCTTAAATCTCTTACTATATCATTGATTCCTTAGCCACATTGGATGAAAGTACTTTCACTTAGCATAATAATAAGATCAATCCATTATATAAAATCTTATTTATTCAACTTTTAATAAAATATAATTTAATCCCCTTTGTGAAAAGAATTTTCTTACAATTGGTATTAGAGAGTTCTATTGATGAGAAAAAAAATTTTAGATAAAATCCTTAAATCTCTTACTATATCATTGATGCCTTAGCCACATTGGATGAAAGTACTTTCACTTAGCATAATAATAAGATCAATCCATTATATAAAATCTTATTTATTCAACTTTTAATAAAATATAATTTAATCCCCTTTGTGAAAATAATTTTCTTACAATTGGTATTAGAGAGTTCTATTGATGAGAAAAAAAATTTTAGATAAAATCCTTAAATCTCTTACTATATCATTGATGCCTTAGCCACATTGGATGAAAGTACTTTCACTTAGCATCCTCCTTTGTTTACTAGCTATATTGCAAAAGTAGAATGAGGAGTTATTTAGTTTATGGGATATTATTCAATATCATTTTAGCTTTCCCACTAAAGTTGTTAATAATGTTGTTGAACAAAAGGAAGTTTTTGAATTGCATATTGAAGAGATGCATAGAGTTTAGTTGAATTCTCATGCTATGAACACTCTATATTGGGGCTTAAATGCCACTAAATATAATAGAATCATGAATTTTGAACTATGCATGAGATATTGAATGAGCTTGAAGTAATTTATAAGGGATCACTAGTAAGAGAAAAAAATCAATATACTTACTCATGATTACAAATAGTTTACCATGCCTTTTAATGAAATAGTTAAATCCATGTTTACCCATTTCACTAACATTACTAATAGTCTTGCAAGTCTTAAAAAATATTTTCTAATGATGAATAAGTACAAAAGATTCTTAGAGTACTTTCCAAGGAGTATGATCCAATAGTCAATCTTATCAAGGCTATAAAGAATCTCTTTACACTCTCCCTTGATGATCATTGAGAGAATTAATAATGATAGAGATGGAAATGGATATGAGAAAGAAAGAATAAATTTCTATAAAGAAAAGCCAATTAAGAAAGATAATCGCATTGAAAATTGACTCTTCAAAAATTAACACCTCAAACAAAGATGAGGAAACCATGATCACTAAAAGAATAAACTAATTATTTAAGCAATATGATGTTAGAAAATTAGGTACAAAAGAATGGAGATCAAGGCATGAGCAAAAACCAAAGAGGAGATAGTGTTCTATAAGTGCAAGTAGTATTAACATACCTATCATGAATGTCTGAAAGTTTTAGGGAGTTTGTAGTGATGTAGGAATAGTGAAAAGAAAAAGACTATGAAGACTATTATAAGTGATTTAGAGGAATCCTTGTTAAGTGAGGATGAGAAAAATAAAAGGCTAATATGTCTTGTGGTCTATGGAGATGATGCTAATAGCTTTTCCATTAATGATAAGGTGTGTCCTCTAACATTAGATAAATTAAATGAGCAATTACTACTTGTATGCCAAAAATATGAAGTTTCGTTTGAAAAATATAAGAAGTTAAGAAAGAACATATTTAAAACCTTAGTCTATGTGAATAATTAGATGAAACAAATGAAAAATATTTGATTGATTCAAAAACTTGTAGATATAAACTTTTTACTTCTATTTCTTAGCAT
Source organism: Vanilla planifolia (assembly GCA_023846275.1). Lineage (NCBI taxonomy): Eukaryota > Viridiplantae > Streptophyta > Magnoliopsida > Asparagales > Orchidaceae > Vanilla > Vanilla planifolia. The sequence goes on from CM043868.1 coordinate 6,440,852, forward strand.
ACTTTAGTAAAAAAGAATTAATGATTATAAGAAGTTTCATCCTCATTAATTTACCAACCATTATCATGTAAATTCTAAGAACACTTCATTTACTTATACATTCTTTGACTCATAATAAATTTTGCTATACATAAAGTATGAAACCTTGGCACACATAAGAGTTCTATAAAATTAGAATAAATGTGCATTCTAGATATTGTAGGTATATTTAGGTAGCCAAGAACACATTGTGTTCAACCATTCAGACTACCCTTGGAAGTTTTGGACCTAAAAAGGTTTGGATCTTAAAGACTAACACTTATATTTGCATATACAAGAATACCTTCTTAACAGGACTGAGGAGTTAATGTGATGCTCAAATAATAGGTGTTCAAGTTAGATGACTAGATATTTTAATTTGTTCACCCAACTTAAGGAATTTGATGGCAAAGATACTTTAGGGGAACAATTCAAAGAATAGGGTCATTGGCACTAGAATCATTAAAATTTTTATTTACATTTTTTCCAAGGTCATACTAACAGAGGATTTAAAATATAAGTTATAAAGTATTAATTAATTACATGTTTCAAGAATTAAGTTATATTTGATATTAAAGTTTGTCTGATTAGTAAAAATGAACAATCTTTAATTAATTCCTCTAAGTGGAGTAACACATATATAGTAGACATTTTTTTTGATAGATAGTTATATTTTACTATGCTTTAAATACTTAACTAGAGTACGTTATTACATTAAGAAATACTAGAAAACACCACAAGAAAAAAACACACCTCCTCCATAACTATAGCATTAAGGACTACTTTGATTGCACCAGAGAACCAATATTTGAGATGTCAAAAGGGAACAAAAATATGTTAGATTTAAGAAATGTAGAAGCTAGTAGAACTAAGAGTCTTCTTACTCAAGCTAATGATGTCAATCTTTGGCATAAAAGGTTTTGTCATGCTAGTAGTTCAACCTTAAAGAAATTAGTTAGGCATAATTTTTTTTAATATTTAAAAATTAAAAAACAAAATATAAAGGGCATATAGTTAACTTCTAATGGATTGGTACTCACACTTGTGGTCTATGTCAATTGAGAAAACAAAACAATCTCCCTTAAAACTTAAGAAATATATTTCAGGTAGAAGACTATTAGGGCAGGAGTTGGCTTCACCATTAGAAAATTTTTGCTTAGGCGAAGCAAAATGAGGGTTCTGGATGTGCACGCATAAGACATGATGCTATTCCATAGAGGAGAGGACATCATTGATGATGTTTTTCATATTTATCATCCATGTTGATCTAGCACAGTATTAAAAAGATGACGTTTTATTGCTAGTAGTTGTTTAAGTGGTTTAACGTGGTTTCTGTTATGAGTTATTTATTAAATGTAATCTTCTTTGCGTACTTTAAATGGCAATTATACATCTATATAACCTCAATAGAAAAGGTAAGATAGAGCTTAATGTTCAACAACGAGCAATTGTGTTCATTTGCACGTGCATGGAGCTATGACGAGGATAAAGCCCTCCGGAAGTTTTTTATTAAAGTGGTGATGTTTAGATAATTTTATCCTACAAAAAATACCCATCCCTTGTAAAACTAGAAATTAGCAATGGGATGAGATGTACCTTTATCAGAAGAAAAAGATTTGCCTCCAAAGCTTGTGCAAGATCCCTGTACAAATCAACAAATCAACAACACAATAGAACTCATTGAAAAAAAGGGTCATCTGAATCTTTAATTACATTTGTATGCTTATTTACATTATCGAACAATTATTTGGAAAAATAATTTTCTCTATTCAAGAAAGCAAACTAGTAAGCAAAGAATAATATGCTTCAAAAGACACTTATTGTTAACCACACGATCGAAGTTGATCAATGGTCAAACAATCAGATCCTGCTATCGGAAGAACTGCTTCTGCTTTAACTGAAGTGCTGTACGAATTTGATGAAGCCCGTTTCAAGCTACCATCATGATTACATTGGCTTTGGCAATCAAAACTAACAGCTTTTATCATTGAAATAGTTGAAAGCTTGATTCTTCTTGCTTCCACTGTTGCGGCTGCTGTGGAAAAATGGGGCAGCAAAGCTGTGCTCCCTCCAGGAATCCACAGTTAAATGTGATGTAGCTTTTGCTTTTTAGATACTTTGGCAGTCAATCGAGTATTGTCTTTCGAAAGGTCACCTGTGGAAGAAGGACCTGGGAGGACCCTTTTGGCTTGACATGGCCTGGAAGGCATAACTATGCTTGTAGGCCATCCCATCCATGACTCACATGACATCATGCATGTGTCGGCAAAACGTCATATCCCTAGTTAGAGAGGCACATGATAATGAGTTTAGGATGAAAATTGAAAAAAAGAATTGAAATGTTTTATTCAAAATTATCAATACTTAAACAATTTTGTTTTCCCTTGTAAAAAATTGGTAGAACAATCCAAGTTTTATTTTGCTTCTCATTATTTCAATCGAAAGTCACGATTGATGGGCATTGTCATCCCAACCGTTGTCCGTAATGTTAAACATTTTATTTTTTAAAAAATAAGTTTTAAATTTTTGCAACTTACACATTCAGCCAACTTAACGTAAAGTTGTCATTTGATGATTTTTAAGCTTATAAATTTAAAATTCAGATAAATTTGAATCATATCCAAAAGTACAATTTGAGTTCTACATACAAGAGTAGCATTATTCTTACTACTATCAAAATAAAAAAAGAATAACATTTCTATTCATCTGTCAATAGCTTTCATAATTGTATAACATAATATGGTAGAAGTACTTGCATACTTGATTGCATTCTTAAGATGAGTAATATTTGTATTTGCTGTACTTTAGATTTTGTTTGCGCACTATATTTAATTATTTTTAAAATTTTCTTCTTTTTTAATTTAAGTATAAAAAAATTGACAGTTGTTATTTTTTGAAATTTTATTTTCACTCATACAAAAAGCATTTTTAAAATATTGTTTTTAAACTTACAAAAATCATATGCGGAAGTCTTATCCAGATAATTGATGGGATTTTTTATTTAAGATAATTTTGAATAGACCAAATAAATTAAAATACTTTAATGTGGGGGTATCCGATAAGAATTACAAATATTTAAAATATTTATATAAATTTTATAAAATTTAAACTTATCATTATTTAGAAAATTTTGATTTATCTTACTAAAATTTGGTAGAATGATTTCATAAATTTTTCTTTTCATTATTTCAATAAAAAATCATGATTGATAGGCATTGTCATCCTTCAACTATTATCATTAATTACAAATTATCTTTTTGGAATTATTTATGACGTCAAGCTATTGTTAGTTTATCATTGTGTATGTCTGATCACTGCAAGTTATCTTTAAATTATCAAATTGCTATTTATCTTTTTTAAAAAAGTCATATTTAAAGATATTAAATTAAGTAATAAATTTCAAATTTTCACAAACACTCACCCAAGTAACTTAATTTAAAATTATAGTTTTATGATTTTTTTAACTTAAAAAAATTAAATTCATATAAAATTTTAATTATATCAAACCTAATGATTCTTTAGCACGAAAAAGTTAATTTCTCATTTCAAGAAATGATCATTTTTATTAAAATAACATAACTTAAATAATATTTTATTGCTCGTTTTTGTTTTTTAATTGAGAAGTCATAACATGGATTGTCAAAACAAGCAAACCATATGACTAAACATATGGAATCCTGAATATTGTATATAACTGTAATAGACTATATTCATTACGGTTCTTTATCGTTTGAATTTTCAAGACCATGTCAAGATGACAAGGGATCACTGACTATACAGCATTCCATTAGTAAATTAATGCAGGAGCATTATGTCAACTTCATAAAGAAAGCTTTGAAATTTAAGTTCTTTTAAAAATAAAGATCAATTACACTGGTCTTTTAATATTATTATAATATATCAATCGATTGTCCTTCTTTTGTATTTAAAATATTTAAAATCCTATTTAATACTGTTGCTTCATTTTTTTTTCATGTTTCTTATCTTGCTATAAAAATATTCTAATAACTAGGCTAAATCTCTAGTAGATGACAGTACGGGGTATCCCTCTTATTATACTTAGCAATTATTGAATCTTTCCCTTTCAATCAGAGTTCAAATGATCAAAATTTTGTGTTCTTAATAGGCAAAGTTCATCATTAGAGATTGTTGGCATTATTGTTTCCATCATTAAGTATTATAAGAGAGAATCTTTATTAGGATTGTATTGTATTTTTTTTACTCTAAGTTTTATTTCTTACATATAACAGAACATATTTTCCTAGCAACAAAAGTTCAAGGGGTTAATCAGACATGTCAAGTCCATCAGATGAAATATACGGAATAATTTTATAAATTGAAGGCTTTGGTGATGATTAATATGATGTCGAATCAGCAAGCTAAACAAGTAATGTAAAAACATATCATGTACAAGTTTGAAGACATTGTTTTTGAAATTTTAAGACATTTTTAGTAATATCAATTTCATAATATATATACCTCACTATTCCAAGTGTCTCAAGAATATTATTTTGGGTGTTTCATTTTAAAGCAAATAAAGATGACTCCAAAAGTACATTTCTTTAAGTGTTCTCAAGTTTCATGTTAGGAGTAATTGCAGTTCCATCAAACATTTCTATAAACTTTTAAGTCATGACCAAGCACTCTAAGTGATTCACCTTTTTCATTCTTAAGATGCATTAAAATAAGATAATGAAATTTTTGTCATCATTTAAGTCACACATGGATAAAAGGTTCAACATTAAAGGGCTACGTTAATTCCTTTGAAAGAAAAAAGGACAAGGGTCCTATGGATCATTATTTGAAATTAAGTATACTCAAAGTGTAGTCTTAGATCAAGTCTATCATGTAAAAGAAGAACTCAAAGGTTTGAGAACTAGCTTGATCAAGAATACTCATAAATGATCCTAGAATAAGTAGAGCTCACAAGTGAGTCAATTGGAGGTGAGATAACTGACCTATTTATCCTAGTGTTGGTGAAGAAATCCTTGTATCAATTAATAGCATTGATTCTATAAATTGAAAAGGTAAAGTGAACAAGGGAAAATAAATTGTGAATAAGGGAAAAGGATTACAACAGAATTATTACGTTGCATTTTTGGTTCATATATTTATTTTTCATGTATTTGCAATGCATATTCTTAATTAATAGCACATGAACATTTATGAACCTAGCATGTGACATGGCTATAACTTTGTAATGTTTTGCAATGAGATTATGTAGCATTGTATTCTATGTATATGCCAGTTGGATCTACATATTTTCTCTTAGTAATTATAAGTATCATGGATAGAGTCCAAGTGAATAGTGAGTGCAGATGATGACATAATATGTTATTATGTTATTATTTCATTAGAAATAATCTTCTTAGATCTAGAACATGGAATTGTAATTGATTTTGCTATTATAAATAACAATAATTTTTTGCTTAAATAATGTGTAGTTTTTTTTATTATGCTATAAAAAAAATTTAACATGTGCATTTGCTATTTTAAAATTAAAAGGATAGTACCTTTTCTTATCTTTTACTACATAAGATGAAACTATAGTTTGCATTACTTTAGAAATGTTTATTTGTTATATGCTTTTGAAAAGAATCATTTGAGTTGATTTTTTTTACAAAGGAATAACTTTAGTTATAGTTTTCAAATAAAAAAAGTTCATAACAAAAGGAGTTTTTTTTTCCAAATTCATGGTTTTCTTATATAAAAAATGGATTTAGAAATTAGGTGGTAATAATGGGTTGCTAAAATGCATTATCAAAGGCCAATATGTGTATGTCACATTATTGAAGGCCATGGTCCTTTGAGGAGTGGAACATTGATCACAAAGTGTGCCACACTCAAGCTAAGACACATTATTGTTTTCACTCTTAAGGATGTTGTTGGCAATGAGAAGGCACAAGAAGGCATCAAAGAGCTTGGAATGTGCATAAACAAGTTTAATAAGAATCTTAAGTTCTAGTTCATGAACTTCTCATGCTTGTTTTTGCATTTTAGAGATAGTAAGGATACTGAATGCATGTGCAGATTTTTTATTGGTTATTGCAACGAAAGTCTTGATCATCATGATTTGATAGTATAATTGCCATTTTGAAGTACATCTAATATTCTAACAATTACACATATGTGATGCACAGATCAAATGTTTCGATGAGCATAGCTGAGCACACATGGCACTTGAATAGGATTAGGTGCTTGAAAAAATTGATCTGATGGCCCAATGAATTTTAAAAAACATAGAATATTGACTACAATATGGAATAAAAAGAAAAGGATTAAAAAGTTTCATTGATCTAAGAAATGATATTTATTAATCTTTATGGTTTAAAGAAAAATGAAAGAATAAGAAATTTTTATAGTATATTTTAGATGGAGAAGAAATATTTTGTAAAGAAATGTGAAATATTTTTTGTCATTAAGTTAGGTAAAAATTTAATTTTGTGTTCTGAATATATGTGTTGTTTGTATCATAATGTAGTGTTTAATTAAATATTTAATTTGTTTTAAAGCATGTTTAAAGTGATTGTAATGTTTTAATACAAAACTATAGTTGCTTTGTTTTGTTCTACACTTGGAAGCACATTTAAAGATAATGATTTGATGGAGCATGTCCTAAGATAGTATGAAAATGATTGTTGTGTTCATTACAATGTTTAAGTAAGGGATAAGAAACCAAAAGAGAAAGAGAGAGGGATAAGCGAGATAAAATAAGAAGATAAAGGGGTAAAAGAGAGAAACTCAAGAGAGAGTTGGAGTGAGATTGAATTGGGAGAAATAATAGTCATATAGAGAAAAAAACTATTTATGAAGTGGCAAAGAGGTCATTTATGCCTTCTCAAATATAACTCTTATATACTAATATAACACCTAAGACCAAAGAAAGTAGGAAGTTATCATTGGGTGTTGTCTTATTAAGAAATCATTAGATAAATAGTGACTCATAATAGGCTTATAAGTGGAGGAACTAATAGATGAATAATCCCACATTAATATAAAATAAACAAATCTTGAGTTTTATAAGTAAAGTCATACACCTTGAAATGGTAAGATTTCTTTTGAGGAAAAAAAACTCACATTGAATCCCATGAAAATTTCATGGCTCAGTATGCTTAAGTTGGAGTAGAGTTGCAATGGATAAGGAGAGATCTCTTAGATAAAGAAAAAATCTAATTAGATTAGAATAAAACTTTATAATGTCACAATATGATATTATAGTGGTACCTTCTAGTCATATATGGTTAAATGATGAAGTAACTAGACATTTTTTATGACACCAATTACTAAAGAGGTTAAAGAGTGATCATTGGGTAGTGTCTTAGAGAGAAATTATCAAAAAAAGAGTAGATCTTAACATGCCTTATAGGTGGAAGGGTACAATGTGGATTATCTTACATCAGTTAAAGGAAGTAGAATCTTAAGCTTCATAAGTCATAAGTCTTGAAATAATGAGACATCTATTGGGGAAAAATCATGCTAGATCTCACAAGTTCATGATTAAGTGTGCTTAGTTGGAGTAGTATTTGGATGGTTGACCAAGAGAGAAAGGAATGCTTCGATAAGGACAAGTCTTGATTGCATTGGGAATATAGGTTACTAGAAAGGTTGGAATGTTGCAACTTATGCATCATATAACATTCATGATGAAATTATCTAAAACAAAATTAATATAAATGTTTTTCCAACTTGGAATAACTAAATGTTTAAAAATCATAAAAACTATAAAAAAAATAAGAGAAAGAAAAGGCTAATGTAACCCTTACAATTGATATTCAAATTTATTTAAAATATAAAATTAATTAATAAGAAAATCTATAAAATAAGTCTATTTACTCTTATATAAGTGATACCTAGAAGACTATTTTTATCAAAATTTTGGAAGTAATAGTAATTCTTATAAATGAGCTACTTGGGCCCAAATTGACTTGTTAACCCAAAACAAAACTTTTTTATTTGTTTTAGTATATATTCTTGGTCTTATCCATGGTCTATAATCAACATGATTCTTGTAAAATATTAGTTCTTTTATAATCTCTTATGGTTCATCAATTTCACAATAGCATAAGGAAATCCATTCTATAGAGTTGAATTCTAACTAGTCTTATAACAATTTTTGTGCTAGTTTCTCTATATATGACTTTGTTTGCTTGATACTCATTCTGATGGCTAATCTTTCCAATGAAGAAACTATTTTTACAAAGTTTATTTACCTACTTTATAAAATTTGCATGCTTAGTGGGTTCATCTTATAGATTGAGTGTTGGATGGTTGCAAATCTAATATAAGATCACTAGCAAGTTTAATGTGCCTAAGAGGAACTCATCTATGAGCTCCTTGGGGATAATGATAATGAATAGCTCTAACAACTAAGTAGCTTTTAGGAAACATGTCTTATATTAAATATGTAGAATTTTCTTCATATGAAGGAATTACAATCAGCTACTATCTAAAAATCTCTTCTTAAGCAAATTAAAGCCAACATTTCGAGCATTAAATGAGGCATTTCTTTCAAGTCATCCTTGTGATCTAAGGGAGAGAATCTACACTTTTAATAATAATGAATGTAATAAGATATAGTTTATTTTCTTGTGAGGAAATAGGCTTCATTTGTAAATGGTAAACTTTTTAGATGGACTCAAGGATGTAATTTTTTTTATTTTGTCCATTAAATTTCAACACATTAATTTTCTCATTGTCATAATTTATCACAATAAATGGTATGAACAAGTTCTCCTTAATAAGGAATGCATTACAATTAGATGCTTAGGTATTACTAGACATATTCTTAATCTCCAACTTAGAAACCAAAATAATCATAGTGGTTAATTACTAATCTATGTTAAGATATCCATCTCATTTACTATGTCCTTAATTTTATTAAGGTGCTCACCAAACTTATTTCACCTATCTTAAGGCATATAACCATCCATGCAAACTTTTATCATTGATTAGGGAATCAATTATAGGTCATTTAATTATCAAGAAATCCATGTTTGAGGAGGAATTAAGAGAAAATGTATTATAAAAGTTTGTTGAGTGACACACATGTGGCATCACCACTTATGTAAAAGAGGAACACAAACATAATGTATGTAGTAGCACATTGGCCATGTAGTAAGGTGCCTAACTTTGCATTAGACAATGCATAGGAAACCCAAGTGCATAACAATGCATGGGATAGGGCACAACTTTCCCAGTACATGCAATAGTGCATGTGATTGCACTTTAGATAGGGCAAGAAACTACTTGCAAAATGGTGCAAAACAAAACATGAGATAATGTGGCACATGAGGGGCAATAATGCACATACGAAAAGAAAGGGTTAAGAAGTGTGGCATGTGTAGTATGCATGGGCCCACTTTTACACATGCACCACCTACCATTGTAGGTATACTTATTATGCCTATGTTTCATGTGTGCACAGTGAGTACACCTTGTGCAATACCTTTCACCACATGTGGATCATGCATGCGCAACAAGCACATAGTTAGTGCATATTTTACATACATATAGTTGGCAGTGAGCACACAAATTCTCTATAATAAATAAATTTTGAAATCAAAATGTATGAAACATGTGAGAACAAATAAATAAGTATTTTATAATAAATTATTATATCCAAATATCATTAAAAAGTTCGAAAGATAGATGAAGAATTACATTCTTATCTTATACGAAAAATAAAAGCTCTCTTACTCCTTTAGTCTCTTAGTTCTTTATCATTCTTTCTTTTATTTTATTATTGTAACTATAAATTAGGTTCTGTTGTCAGAAGTTGGAGTGTTATGCCTGATGGATAAATCATTTATTTTTTTTATCATAATACTTTGATTTGATGTTTATGACAATAATTAATGAGAAAGGAGGTAAAGAACATGCTTAAAATGGAATTATGACATTAAGGAGGTATTAATCAAGGTGACTAAAAATTATGCCACCATCAAAACTGGAGACATATGTAGTTATATTATCTCAAAAAATATTGGTGTTATTAGAGATGGTGGTAAAATCCTAATTCATTCTTATGATGGATCTAATAGATAACTTGTCAAAAGAAAATATTCTTAATAAGAAAACTCTTAGTTGAGTTTTAATCTAAGAGTAATTAGAGATGAAGGTAGGGCTGACATCATCAATCTGAATCCTTTAATGTTTAGGAATTGTTAACATCGATTTATGATGAATGCTAAACTTGATCTTATTTTTTATGATAGTATAGTGGTGCAGAGAGATTAGATGCTTGGATGGGTAATTATAGACATATTTGTTGTATGACTATTCATCAATTAATATGATAATAATTAAAGATGTCAAGTTATGTGCCAATTTAATAATTCACCTAAAAATTGGTATAATTATAATAATTTTCCCCATAGGATACATAGATGAAGGGAGGAGTTAGTGGCATAGCTTATGACACTAATAAGAAAAAATAATATAAGAATATATAATATAATTCTGATAAAATATAAATTTTGAAATACCCACAATAAGTACTAAAATATATCATATGTTTGTATTATCTTATTGTCATCATATTTACTCTTTTTTTCCTTTTCAATCTCTGAAACAACACTATCATAATGACTATCAAGACTAAGAATAAATACAAAGGGACAATAATAAAAGGACTAAATACTAGAAAGTCTAAGTAATAGTCCAAAAGTTAGTAATGAATGAGAGAATAGCCTTTGAAAAAGTATGTTACTATAATGAGCACCAACACCCCCATTTGTCAAATTAAAAAATATAAGGACCATTATAAGTAGACAAAGCACATAAAATAAAATTGTAAGAAATTGTATCTTGAGCTATCTCTAGAAACTTTTAACATAAAGACAAAGTACTCATTGCAGCCAAGAATAAAATAGTACTTGAAACCTCACAATATATTGATGAGTGTTTATCCCTTATGGTAAGTCTAAAAGTGATAAACTGTGAAATACAAACAAAAGGAGAATACTTCATAATTAATATTCAAGTGAAGAAAGATCTTATAAATATTATTGTTGATACTAAAAGTGAGAAGAATCTAATATTAGAGTCTTAGAAAGAGATTAAACTTAAGGGCCACAACACATCCTAGACCATATTTCTTAGGATGGATTCATAAAGACTTTGCAGTGAGAGTAAAAAAATGATCTAATGTAAACTTTTTCATGACCAAAGAATGTATTAGTGAGGTTGTCCATAATGTGAGAACTTTAAATATTTATCAAATTATATTGGGAAACAGATAATGGGATTTGGATGCCAAATACTATTGCAAGAATAGTGAAATTGGTTCATGAAGGATGGATAGAACCTCATTCCAACATGAGGCAAATAAGAATTAATAAAATGCATTCTTGGTGCCAATCAAGTGAACATGCTAGTAACACCAACCAAAGTTATTTGTTGCTTGTAACCTAATCAAAGCAATTGATTAATGTGATTGATTGAAATTCCAACCTCTAAAGGTTAGCTAAGAAGACAAAATTAGATTCTATGTTATTAAGAGAATCCATAGAAAATCAATTTAACCTTAAAAAAGAAGATTTGATTTGACTTGAATCTCAAAAAGCAGAGCATATGATTAGAAGATTTATTATTGGTATATTTAATTATCTAGCAATTCATGTTTATTAAGGACTCCTAAGAAGAAGAAGGTTATACAACAATGCATGTATAATAACTTATAGAATAGTGTTATGGATAGAACATGAGAAACACGACACATATAGTAAGACATTGGATAGAGCATAAGATGCCTAGCATATGTAATAACATATAGGTCTATGATTGAAATAGTGTGAGATACTACAAGCAAGATAATGCTAGGTAGTGTGTGGGATAGTAAGATGTGCAAAGGATAGTGGAGTGCATGCACAAAACAAGACATAGGAAGTGCAACTTGCATGACACAAATGAGACACACTATGGATAGCATGTGCTGTAGTAGGTGGATCAAGCATGCAAATTCTCTACAGTGGCTCATTTGAAGTAAAAAACATTCAACATATCAAAAAAAGAATTAAAATTTTTTAATAAAATATTATATCCAATTCCTTATAATGGAGAAGAAGGTGAAGAATGACATTCCCATCTTTTGGTAGAACAACTCTCTCCTTCACTCTCTTTGTTCTTTACTATTATTTATGTTATTACTATTATAACTTTGACATAAGGTCTATTATTGAGGATTCAGAGACTCCTATAAGATGACTCATCATGATACTTATAATTGTACTTGACCCAATATATTGTTATTATTTCTTAATGAGTAATGGTACATTTTCCTTGTCTTTATTATTTGGCTAAAGTGTTGGCCCAAAATATCCTTACATGACCACTAATTTTATTTTAGCAAAATTATTTTTTTTAAGTAATCCTCCTATACCTCTCAAAGAAGCTTTATATCTTGGCCAATAAGTTTAGAATAGTCATACATACTATCAAATGTTGGCATCTTAACCCTTAACCATTTTATGGATACTTAATTGGTCATCCTTATTATTCTTACTTGGAGGAGGTCACTTATCTACTTTATTCTCCTTAAGTTATGATGATCATCTATGGATTCTATTTATGTGAGTCATGAAATTATTCAATTAAGCCACTCAAGGTGGTTTGTATTCTATAGAAAGTATGCTTGTACTACATGTTGTAATGGGTTCATATCATCCCTAAAGCTTTTTGAAGTTTTTAAATTTGTTTCATCATTGCAGCATTATGTCTTAAATAAGACAACATTAATAATAATAATATGCAAAAATAATTTGCTTCACCTTATAATTCAAAAGTAATAATTTTCTTAGCTATTCAATTTTTCTAAATATAAAATAATATTTTTTTTTAAAAATAACAATCTTCACCATGCAAAAAAATATATTAATGAAAAGTTAAAGTATTTTTATTTTAGTTCAATAGTTGTCAATCTATTTATTTAAGCATTAATCAAAGTTTTCAATCTAAAGAAAAAACATTTTAGATTACATATGTTAATTTGTATTCTAGTTGTTGTGGGGATTGAGGAGGCATAACATTTAAAGTAGATCTCTCTCTCTCTCTCTCTTTATTGTCTTTTAAGGGATTGAGGTATGCTAATTTATTTTGGGTTTGTAATTTCATATGAAAAATAACTAAATAAATATATAGTTAGTTCATATGAACTACGATGAAACATATCTATCATGCTAGAAAATAATATGCCATATAATGAAACTATATTTTATTAACAAACTTTTACTCTTCAAAAACTCTCCTTATCAATAGTTTAATTAAGATCTATCAAAGTCCTTAAGATGAGAATGTTCTATTGATATTTTGAGGATATTCTTGGTTCTCAATGATGTTGGATAGAATTAGCCTTGGTTGAATTCTTGAGGAAGAAAATAGGGTTCAATCTAAGAAGCCCTTGGTTGAACCTAAAACAAGGTTATTTGGGTAAGAAAACAGGTGAAGAAAATGAAAGGTGAAGGAAGGTCTTTAGAGAAGTGAGAAAGTGAAGAGGAGAGAATTTTTGTGGAGAGAGAAACCAAGAAAGAAGATCACCAAGAGAGAGGTTAAGGATAATGGTAGGTGAAGTAGAATAATCAAAAGAGATAAGAGGTATAAGAAAGAGAAACCAAGAGGGGTGAAAGAAAGTGAAAGAAACTTGGGAGTTGAAATGGGTAGTTGAAGCCTATGTTAAGAATATTTATGATAGATCATATAAGTAGTTTGATACAATTATATAACAAAACTTAGGTGGGTGGGGCATACCTCGTACCCAACAAAATTCACTCAATATAATGCCTTTAGCAATGAAATCATCAATAATGTTGGCCTCCCTTAGTGCATTTGTAATCTTAATCTTTCTAAAGCAATTGATATCTATGTTGACATGCTGAATTGGATCATCTTAATTAGTGTAAGTGACCGCTGCCTCCTGAAGGGAAGAGATTTCCTAATAAGAGTTTGATTTTATTCAAATTCTTAGCTAATGTGGGAACTAAAGCATTTTATAAGAGTTTTCATCAAGAATGGTCTATGCCTCTATACCTTAGATAAAAATAAAGTAACAAGTTTTGCCCTCCATTAAAAGAGGCCTCCCATAACGATCCCAAACAACAAAACCATATTCAATCCTGTCATCACACGGTATCATTGCATGACAATTGTCCTTGATCCATTCTAAGGAGGAGGGATCTAGAATGAAGGTGGTGATATGGGGGCCAATTGCACCATCTAGTCATAGGAGTAATGTCCATTGAAAGGTGACTATCTAGAGAGTTGGATAATGTCTTTGTAGAGAAGCAAGATCCAAAGCAATACGCTTGAAAAGTACATGGTAGTTATGATTCTTCAAACTAAGGTATAAAGCAAAGGTTGTAATAGATACAATGTGAGAAACTAAAGAATATTTGTATGTGTGCTGCATCCACTCAATAAATCGACTAAAGAAGGGAGATTAGTCACATGACTATCTAGTCAAAATAACTACTTCTAGATCAAATAACTCACCTGATAAGACCATAAGATGTGATTTGGGAGCTCCGTATGAGAGTGGCCCCACAAATAATTAATGGTGGTATTTACCTATCAATCATACATGAGTAGCAATGGTGACATGTCACCAAATAAAATCCTAAATCCTTGGTTGAACCTTAAGCTTCCAAGCTTAGGACCCCATCACTTGCCTTACCTTGATATCATCAATAAAGTGTCTATATAGCTTTGAACTATGCTTGTTTATTCTCTTAGTATATCACCAATTCAAACCATCACCCATCACAAGGAGGATGAGGTGATTGAACAACGTGCTCAACCAGAAGAGACATGATAATCAATCCATATACCACTACATGGTAGAATGCATGAAGTCCATCTAGTGCTTAGGAACCACTTTATTCTTCACGATCATGGTAGGGCTCTGGGCAAGTGTACTAGGGTCTAGCCAATTGTTTTGGAGCATAAAACATGTCTGACTATTGCCAATGTATTACATTCTATTAGTGCAAGCAAAGTCACTAGCATGATAAAGAGATTAGACCAGAAGTTAGTAGCCTTCAACAAGAAAAGCCCACACATGACACACAATAAGAACAACCTATCATGGAAACAATAGTTAGAGACTTAGCCCAACATCTATATGTACTTGAACCTAATGAAATGGCCTATTAATGTAGTGGATAAAGCAAATGGCATGTGATCCTCAACATCAGAGGGCATAATTATTGTGTTTAATCTCATGAATAACTTATGTGACAACACAATAGTTGAAAGGATGAACACTTGTAAAGCCAACAACATAGAGTTCACAAACATGATCCATCCCACCATGGATATGTGCTGAGTGCCATATGATTGCTATTAATAGTGATTAACAAGGTGAGATGTGCAAAGTATGAAGCTAAAAGATGTCTTGTGCTCATGGTAATACCTAGGTATTTCACTTTGGCTACCTACCTCATTCTTAGCATAGTTACAATCCATTTCTTTCTTTTCGGAGCCATCCTCTTACTAAACATGAACATAGATTTTTCATGGTTGATTTATAGACCAAAAACGTAATGTAAGTATTAAGAATCTCTTTGATAGAGGCCCATATAATAAGGCAATATATGAGGATATCATCAATATATAATAGATGATTAATCCCAATTGTAGTTGGATTGATATTGATATGTCTAACAACAAAAGAGAGTTTCATGATCGAGGATAGAAACTCTTATAACATAGGCTAAGTTGGTAAAAGTTAGTATAACCATCACTATACAAAGAAAGTTGGGGTCATACTAATAACAAAAATTTGCATCTAATAACAATAATGTGCATTATACTATATACTATGGCTTGTATCAAATAGATGTGAATTTCACATGCCATTGTGAATTTGTCATTATTTATATGATCTTTTTATTAAGAATTATTTCTAATGATACATAACTTCTCATACTACTAAGAGGAACTTGACCAACCTTTTGGAGAATCTCCTACATGGTTATGCATTTTTATGCCTACCATTTTGGCTAAAAGTGCAATTATAGGAGTAACCTAGTTAGTTATTAGTAATTACTTGCATCATGGATTTCTATGTCCACATTTTTTAGTGTTCAACTAAAGAGGAACATAACTAACTAAAGTGTGTCTACCTTCTTACTCATGTGTTTCTTTTCCCATCTATTTGTGTTATTATCAATATCATCATGATATAGAGAGAACCTCAACCACTTAATGGTTGGCTAACCTAATGAACATGGGTTTTTATGTCCACAATCTCTTGCATTTAATCTTGAGCTCTAGAGAGTATATTCAAAGGAAACTATATTTTAATTTTTTTAAAACATGCCATGCACATTTTCAACAATTTATTTCACTATGCTCATTATCATTTCTTATTTTCAAAATAATTTCAAGATTTTTCTTTCACTTGGTTCATTACAAAATTTTTCTCTTTCACAAGAATAGGTTTCTTTACATTTTAAGCATTTAGTGCTTTTTCTTATGCATTATTTTGTTCCATGTTCAATATATATTAATCTATTGAAAAATAAGGTGCACGATGTCCATGAGGGGAATGGGGATGAATTATACAAATTAAAAGCTTAACCCAATTTCAACCAATAAATAAGATAGGAATGGAAGCCTTTTACTTTCATTTCCAAATTCAAATAACTTAAATACTCTTGTCATAGAAATCTTTTATTTATCTTAATATCTTTTGTAACATGTTTTATAAAATATTCATTGGCTAAAACCTTTTGTGGTGAAGATGGGCATTATGAAGTAATGAAACTAGTAAGGTAAGTAAATCAAGTAAGCAAAGTAGAAAGAAAGCACATAAGATTTTTAAGTGATTCAAGCACATCCTATGCCTACATCTATCTTTATTTAACTTGACTAGGTTTCCACTAAGAAACTCTCCTTTTTGTCTGAGTTAGAAGTGGTAAACCTTAAAAAACCACTTCTATTTTCACAACATCTATACAGGGATCAACCTCACACAAATCTACTCCCTTTTTATCTAAAGCAAGGTAATCCTCTATCCCCTCATCCCTTCATTCTATCTATTGAAGTGTTCAATCATGGATTGAAAAACATCCTTATTTATGGAAAAAAATCTAAATTTTTTATTCCTTAGAGGTTGTGGGAACATCTCATATATGAGCTTCATAGATGACTTTATTATGTACACTAGGGGAGACAAGAACTCAATTGCAAACTTAAAGAAATTTCTTATTGATCTCCCAGGTATTTTGGGCCTATAAATCAATCCTTAATAGAGTTCTTTCATATGTAACAAGAGATTAACTTGGGGCAAGCAAGAATTCTTAGTCAACCCTTAGGTTTTATGAGAGCCAATTTCCCTATAAACTATCTTGGAAGCACTATTATCAAGGGTATGAAAAAGTTAATGCATTTTTAATATATAATAGAGAGCATAGGTAAGACACTATTTGGTTGAAAGAAAGGCCTTCTTTCAATGGAATGAAGATTTATAATCATTAAGCATGTGCTTGCATCGTTCCTAATGCATTCTTTGATGGTCACTTACACACAAAACAATATTATAAAGAATATAAAGAATTATGAATTGATTTATATAGGGTTATTTAGAGCATAATCACATGCATCATTGGGAAAACTATAGTATATCCACCTTTTGAGGAAAATGGTTTGGGTTTTAAAGAAGCTTGATAAGGTAATTGTGACATTCAACACTAAGCGTTATTAGAAAAGCCACACTTCCAACTCACAGTGGGCTCTCTTCATGCTAGAAAACTATTCTTTGAGAAAAATCGGAAAATGACAACTTGAAATGTATCAAAATGGATCAATCAAATTGCTAAGGAATACATGAAGCTATTTGAAGTAACCAGTTCTATTTATTGGATACTTAGTATGGATGGCAAAGTTAGCTTAAAATCAATCTGGGAAGTGATTAGAGGATAAGGTTTCATTATAAAACTAACGTAGATAATGTGAAACAACAACACTCTACTAAACATTTCTATTTTAATGTAGCCAATTCTCAACCATTTGCCATTTTTTTGAAGACTTTACATATACTTTACTTTTAGCTAGTTGATAAATGTCTATCTTGCCCAAATAATAATATATTAGATTAAGTTTTTGTTGGTTACACCATAGCAAGTGAAGTGTGGAGTATTTCTGCATACTATTTAGAAATAAAGATGAGAAATTAAATTATTCACCAAATTCTACAACATTGGTAGAGGAACGGTTCTACAAATTCAATATGAGGTGAAGTCATATGATTGTTGTTCATTTATTAGAACATTTGGAAGGCCTAAAATTTAAGGCTATATGAGTAGTACAATTTGTCTTTAATAAATATGAAAAATAAAATTTTATTTAATTGCTATAGTGCATTTTAATGCTTTTCTTTTCCACAAATTTCCTAATTAGACTCCAAAATGGTTAATTTCTGGCTAGTGTTGCCCTTCTCTAATACTAAATAAAAAAATATTCATATTATGCAATAGAAACCTTCTCCCACAAACTTCTTAAAATTGAATATTGATGGCACAGCTTGTGGAAATCTAGGTCTTTTATGTTGCGGTGGGATTATTTGTGTCCAACTTTCTCTACATTTTTTCAGCATTACGTTAAACATGGAAGAGGAAGGAGAACCTATATTATTGGGGCTATGCCATTATAAAGGATTGGAACCTATCAACATCATAGTAGAAATGGATCCCCAAAGCAATCCTAACCTTTGCATATCCCACTAGAAGATGCACAACAATATTCAACAAACTAAGAACTTGATGGGCTTTAAAATGATTCACTTTTAGCATACTTATAAGGATGGTAATGAAGAGGTAAATAGCTAAGTTCAATTAGACAACGACAACCTTCAATCCAACATCTTTGATTCAACAAATTCCAAACTTTTACAAGACTTTCATCATGTTGGATCGTATCTAGTATCCCTATTTAAGAACAACACACATGACAAATTGCATCTTGTTAGATGTGTAATATATATGGAGTAGTGGACCTTGGTTTCACTTTCATTGCCTAAGGTTATAAAACTCTATTGTTGTAAACCTTTTCAGTATGCAATAGATGTCTACCTATACAAAAACAACTGCATTTTATTCAAAAGGTATTTCCTTATGAGTTAATCAAGTAAATTTTGAGTGAAATCTACGAAAAATGTTTAACAAATATTGTATAATATCTAGAAAAACTTAAAAACGACTTTACCTTTGTGACATTTGTTAGTCTAGCCTACTTTATAACTAATATTCCTTTTGGGAATCAATACGCATTACCACTACACTAATTACAAGTCCAAAAAATGTATACTATTTACCATAAACTATACCTTAAAAAATTTATACATAGTTGATACTTTCTAAATCTTTGTAACACTAGATATAAATGCTTCTTTACTAATTCATCTTTTGAATAAATTAAAATTTCATAAGTAAAAATAATGAAAAATTATTTTAATTATTATTTGAATATTTTGTTCATTAAATCCATGAATGTGCTAGAGAAATTGTTAAACCTAATGAAAGTACTAAAAATTTAAAATGATCATATCTAAATCAAAAGCTATTTTTGGAATATCTTCCTATCTTATTTTTAACTATTCTTGGTAGTAAATTTCTGCTCTTAAATATTGTTTTTGTTTAGTTCCTTGTAATCTATGAGCACTTCCTTAATCTTTTGTCATTTTTCTTCACAAACACTAGTTTAATGAAACTCTTTTCTATCATACTTTACCTTTACCTCATGTAACTAAAGAGGTTTCGTTGTATATGGTGCCTTGGAAATTAGTTTTCCTTGGGTAGTAAATTAATTACAAATTCAAGTGTTTATTTAGCAACAATCTTGATAGCTTCTCTAAAAATACATATAGATATTGACATAATATAGGAACTTTTTGTAGATTCATCACTTTCTTCTTATATTCCAACACTAAATCTAGATATCATTCATATTATTTTCTTAAATAATTTCTAATTTTAATAGGAATGCTATTGATATTTTTCTTCCCTTACCAAAATATATCACATTCATTCCACTTGCCATATTAATTTTAACATTTCTCATGTAATAGTTCATTTTAATGATATGGTTTTCTAATCAATCTATCCCCAATATTACATCAAAATCCTTAAATGCTTTACCTATCAAGTGCAATTTGAATGATTTATTATTGAATTCTCTAGCCTATTCAATATATTTATCTTCTCTAACTTCATTTCCTATAGATAATTTAACTTGGAGAAGATTTTCTATTACATAAAACTATGTTAATAATTTTTATCAGATTAGTAAATATAAGAAAATTTGAAACCCCATAGTAAAAAAGTTTAATGATAGATAAATCTTTCAAAATAAGAGAACCTACAATAACATTCACAAATATAGGAGTTTCCTATATAGTAATAGAATATACACTTGAAAAAAAATATTGGATAAAGCCTACAACATCATTCATTAAGGAGGTTTATACATATAATCTTTAAAGAAAATAGAAAAAATGATGCAAGAAGCAATTTATATCCTTTGTGTTTTGCAAACTAGGATAGGGGTTATCTATCTATGACTTTTATCATAATTCCCTAAAACTATACCACTTGGGTTTGTACATGACCACATGTACTTCTACTTCTAAAAGAACCTTTTGCATTCCTTGGACAAATGCTTGCAACATAATACTACTTGTGGCAAAAAATAACTACTTTGTATTTTCCTTAAGCATTCAACCAATGCCACTTTCTCTAAATATTAAACCAATGTATATTTCTCATTCTAAATCCCTCAGTTGATGATAAACTTTGAGGTTTAGTGTTTACAAAAGTTATTTTATTTGATTTAAATCTGTTTCTCTTTGAAAGTAGAGGACCTTTTCTCATTCTCGCTTCTCTTCTTGCCATACCTAGTACATGATACTACTCTATTTTGTGAGCAACTTCCATTAGTTCATCATATGAAGTGAATTGTAATGGTGCCATAACACTCCTGATTGAATTTCATTGTACTTTTTGAACATGTAACATCTTTGGGCGTCCATAGCTACCATTTTTAGAACAATAATTGGTAATGTAGAGAATCTTTTTACATTGTTTGTCATTGCATGCCTCTTTTAATTAGTTAGCTATGCTCATCATGCATCCTGCTTCTACCTTTCCTAAAATGCCACAAAAAATTTCACCCAAGATATTTCATTATTAGGATTGTTCAAAAATTTAATTTTCTAGCTTTTCCACCAATCACTTACAATGCCATCCAAAGCTAGCACCATCAAATCTTCTTTTCTACTCTTAAGACATAGCATGTTAAATAGTATTTTAATTTGCTTAAGCAATTCATCAATTATTACATGATCATTAATTCCTAAAAAATGAGATGGACATGGCTTTTAAAATTTCTTCATTTGTCTATCAGTTATGTAGTAGCATTTTGAGTTAAGCATTCTCATGTCTATGTCATATCTATTAAAATCTATAACAAGTGGTCTTTTCTATAATAAGCTACTCTTCTTTTCTTGTTCCATTGTTGATACTAGCATGCTTCGTTTCTTTGGTGTTTTTTTCTTCAAGAAACCATTCTTTTGCACTTGAATTTAGCAAAAGCACATCTTATTGCATTTTTATTCTACACATTCATAGAAATTAAGTAAATAAAATAATATAAAACATAATAATACATAAAGTTTGTTTATTTCCAATTTCTCACACTCCAAGTGTATCAAATGAAAAGTTTTAGTTCCTATAAGAAGTACCTAACTGACTTTAATACCAATAGTGCAACATCCCTTCTTTTGATCATCTGCTTATGGATCATTGATAGTGATTAAACGAGTGGTCATTAGTGCATAATAATTTTACATATACATGTATATGCATACATATATGAATATCAACTTATGATATTTTATAATCAGCATAAAATAAGAAAATAATATCACATTGAAAATCTTTCATAATTATATATACGAAAACTAATAATATATATAAGAACTTGCATGAGAATAACTATTGTATATTATTTACAACAGAACTCAAATATAGCTACCACATTCTTCCATAACTATATTTTTAAATAAAATGTTATTTTATATTGGAAAATCATAACATAGAAGGTTTGTTATAGCATCCACTACAAAATGATCTAGTGTCTAACTATCCCAATTTTAGAGGTACAAGTTGTACCAATCATCAATTGCCAGTGAGCTAGATAATATATATGATAGTTTAATTAGAGAGAAATAATAATAGTACATGTATGAAATGTTAAAATGATGCACGGTACGTGGCCAATGAAATTTGAAGAGAACAATGTGTTATTATGATGACATCTAGCAAACATTATATTTCATGCCATCAAAATTATTAGGAACGAATCTAAATGTGTAAGAAGGGTGCAGGTGTGAGGGGTGACCTGATAAGATGATAATAACAATGAATGACATATGATCGTAGAGTACAGGGAGTGTCTTCAAATTATACTATCAACAAATAGTAAGATGTGATATACATACTATTTGATATGGGAATCAAACAAAGATGATAAACAAAAAAGTAATAATCAAATAAGTCTGATTGATAAGATTAAAAAAGAAGTACAAGTATTACTTGTTGTATGAGATGAAGTGGGTCACACCTGGCTTATGTAAATGTAAGTGAAAACATAATAATATGATGACATGCAAACATGAATAGTAAAAAGATAATTTCGTGGATAATGTAATGTTTAGGGAACAATAAGTTAATACGACAACATCTAACAAACATTGTACATTGTACCCTTCAAGTTACAATGAATGGATCTTGATTTATAAGAGAAATGCAAGTATGAGGGGTGATGTGACATGGTGAAAATAAAAATGAGTGGCATATAATCATATAGTACAAAGAGTGTCTTTGAACTATACAATGGATAATTTGAAAAATGTGTTATATAACTGAAGCTGATAATACAATTAGAATAGGTTAATGAGTAGGAAAGTAATAATATAATAAGTCTAATTTTAAAGGTTTAACAAAAGCATAAGTATGACTTGTTACTAATGTTGACTCAAATTTGGGTGACAACATAGTAATATCATGACATGTAAAGGTGAATAGTAAAATAGGTCATAGCTATGATGCTACATATCATACTTGGTTAATGTGAATACGAGTGGCATGAAATGCATTGGAAAATAGTTAACTAATATTTTAGATGAAAATCCAAATCATACTAGATAAAATACTGATGAGGAGATAAGAAGTGGATAGTCATATAAGCCAATTTGGAGTAAATAGAAGGGTTGGAGGGGAGATGAGTAGACCAAACCAATCCAAAGAAGAACTTTATAAAGTACAATTAGAACACAGGAGGAGAGAAATTGAATAGTAGGATTAGATAGATTGAAGGTACTTTTAGAAAGCTTTAGTTTAATCGATTAGACTAGTTTCATCATGTGCATTAATCTTAGATAAGGATATTAAGCCACAACCATTTTGATCAATGGTTTGTATTGTTTTAGGTTTTTTTATGGATCAAAGATGATAGATTGTAGGTTATTACTAGCTTATTGTATTAAGTGATTAGTGGCTACATTTTCTTCTCTAAAAGAGGTGATGGTATTAGATTTTCATGAAGTTGAGATAATTAATTTGGTTGAAAACACTTCGATACCTCCACAGAGTAGTTGTACTACCTTGCATCATGTCTAGAATTCGTTTGTAGTCTAATTCCATGATGAATTTAGGGATTCCTAGTTCCTTATGAAGTCTTAAACCTAGTATGATGACAATTCCTTCTACTTTAATACTTGACATGTGACCTACAAAAAGAGAGAATGCTATGGTCACTTGGCCTTTGTGATCTTGAATAATACCAATACAATTTATAAGACCTATATTGTCTTTAGCTGATCCATCAATGCTTGATTTCAAAGTGTGTTGTAGTGGTGTAATGCACAACTTCTATCATCCTACATTTAATCTTTGAAAATGGAGTGAAATTTTTATTATGAGGTAGAAACTAAAAATATTGTAGGTAGTTGATAAAACTCTATTAATCAAAGTGCTCACCAAAATGGTTTGATCATCATATAATGGTGAGTTAAACACCCTTCATATCTCCAAACAAATGAGTTATAGAACCAGGCATAATATCTCATCTCTTGTAGAGTTTGTGAGAGTTGTACATTAGTATTGTAGTTCTTATTTTATGGTGTTATGTCACCCTTTGTGAATTTTTATACTACATGAAAGAAGTTCCATATTTGAATTGACTTTTTATATTCTATAAAGGCATGACTCAATCAGTCACCATTTGCACAAAAATGACATTTGTTAACTAGTTGATAGTTTAGCTTTAGTAAGTTCTTTGATAAATGTAACAAGTTGTTTAGAATCCACCTCATTAATCTAGAGATTTTTAAAGGGGTATTGCTATACCAAAAAAATTTTCTTGAATTTAGAATGAGACTTTTCTTCTCATCTCTTCATATATTGATTAATTAGTAAAGTTGCTACCTTTAGTTAGCATTCAATTGTGTAACTAGATGTTTTAGGTTACTTTATCTACTTCAAAATTGTTTGTTTAAACCCTTATATGCATTTCCATTTTGTTAAACATATAATAATACCTCTCCTTAAGGAATATTTAGCACTCATGAATTAATGCCATAAGGGTGCTTATGAATTTGATCATTGTCCCCTCAAAAAACCCATCGATAAATCTTTCAATTATCAATAAGGTCTTTTGCATTGGGCAGTATACCATCAAAGAATAAAGTAGAGTTTATTATAGAATTAACCCTTAGTCATAGTACTTTATTTGATGATAATAAATCCTAAGTATTTCTAATAAATTTGGTTTAATAAATTCTTAGATTCTAAATAACTTATGCTTGTATTCAAGAGTGAATTTTAAAAAGAAGAGAAGCAAAAGTTTAATTCCATGAAATGTATCTTGGTTGGAGTGACAAATCACAAAAAGATAGTTTTTATATTACTTTTAATTTATTTCAATTTTTATTCTCTTGCTATTTTTATTATCACTCAAATAGATTTAGCACTCTTATACTAAATCTAAGTTTTGTAAATTATTCATAACTTTTTATGGTGCTTTATTTGATGATAACAAATCTTAAATATTTAAAATTTTAAATGGTTAATGCTCAGATTCATGGTAGAATTTAAAGTAGAAGAAAGCAAAGATAAAATATCTTGAAATCATCATGGGTAGAGTGGCAAACCAACAAGAGATATTTTTTGATATTATTTTTAGTTACTTTAAAGTTATGTTAAGCTTGATTAAAATTATGCCTTCCAAGTACATAAAAACATTGCACAATTTTGTGATCGCATGATCTAAATTTCATTCGCTTTAAAAGTTAAATCTTGTCATTAGATTGTAATTTGGATCTAATAGCCCAGATCAATTTCATATTTCTAAATTCATGGATTAAATTTCAACCATTTGATCGTATAGTTAAATTGTGAGTTTGTTAAGTGCTTTTAGTCATTAAAAGATGTCTATAAATAGGAAAATTTTTTAGAGAAATTATTTAATGAAAACTTCTACAAAATTCTAATGAAAATTCTCAAGTCATAACCTCAAAATAATTTGCAACCATTGCTAATCTTCACCTCCTTATGCTATGCCTTTCTTCAATGAACTCCAAATTTCTTAATTCATCTTCTAATTAGCTAAGCTCTCATTTTCTAGTTGACTAAATTAAAATAATTATGTTTTGTTGGGTATTTTGTTAGCCATATGAATTTGTTTGTATGGATTTTTATTATCATTTTCTTTCATCTTTTTACCAACTCTATTTTATTATAAGGTTATTGTAGCCTATTTTTATTTTCTTATTGTAAGGGTCTAGCATACTTAAAAAGTTATTGCATACACATTTTACTTTTTTATCTTATTTTCTCTTGATGTCTTAAAACTTTATTATCCAACTAAAAATTAAAGTATTTTCAGGAAATTAATTTTTTTTAATTCCAATAATTCAACCCCACTCTCATTAAATTACATTTTTAATTGGTATCTAAGTGAGATTCCTTTTAGTGAGAAGAAATTCTCTTAGAGATCTATGACTCAAATTAATGTTTCAACTAGATTGGGTGAAGGTGTATCTTCCAATAAGACACTACTCTTTTATGATGATTATTATCTTTATTGAAAGATAAGTATGGCTAGTAATTTAAAATCTATTGATAGAGAAATATGAGAATTGATATAAGTTTTATTTGATTTTTTATTAAGAAAAATAAAAAATATAAAGTGTAGTTAAATGATTGGATAATAAATATTTTATATTATTCTTTGAATGTTATTGAATTTAATAGAATTATAAATTTAGAAACTACTCACAAAATGTGACATAAATTAGAAGATGAAGAAACTTCTTTAGTTAAGGAAAATAAAATAAATATGATGACATGTTCTATGAGTTATTTAAGATACTTTCAATTGAGTCTATCAAAAGAATCTTTACAAGATTTATCAATATTATTAATGTACCTGTTAGTTTGGGAAAGCTAATTTCTACGAATGACTAGGTAAAGAAGACATTATGAATCTTATCAAAATAGTATGATCCATTGATCTCTATCATCAAGATGCCAAAAATATTCCTCTAATGACATTAGATGACTTGTTGGATGAGCTTATTGAAAATAAGCTAGAAATGTAGAGGAGAAAAGAAAAAAGAATTAATTGAGAAGAATGAAACAAAGAAGAAGAAAAAATCAATATCATTATAGATAGAGGAAGGAATTTTAGAATAGAAATACATTGATGATGATGGTATTACTATATTTTCTAAAGGTTCATCTAAAGTTCTTATTATTATAAGAAAGTATTGAAATCGAAAGTCCAAGAGTAGAGTAAGAAGGAAAGGGAAAATTATTTGTTATGAATATGAAAAGTTAGGACATATTAGATTAGTATGCCTTATTATGTAAGAAAGAGTTGAAAAAGAAAACAATGAGATGAAGGAAGATAAGAAGAAGTGAAAGTATTCAAAGTAGTTTTGAGTGATTTAGAAGAAATATGCACAAGTGAAGAGGAAAACAATAATGAAGAATTCTTTTACGTAATGGCTAGAGAAGAAAAGGAAGAAGAGAGTGCATCCTTAAGTGAGAAAAAGATAAATTTTTCAAATAAAAAATTAGCTAAACAATTACTTTATATTTGTAAAAAGTATGAACCTTTAATTAAAAAATATAAGAAACTAAAATTGGAACATTATTAATGTGCAGGTCTTTGTGATGAAATGAAAAAGGCTAATGATAACTTAGTATAAAAAATTAGTGTGCATGTTTACTTAGTTAAATATTTTAATGATTTTAAATCTTTATACTCTACTTGCTCATTTTCAAAAGAAAAATTAATTAGTGGAGATGTTTTTGTTACATGTGTTAAAAGATTTCATATACATATATTTCATGGCAATATTAACTTGTTATAGTTATAATAAACTTACATGCCATTATTACATGCTTTTGAGTCACACTTCATATACAAGTAGAATTAAAAATAATGTTTATTCAAACTATAGTACTTATGCATGGGTAATAAAGGAAAATAATAACTTAATTACAAGCTAGACTCAAAATAGTTTGGGTTCTTAATTTTTGTAATTAATTTTTGAGTATAGGTATGTCTTCTTTCCAAGGCTGAGGAGGACAAATGATTCTTGAATAGTGGGTCTCCACATGTTGGGAAATATTAAACTATTCACCCAATTAAAGGGTTACAATGGAAAAAAGTTTGTTCTTGGTGAAAATTCAAATGACTCTATCAATGAAATAGGTATCATTTGAAACTTTTCATTTTTAATTACTAAAGTTTATCTGTTTAAGGCTTAAAATATAATTTACTTACCTTTAGTTGACTTTGTGATAATGATTTTTATATTTTATTTGACTATTGCATATTAAATTAGTAAAAATGAAATTTAGTAATTATTATATTAGAAAAAATAATACTTATTTTGTTGATTTTAAAATTGTAAATATTCTCAAATAAAATATTTTGTATCACATATTAGTGACTCAAATTTATGATATAGGAGATTTTGTCATGCTAGTACACACAGTTAAAAAAATGACTAAACATAACTTTGTAAGAGGCTTACTTGAATTAACTTTTGTAGATAATTTTGTTTGCAAACTTTGTAATTTAAGAAAAGCAATAAAAGCAAGCTTTAAAATCTAGAAAGATTAACCTCTAAAAATATTTTTAAACTTGTACACATAGACTTGTTTGGACCAATACATTCCATGAGTTTAAGAGGTAAGAAATATAGATTAGTTATAATAGCTGATTATTTTAGGTATGCATGAGTCATTTTCTTAAGAAAAAAGAGTGAATCATGTAAACAATTTCAAGTATTGATAACCAAATTACAAAATGAGTTAAGTCATAACTAAATTATTTTTAGAAGTGATAATAAAGGAGAATTTAGAAATGAGAAGTTTATTAAGTATTATATGAATAATGGAATTTCTCACACTATTTTGGCACCAAAGCCTCTGCAACAACATGGTGTAGTAGAGAGAAAAAATAAAATCTTATTAGATTTAGTTAGAAGTATGTTGAATAAGTATGATACACCTAAATGTTTTTGGATAGAAGCTGTTTTTATAACTTATTATGTTTTAAATAGGATACTTTCTAGGACCATATTAAACAAATCATCAGATGAACTAATATTTGATATTAAACCAAAGATTACTTATTTATATATATTTTCTTTTAAGTATTACATTTTTAATAATGAGAAAAGAGATCTAGGAAAATTTGTTCTAAAATCAGAAGAAAGAATCTTTTTAGGATACTTATGTAATAGGAGAGCATATAGAGTTTATAACAAAATCACTAAATCAAGTAGAAGAGTCTATACATATAAATTTTAATAATTAATATCAATAAAATAAAATAATGTAATCATGGATGATGAACAAATAAGATTTGAAAAATTAAGTTTAAATGACTTAAGAAAGATAAAAAAGGAAAAAACAATTGAAGAAAATAAAACTCTTAAATCTCTAACATTTAATAAGAATCATCTTAAAGATTAAGTAGTAGGTGAAATCATGGATGGTATTAGAACTAGATATTTTCATAATCAATCTACTTTTGTAGCAAGTATCAAACCAATCTTGGTATAAGAGGTCTTAAATAATGAATTTTAGGTAATAGCCATTAATGAAGAATTATATTAATTTAAAAGGAATTGTACATGAGAGTTAACCCATTGACTTTTTCATAAAAGTATAATTGAAGCAAAATGGATCTTTAAAAACCCACTAGATGAAAATAAAAATATAATTAAAAATAATGCAAGATTGGTTGCAAAAGGTTATAATGAAATTGAAAGCATAGATGTTGAAGAAACCTTTGCTCCTTTAGTAAAGCTTGAGATAGTAAGAATTTTTTTAAAAGTGCTTTCTTAAATGGTTATATAAATGAAGAAGTTTATGTAGTTTAACCCAAAAGATTTGAAGTGTATGATAAAATAGACCACGTATATAAATTAAATAAAGCTTTCTATGGACTTAAATAAGCACATAGAGTAAGGTTGATACACTATGTAGTTTTTTAGTTTCAAATAACTTCATAAGAGAAAAAATAGTTAACATATTATTTATTAAAAATAAAGGAAAAAAATCAACTTATATGTCAAATATATATTAATAATATAATGTTTGGGGATCACAACAAAGAATTATGTAAGGATTTTTCAAATCTAATAAAAAATGAATTTGAAATGAGCTTAATGGAAGAGTTAATGTTCTTTTAGGTCTTCATGTTAAACAAACCAAAAATGAAATTTTGTTTATCATAAACTAAATATATTTTTGAATATTAAAGAAATATGAATTTATGAAGGTTCAACTTAGAAAAAAACCTATGACTATTGACACACATTTATATAAAGTTGAAAAAAGAAAACTAGTACAAATTAAAATGAATAAATGTTTAATTAGTTCACTTTTATACCTTATAGTTAGTAGACTCGATATACTTAATAGTGTTTGTGTATGTGCTCATTATGAAGACTCTCCTAAAGAATCTCATTTAATAGCTACAAAACATATATTTAGATATGTAATTGAAAAAAATAAATTGAGATTTTAGTATCCAAAAGAAGATCTAAATTTTTAATTAAGAGCTTTCTTAGATATTGAATTTTTTAGAAGTAGAATTGATAGAAAAACCCAAGTGATACATGCCAGTTTCTAAGAATTTCTTTAATTTTATGTAGTAAGAAATAAAATTGTATTATACTATCTACTATAAAATTAGAAAATATAACTAGTTGTATAGCATTAGTTTGATGGATCAAATAATAACTAGTAGATTATGGTATTACATTAGGATAAATTCTCATTTATTATGTTAATTTAAGTGAATTAAGTTTAAGTAAAAATGCAAATAATCATTCTAAACCTAAACATATAGAATATTAGATATCATTTTATAAAATAGCACTTGACCTTAATCATGTTTAGTAGAATATGTGCATATTAATGAATAGTTGGTTAATATTTTCACAAAATCTTTTGGTTGTGATCAATTTATAAAACTTAGATTGAGTTTAGGAGTGTTAAATCCATTTTAGTGATAACAAAAAGAGGAAGAGAATAAAAATTGAAATAAATTAAAATATACAAGAATAAATTAATGAAGAGTCTTATTCTAGTTATGTCATACATATAGGGGGTATTTATATTTAATTATTTGTAGATAACTTATATTTTTATCAATTTCATTAGAGATGTTGTTATCGTTAAAAGAGAGATTATTTGGGGTTGGAGAATCACCCTCTAAGCTTAAGTTTAAGTTATTATTACTGGTAAGCATGAGTGATTAATTATCAAATATACTAGAGGGTAGCCAACCCCAAAATTTGATGATCTCTAAGGCCAATAAGGCTCTTTATAAGGAGAAAATAAAAAAAGCAAATGTGCAATGTAAGAATAAAAGAGAAAGTTTTCTACACGAAACTCTTAAATTGTGGGAGTGACATGAGCCATCTAATTGTGTATTTCGTTATTGAATAATCACTTTCATATCTAATTTTTCAAAAGAGATAATTCCATCAGCTGTTCGATCACACAATTTCATGATCGCACTATCTAAATTTCATCCATTCTGAAAGTTAAATCTATTCATCAAGTTATGATTTAGATCTATTGGCCCAAATTAATTTCATATTTTTAAATACACAGATTAAACTACATTCATTTGTTCACAAAGGTTTTGCAATCGAACGATCATTATTTAGTTTGATCTAACGACTCTAGTGTAATGACTCTTTTTGCCATTATTTCAAGCAGTTGATGTTTCTAAATATTAATTTTCTAATTAAATATTAAAAAAGCTATCGAACTATAATGGCTAAATTAGAAGTTTTGAAAGTACTTTTAGCTGTTATAAGATGTCAATAAATAAGAGAATTGTTTAGCAAAATTAGTTTATAAAAACTTTTACAAAATTTTAAAGAAGAATTCTCAAGTCACAACCTCAAAGTAATTTGTAGCTATCTCTAATCATTACCTTCTTACATTGCATTATTCTTCAATATGCTCCAATTTCTTGATTCATCTTTCAATCAGCTAGGCCTCATTTTCTAGTTGATTAAATTATAATAATTGTTCCTGTTGAGTATTTTGTAAAGCATAAGAGTTTTTTTATATGAAATTTCATTCTTTTTTTATTTACTATTTTTGTAAACTTTATTTTTAAAATTCTTTTATAGCCTATTTTTATATTTTTTTGTTGTAAGGGTTTAGTATACCCGTCTTTTAATGAAAGTCTTATATAGTTTCTTTTCATGCTTGGTTTTTGTTGAGGGTAATAGTAGGTTTGATTTTAAGCTAAACCACCTAAAAATTTCTTGTGTATATGTTTAAAGTTTTGTATTCTCCTTATTTCTTAAAACTTTATTATCAAAATAAAAATTAAAGTATTTTCAAGAAATTAGTTTTTTTAAAATTTTAGAAATTCAATCTACTCTTATTAAACCATATTTCAGTTGGTATTAATGTGAGGTCCTTTTTAATAAGAAAGTATTCTCTGAGAGATCTATAGCTCAAATTGATGCTTCAACTAGATTGGGTGAAGGTGCATCTTTTAATAAGCCACTACTCTTTTATGATAGTTATTCTCACTATTAGAAGACTAAGATGGATAGTCATTTAAAATCTATTGATAAAAAATGTGAGAATTGATGTAAGTTTCATTTAATTTTTCCACTGAGAAAACACATATTGTACTTTTTTTATTTAAGCCTTTTTATGAAATGGATGATAATAAAAAAATTATAAAGTGTAATTAAGTAATAATAGTAAATATTTTACATTGTATTTTTAATATTACTGAATTTAATAGAATCATGGATTTAGAAACTATTTACAAAATTTGGCATGAATTAGAAGTAACATATGAAGGCACTTTTTTTAGTTAAGAAAAACAAAATAAATTTGATGACACATTATTATGAGTTATTTAGAGTGTTTTCAAATGAGTCTATCAAAAGCATGTTTATAAGATTTAGTACTATTAATAATGTACTTACTAGTTTGGGTAAGCAAATTTCTATGAATGAATATGTGAAGAAGATATTACGAATCTTATAAAAAAGTTATGATCTATTGGCCACCATCATCAAGATAGCCAAAAATATTTTTATGATGACATTAGATGGCTTAATGGGTGAGCTTATGATAAATAAGCTAGAAATATAGTAGAAAAGAAGAGAAAGAATTAATTAAGAAAGACAAAGAAAAGAAGAGGGAATATTCAATAGCATTGTACATGGAGGAAGGCATTTGAGAAGAGGAATCCACTGATGATGATGATGATATTGCTTTAATTTCTAAAGATTTTTCTATACTTCCTAATGTTGTAAGAAAGTATAAAAATCAATATTCTAAGAGAAAAGTAAGAATGAAAGAGAAAATTATTTGTCATGAACTTGAAAAATTAGAACATATTAGATCAACATATCCCATCACATAAGAAAGAGTTGAAAAAGAAAAGAATGAGATGAAGAAATGTAAGAAGAAGAAGAAGAAATCATTGAAAGCAGCTTTTAATGTTGTAAAATTTACTTCATAGGGTGTGTGTGTGTGTAATGTTATTATGAAATTAATGATGTGAGTTGTCTTAATATAAGAGTTTGGGTAGTCTGAATAAGATATTGTGATTACAAAAGATAATTAATATATTTTGCAATATTTCTCATAATTTATGCAATTATGAAATGTTTGTTATTTAAAAAATGATTTTATTTTTGTTTTTTTAGTTTGACATGTTTTTAATTATTTTAGATATTTTTAACATCAACATTAAATAAAAAAATTAAGTCATTAATATTTATTTGCAAAACCTAATTTATAATTTAGTTTGGAGACAACAAGTGGAATGGAGATTTTGAAAGAGCAAATGATGAACTTGAAGATGACAAGCTAATCAACATTAATTTTTTTTTTCTTTAAAGCTCTGTGGTACCTTTTCCTATAAAGTAGCTCCCTTATAATGTCAAGTTTATTGATTCGCCTTCCATAATCAATCCTTTGCAAAGATGCTGGGTGAATCCATGAGTCTACCAGTTATCTAAACCAACTTACCATCAATGAAAAGCAAAGCCCAAGGTGATCTTTGAAGAAGAAGAGATTTCATAAATTGTAGCACTCTTCAAATTCACATTAATTAAGAAATTCTCCCATGGACACCCAAACAAGGACATAATACATCACTTCCAATAAAAATGGGATTTTTCTTTATTTTTAGTGTGGTATCTAGACCACTGGCATGTTTTGATTTAAATAACTAAGAAAGAAGATTATTTATATTATTGGCTCCACAAAACCTAGCCCATATCTAAATTCCAAATAAGAGTGCTCAAATGGCACTCAAATTTTTATTTGAGCTAAAAAAACTCACTTGTATCAATATGGATTTCACAAGAATATTTTCCAATCTACTTTTTGAATAAAGTAGCACTCTATTCTTTGGTAATGACAATTTTTACACCACTCAAAGTGGATGCAATAATAATCAACCTAACTCAAAAAAAAGTTGTAATGGTCTATGTGGAGGTGGATTTGGCAAAGAATTTACCAACCAACATTAGAATCTCAAAAAAAGAAGGATGTAATAATGGATTTTAGCAAAACATTCAATATGAAAAGCTACTCTACTATTGTTGTGCTTACTATGAGTAAGGCCATGATATACTTCATTGCAAACATAGTAAAAACGTAAAATCCCTCTCATATCAAGAAAAGCTACATATTCTCATAGATTTGTCTAAACAAATTCCTTTTAACCTAGAGTATGATAAAAGGGTTGAAATCAAAGGTGAAAATGGGCTAAATCTTAGAAAAACAACATTAGAAGATGTCCTCACAAATCAAACAAATAATTCTCAATCGAATGCCATTATTCAACCCATAAACAACAAGAAATTATTGTAGGCATAGTAAAGAAATAATGAAGATTTTATTTTATCTAATAGAGGACTAAAAACAAGCCAAAGATTCCAATAGTCTAATTCAAATAATGAACAATTATATCAAACTAAGGAAATCTCAAATAGAATTTAGGCAAGAAATCTTGATATTTGATTCAAAAGTAATCCAAGATAAAGTCCAACAATAGTATAATATCCAATCCTTGAAGAATTTTAGTAAAGAACTTGAAATAATCACAGTTTTAGGCTTGTTGCAATTGAATAAGAAACATTTCACACATATCTTAAGTAGACATACCATGTAAATAGGAAATGGTTGAAGAAAGGCAAATTAGTCTTAGAGGCAAGTGTAGAAGCTCTCTTGCTATTCAAATTATAGAAAATATAGGAATCACAATAACTAATATCATCTTATGAAACTTATGGAGAGTAGTGAATAAAACATTAATTATCCTTCTCAACAACATTATTAAATCATAGGAGATCTCAGTAGTTGCATTAGTAGAACCCATGACACACAAAAAGCAAATGTTTTAACTTTTTAGAAAGCTAGATTTTGAATACTATGAAGGCAACAAGTTAATCGAGGAATGGATTCTTTGTAAAACAAACTTCCTATTAGGTTGTACTAAACAAAGAGCAACATGTGCACTTTTTAGTAAAGCACCAAGATTAGAAATATCTTGCATATTGCTCATTCTTTTAGAGAGCTTATTTACTAATAGAAGAGCTCTCTAGCATAGCCTCTACCAAATCGCATAGAACGCTAACATTTCATGGCTAGTTGGAGGAGACTTCATTGTAATGGTATCACTAGATGGGTACAAAGGGTAGTCTACTCCAAACAAAAATTATTTAAGAATTCCTTAATTAAATTAATTATTGTTGCCTCATGGAACTACCATTCTTAAGAAGTTTTTTTACTTGGCCTAGTAAAAGGAAGGGAAGATGGGTATAGAGAGACAAAATAGAGTGCTAGTGAATCAAGATGGAAGTATCTAATTGAGGGATAAATAAGATCATCAATCAAGGTAGGATTCCATATTATGCACAACATAGGGCATGCTCTATTGTATCCTACTTAAGCTTTGTAGATGTCATCATTATATTTAGTAAGAGAGACATAAAAGTAATCAACAACACAAAATTCAGTTAAACTTCCAGAGAATTTTGGTCTGCACATCAATATTCAAAAAACCACATTATTTGTAGTAACAAAATGTCTCCATGATAAGTTAGAAGAATCAGTTGGAGGCTCAACCTTAAGTGAAATAAATTCTCATTAAACTATCTAGCATGCCCACTTTTCACTAATAGGAAAAGACATTAGCTTTTTAACATCTAATTGAGAAAATTAGTAAGAAGGTTGTAGCTTGGAAGAAGAAACTATAAACTATAGGTAGGAGACTCATTATAGTCAAACACAACTTAACCTCAATTCCTATATGTTCATTGATTACTATGCACCCTCCTCTTAGTATCTTTCAGTATATTGAGAAGATGACGAATGACTTTCTTTACAATGGCTCTATGAATAATCACAGGCACTATTGGATCAACTAGGATAGAGTTCGGCTATCTATTATGGACTTAGCCTAAAATAATTTGAGAAATTATTGTAAACCTTTTTAGTAAAACTATATAAAAAACTATACTCAACTAACTCAATGTGCATTAGATACTAAAAAAATAAATGACATCAAGTAGAAAATCTGCCATATCTGACACATGGAAACATATATAAAAGATCAAAGATATGGTCATGAAGCACATTGAAGTGTCCAAATTAATAGAAACTAGCTATTGGGCTCTCAAATCCAATAGGAACTTTAGCACTCAAATGACTTGGAAAAAAAATAAAAAGTAAAGAAGTTATTTTGAAATCTAGGCAAAGAATTTAAACTCAAATTACCAAAAAAGTCTTAATTTTAATTTTGAGAATATTCAACAAATTGCTTCATTTCTAAAGATTTTGAGAAAATTTTACCCATAGTTTGCATCAAAATGCATTCATTGGATCATGCATTTGTAAGCTACCACAAAGGTCAACAATGTTTGGTCTACTTTTGCTAATAATCTAAACATTAAAAAAGCTAGTATTACAAGGATACCACGTTATTATCACTTTGGTAGAATCATGGAAACAATCATTCTGCTAGAGAAGAGGTCCTACAAATACTTCCTTCAATTTGCTGTTAAAACATTTGAAAGACTAAGAATCTAAAAATATTTAAGGAATCAAACTAACCAATAAGCAACATAATCCACAATGTCATCCTCAACTATTGCAATATCTTTCATTGCTTGTTACTCATTCAGTCATTTAAGTAGATCTTCAATTGGTTTAGCTAGGTTTGGTTCCTTTTTTTTGTTATTTCAATACAAATTCTATGAAGTTTTTCCATTGTCTTGCCCTCCAAAAAGAATGTTTAAACTTAATATTGATGGGTTTGCATGTGGTAACAATGGTTTGTTGACTATGGAGGAATCATTTGTAGCCATCAATGCAAAGTAATCAAGGAATTCTCCACTTTCGTTGCCAACAGATCAACGATACAATCTAAAGGAATGGTTTTATACTTAGGCCTTCAACTACAAAATAATCTGGATTTGTCAAACATTATCATTGAAATAAATTACAAGGATACTTTAAAATTGGTACATGGCAAGTCAAACATCCCCTTGTTGTTGCAAAATATCATTTAGCAAATAAATCAAGCATTAAGTATAACAATCATTCTTTGGAATTTTACATACAGAGAAAGTAATGAAGTGGTGAATTACCTACTAAGAATAGTGGTAAAAGCTCAAATTTAACAATTTTGTCATCTCACCAAATTGGAAGAGATACAACAACCATACATTAGAACACTGTACAATGCATGATGTTCCAATACTTTTGATTAGCTCCTATACAATGAGAATAGGTTGGATAATTTTACTATTCCTTAACTTATCATATAGTAGATATGCTATATCATACTATGTGATGCCTCTGCTATTCATAATTGGATACATTTGTTTCATGATGATGCCTCCCATCTTTGCATCATACAAAAATTCTCAATGCACACATCATCATTACAATCATACTATAGCTATGACATTTTCCAATTTTTCTACCAAATACATCAGACTACAATGGATATTGCTCTTAGAGTAATGACAATATTCTCTAGTTCTTATTTCAAGCATTTATACTCCTTGAATGTCATTACTATTCATAAATGG
The DNA here is from genome assembly GCA_023846275.1 of Vanilla planifolia. Taxonomy (NCBI): domain Eukaryota; kingdom Viridiplantae; phylum Streptophyta; class Magnoliopsida; order Asparagales; family Orchidaceae; genus Vanilla; species Vanilla planifolia. The sequence continues at coordinate 6,478,545 of CM043868.1, forward strand.
ATGGCATCATCCTACGATGATGCTTTTAGTTTTCATCTTGAACATGTTCACTTTGTGGATACCATTATTATTTATATTTGTACATCTTAGTATTGCAATAGTGCCTCCCATTACAACATCAAAGACATGCACTTTGGGGTTGCTTGTATTATTCATATTTTGGTATCTTCGTATTATGATGATGCTTCTTAGTTCTACATTGAACACAAAGTCTATAAAGTCTTATTGTTGCTTAATTATATCTCATCGGATTGGACAAGTATGATAGATCACATGAGTGACTACTCAAGAGCTAGCTACAATACTCTCTACTTGCTACAATTGAAAAGTACTCTCCATATATTCCATTATTGATCATAATTAGACACCTTTGTTCTATGATGTTGCCTCTTATTACAACATTTACCATGTATGCTTCATAAATGCCATACTATTAATATTTAGGCAACTTCATACTACGACAATGCCTCCTCCTAATTCTACATCTAATATGTACACGCAGAGAACACAACATTAGTAATATCATACTATTGTTCTAGTGCAACTCACTAGATCAACCAAGTACATCACATATGATAGGTAATTACCTATTTACCAATTGAATCAAGAAAAATTAGATAACTTTAAACGCAACAATTGAATCAAGTTAGATCATATTAGTTATCAAATGTAATAATCATGGCATGATGCAAAACCTTTTTTATGGAATAAATTTCTTTGTTGTAAAAAAACCAAAAACAACCTTTTATACATTTTTAAAAATTCCATTTTCTTTTTCCTTGCAATTGAGGTTAGGAAAAAGAAGAAAGTTTAGGTTTTTACTCATAGTAAGGTTAGAGAAAGAGATCAATGTAATTTGAAAGCTTACCTTATGAAATCCTTTTCTTTAACCACTTGCACTTGACTTGTCAACTAAAAACCAAAGGATTTTAAAACCTATGCAACTGGACACCTTATATTTATTTCTTATATCGTTTTGGCATGTGATTACTACATTAAGATTCAGAATTATTGAATTTCCTATATCTATAGACAAGCAAAATGATATGATAAACAATAAAAGAACTTGACAAGAAAGAAGATGCAAATAAGTCTAAAAAAGGAAATAAATGGACATATTTTGTTTATTATCATTATTATGCATAAATAGTTATTATACATTTTACTATTGCCACATTATGATATTATTGATTTTGTTATTTTTTATTTGCACTATTGTTATGTTACCCTACTCTAAAAAGCAATTTACTTACTACACTCTATTGAGTCCCATTTCTATACTTATATCGTAGAACATGCATCTACATCACATAGAGATGGGGATAAAGGTGAGATTGGTGGTGATGTTGCTCCATTAGAGTTTCTAGTTAGAAGATGTTATGATGGGTTCTTTTTTAGAAAATGAAATTTATTACATGAGGTAGGTTTTACATTCTTCCCTTAATATGGAAGTTTGATGCTAACTTGATTCAATATGATTCAGTTATTATGATGGAAGTGGTTGAGTCTAACTTATTTTTGCTAGCACCCTCACAATTAACGTTGAAGTGTAATGTATTTTTCTTATCAGGTTAGATGTTGAGGAATGATAATATGATAACATTGTCAATCTATTAAAGTGCATCAAATTTGTCTTATTTTATAATAGGTTTTGTCAAAGATTGATGAAGTCTAACTCCGAATAGTAATTTAACCTTGGCAACATTGTTGTTTATTGTAATAATTGAAGTGTATAATTACTTTTCAATGCATAATCACTTATTGATGTTTTGTACTAGCATGATTTTTGTGTAGTGCATCATTATGGCAATACAATCACCTAATCATTTGTATTCACTAAGCGCACCTATCTGATGTAGAATAAGGAGGTGTCGTTGTGGTATAAAAATGTCCATATATGAATGGTACAAGCATCCATGAAGTGTATATTCCAATGTAAATGGGAGACACTATCATAGTATGATGAAGTCCAAATATGAGTAATGAGGTTATCGGCAAGATGAACCTATCATATCTAGTCACTAGAAGTCTCGAGCGATGATGTTCATTTTTGAACAATAAGAATAGGCATAAGGAATACTTTTTTGATTTGATAACTAGGATTACCACACTTGTTCAAAGAGAATTATCTTGATTGATCTAACATTCTAGGCTAAAATGTGGTGAAATGTTAGAGTGATAGTATGATTGTAATGACATTGTGCGCACTAAGCATATTTGTATGATATAAAAGTGGGATGTATAATTTAGAAATGAAAATATGTCATTGTGAATAGTAGAGACTTTGTATAATATAATAATTCTTCTCATATTGTACAAAGAGTTCATGAATAGTGAAATTATCTAAATTTTCCTCATCATTCCAAGGTTAATAACTAAGATTGATGCATTGAACCTTGTACAACGTTCAAATGTATAGGTACTAAATTTCATCTAATTTAGTAAGTTCTTAGTAGTATTTTGGAAGGTATTGTAGATCCCAACTGGTTTATTTTGAGGTTTTCTTTATTTCTTTTGCTAGGAAGTTTGCCAATTCATTGCCTTATTTATATATAAGATTGCAATGTTTGATTATCATTCCCAATTCTTGATTTATTTGCTAAATAATTTGGGCAACTTCCAAGGAATGATTCCTTAACCCAACACCAATTTTTGAATGTTCTTGTAGTCCATTTTGATGATAATGTTAGCTAGATCTAAACTATTTCATAGTTGAAAACCTAAGAATATTGTCATTCCTTTGGGTTCTATAATCTAGGTACCTTCTATCAAGGATTTTTAAAATACTTTAGTGTTGTTACTGTATTGATTATTAATTATACTTAGTCTGGTAAATTAACTTAGACCAAATTTGTAAACCTAGCTTTTAAAATATTGAAAGAGGCTGACTGAGACACCCATTCTAAAATTACCTAATTTTTCTATTATCATTAAGGTTTCATATGTTGCATTAGAAGTAGGGATAGGTGATGTTTTTAATCAAGGTAAACGTCCTATTATCATCTTTACTAAGAAGCTTAATGATACTAAAAATAAGTATTCGATATTTAAGAAATAATTATATTCCATAGTTCAATCTTTAAAATATTGGAGATATTACTTGTTGTCTAAATAATTTGTTCTATACTTTGATCATGAAATACTTAGGTTTTGACAAAATTAAAAACATAATGCACTTAGTCTACATATTCACCTATTGAAGTTTTTATTTGTAAAGGTCTTAAATTTTGACCAAATTAAAAACAAATATCCTGACTATCTTATCTTTGAGCCAAATTATCAAGAAATCAAATCAACACTTGTCAAGAGATTTTAGCTTGAAAGATAAGTGCTTATATAAAGAAAATAAGTTATATATCCCAAATTCATCACTTAGAGATTTTTTAGATTGAGAAATATATGTTGGTGGATTATCTATTCATTTTGGGAGAGATACGATTTAGAGTGTTTTAAAGAGATTTTATTGGTCTAGAATGATGCTTCATATTACATTTATTATAGCTCAATCTTAAACATCCACATTACAAACCTCCAATTGTTGGCCAAAGACCGTACATTTTACTATCTTTATCTAACAAGTCATGAGAGCACATAAATATAGATTTTGTACTTAGATTACCTAGGATCCCATCTTGACACAACTCTATCATTGTGGTCATTACCATTTCTTCAAAATAACTATTTTTGTTTATTACAAGGAGACTTTGGATGGTACCCATATAACAAAGATTTATTTTAATAAAATAATTAAATTGAATAGTGTCCTATGACCATAGTATTTGATAAATACATAAGATTTACTAGATATTTTCAAAAAAATATTATAACATTTATTAAGGACCAAACCAAAAATGTTTTTAGCCTATCACCTACAAATATATAAATAAATAGAAGTAGTGATTTATATTCTAGGAAATCTTATTTGTAGCTTGATAGGGAAACAACCTATACTTTAGGATCAACTATGACAATGAATCAAATTTTCATACAATAATTCTTTGAATCATTATGTTGGCCAAAGTACCTTTAAAACTTTTCATAATAAAAAGCCTAGGGTCTCCTGCTGATCTAATTCCCTTACTAGTGGACTTTTGGACTTTTATCTGTGCTTCTTACTTTGCCTCTTATATCTCTTTGTTACACAAAACAATATCTAAAAATATTAATCTAAATATTAAAAGGTACAAGAAACTAGTAGATACTTATAAAAAGGTTAAGGAATTTTGTAAAGGTTACCATGTTATAATTAGAATTAGGTTAGAATAATTTCTCTCAAAGTTTATAAGAAATTATAAGTACATAGAGTTAGACCTTTTAGGATTGTCTAAAAACTAAGAACTAATACATACAAATTGGATTTACTAGAAGAGTATAGAATTAATGCAACCTTTAATGTTAAGGATTTTGTCTTCTATAGGAAACCATCTAATACTTAGTGAGTCATTTGAGCCTAATCCTCTCATGTTGATGAACCAATTCTTACCAATACATTAGCCCTAAAAATAAGTAAAAACAATATAGAGGAGGAAATTTTGGATCTTGAGACTATTCTAACCAAAGATTGTAACTTAAAAAACTTTTAGCTTGTTGGAAAGTCAAGGCTTTGATTAGGAACTCCTGGCTTACCTATGATAACTTACACCATATTATACCAAACCTATTAGAGTACCACTATGTCCATCACCCAATACCATTGAACTAAGCTATCTCCTACCTAGGGATGATGACATAAAAGCATCTAATGTTAGCACACAGATGCACACCCACTATCATCACACTAATTCCATTGGAACTCAAAGCTATTCTTGAGCTTAATTTTATCTTCATTATTCATCTTTGTCAATCATAGCAATCAACTACAATGCTCTATTTTTTCTTATGATTATTGTCACTATTTTTGCTCTATTTTTCTTAACATATTTTGTAGTAAAATATATCATCATTGATGTTGGTTCTTATTCATTAGAACTTGTGCATGCTTCACTCTACATCGTCCGTCATTCGCTGCTCTTGATCACTATCATAATTAGTTGCTCACCATTAAAGACCACACAACATCTCTTAGTTACCTAACATCACTAGATAGTCAACCATCACCAAGCTACCTATTGCTTCCTGATTTCCCACTATCGTTTGAGGACCTATCAGCCACCCACCCTCTAACTACTTTTAATTGCTGTCATCAGTCTTGACCACTGCTAACATCTTAATCGTAACATTATTAATGTTCAATTTTCTTGTTAGATGATTACCTAATTTTTTTAATGTTATAATTTTTTACATGCATTTTTTATATTTTATATGTAATATGGTTGACCTATTTGGTGTTGATGTCATGGAATTTTAAAGATATCATTTTTTATTCCCAAGTGAGTTAACATCAAAATGGTATTTTTCTATGTTGACTTCCATTTTTCTTATGCTTATGCTATGTTTTAAGGTTCATTTAATTCTCTTTTTCTCATGCTTATGTTATGTTCCAAAGTACAATTAATTCCCTTTTTCTTATGAATACTTATTGAGCCCTTTTTTATTTATAAATAGGAGCCATTATAATGTTGTTGATAAATAAAGTTTCTCTTATTTGTGTACTTTCACCTTTGTGAGCATAAAGTGTGTACCCAACTCTAGTTAGAGATATTTAAACTTTCTCTCTCCTTATGAGAGATAAAGATCAAAGGTGAGAGACTTTTCACTAAGAGAGTTAGCAACCAAACTAATTCTCTCTTTCTCCAACACAATTAAGCCTTTGTGCACCCTTTCACTCTCTTGATCAAACCATCAAACTAATTCCATCCTTAACAAAGCTACAAATTAGTTGAGCATCTTGTAACCCCTTTAACTAAACTTTTCCATTAACCCAAACATTCACCTCTAGTGCTCCACACATCTATTCCAAAAAAAAAACTACAAATCCTCATTACAAAATAAGTGAGCTCTTTCTATAATCTTTATTTTCTAGATAGTATTCTAAACATATAATTGCTCTTTGTTGTATTAAAGTATATAATATAGAGTTTATCTTAAATTCTTTATTTATATTTATGAAATAGGATGTAAAAAAATTACTAAGTCATATTTATGTTTAATGTTTAATATGCTACCACCTACTTTACTAAATATTTTATAATAAATATCTTATAGTACAACTTTTGACACTAATCTTTGAATTTTTTTAAAATATCATATGTACAACCTAGCTCTAATTAATATATAATACCTAATAATCTATTGAGCATCTCTTATTTTGAAGGTTTCATATTAGGATCTAATCTTGTACATCAAAAAACATATTGTCTGCATCTCTTTGACATTTCCTTAATATGCTAAAATCATCTATGATCTGATGGGTAAGATTTTTAGGTTCTATAGCTTCTATCAAATTTTTGTTTACTAAAATAAAATATTCATATATAGACATCTTTTGATGTTGATTTTTTTAAAAGTAATTACTCTTAACCTTGAGTTCCAACTTTTCATTTGACATTAATTAAAAGGATTCTGTTCAATTAGTCTTATGAGAATCTTTTGCATTTTTGTCTTGGTGGTGATATTTTAGCATTTTTATTATGTTTGTATATATGTCATGGTCTTAATTATAACAAATTTAAAAAAGTTGAGATGATTATCACATTAGATATTTTTTGCCAAAATCTATGCTACTACTATTTTTAGATTCTTATCCTAAATGGTAAATCCTTTATTAAATGCACCTCTATGTAGAACCTTGGAACATGTCCCTGAGATAAATTGCTTATCATTGCGTCCACTTTAAGTGGGTTTCCAATTGTCAATGCCAAAGAACAGAGAGTTACCTTTTTGAAGAAGTGGATTGGAAGATGTTCCATTGTTTCCCAAACTAGTACTAGAGAAGGTTCTAAGTTCTAATAGAAATCAGGATACCATTTGAGCACTCTCATTTGAAATTTTGTTATTTTCCAAGATCTATGGAGCTAGTAATGCAAAGAATCTTCTTCCCTAGTGAATCAAATTAAAATTTTCCATTGGTCTAGAAATCACACTAAAAATGAACTCGAAAAGAAAATTTTATGGAGTCAAATGCATCATATCCATATTTGGCTGGCCAAGGGAGAATTTCTCAATTAACATAAACTTGAAGGGGGCTACTAATTTTAAAATCTCATCTTTTTCAAAGACCACCTTGGACTCACCTTTGAACATTATGGGTAGCTTAATTCAAATGGGTGAAGTACCCATATATTCTCCCAACACTTCCACAATGGGTTGTGAAACCCTTGAGACCCACTATGGTCGAAGCACTACACATGCATATGCATCTCTGAGTATAGTTATGTATAATGTCGTTCCATATAAATAACAATTATGAAGTTATTTTTGAAATATTATATGCATATAAATATATCTGAGACATGTTGAATCTATGAAGCAAGAATAATAATTGAATTTGATAGAGTTAAGTCCAAGAACATAAATGAAGAAAGAGAAAAAGGGCCAAATTAACAAGAAAATTAGTAGAATGAACTAGGCCAATTGCTCACATCATTGTTGTAATCAATTAAGGACACTGATGGCCCAGATATAGGGTCATTAATGGATGAATCAACTTCACTTCTCATAAGGTCCAAAGTTAATTGTGGTAAAACATTAGCTCAAGTAGATGAATAGAATGTTTATGGGATGGCCTATATTGAGGATAAAAAAGTGTGATTTGTAATTATGGTTTGCAATGATGCATTTAATTTTTTGTCAGAATTTTGTCAACATATTTAGTTCAAAGGGAAATATACTTGTGACATTACCTAAAAGGATTTTATTTTGGATTCTAAGAAATGATATTTTCCCTTATTTATTTAATAAGTCCTTCAAAAAAAATTTACTTTTCTTTTTCACAAAAGGTATTTTTATGATGGAATACGAGAATAAATTTACAAATTTGGCTAGATATGCCCCAAACATGGTGAGTCTAAAAAAATAGTGGTGCTATGTCTTTCCATAGGTCACAAGCTTTTATTAGGAATGCTTTACTTACTCTAAGAACAACAAATTACTTTGAGGTTGTAGAAAAAACAAGATTTGTTGAACTAGAGTGATTGGCAATTTAATAAAGATGGGAGATAAGTAAAACAAAAATCATATCTTTGGTAGTTAGAAGTGTACCCTCATTGAAGTGGGGATATTTTAGTAGAAATGGTAATGGTAATTTTGGTAGGGTAGCCTTTGGAAGTTAAGTAAAGGAACAAGACATAGAAACAACAAATTGTGTGCATAGATGTGCAGTGAGTGATCATTTGTAAGATGGGTATTATTGGCCTGTGTGAAGAGGACCATTGAGGTGTTTTGTTTATGGGGGAGCCCAAACATATGGCTAGGCTTTTTCTTTGGTATTGTTGATGATTTGAGACAACATCTATACCATAAGGTTTTGATAAGAGATTTACAAATAAAGGTAGAGTTACTACATCTTCAATTTCAAAATATTATAATAGAGGAAAATTATCTTGTAGAGGAGGGTAGAGAAGGAGTTATGCTAGCATACAAAAAGGAGCTAGTAAATTAAAAGACATTATTATAAGTACATTACATTATTATAATTTTATAATAGTTTTAGTTTTTTATTGTGTAGTTTTACCTTATTATATATTATTTTGTATGCAAGATAAGTTATTTATTAAATTACAAGAATTGGAATATCCTTTCTTAGTTAAAATACTAGATGGGAGTAAAAGTAGGTAAAAAAATTTTTTCTTAAGAAGAAATTTAGATAAGGGAAGGAAATTCTTTAGTTAGAACTGCCATTAGTGGATGGATTGGTTTTTTAATCATTGATAGCAATTGATTCTTTGGAAAGGAAAGTAAGGATCTAGGTATAATGTGGGAAAAGACAATCTTTTTTGTTGAAATAAGAGGGATCCTCATTAATTTAGTTTTGAAAGCACAAAAGCTGTTGAATAAAGAATGGGAATGTTATTTTTTATTTATGGTGGTCACATAAAAGAAATTTGTTGAGCTATTGAAGGTGCCTATGTTGTGTGTGTATGTAGATGTGTTTCTAGAAGAGTTACTAAAAACATCCTTGAGAAAGATAGACAATTTAATATTCAATGAATTCTAGAAGTTGAGGTGCTAATTTAAGAATTTTATAAAAGTGGGTTTATTATTCTAAATGTATCATCTTGGGGAGTGCTTTTCTTATATGTAAAAAAGATTAAATATGGACATTATAAATTTTTGGTTTTATCTTTTGATTTGACAACAACATCTACAATATTATGAATATGATGAATGGAAGTTCCTAGTATTTGGATAAATGTCTTATATATTTATTGATGGCATACTAATTTATTCAAAGAGTTCAAAAGCACACATCAATCATTTGCATAAAGTGTTACAAATTTTGAAAGAGCATTGCTTACATACTAAATTATTTAAATATGAGTTTTTGTTGTCTTGTGTGGTATTCTTGGGAATGTGGTTAGTGTTGAATGTATATTAGTAGCTCCACAAAGGATCTCGGCTATAGTAAATTGGTGTAGACCCATTTGGATTTTTGAAATTCATAGTTTTTAGTGAACAAAAGGTTGTTATATAACATTTGTAAAAGGATTTTCTCAGTTAGCTTTTCCATGAACTAGATTGATTTGAAAGGCAAAAACATTTTAGTGGAATTCTCTATATGAAGATAGCTTTAGAAATTAAATGATAAATTAACTTTATCTCCAATTGTGGTATTACAAAAAGATACAAAATAATATGAAATATATAGTGATGCATAATTCTAAGGATTGGATTGCTAATTAATGCAATTAAAAATGTAATTACTTATGCATCATGACAATCAAAACTTCACAAAATAATTATCCATTGCATAACTTATAAATTGTAGGACTTATGTTTTATTTAAAAAATTTAGATATATTATTTGTATGATATTAAAAGTGAGGTATTTATTGATCACTAAAGTTTACAATATACTTTTATCTAAAAGACTTAAATCTTAAGAAACAAAGTTGGCTAGAGTTTTTTAATAATTATGATCTTAAAATAATTTATCATTGAAGGAAAGAAAATATAATAGCTAATGATCTTAGCAAAAAACTAGTATTAATTTGATTTTGTCATCAGCACATGAAAGACAATTTGTTTTTGAAATGAATAAAAATTAGGGATGGAGTTGCACAAAAATGTTGATCCATTATTTCAACTATAAGTAGGGCTAGACTAGCTTGATTCTATAAAGTTGTATCAATAAGAAGATTTAGAGTTGTAGAAATTGATGTAAAAGGTTAGGGCCATGGATATTTGAATTCAAGCTTTATAAAAATGGATATTAAGATTCCAAGATAGATTATGCATTCTCAAGCACAATAATTGAAACAACTACTATTGAGGAAGCACATAACTCAAAATATTACATTCATCTTAGTAGAAATAAGATGTACCAAGAATTAAAAAAAGTGACAAGAATTGATTTAAAGAAAGATGTGTCAAAATAGGTTAAGTGATGCTTAATATGTCAACTTAGTGATGGAAGGAAACAAAGAAGAAGAGGACTATTGCATCCATTATCTATTCTAAGATGGATTTGGGAGTAGATTTCTATGCATTTTGTTGTAACATGTCCTATAAATTATGTTTGTATATGGGTGATAATTATTAGGACAACCAAATCAACATATTTCTTGATAATAAATACAATTTATATGCAACAAATTGTTAAATTTCATGACATACCAAAAGTATTTTGTACCAAAAGTAATCAATTCAAATCAAGATATGAAATTACATCACCCTTTAAGAAGAATGTGCATCAAGCTTTTGTCTCTTAATTGAGATTTAGTGTAGTTTTTATTCCCAAATTGATGGACAAACAAAAACACATATTAAAACTTTAAAAGATTTGTTGAGGTTACGTGTGCAAGGTGTTTGAGTGGATGAGGAGAGTCATTTACCTTTAGTTGAGTTTGCATATAATAATAATTTTTAATCCAACATTAACATGACTCCATATGAGATATTACATGAATGGAAATGCCAGTCACCATTATGTTAATATGAAGGTAAAAAAAATGTTAGGTGATGAATTTGTAAATGATGTAATACAAAATGTAAAAGTTATTCAAGTAGGAATTTAGATAGAGAAACTATGACCCTTCTTAACAAATTTAGATGATTTAGTATAGTATATGATATGATATTATGATATGATTCTCCCTATGACATTATCCTATAGCTTTGGTTTTCTACCTTAGGTTGTATGTGATTTGTTATTACCATTGGGTGTTAGTTTAATGGATATGGATATAGAGCATATTAAGATATGTTAAGGCACCAGATATCATGTTGTGACCTCCCATAATTATTGCTAGCATTAGATGCTAAGCTTAATGAGGTATAACACATATTGTATTTTATTGTCATTAGTATATTTTGCTAATCTTGATTAGTGTGGGTATAGCTTGTAAAGTTTTAGTGATGCTAGCATTGATTTTGAGTTAAATGGAAGTGTGTCTTAGCTACACTTACTTTTATTGTCACTTAAACTGAGTGTAGAGTTTGACAAGTATTGTACCTAGAATCATATTAAAATATGATTGCCAATTATGATATATATCTATGTTTATAGACATTGAAAAATGGACATATGATATTGTCTATTGATAAAAGCTATGGTGTATTATGGAGTAATGATAATGGTGGCACCAAAAAATAATGGCCTTAATGTGGTCAATGTGAGAACCACCTAAATAAGGAAAAAGTAAATGATAAAAAGACTTAATCAGAAAGAAGGTATGAAAAAGTATAGAAAGGAAATATGTGGAAGTAGTTTTTTGACTTTTGGACTTATTCCATCATGAGATATCATTCTTTCATTTATTTTTATTACAATGTTGCTATGCTAGCTTGCTTTATATAGTGATTTTCTTATTAAGCTTTAGTGAGTCTCATTTTTTTATATTTACATCATAAGTCATGTCTCTACTTTACATAAAAATAAGAATTAGAGTGAGATTAGATGTGGTGTTACTCTATAAGTATTTTAAGTTAGATGATGTTGTGAAGGATTATGGTGATGTATCACTTATGTTTATGTTATGGTCTTATTGGATTCTTGTGGATTATGTTTAGTGTGATCATGTACTTTATTGTGTAGTTGTTGGTTTATTTGAGGGAATTATGGTTGGTATTATGGTATAGAGTATAAAATATTTTATGTAAATACAAGGAACAAATAGACATTTTTAGAGGAGCCCTTGTGATTTATGAGAAATGGCATTTATATCCTTTTAATTTGTTATTATGGTATATGGTTTACAAGTTTAGTTGTGGATTATGTTTATCACATTACCTGCATGGATGGTGTCCTCTTTTGATGATTTTATGGCTATTTATTAATCCTTGATATTATTTATTGATCCCCTCATAAGATTTTAAAGGGTCTTGATAGTAGTCATGGGATTCTTTGCTAATCTCTCTATATTATCTTCAATATTATTATCATAAGGAGAGGAACTTGTCTAGCTAAGGACTAATTAATTAGTTAACCAAGGTTTTAGTGCCCACCATCTCCTTTCTCTAACTAAGCTTAAGCTTTGGGGAGTATGTTTGAAAGAATATGTATGTTACTTCTCAGAACATGACATGCAAATTCTCAAATTTTTATTCCTATTGGCTCACTAATTTCTTTATTCTTAAAGGAAACTTCAAACTTTTTCTTCTAATTGTCTTATTAGCCAATGTTTTCTCATTCACAAGAACATGTTTCATTGAAAGGTAAGTTTTTCACACTTTCATATCTACATTTTTCTACATCATAATAAAATATCACCTATATATAACATATAACACATTCCTTCACATGTTCAACATGTAGCAATCAACATTTTATCATGCAAGCAACAATATGTATGAAAAATTTATGTTTTGTGTAATCATGATAATCAATACATCAATCATCATTCATCTCTTAATTTAGCACATTGTATGTGTTAATGAGTGTCACATGTAAACATACAACATAGTAGCACATCATATGGATGGATAAATTGTGCACTATAGCTGCTTAATATTTAATAGTTTTTTTCTCTTTCTCATCCACGTTTTCTAAAATTACACAATGTACAAATAAAAAAACTTCAAAATGCATTCTCTTTATTTTCACATCTCATTTAGTGTTTACTACTATTCATTCAACTTATTGCACTATACATGTCTTTATCAAACTAATGCCTTTTTCTCTTGTTGAACTATTTATTAACCCAACAGACCATCAAATGTGTGTCTGATAGAAGGTTAAAACAACTAACATGATAAAAAAATACTAAATAAAACTACTAGGTGCTGATAGAACCATCTAATAATTTTGTCACACTATCTGACAAAGACTCAAGTCGATTATTTAAAAGTTCTTCAAACTTTCTAATGACTCTTTAGGTCTATTAGATGGGCATCCTATAGGGAGTCAAATGTTCTACTTGCCAACTAATAAAGACTATATCCCAAATTACCAATAATCATTATATTATTTGATTATGCTATTAGAGGGTCTAGTTGATGATTCTAAAGCTTCATAATAACTTTTGTGTATTTTACAAAACTCATAGATTTGATGTAATAACTTTCTACTACATTAAACTCCTTGAAATTCATACTAGAACTTTAGTCCAACACTTAAATCATGTTTTTAACTTTAAAGTTCACTAGATCATTATAACACTAACTGAAAATCGCTTACAGATTGAACACTTTGTTTTCTAGCGGCGCAACACTAACGGCAACCTCCTTGAGTATATTTCCTTTTTCTTCTCTTACTACTCTCGTCTTCTTCAACATCCTTCCTAACTATTTTTTCTTTTCAATATTTTACCTGGATGCACTAGTTACACCCTCACAAGTCATATATATAAGGGTTATTAAATATGGAATTAAATTAAATCTATGCACCATTTTAGATTTTCTTATGTTTTCCTTGCCAAATGAATTAAAAACTTTCTCTAAACTACTTTTAAAATAACTAACACCTTGAACTCTTCATTTCTATATGAAAAGTTTAATTCTTGGATGTCATTTGGCATTTTTAAGATTTATTTTTTTAAAAATAATTTTATAGTCAAAATGTTTTTTTTTTCAAAATTTTTTTCCCTTTTTAATTCTTTATCAACCCACCTCTAAATTCAACAAAATTATTCTCTCTGAAGTTTTTTAAATAAAATTATTTTTAATTATAACATAAAATTAAAAGGAATAAATTATAAAGTGCTTGTAATATGTGGCTATAGGTTCCAGCAACATACCACATTGGAGCATTGATGATGATATACAAAGATGGTTACCTACATCCCCATATATAAGAAGGCATAAGGTGGCTACTTCAACGTGACATCCAATGTGAAAACTAACGTGATCCCTTATTAGACTGATGAGCAATTAATTTGAATAGTGCTGAAAAGTAGCCATAAAACAATACTGAGATAATCATCTGTGTCTGAAGGGGCACTCAAATAAACAATAAGTAGTTATTCGTACTTGGATGTTATTAGATTGGAGATTACAATGTGCTTAGAAAGTGTTGGGTGCATCATACAGAAGATGATTGAGTGGGGAGCATCATATAAGTTCATGGATTTGCAAAATGACCTAGCATGATTAACAACTTTGAAGCTAATAATGTATGAGATGAATATAAGTGCTTTAGAGTAGTGCCAAGTGCATATCTTTGAAGTATAATGATGGAATTGTCAAAATATGTTGATGTGCTAAAATGAACAATTTTAGTTCCTTCATCCTTTTGTTTGAATGTTCTTGAGGATATCATAGGATACATCGAATGTGTGAAAAAATAGTAACTTCCAAGGAGTGTACTAGGCCTATAAAGTGAGGGTCATCTAAGTGAATTGTTATCAAATTGAGATGAGGTGGGTAGAGTATACTAGTGGGATGCCTTGAGTTCAGAAAAACATATAATATAATGCCTTCCAATGTATTGAACAAAGGTAGTACCAATTGTGCTCATCATTTTTGAATGTCATCATTGAGGTCATCCTATACACTCATATTAAGTATCTTATACGAGCTACAACATAAGAAATTTTGAATTTTATCATTGCTATGATAGCATTGCATTTATGAATTAAGGTAATTCTTTCATTGGATTGTTGGCATACAATTTTAGCAAGAGCCTTTGCATCTTTGTTTTCCTACTTTTTAGTACCATTATATGTGATTTGAGCACATTTTTCTATTTTCTTAACTTGTTGAAGGCTATCCATAATAAACCTTTATAGAGTTTTTATTCCTAAAATCATCTTGATTAGTTAGATCATTTGAGATCAATGATTACCTAAGACAACTATTAACCACAAAACCATTGTAAACTTTTTATAATGCCAAAAAAGTAGCTTCCAATGTTGAATTGTGTTTAGCTACTCTAGCAAAGAATTGGAGCACATTTGAATCTTTATCATGAATGAGTACTACCACATTAGCTTGTTTCTGCTTTTGAATACATGAACATTAACTATAAGTGCTTGTGTTAAGGGAGGAGTCCATAATATTCTTTGATAAAATTTAACTTTCTAAATTCAAAAGGGGAAAGTAAGCTAAACTCAACTAGAACTTTATCTACTTGATATGTTTAAATTAATAAAAAAGCCCAAAAATACTCATACATTGTCAACTAATATTTTAATTTTCTATCATTCTAATCTAGTTATCTCATCATATTACATCATATTTCTTGCTTTCCATATGTGATAACAAATTTGAAGTAGGATGCGATTCATTACTTCCTATTAGTTTGGCTACCAATGATTTAAGAGGGATGTAATTAGTTGATTTACCTTAGCATGATTACTTTAACAAGTATTAATTTATCTCCTATTGATTGTAGCTTCTTCTTCCAACCAACTATTTTGTTTTGCAATTTTTTTACTAGTTGATGGAAATAAAATGGCTTCTTTCTACTAGTGTAAATTGGGCATCCCAAATTGGTTATAGAGATTGATCTTTGCTCAAATCTTAGAACGTTTCCAATTTTTCTACTTTCAACTTGGTTGTGAAATAAAATTTTCATTTTTTTTCTATTCAATCACAAGCCTAAGGTTTATTGGAAGGTTTTAAGGGGCTTGTGAAAACCCTTTAAGAAACTTAAATTTCCTCTACTAAAGATTATGATGTTGTCAGCATAATTCAGATGTGTTATTAGTGGTGTACCCTTATTGTAGGGTATTGCAATATTTCCCTATTGTTGAACTTCTGTTCTAAACTTCTAGAAAAGAATTTCATTTAAATGATGATAAGAAAGAAGGTGATAGAGCTACCTTGCAGTAGACCCTTTTGTGTGTTAAAGTACCTATATGGAGACTCGTTAACTATAATTGATGACCATGAGCTACTGATAAGATTCCTCACTAAAGTTGAACTTCACTAAAAAAATTAAATTTGCATAGCACATTAAAAAGAAAGTCCTTTGAAATACTTTCAAATGCACTTTTTATGTTCAACTTTATCATATAGTTCCTTTCCTAATTTTCTTATTTAATGACATCACTAACTTATAAGAAATAAAGGTATTATTAGCCATGTCCTTACCTTTAATAAAAGAAGCTTACCTTAGTGAAATAATTTTTCTTAGTCGATGTTGCATTCTATTTGTCAAGAGCTTGCCCAGAATTCTTTTAACAAAATTGGTAATATATATAAGCTTAAAGTCTTTAAAGGTGAATGGATTGTTGGATTTTTAAATACAAACTATATGAGAGTAGGTAATCCCTTTGGGAATAGCAACACCTACCATGAAATCTAGTGCTGCATCCTTAACGTCTAAGGCAATAATATTCTAGTATATAGTGAACAAGACACCATCAAATCCATATGGAACTACTACAATATGCTTGTCTAATTGAAAAAGCAGTTGAAAAACCTCCCTAGATCAACATTTTTATAAGAGATTGATTGTCCTCTTCCAAAATAAGTTGGGCGATGAATTTTGATTCATCGTTATGAATAAAAGCCTACTTTTTAGCTAAATGTTTTTAAAATATTAAACAATAACACATTTTAACTGCTCCATACTCAAGATCTTGTTGACTTCTTTCCCTTTAATCTCAAAAATGTGGAGTTTTAATTGTTTAGCTTTTACAAGGGCATGAAAAAAAACTAAGTTTTTTTACCATTAGTTAACCATTTAGCCTGTGCTTTCTAGCACCAAAAGGATTTTCATTGCTCAGCTCATCCATGAGGTGCTAATTAGCTACATTCAATCTAATCTTCTCTTCTTCTAAACCACTTTCTAAAAATTTCTATTTTCTTGCCCCAACTTCTTATTTATCTCATTTTTGAAAAATGTTTTTGAAAGTGCTTTTATTCCATTATTTAAGACAATCTTTGTGTTTTCTAAGTCTGAAAGCTAATGTTTACATACTAGTTAAGTGAGTAAGGCATGTCTAATTACTTTTAATGAGGTTGTAGAGACTAGAATGTAAGGTCCAAATATTCTAGAATTTGAATTTTCTTAGAGTAAAAGGTTTCTCATATGAATGTTGTAGTAAGGGTGCATGGTTAAACATTTTCTTTTGCAAGTGTTCAATAATCAGAGTTGGGTTTCTGTCCATGCACTATTTATTTACCAATACCTTATTTAAGTACTCTTGTTTTACCTAAGAAGTGAATTGGGAACACTTAAATGGAATTTCAAATAGTCCCATTGGTTGAACTAGTCTTTAAACTCATTTAATGAATGTTAGTAGTGGAGGCTTCCTTGTATTCTTCCATTGATACTATAACATTGAAGTCTCCCCTTAATAGTCATGATGCATTCTAATTAGTAGCAATTTCAATGACCTTGCTCCATAACTCATGCCTTAATGTTTTTTAGAATTTGCTATAAACCATGTGTAATTTACTATTGATCCATTCTTAATAACCTTTAGATGTACAAGGTGATCTTCTTCATAAAAGGTAACAGATTAAATTTCATTCTTTATCCAAATTTTATTGGATTTGATGCTTGTATGATGAGTGTACCCCAAATTAAAAGCAAGGTGCTGTAATTTTTTAACTTTTGTTGTATGCTCAAGTAGAGCTAATAACATTATAATTTTTTTTTGAGTAATTAAGTCTAATAATATATTTATGATTTGAAGCACCTTTAATGTTCCAAATGAACATGTTATCCATTAGTCAAATTTGCTTCAACAATTTGTATTGATCTAGCTTTCTTATGATTCCCTTTGGAACTAGTATGTTTCTCGATGATCTTTTTTGCCCTTGTGTTGTGCTATAGTTTTGAAATGCAATAAGAATCCTTTATCAACTTGTTGAACACTTTTGGCTTGTCTACTAGCTTGGTTTTAGCATTCTCTTTGTCCTACTTATCATATTAGGTTGAGTAATTTCCTTTGATAGCATTTCTTCCAATTGCACAGGCATTTCATTGATTCCATTAACCAAATGCATTGTGATTAAATAACTGATCAAGATTTTTCTTCAAATTCATTAGGTGTTTTACTCTTATCTTGAACATGAGTACTCTCATCCTTGTCCATGTTCTATTGTGCAACATAGGCATTAATAATGGTTGGTTCTATTTGAAACTTTGATTTCCTTGAGTAGCATTTGCAATTAAGTTTGTATGGCCCTACTTAATGCAATGGTTATAATAAAGAAGTAGATTATCATATTGTATCCTCTATCAAACTTGAACTTCTACATCTTTGAGTTATGTGTATGTGCTTATGAAGCTCCTTAATTAGATAAATCTTAACACAAACTCTTTCAATACTTGGTAAAGTCAAATTCAAAGTAGCCTCTTCCCATTTATGTGGGTTTTCAATTATAGAAGATATCAAATATACTGAAACCTTATTAAATAAGTGTATTAACAAATACTCAAGAAAAATCCAAACTAAAGCAAATGAAGCTTTGATGTTTGAAATTCAAGATGCCATTCCAACAACTTCATCTAAAATTCTCCAATATTCTAGGACCTAAGTAGCCAATAACAATGGAAATCATTCTTCTTATCAAATCAAAGCAAGATGTGCTTACCAACTAGAGATTTGATTTTAACCTCACCTTAGAAGCCAATAGTCAAGAATTCCTTTCACATAGTTTACTTAGATCCCATATGAAAATTTATTGATTATAGTAAACTTGAAATTGGCAACCATTTTCATGATTTCATCCACTTTGAAAATGATTTCTTACGCTCCTTTTAAAAAAAATAGGTATATTAATCTTAATTGTATAACACAAATTTGAACTATCAAAAACTTCCTCAAATGAATGTTTTAAAGGGGCATCCCCACCCCTTCCATGCTCCCTATTTTTATGATAAAATAGCTAAATAGTAAAGCCAAGTTTTGAGTATACTTGTGCTCTTAACCTATGCTAGATGTTTTGAATATCACAAAAAAGAATCTATATCCTCAATCGTAGCTCTGATCACCATTCTAATCATCATATTAATACATTTATCTCCCAATTTCTTAAATTTTGTTATTTCATAAACAACATTTTCTTCTCTTCTTGTGAAACTTTCCAATTACATCAATAATTACAACCTTTCTACTAAATTATCTACTTAACTAGCTCATGTCATTTTTTTAATAATAACTTCTTCATAATAATTCATTTAACTTAATGTACTAAAAATGCTTACCTTTGGGTTCTGAGATGTTCCATTCACTTTCAACCTATGGTCCTTTTGCATTGCTTTTCTTTTTTTTATCATGTTATTATTTCACATGGGTGTAAAAATGCCAATACATGGCAAGGTTATGATAATAATGCCTTCATTGATGACATACTCTAGGAAGGGGACTATTCCATCTAAATGATTTTTGTGATATGTTGGATGAGTCTCATAGCTCTTTTTACTTATCCTTATGAATTACAAAATCTATTAGTAGTCTATAAAATAAATCACCTTATAATGCTATTAGTGATCCACCTTAAATATATCCAAATTTATATAAACCAATTTTCCTTATTCTTAATTGGTATTATAATTTTTTTTAAAATGCATTGAAACGTTTATCTTAAAACTTCATGTGTGTAACATTGTTTACCTAAATGGGCCTTAAAACAAAGATTTAAGAATATTGCTTCTAGTGGCATACTCACTTTTTTTAGAGTTTATGTGGAAGTGGATTCATGTTGCTTTATTCTTACAACCATTCTAATCATATTGGACATCTTTAGTCTTTTGATGGATTGGAGTATGATTGGCTCCAAACACTTGTAAAGCTTGCAACTACTTTTGATGCTCGCTTTCTTCTTGCCTAATTTGTCCTTAGCTGTCAACCTTCCCTAGGCCTTCTATCACTTTTCTTTTAGTCACCCAAACTGCTTAGACTTATCCTTTTGCTCTACCTCTAGTTTGGGATCCTACTCCCTCTCAAGGATGGAATCCTTTAGTGGTCATGCTTGTTAGCTTAAAATCATTTATCTTGGGTGCACTATGTTTGCGTTGGCTTAGAACATATTTTTTGTGTTAAAAGATTGAAAAAAACACTTTTTTATTTGAAGTTTATTATTTCATTTAGCTATTTCATGTTTCTACGTCCTTACAAATTTAAGGATTTAATTCTCTTAAGTATAATGGATCTCTTTTCATAGTGAAAGTTCTTCTTTTTGTTGTTTTATTATTTGTATGTTTTGTGCTTTTTCTTTGGTCTTCTCTATAGTACATTGATATTAGAGTTAGATTCTAAATCAAAATCATCCTTCTTCATAGACCTTTTTGTCATTTGAATGGAATTTTATTTTACAAAAACTAAGTATGACAACAAGTGGAATCAATAATGTTTCTTAACATTTGATTCTCATCTTTAATAGTAAGAAGTGTAAGTTATGGAGCATAATTATAAGATATTTATTCGAGTCTCAAGAGTTATGGTACTTGGTGGAGAATAGATCTGCTAATCTATATAAAGAATAAATATTATGAAAAAAGGAAATAAAATATTCCAAGGCTTTATTCTTTATTCAATAAGTGATGCTCCATGGTTTCAAAAATAACAATGGTAAATACATCCACACTAGCATAGAAAATACTAGAATTAAAATTTCTAGATTCCTAAAAAGTAATGACTATAAAACTTTATTCTCTTCATCATGAGTTTAAACTCAATAAAGTAAATCTATGCAAGATTATTTTGTATAAAGTGTTTAAAATTATTAGCAAAATGAGATCATACGGTTAACAAATTATTGATTTAACAATAATTGTAAATATTTTAAAGAGACTTTCTCCAAAGATTGAGTGTGAGATTATTACAATCAATGAGTTCAAAGATTTATCAACTTATTCCTTTGATAAAGTAATAAGTTCCTCATTCATTTTAGCTGAATCAAATCGAGCATAGTTTAATCAACAAATTGTCTCAATTATTGATAGGTAAAAGCCTTCTTTATGTAACAAAAAGTAAATTTAAAGTTATAGCATTGAAAAAAAAGTTCCTTATTAGCACATGAGGAAAGATTAAATAGAACGATAAAAAAAAGGAAGAAATGGAAATACAAATAATGGACCAATCATTGTCATCCTTTCAAAAAGATGAACTAGATAATTGGATAGAAGACGAAGAGGTTAGTGTCAAAGTAAAGGTAGAGGTAGATGGTTTTTTCATGGAAGATGATGATCTAATGGGAACATATAAAATTGTCATGAATAAAAAACTTTAGTCTAGAACAAGTATTGAATAAAATTTTGACATACTAAAGTATAATGATAAAAAAAGCAAAGAGGGAGCGAGTTTGAAAGTAGAATTCAATGGATCTACTATATATAGTATTGTAATATTTAAGAGAATTGTTGGAGCAAATAAAGACAAGTAAATCTTACAGAAACTGTTGAACAAGAGACTATATTATTTGTGACTCATTTCTTTAACATAAAGGATTCAAGTGATGTTTTATTTAGACATAGGGTTCTTAAATCATATGTCTAAAATAAAATCTTTATTCAAAAGATTGATAAATCAAAGAAAAGAAAATTAAGGCTTAGTGATAACAAGAAAATTTAGGTTGAAAGAAAAGCTACAATTGCTATCAAATGTAACCATAATAAAGTAAAGCTTATTTATGATGTGTCATTTGTTCCTAGTTTAGTTCATAATTTACTAACCATTTTGTAATTAATGAATAATTGAGTTTTAGTGCATTTAATGATAACAATTGTGTCATTCAAGGTAAAAATATATAGTCAACAATTAAAGTTCAAATGGAAATAAATGAAATATTTTCACTTCAAATTTCTATTGTTTATAATTATGTTTTTGTTTCAAAAAAAAGTACTTAAACTATGAAGATGCTTTTCTACTATGGGTGTCTTCACATTGATTGGCTAAAGTTTTTAAGACAAAAATAAGTGGCTGCTGGATTATCCAAAATTGATTATATATATTTCTATAAAAGATTAATTTATAGAAAATAAAGTAATAAATATTCTCCAGTAGGTAAGTCATAAGGATCGTCCAATTATTTTGAATTAATGCATTTCGATTTATGTGGACCTATTAGTTTTGTGTCATTTAGTGAAAGGCATTACCTTTCGCTTTTTTGGATTATTATAATTGCATGAGTTAGGTTTATTCTTAAAGTTCAAAGCATAAGTTTTTGGAAATTTGAAAGAATTTAATGCCACACTTGAAAGCAAAGTTGATGTTATACAAAGATACCTCACATAGACTGAGTCTTTGAATTTTTGTCTAATGAACTTAAAATGTTTTGTGAAGAAAATTGTATTTATAGAGAACTCATAATAGCATATAAGCCATATTAGAATTTAATATCTAAAAGAAAATATTGAATAGTGGTTCAAATAACTAGAAGCACAGTGAAAGCAAAGGGACTTCTAAATGAATTTTAGGTACAAATAGTTACAATAATATATTTTAAATATCTCACCAATAAAGATAAGTCATATTGAATACATATAAAGTTAGGAAAGATAAGAAATTAATAGTAAGTCACTTTAAAGTCTCTGATTATATAACCTATGGTTTGATCACTTCAGAGGTTTGTTTCAAAGTTGAAGAAAGATCCGAAAAGTGAATCTTTATTGGCTATAGTCCTTAATAAAAAAAAAACATATAAGATATGTGATTAAAGCAATGGAAAATATTTTATTAATAGAGGTGCAATGTTTGAAAATTATGTTAGAATGGACTAATGATGAAAAGAAGTCAAAGACATTATCCTTTAGAAGATGATACGGTTTTAATAGATGTCGAAATTGTTCCTATGACTTCATTTTCATCTTCATCCCTAAGTTGTCATACTTTAGCTAACTTCTTTTTTACTCAACTAGCTACAATTGATAACTCACCTTCAAGAAAGGTTAGATACTTAAGAAGAATATGTGAGTCGTGCATATTTGGTTTATTTGTTTTTTATTTAATGGATTATAAAAAATAATGAAAACATTTGAATGAAAATCTATAATGAAAGAGGAATAAGCGAATCCAAAAGAATCAAGAATGGAAGTTACTACATTTACCAAAAAAATCATTAGACTTAAATGGTCGTATAAAACAACATTTAATGAAGCAAATTTTATAAAAATATAAAGTTTTATTAGAGGTTAAGGAATATTCGCAAGAACTAGAAATAAACTTTGAAAAAACCTTTTCTAGAATTCCACACTTTGATATTATAAGAACTCTTTCAACCTTAGCTACTCAGTTAAATTCAAGAGTATATTAACTTGATGTTAAAATTCCTTTTTTGAATGATGATTTGAATGAGGAAGAACAAACTTTTGTGAGCTTAAATATGTTCTACATGCTTGGCATGTAAAAATTAATGATTACTTTTTAGAAGATCGCTTTGAAAGATGTAAGACTACAACCAATCTTCATAGGGAAAAAGCAAGGTAAATGAGATATTTTAGTTGTATTGTTTACATTGATGGACATATATAATTATTGAATTTTAAATAAGTATAATGAGAGTTTGAAATGAGAATGTTGGGTTTATGGCATTATTTCTCAAGCTTGCTAAAAAAATTGGTAGAATATGGTATTTTTATTGCTAAAAATATGCAGATGATTTATTGAAGAGGATTAATATTCTATGAATATGAATGAAAAATTAAGAATTAAAGACGGTAAAAATAGGACTAGAATGGAGTATTTTAGAGTTTAGTTGTTGTATTGAGTTTTTAATCACTTTCAAGATCACTTAATATTAGTGTCCAAATTAATGCATAATTCATTAACTTAACATCTTCATGTGTACAAAGGAATCTTTATTATGCAAGAGAAATTATTGAATATGGTATGTGATATTCTAAAGTTTATTGTATTAAGTTATTTTGTTTTATTAGTAATGTTTGACTAGCAATCTTAGATGATATAATAGTTACTAGTGGGTACTTCTTTAGTCATGAAATGGAGTAAAATGCTATAATTCAAAGAATCAAGTCAAAATTATATTGTCAAAAGCTGAAGCTAATTATGTAGTAACAACATTAGCAACTCGTCAAGTTGTATGGTTGTAAAGTGATTTTGTTGATCTGAAACTATAGGAAAAAGTGCTAGACATAGATTTGTTGTGATAACAATTTTACAATTTTAATAGCATAATATCTAATTTTTAATGCCAAAACAAAACAAGTTGGTATTAGATAATATTTTATTTGAAGTCTAATATCAAATAATACAATAGTCTTGAAGTTTTATGACACAAAAGAAATAAGTGACAAGCATTTTTATAAAATCCCTCCCTTAAACAAAGCACTAATACTTTTGAGCATAACTAGGAGTTTGTAATTTTGAATTAGAGGAAGTACTAAAATATGATTCAAAATCATTTTTTATTAAAACTTTTTACTTACTTTATTTAATTAGTTCATGTACCTATTTCCTCTTAAATTAAAACATTTTACTTTATGTTAGTGGTAAAAGAGTTTGTTGATTGTTGCAATCGATTAAGTGGTGTAATGGTTTTCTTTTCTCATTGAAAAACTTTTCATTGCCCTTTTCTTTGAAATTGTAAAAGTTTTTTTTTTGTTTTTTTTCTATAATTTATCTTTCTCTTATTTTTTGCTTGAAGACTTTTTCTTCTCCTTCTTTTATAATTTATCTTTTTCGTGCTTTTTTCTTTAAGATTCTCCCCAAAACTTTGCATTAGTGGTCTATTCCCACATCGCAGGTCTTGGCAGTCACACTTCTCTGACTTGTTTGGCGCTCACTCCCCAACAGCTCTCTCGACACCCTTCTAGCATCTTGCTTTTGCTGTGAATATTGATGTCATGTCATGATAGTTAGCCACCCTTGCATGATCATAACGGTTCCTCCATGAGGGTGGGTAAGGTGATCTTCTTGAGCTAGTCTGCTACTTTCTAGGCCCAAACTCTTTGCTTGGCATTGCCTTTTAGTTGCAGTGCATTGACTCTAGTCTGGCCTCGTTTGTTGACCTGTTTCTTCCTTGCCTTAATTTCTTCATCTTTAAACCTTTTTCCTTTTTAGCAACTCTTAGCCAACATGCTGGTTTTGGTCAGTATTCTTGATCTGAGCAATAATCTTGGTTTTGGTTCGTTAAAACAGTTTGCTTTGGTTGGTTTGGATGTTTTGATCAACTAGTCCATTGTGGAATATTTGTCTTTCAAGATCCTTCTTTTCATGAATCTTTTGCCTTCCTACTTCCAGCAACTCTGGTTGATCCCATGTGTTTGACCTTCCGGTCTCCTATCATGTGTATTTTTGCTAGTCCCATAGGATTTCCTCTTGAGATAACTAGATTCTACTTTGTTTTCTTGTAACCCACTTTCAGAACAAGAAAAAAGGATCATATGTTTACCAGCATAAAAAAAAATAAAAAATAAAAAATAAAAAAATAAAAAATAATAATAATAATAAATTTGTCAGAAACAACATGCTTGTTAGTACGTCCATCATCGAATTGACTGACTGATATCATACTTTTGTTTGTTAACATTACCTCTTTCCCAAGAACAGATTTAACTAAGCAGCATTATTATTGGCGTCCATGAATAATAACCACTCGAAGCAAAAGCAAAAGATCATTGAATGAGCATCCAAACCAAAAACTTTTCCTCTTTTCCAGTATGTGTACAATCTGATAGTTGATCGAGTCATGGTACAGCTGAGAACATGGGTTCGTCGGTGACTGATTGCTCGGTCCCCTCCATCTAATTGGCCTCAAAAAGAAGATTTCTGTACGACCTGCATTCTTTCTTGAACTGCCTGTCTTGTTTTATGCGTTCTAAAATTACTTTCATCCAGATAAGGAAAACGGAAGCAGCTCTTCAGCAGGGAAAAAGCTAGGAGCTGTAATAATCTTTAAGCATGATTAGAAACCTTTATTTTACCCACGTGTTATAATGTTGTTTATGTGGCTTTCATTTCTAATTCCTCTTTGTTTTGCTTCCTTTTCCTTTTCGTTGCAAAACAAGTAATGCCCGATGATTCTGTGTATGTCGTTTTCTTTTTGTTGTTTCAACTTTTAGGAAAAGGAAATAAAAAAGGTGTCTAATTTTTTTCTGATGATTATTATATTTATTTTTGAAATATAACCTAACATTTCGTTGTCTCGTGGTGAACGCACATCAATGAATAGATCTACACAGATTGATAATAAACGGAATAAATATAACATGTCAGATGCCAGAACGGATTCCCGTAATTTTATGATTTAAGTGTCTGTGGGCATCATTTTGATTCGAATTCTTGAGGGCAACTGGCTGAAAGCGTTAACGAGATGAAGGGAGTCTTGTACATAATATCGTTAACGATGGTATAAATATAAATTAAAACTGAATTAATGGTATTATTTATTTAAATAATCATGATTAAAATGAGCGAGAACTATATTTAAGAGATACATTTACTGTATATTACATTAAATATTATCTTTAAATAATGCATAAAGTTTTATAAAATTATAACATATTAATATTAAAATATAATTGAAGAAAATAGTAATTTTTTTATGATAAATGTTAAATTTTCTTTTTCATAATATACATAATATACAATTAAGTTCTATAAAATTTATTTTAAAAATATAATAACCTATAATGTTATTATTAAAGAACTGAAAAATATAAAATTTCTTTTTCATGTACAAGTTAACTGCAATATCTATAGGGGAGCATCAGCCCTCCATATTGAGCCTAACATAACCTATAATGTTATTATAAAAGAACTGAATTGATTACTAGCCTGATTTACTAACTTCAAGAGTTTTAAATCATTGAATAACCATCAATATTTCTCACGTACACTGGAATATTATGGTCATATAGTATAGTTAATCTAATTGATAAATTTCCAACCATTGATTTAGAACTCCCTCCATGCTTATGATAGTATTGACCTAAAAGCTAGTACTCCATAATGCTCGAGAAGCAAATGATGTGATTTGACACACCACATTCTAAGGCGTCCAACCCCATAAATTATTCCATATAGTTTTATAGGAGTCTAGAATAAGCACACAACACTTAATGAAATTTAGGAGTTTAATCATGTAATCCACCACTCCACCATATGGGGAGTCTAACTATGTGAAACAATTCCTTTACGATCCTTTGTGAGTTCTATAAGAAATTAGTTTCTTCTATATGGCAAGAGAGTTAGATTTGATACATGTTATACCTACACTGTATAGTCTCATGTCACTAACTAAGGCCTTTTCCAAAGCTTTCATAAACTAATGGAGCCTCATACGCATTCAGGCTAAGATTAAGGCTCATTTAATCACTTCTTAATTTGCATGAATCATGGGACAAATTTAAATGTTAAACATCTTATGCCAAGTCCGACCCCCCCTTGATTCCTAGTTTTTAGAAAAAAACACACCAAGCTAATATAAATAATTAGTTTAAAAGCACATAATTAACCAAACAAGACGAAAAGAAACACACCATGGGTTGGTCAAAGATTTTATATGGGGTAGCTAAACTGAGGAGTGTAAGACTGTATAAAGGCTTAGCTCATTCATGTTTATTTATTAAGAGCTCTAGACTAAAAGATAGTATCATATAAAAGTTTTAGATTTTTACACACCTAAGAAATTGGTTGGCAAATGGTAAGCATAAAAGCTTAATCATAGAAACTTTAATGACATAAATGTTTTTATTAACCTAAAGTTTTATGTAATTTAGATTTTTCTTGTTTGATGAAAGCCAAGACAAAAAGGGTTTTTTGTTATTTGAATTAGAAAAATGTTTTAAGCTCAATTCTTCTTAAAAATTAGTTTTTGTTTTTCAATTTATAAGGAATTTAGATAAAATGAAGGCATAAAAAAACCATGGGATTCATTTTAAATTTTGTGGAAGAGATTGATAATAGTGAGGCAAAAGAAATTCTAATAAGTACAATGGTGCTAATGTGGGGAGTTGAGATGAAAATGGACGACAAGCCTATTGGTTAACTTGAAGACTAATTTATAATGACACTCATCATTAAATTTTATTAAGATTTGGTGGCCATTTGATAGCTTGGAATCAATCCATCTTGTTAAACCCTAAATTAAGCTATTGAAGAAGCTTCATGCTTAAATTTTATTTGCATGAAGCAAAATACTATAATCTCATGGTTATAATACTCTATGTAATAGGTAGTTAAGCTTGGTAAAAGAGAAATCTCCCTAAAATAATGGAAACAACAGCACAAACATTCTAAAGTAAGAAAACTATGTGGTGTGGGGCCTATTTGCATGGTATGGTTTGACTTAACTTCCTAATATGATTAGGTAATTTCTCAAAACTATTGTCCTAACCCATTCAAAAATAAGGTTTGTCAAATATATAATGCAACTTGACATTATGTAACTTTCAAAGTGGTATAGGAAATTTATGTGGTGTTTTAAATAAATACTTGGATATCATACCTCGTATATACTAATGTCACACTTCTCCTTTTTAATAATTTTTTAAATTACTTGGTGTAACAAAATCCATGCACTTATCCATGTTTGGTTAGCCTCCTTTCACTCTCCATGCTTGATATTTAAACTAAAATTCATGATCCTCCAACTTGATCATTAGGCTCATAATGTATTGATGAACTATACTGGTCATCCAAAGTTAATATAATCAATAACCACATTGGTTTGTATAAGAAAGCAAACCTACAAAGTTGTAATAAAATCCATACATTTCTACAATGCTAATCATAAAATCCATAAGCTATATAGAAATCCAAAGCCCATCATGCGTAAGAAAATATAAAGATGTAGACATCAATGCTTATCATAGATATTTAGTATAACCAAACATCTAAAAAATGAAAATATCATAATTTAGAATGAAATAACATTAATAATACTAAAATGTTATAAAACACAAACATAAAATATTCAAGATTGCTAGATGCACTAACTTTAATGTCCTTAACTCTATTCCTATGCAAGCTCCTAACTTCTTAAGCTTATATGTAATGTAAAAGAAGTGAGCTAGAAAACTCAATAAAGAATTCTTAAGTCATACTATATATATATATATATATAATATTAATATAATAACATATATGTGTATATCTAATATAAGTAGAGTATATCCAAGATCATGAATTATGATATCATATATGAATATTTCAACCTATTCAAATAAACTAATGTAACAAAAAACTTTCCCATTATGCACAAGATTGGATGCTCAATTTCTCACTAATAATTTGGTAGTTACTCTAAGACCATTAGACAAATGCCATAAGATTTGGCACTCTTGAATCTTCACATAATCTAGCATCAATTACACATGCCAACAATCTAAACATTAAGTAGCCTAATATCAATAAAATCATGAAATGGATAATCTTATAGTGGAACCAACATTATATTAATTTAATAATAAGAGAGGTCATACTCATGTTTTCCACTATAATATATTAGAACATTTAAAAAGCTAGGAATGCAAACATCTACGAAAACTTAACTCAAGTAGCAAGAAATATTGTTTGTAATATTAAAATGAATTGCTAGTTCATTTTTTGTTATCTTTCTCTCGTTAAACATTTCATGAAGATGTCAAACCAGTGTTGTTAGGAATCTTCCTCAAATCATAGTAATTTAAGAAAGATTAGTAGTAATGATCTGGTGGTGCTCTCTACTTATGAATTGATTGGTAATGAATTAAATACCAATTAGTTTTATTAGAGGTGGAATTACTAAAAAAACATTTAGAAAAGTTAAGTATATATTTTTCTATAGTTGAAGTAAATCAAACACTATTTGAAGTTAAGGTAATTACCATACTTAAGGGTCTACAACTATGCAAATAATTGTAAGCCAATAATTTATATATTATAATGGATTGCATTATACTTTACAATTTATTCTATGATAAAGAAAAAATCTTATAAAAGTTAGCAAATTACATGTTGCAAATTAGTAAGAAAACTAGTTTGTTAATCACACTATGGAACTTGATATACATAGAAACAATAAGGTGGCTAGATCTCTAACTAAGTTAGCTACAAAAAAATGAATTCAACTCATATATAGGATGGACAATAAATTTTAGACTAAATCAAAAAGAAAACTTATGAATTGGAGAAATTATAGGTTTCATACAATTAAACATTGTACAAGGTATGATGACTAAAATACTATCCATGTTTCATATTTACATGTAGTCAAACTTAAGAATTCGAGGTTCTAGCATTTCTTTCGTGCAATATGATTTTTGTTTTTGTTAGGTATAAAGCATCAATTGCAACTAGGCTCACATTAGTTTATAAGGTTAAGTCTAGCAGATTACACAACAGACAAACATGATATACTATATAAGACTAGTACTTCTATTATTAAGAGTTATTGTTCATGTGTGATGAAAACCATAATAGTACAATTATTCTAAATAGAACAGTCTAACAATTATGATATATATAATAATGAATAATGAATAATGTTCATCTCAATGTGTGATCCATCTTAGTATGATTTTAATAGCCATTGGATCAAATTAAGTACATAACAAAGTAAACACTATTAATTTATAATACTATTACAATGTAGTGACCCTTTGAATTATAGCACTACGTTAGGTGGAACTGGCTATCATCATAGCCCAAGAATGCTTAGATTATTTTGAAGGATAACATAGAATAAAAAAAACCTTGGAAGATTTGTTGCGACTTTATATTTTAGATTCTGGAGGAGATTGGGAAAGTCACCTGCCTTTGGTAGAATTTGCCTATAATAATAGTTATCACTCCAACATCTGAATGGCTCCATATGAAGTACTTTATGATAGGAAATGTCAATCACCTCTATGCTGGAATGAGAGGAAGAAAAGAAGTTTGATGAGTCCTACATTTGTTGAAGAAGTAACTGAAAAGATCAAAACAATTCAAGAAAGAATGAAAGCAGCTTAGGATAGACAAAAAGAAATACTATGATGTCAACTATCAAATGATAGAATTTCAAGAGGGGGAGCATGTATTTATTAAAGTCCAAAGGTTTTGAAGGACATAAAAATTAAAGCCTAAATTCATTGGTCCTTTTCAAACACTGAAAAGGATTAGACAAGTGGCATATCAGCTTTCTTTACCTCATCAGTTGGCAAGAGTAGTTAATATTTTCCATGTCTCTATTTTAAGGAGATACATTCTAGATCCCTCATGTGGTGAACTCATGGATCTAGACGTAAAAATTAAGAAAGATTTGTCGTATCCAGAAACACTAGTGTGGATCCTTGATCGACAAGAAAAAAAGGCTAAGAAACAAAATTATTCCCATAGTTAAAGTATTAAGGTATGGTCAAACAGAAAGAAAAGCTACTTGAGAATTTTTGGTAGATATGAAAACTCAGTACCCAGAGCTGTTCTAAATTTTGAGACAAAATTTTTGAAAGGAGAAAAGATTGTAACAGCATTTGTTTTTCTTTATTTTATTTTTTTAGAAAGAGCTCTTTGAGATGAGTCCAATGGTGTTTAGTTTGTAATTTTTGAAACTCTAAAGAATAAATTATAAATTTTTAAAGATTTGGGATAAATTCATAACGTTGAGGATAGATTTGTAATTTTGTAAATGTCGGCATAGCTCAAATTTGTTTTGGTGGAAGGTATATTTGAAATTTTAAAAAGATATTGGCTGCTTTGGGTAGATGTGCAATTTTAGGAATTTCGGTGCAGGCCAATTTCTCCGGGCGGAGGATATATGCACAAATAATGGATTTGGAGGGGGTGTTATGCAAAATAGCAAGTTTGCAATGCTTTTGGCAGTCGGTTCACGATGGTTCGAGAAAATTTCAACTACAGTTATAAAAGTGAATCAAGGTACATTTTAAAAGCACTTCTGCAAAAAACTACGATTGCAGGGAAGTTTCTAAAGTGCAAGATTCTGCGAAAACGTGACTGTGATAAGAATTCCGTAAGTACGAGATTCTGACAGTTGTTGTCATGCTCTTAAAGGAGTTCCAACACACGATAGTGATGACCGACGAGGATTTCCATTAGGTAAGAAAAACACAAATTTTACTTTGTCGTTGGGGTTGTGTTCTAGTGAGTGGTACAGATCGAGGGGGGTCAATTGGCCTACGGGAGACACAGGAGGTCTCTGATTTTGTCGGTTAAATGTTTTGATTTTCTCGAATGCACAAGAGAGACGTAAGCAGGGAATCGGTACTAGCCTTGGATCAGGTCGTGCTGCTTAACCAGGCACACTGGGCGTGGGCGGTCCAGTGCAGATGGAAGCTAAATTAAGGAATTTTGGGAAAAACGTTTGGGAAAAAGCTTTTAAGAAGCAATTTTGGCTAATAATCACATTTTAATCTTTGCTTATTTTTGTATTTATGGCCTTGTAGGACATCAAGAAGAATAAGAAGTGAGAAAGATGATTTCTACATCAAAATCTGGAACTCAATGATGTAACACACTAAATATGTAGTTTAGTTGTTGCATATATTGTTTGTTTATTCCATTTGCATAACAACTAAACACTATGGTAAAGAAAGAAACAATATAAAAAGAAAGATATTTTGATATGACATAATTATCTGTATTGATAGTTGAAAAAATGACAGCAAAAATAGGATTCCCAGAGAACATTATCTTCACCACTTAGATCAGTGTGTTGGATTTTAGGGTATCGATCTTCAGATCAGATATCTACCTATTGTTATGTGCTATGACCCCATGATGATTTGCAGCAGGCTCAGCGTGTAGGATCGTAGGGTATCGATCTTTGGATCAGATGTCTACCTAGTGTTATATGCTTGGTTGGATGTCGACTGGAGGTCATTTCTTGAATATAATTGGATCTAGAGAATAATGCATCAAAAGGAATCATGCCTGATAATAATACACCTATAATCTAAAAAATAATAAGGAACTGGCATTTCTTTTGGTTTTCATCTGACTTATGACATTGTAGTTTTATTTATATGATTTATCTTCACTACTTATGGTATGCCTTTTCATTTGATTTCTCTTTCATACTTGGTTATCTATTATGGATTTATCTACTGAGAGATGTAAAATCTCATTTAGTACTTATATCACAAGTCATACATCCCATGTAACCACTATATCGAGAGCTGGGAAAGTTATTGATATAGGAGAGCCCTTTCATTAGATGTGTGAGAGAAAGGAAGTTTTGGTGGGAGTAAACTGTTAAAAACATGTTTGTTTATACTTCAGATGTTCATGACATTGTTAATATTTTGCATTTTCAGTTTATGGTTTATTTTGAGATGGGTTTTAAATAAGAGTTGGGGTTTGTCTCACCGTCAGTTCCCCACCTTGGGTTTTGTTTCTTTGTCCTCACTCGATGTTGGAGCGTAACAGCGAAAAATCTCTGATATATTTTTTTGGCTATCTAGTGATACTTGTTGAGGTGGGGTCTTGATCGGATAAGTACATGAGGCACATGACAATTGGTGTTAGAACATTAAGACATTTCATCTTTACATTGTGATAAAACTCATTCGATTCTTATCGATTTTCTAAATAGCTTCAAAACTTTTAATCACATGTATTACCAAATTGTTAGTAAGGAAATGGCATTGCTTATTAAGTTATAGAATTAAAAAAGGTTATCAAGTTTTTACAATAAAAGTTCTCATTTATCCTTAAGATTAGCATAATATTTCTTTAATTGTATTTACTAAGCATGAGTATGAATATGTAAGGAGCATTTGCATACTTATATATCTTTGATTATCTTTTATTTTGTTATTATTAATTTTTTTTATCATTATCAAAATGAAGTGATTATTGAACTCTTATTTTATGCATGATTGTTTGATGAGAATAAAATTATTGTCTTATTATACTAATACTTTTTTAAGTATTTTAGATTATACATCTTAAGATTGATTAGTAAAATTATTTGGAGAGTTGGATCATTATCTCATATAACTTTTTTGATAGTGTCTAATGAGAATGTAATGGGCACTAAACATAAAACTAGAGTAGTTTTGCAAATCAAATTAGAAGTGTTATTTATTTGTTATTACAATTTTAAGACTTAAGTCATTGACTCAAAAGGCATGATTAGTAGTTTTGGTGATAACATAATGAATATCAAACATAAAACTTTAGCAACTTGAGAAAGCAAATTTAGGAGTCTTTTGTATTCTCTCTTAGCATGTTATGGCCTATGATAATGTTCTTTAGGAATTAGAAACAAATAATAAGGCTTTGAGTATGTGTGATAAATGTTTTGAAACTATCTTTCTACTTATTTAGATTAGTAAAGGCATGCAATCCATAATAATTCTTATTATTAGAAACACCTTGTTAGAAATTAATAATGCTAGTTTGCATGCACAAATTTATGTCAATAATACTTAGAATGAAAAATCTTAAAAATGTCTAAATATAAATATAATGTATATTTCTTTGTCATTGATAATGAAGATGTTTAGTATAACTCATTAACTATGTAGGTTATGTAAATTGTACATTTAGTAAAAAGTTATTTTTAAAACTTTGCATATTATATGCTATCATTAATGAATAATATGTTCAGTTCAATTGACTTAGTATATAGGTAAGAGATGGTATGCTAAGTAGAGTTTTTGAAACTTGAGAATTGCATACAATATGTTAATATTTAATATATAATATATTTGGTTCATTTTGGAATATATACTATAGAAGAGTGCTAAACTCAAAGGTTAAGTATAGTATATTGCTATTTAATATGTAATATGTATAATATAATTTAGTGGCTAATATATAGACAATTGTTAGTATATAATATATTTAATTTATTTCTATTAATAATAACTAGTTTAACCTAAATTTGAAAATTTTGATATAGCTCCTAAAAAGTCATCAGGGGTGTTATAAGTCATCCTAAAAAGCTATAAAGGTATCCAAATATGGTGTAATGGCTAATAAAGTTTTGCACAACATTAAAAACCTTTCACACACACACACATATACATATATATATATCATTTTTATCGAAGAAGGTAGAAATTAAAATAAGGTTGTAGCAACAAAAAATGATTTTTATTCTTTCTTAGCTTGCAAGTTGTTATTGCATTGAGCTAAGTTGTAAAGTTTTTCTATATTACTTCAACATCAATATAGCATGCCTCTTGATTTTATTGTTTTATTATAGAACATTATATTTGTGTATTTTTATGCTATTTCTTTTGTCTTATTGTGAGATTTTCTTATCTTTATTTGGTTCTTTATCTTGGTGATTATTGGTTTTTTTGATTTAGTATGTAGGGTCATTTAAGCTGACATTATAGGGTTCTCTAAATCAATATGTAATCTTATTTGTAAGCTTTTTTGTGCTAGTGTCTAGAGTTTTGCATACTTGTATTTATAAAAAGGAGTTATTAGTGTTTATAAAGTCTATTTGGTTAGGATGGTAATAAATTTGGCTTTTGATCTAACCATTAAAAAATCTCTTTTAAATTTTTTTATTTCATTTCTCACACTAAAGGATTTTAAAATTAATAAGAGTTTTAAAATAAGACTTAAGATATAATTATAATCATAAAATCAAAAGACTTTTATTATTTTACTTTGTATATTGAGATTATGTTTTGTGTAATTCATCATCCTCTTATCTAAACATTTAGGTCTTTTTTGTAATAGATTTTGAATAAATTATTGCACTTAATTTTTTATTTACTTCCTTACTTTGGGAATTCTACTTATGCAAGATCGCAACAACTATTCATCAAAATGCCCCTTTTTAATATTTGTTCTAAATAGTGTTTTAGGTACATCCAAAATATTCTAACCAACTATATTTTAATATAAGGAACTTTGAAATGTTACATAAGTATTAGTGAAAAATTGTGCGTTTGATAAATATATTGTCAATAGATGCTTAACAAAATAACTGATATTTTAAAATGATTAAAATATTTTTTGACTTTTGGTAAAATAGTAAAGTAGTTTTTTTTATAAATTTGTTAAAAGAAAAAAATCATCATTTTATTTAGTGACATTATTTTTTTTTTGGAAAGAAATGGTATGCTTTGAAATGAAGTTTAAATAATTCTTGACAACTTTTAGTAAAATAGTAAAGTAGTTTTTTTTTTATAAATTTTTAAGAGAAAAATCATCATTTTATGTGATCACAAAATTTTTTTTTTGGAAAAAAAGGTATGCATTGAAATGTAGTTAAAATTATTCTTGACAACATCTTAAAAAGTAAGTTTTATAAAATATATTTTAAAATTTTTTAAATAACTAATCTTTACAATATAAAATTTAAATATTGAATGATTATTTAGATTTATGCTTATGTTTATTTCATTTATTTAAATTTAATAACGAAGACTATGTGAGGCTTGCCATTTGAGATTGAAATACAATTTTTCAAAATAAACTATATGACACGATTTAGTGAACTCCAATTATAATAATTGAAACTCAAAGACAAAATCTGTATATTATTTTATTTGCTGTGGAACATATGAACAATATTATTCTTTTCATGTAAAGCATAAAACAAATGATTTAGTATAAGAAATGACAATTTTGCATAAAAATTATTTGGAAAATAATATTTATTAAAAACTCATGTGCAAATAAATGGTTTTTTTTGAATTGTTATCAACAAGTTTTTATGAGTTTAAAAATGGGGGAAAGATTTTTAATAAAACACCTAAAAAGAAATTAGTAAGGAGTGATTAATACAAGAATATTGATGAAATACTCAAATTGTCAATTAGTTAGTAATACACATTCTGTTCCCAAGTTTCTTTGATAGGAAGGTATCCTTCCATTCTCACACTACAAGTAGCTTCCACTTATTTTTAAACATGCACATATCAATTTTGTCAACCAATTGGTAAAATTAGAATAAATGTTTTTATTAAAATGAACGTAAATACTAAAAGAAAACTTTATGTTCAAATTTGAGCTAATCGATCAAATTAAAAAATATAGAAGTTAAAAGATGCACTATAGGATAACAAAAACAACAAAAATGAAATGAAACACATAATGTAAGTCATGATTAAGTTTTTTTTATCAAATTAATTTTT
This sequence comes from Vanilla planifolia, assembly GCA_023846275.1. NCBI lineage: Eukaryota > Viridiplantae > Streptophyta > Magnoliopsida > Asparagales > Orchidaceae > Vanilla > Vanilla planifolia. Next base: position 6,515,962 of record CM043868.1, read on the forward strand.
ACATTTAATAATCTTTAATCAAATCAAAGATTTTCAAGATGACCAAATATAAAAAACATCAATAATTTGATTCTACTTTTTCATCACCAAAATAATTCACAATCTGCCACCGTCACAAGAAGACCAACGATTCTTCTCATGATGTTATAATGATGGCGCCATCCATTCAACATCAAGCGCCGATCTTTAATAATGGAGCACAGCTAGGGTGGAATTTCAGCATATTTTATTCATATTTAATTATATGCAACAAAACTCACGATATGCTCGTGGATTTATTTTTATGTCTATATAAACAAACTTTGCATTAGAATAATTCATTATTATTTAAATATAATTCATTATTGTATAATATTTTTTGACATGCAATAGTGGTGCATCGACAAGACACTTGGACCCATGGGTTGCATGACGTAATGTGACAACTGGCTTGACCTACAAGAGCTACAAAGGTGGGCACATCGGAACATGAGAGCATAATTCATTGCATATTCTAGGGAAAAGGAGTATGGCTCTTCGTTCATGGCTTTATTTTGATACATAAAAAGCAAACAAGGACTCTCCATGGACCCTTACGGGTCGAAGCCCAAGCTCAAAGCAACATGCTCCCCCTCCAATCTTTTGTCTTCTTCTCTTTTCAGATCACTTTGGAACGTCAATCCCTTTGGCATGCATCAATTTACTTTTTGTCTAATTATTAAGTAATCCTTGGTTCTGATACCTTCCATCTACAGCTTAATTCAAGAAAAGTATTATAAAGTTTAATTAATCTATTTAAAATATTATTTAGGTTTCAAAAAATTATTTGTGCTCATTTCTTTTTTAATGTTTTTTATTTACAAAGGATAGGAATAACTTTTTAAAATTAAAATTAATGTTATTGACCAATTTGTGGAACTCTATAATAACTCCAGTGATAGTGAAAATTCCTCCCCAAATGATTGTGGTTGAGCTTGCTTTAGTTGGTTGTTAGTATTTTAAGTTAGAAAAAATAATCCATCAGCATACATTATTTAACGTTTCTTTAAAATATAAAAGTTCATTTTATTTCTTAATCATCATAGTTATTTTTAAGTTAAAAATAGTTGAATAGTTCAATCTATATATAATAAATTAATCTAATATAGATTATCAAACGTAAAGTTTTGTAAGTAATAATATTTTACTAATATTTTTTTTATCAATTGGTTTAATGTGTCTTCATAATTAGGCCGAATAAGCATTCAAATGTTATTTGGTAAGTCTGAAAATTTGGCATGTTGTTCTTCATAGATTTGAGAAATTTTCATTGATGGCTTTTTTTAATAAGCTCAATTCGTGTTGGCCGGCTTGAAATTGGTCAACTCTTTGTACTTGTTACATTGAGTTGAATAGAAAGTTTCGTCATAGTTATATTGAGAATTAAGCAAAAATGACAGTTTTATAATAAAAAGCTGTTTGAGTGGAAACAAAAACCTCTTTGGTAACACTCTCAAATGTCTTAATCATGTTCTATGAATAATATAAGTGCGTCGAGGAATTCTCTAAGAGATAGAATAATAGACACTTGCTTGTATTACACAATTATTCTATGAAATCAATCTTCTTGGCTATCTTTTAGCCCCCAATCTTCAAACAACAAGTATCCTTTTATGGTTGTTGATTAGTTTATTTGTGGCCTTAGGTTAGTGATGGATAATCTTCCTTAATAATCAAAAGAGCAACTTCTTTTCAATAGCTGATGACTCTTAATATTGATAATTTTGTTAATCATATAATAAAGATAGAATGAATGGAATTACAATGTGATAGATTTTAATGAGCTAGTTCATAAATTATAAATTTATAACTAATTAGTAATAATCATTTTTTGATCACTTAACACTTGCATTACTAGTATACAAAATTACCTCTCAAGTTTATAAGTCAGTATCATACCATAAAAGCAATATTAAATAATCTTAGTTTATACATGTGTGAGCATGCTCTTTTCAATATAATTTTCTTTATTTTTCAATACATTGCAATGAATAACTTCTATGTTTTAGTCTTTCTATTGTTGTCCTTTTCCTACCAAATGACTATTATGTGTATAATCAAGATGATGTGTAGTTGATTAGGATTAACATTAGCCTCAAGGTTTGATAATCATAAATATTTATGTTGATCATTAAGCCAATGAAAATCTCATATGTGCTTTTGAAGAAGAGAATCCTTCGGCTCCTTTGAGATTTTTATCATCTTCATCTATTGGATTTTGCTAATGTCTTTTATGCTTTTCATCTCTCAACTTCTTTGAAGATACCTTTTGAAGGGGAAAATTACTCCTAAGAAAGTTAGCATCAATAACATTTTGTGCTTTGATGGTGGATGTAAATATTAAATAAGCATTAATGGCTATAGATTAACGGAGCATTGGTTGTGTAAAAGACAAAGAAGAAAGTACCTTTAAGTGGGTATAAATGATCATACTTTTCAACTTTAAAATTCCTTATTGATGGAAAAGTGACACCTTCAACTAAAGACTAAACTCTTAACTAAATAAAATAAAACAATCACTATCTTACTTCAAAAATAGACTAACATATTTCTAAAAGAGGGAGATGGAATATTTAATAGGTAATGATATTCAAATGGAAGCTGAATTTGATTCTTGTCTTGAATATTTTGAGGAATACTAGAAGAGATTAGCTAAAGCTGAGAATGTAGTTACAAGGTCAAGACATAATAAGATGGCTCTAGAAACATAAAAGATTGAGTTATGCACTAATGAATGGGCCAACAAGAAGCATGATTAATGAAAAATAATTTTTTAGAGTCTATTATAGTTTTTAGGAAGAAATAGAGAGAAAATATTATTCAAGAAACAAATGATTTAGAAGATGCAGCAAGTAAATGACTAAGATCTAGGCTAATGTATTCCAAAAGCATTTAAAAATAATAAATAATCACCATGAAAGTATTAATTGAGAAGAAGGCCATTGATGCTTGAAAATAATGCTAAAAATGATTAACATTAGTTTCTTTAGAATGTAATGAATGTAGTGATATGATTTGTCAAAACTTTCCCATACAATAACAATCACATATATAAAAGGGCGTCGCATTATGCAATTTCATGCATTTAGTTGTTTCAAATAAAGACTAAAGCAAATATCATTGGTAAGTTGAAAAACTTTAATGTTTTTAAGGTTCATGTAAATGACAAAAACAAAAATTGAAAAAGCAAAAATAACTATACAACTAGGGAAGCATAAGCAAGTGAAAAGTGAAGAACATGATATAATATGTTTGACATAGGTGTGAACAATTTGAAATATAAAGTAAATCTAAATTAAGCACTCATACAATATAACAATCTATAAGTGCAATAAGAAGGGGATATTCTTTACTCCATATTAATTATGGTCCTCAAACTATTGTGTGAAGATATAATAAAAAGGTTTCCTAAACATACTGCACCACATAGTTTGTTGGATCACCTTAGGAGATTAGTGTGGTCAGTTAAACCACATAGGTAGTTTATATGCAACCTTGCATGTTTTAGTATAAGTAATTCAAACTAAACTTAGATAGAGAAATGCAAATTTTACAGATAGAAGTGAGAATGAGAATGGATATCATAGTTTTTTAGGCCACTCAATATTGTGTGGGACTAAAAAGTAGAATACTTAGAGAAAAATTAAAGATTCAAAAAACTAATAAAGAAATAGAGTAATTGCTTGGGTGGTCTAAGGCCTACATCATATAAGTTTTCAAAAATTCCTATCATTGCTGATAAACTACTAAGTGTGTCTAACATGAGAAAACCTTAAAGGGGATATAATAATGTTCTACAAAGTCATTTGAGCTGCTTCATAGCCATCGACAATGCTCTTATATCATGAGAAATCAATATACTTAGTTTCCTTCTATCTCTTTATACTTTGTAAAAGCAAGTTTTTGTTAAATTCTTATGAATCCAAAATTAACTTCTATGATTTTTGGACTTCATCTGTGAGAATGTAGTTGTAAGAAAAATGGAATAAAAATTAATGAAAGTAAAGCTTTGGTCTTTGAAGAACTTAATCTTCATAACTAAGAGGTAAGGTCATTCTCATCTAGTTCTTCTCATTCCACTCTCAACTCTCTTTTTCATATATTCCAATAATTGATGGAATTCTTTATTAAAGCCTTATGTACTCTTTTATCTTTGATAATAAAGCAACTCAAAATTATGTTGGCTACACTTTCAAAAGAACTAACAATTAATATTTCTCTATTTAGCCTAGTTTTAGAGGCCTAAGAAGCCACACCTATTGCATTTAAGCCTCTTCACTTAGCTTGGACTTCTAATGTTCTAGCATCATAAAACCTCGTTCAACTCCAATAAGTACATACACCACTAGTACCTTAAAGGTCCATACCTTCAAGCTATAATGAGGTTGTAACTCCATTCTTTCTTAAGCTAAGATTTGGAGTTGCATTAATTTTATCTCCACATCTATTAGGTCAACCAAATTACACTTCTACTTATTAAACTTCAATGGGATTGCCTTATCACTTTAATAAGGAAGGGCAGATGTGTGTAACTTGCACATCTTGAAAGAAGTTTCCCTTTCTCTAAATAATTACATCCCAATCTAGTTTCCTTAAAGTTACAATTCCCATCCTCTTCTTTTTTTATTACATCTTTAACCCTAACACTTTTCTTAGGGACTACAAAAGTGTAGCAGACTTGCATGTCATGAATCGATATTGTTATACACTTTGGTCATTATACCATTTGCCTATTGACAATAAAATCATTATATTGTCATTTATTAATACTTTTGTTTAGGTGATTTTAGATCATGCATCTTAATATCTATAGATTATTTACATAGAAAGCTTGATCAATTGACTCAAAAAGGTAAACGTTGGTGTGTGGGAGTAATCATAACTACCACTAAGAGAAACACAAGCTTGCAAATCACTTGCAAAGGTCCATTTTTGAGTCATTTTTATTGGTAACAAAATTTTAAAACATCTAACACGTTTTTGAGGTATTGAGATTTTGGTGAGATTTGATTAAATATTCTTAAATGTTTTCAAACTTATCTTTTTACTCATGTAGTTCTTTTAAGACATTCATTTCATACATGTTTACTTACATTTAGATATGCCTTAATGAACATTATGAATAGTGGTTTGCATATGCATGATATGATCAACTTTCATAATTTGCATCATTCATCATTACTTAATCTAGTAGTGTTTGAAGAGTAAATTATTATATTCTTTGTCTTAGTCAGAGCAAAGGTAATTTGATGATATTAGTTAATTTTATATACTCAAGTTGGGAGTGAAAAGTGATTGCATTAAATGAGGATTACATTGGCTAAAGTATCATACTTTTGTAATGAACCATCATACAATATGACTAGTTTATCTTTAGACGAATAGAGAGTTGATGGAGGGTAATCCTATATTAGGTATGCTACATGTGCTAGTCATACATGTTTGATAAACTTATCATACATGTATGATGATGATTTCCTAAGAGGTTTCTATTGATGTTTGATTCATTAAGCTTCATACATTATGATTTTATCTTTCATATATGTATGATCTATTCCTTTGAAGGATTAGACTGAGTGATATGTCTTTGAATTACATGTTGTAATGTCATACATATATATTATTACTTTCATAATAATATGATTCCTTTATTAATATACTAAATGTTAAGGATTTTTGCTATAAGTATGCATTATCATACTAAGTATGTTATCACCTTCGTACAAGTATGATCAATCTATTAAAATCATAGAAAGTGAGGACTTGGGGCTGCAAGGAGGTTATTTTCTTTGTGTACATGTATGATCACACTTTCATACATGTATGATATATATGACATAAAACCTCTGGATTGAGACTTATTCATGTGTTAGGAGATTTACATGTAGAAGCATGAATCACTTATTATACAAATACAATATTTTTTCACATATTTAGAATTTAAGAAGATTTATTCTATTCTAACTTAAATGATGCTTTAGCATACAAGGATGATCTTTTACTAAAATTAAAAATTGTATAGCTTTGTGCTTGTAAGATCTATGTTACACTTTATATTTTTGGTCAAATTATTATAGTTTAATTAACCAAGATATATTTCTTTCTTGTGATTTAAAATTTGAATTGAATATATTTAAATTGTGAATCTTAAAATTTGAAATCCTAGAATTAAAAAAAATGTTGAATAATAAGAATTAAGTTATACTATATAAGCCTTGATAAGATTGGGCTCAATGCTTAAGAATGAGATTGTAATCTTATTTTTATATTTAAATTTATTTATACTATCCTTATCCTTCAACCATGAATGCAATAAAGATATGAATAGAATTCTTAAAATTTAAGAGTTAGTTGGTACATGAAGATAAGAGGATTAAAAAGATATTATTATGATATGTGTATGATATTTTAAGAAAAATAAAACATGAGAGAGAAGGATAAAATGCTACCCTACCTCTTAGCCATATCCTACTTGGATCTCTAAAGTTTAGGAGATAGAAATGGAAAATCATGGGGGATAATTAGGAGTGGTTTAACTTAGAGTGGGTGAACCACAAGCTTGAAACAACTCTAGCTGTTTTTGTTATGCAAAACCCTTGGATTAGGGAGGTGTGTCTAAGGCTATTTTAGCCCTTAAGATGTACTTATATTAATTTTATAAAATCCAATCCATAAAGGAGAATTGTGAAAGCCAACTAATAGAATGCCAAGGAATAAAGCAAACCAAGCCATGAGGAAGAAGAGAAAAGAGTATACAAGTTTTGAAACAAGAAAAATAATCAAACTAAGAAGAAGTCCTTTATATGAGTATCCAAGTAGGATGACCCTTGAGTATATTCAATAAAATTATCTAAGATCCAAGAAAAGATAAAAAGGAATTTTCTTGTTAAAATACATGTGAAATCCTAAGAAAATGATTGTGACAAATGTTAATCAATGTTCTTTCTTGAAATAACTTTAGAAAAGGAAAACCTTATAATATCTGATACTAAAAGGAAGTGTATTAAAGAAAAAAGGTTGTTCATCATTCCTTTCTTGTGTAATATTACTTAATAACCCATACAAAGAATGTGTGCTATTATTTTAACCATGAATGCAAGTTAAAATTCACGTACATACACTTACATGTTTACTCTTTTTTTATTGAAATATAGGGAATATGAACTTGAAATGCTTATTTGTGATGCAAATAACCTCTAACCAAGAAATGATCAAGTGAAATAAATTTAATAGTATGTTAATTTTAGTTCCTTTTTTGATAGTTTAAACATGTATTCTTTAAACATGGTTTAACATGCTTGATGTTAAAAAAGTTTTAAGATATGAAAGAGCAAATTTAATGAGGATGGTTCTTATAACCATGACATGTAAATCTTGTTTTATTATTATCTTTTGTTGGAAATTAAATATAATGCTTTTATATAGGTTCTTTTATAAGTAGTAACCCATAAGAAATGGGAAATCTTAGCTTAGCGAGATGATGCATTTAATTCAACTTCCTAATAAGATGTGAATGTTCATTAGTGTTGAAAAACCCATGCATGGAAGTTTGTAAAATGTTATGTGGACAAATTAAAACTTGCTTAAGTGATGAAGCATGAATTAAAACTAAAAAATTTAGCCAAAATGTTATGGGTTATTGAGGCCAAGTGTTCATTTGCCTTGGTTATGCTTGAAAAGCATTGAGCCATGGTTTGGTTGAGTGATGGAAGTCACAACCATTAAGAGAACCTAAATGGATTTTAAGCTATGTATAATCCTTGGTTCTTATTTGGGAAACTTTGAAAGGCTCAGTTTAGGAACTTAGAATAAGACTAAGTTAGTTAGGGATATAATTATTTAAGGAAGAGAATGAGTATGGTTAACAATGCTATAGCTAAGTATAAACATTAATATCTTATTATTAATTCCTAATAGAGTTTAAAAAGTAAATTTTAGGTACTTAAACAAGATTATGTAAGGTAAGTCTAGCCTTAGAATTATACTTAAAGGCATGGGAATAAATCGAAACTTGTAATAGAATGTCTTAGAGTTAGATTGAGGTAATACCAATTGGTGGGTCTTTATGCATATTATAAATATAGAGTTAGAATGTCTTTAATACCAATTATAAATAAATATTTGGATTGTTAAGATCTTAGCTAAGACCATAGAAGAAGGTAGGTGAGTTAGAGTGAGACTTAAAGATGTGTTAAATGCAACTAAGGAACTAATAAGGTATAAATGTTGGCTAGATCTTCGGGTTGATTAAGTTATTTGGGTAAAATCATGAGTGACCCTAATTAATCTCTTTAGATATATGATGGTACCTTGGATGGTGATCTAGAAGATTTATAATGACATAAGAGAGGTCTTAAGATTGTTAGTGTGACTTAGGATTTCCTTGGAGGAATAAGGGTCTCTAATAAAACTTGAATATAGACAAACTTGTAATGACAATCAACTATATATTAAATATAAGAGAATTATGTGAATACTAAGAATAACCTAGATAATAAAAGTCATAGTTGTTATCAAGGTAAAGGTAAATAGGAAAAAATAGTCTTAGTTATTTTAAATAACTAAATTAGGGTTGGTGGAAACCCTAAGATTTTAGATGATGATAAACTTGAATAGTTGAAATAAGACTTAAGTTGAAAACTTTATATTGTCTATATCAGGGTATAAAGAATCTTAGATAGTGGATTTAAGATTAAAATAGATCTTTAATCCACTTGGTTATTAGTTAAGTTTAAAATATCTTACATGTGTGATTCAAATTAAAGAAACCTAAGTATTTTAGGTAGTGGTAGATTAATGTTGGTAAGATTCTTTGAGCCATGGATGTAATTTGATTAGATGAAGACTAGATATAATAGACTCTTGATCATGCATGCTCACTTAAGAGGTAGAAATACTAGTTATTTTATTCCTCTAATTTAGAATTAATTGTTACACATGGCTAGTTGAAGCTATAGAAGTTCCATATGACATGGTAAGAATCCCTAGGGTTAGCTAAATAATCTAGGGTTGAAGAATTTGGATATTTAGTTATAGAGGGAACAAATAATATGCTATGATTGTAGTAGGGAGTACATGTTATTGTTGAAGACTTCTAAAACCCTACAAGATTAGCCCATGTGATCACATTATTTCTTATGGAATGTTGGATTACATTATGTTATATTAGTACCAGATCCTATCATGATTCTATTAGATTAGAGAGTGTATTGGAATGGTAAGAGAACACTAAGAATTTGGATAGTCACATCATAAGATTAGGTATGAAATTAGGTGATGGATAATGATATATTTGTGAGGGTTAGTATTTACTATCATTTAGTTACATGATTTACTTAGTTGTTACATACACACTTCTTAGTTATTGCATGACTTAAGGGTTTTTTATTGAGCTTCTTAGGTCATCTCGTTGTATTCTTATAGGATAAGTGAGTTAGGAGTTAAGTTAGAGTTAAGATAAAGATTATCAGAGTTAACATATCAATTAGATGATCTATCATTTTATATTTCATCATTAGTAGTAGTGGAGTTGTTATTTTATGTCATCAATTATATTGTTATTGAACATGGCATTGTATCAATCTATTATAATACACTTTGTAGTTGCTTATTATGATTCTTTATTAGTCTTTGATAGTTATTTATGGTGTTGCATTAGATTGGATTTGGATCAAGAGATTTATTGAATATTAAATATTTTATTTTATGCTTTGATTTTGTGGATGAAGATTTTGTTGTAGTACTATTATGTTAGCATTTTTCATCTTTTTATATTGTTATTTGTAGATACATTATGTTATTATGATCATTTTGATTTTAGTTACACTTGTGGTTCTAAACAAAATCTTTTTGTAATAATCTATAGATGTAAGAGTATTATCAATTTAGTCTTTTAATAATTAAAAATGATATAGAATCATACTTATGTGATTTATGAATAGTACAAGTAAAATCAATTTAGTATTTTGATAACTAAGAAACTTTATTATGTCATACTTATGTGACATTTTATCATAAAAATACTACCAATTTCATCTTTTGATAACAAAAAAAATAATATATCATTATACTTTTTGATATATGGAACAAGTAGTATAATTAAGAATGTAAGTAGCATTATTCTAATAGATATATAGATAATAGAAGTATTATAAGTTTAAGTTGTATGTTGTTTTATCTTTTGGTTATTGCATTACTTGTTTGATATAAAAAAATCATTATGTTATGTTTACTAATATTTTTTTAAGTATTAATTTTAGATCATAGATTTCAAGAGTAATTAGGTCATATGAAGATCTTGATAATATGACTCAGAGCTTAAAAGAGATGTTTGTATATTAACTATAACTAGCACTATAATAAACATAAGTTCAAGTAACATTAGTGAAAATATTTTCTAATTCTATTTATTTTGATAATTACCATGTAAAAACATATAACAATTTACTTGAAACACATAAGATTTTCTAAGACATTAACTTCATCTTGTTTGATATATTATCTATATTAGAACATTACATTCATAATGAGTTAAATCATGTGTTAAGGAACGGGTGGCTGGTGACAAATTACTGATGACGGGGTGTTGCTAACGGAAGGCAGGTGACAGGGTGCTGCGAACGGGTGGCTGGTGATGGGGAGCCAGAGATGGGAAGGAGCTCGTGACCGGAAGCTGGTGGTGGAGGGCTATGACGGGAGGCTGCTGAGTTTATCAGGAAGCTATTTGAATGGATGGCTGGTGACGGGGTGCTACGAATGGAAGGCGGTTGACGGGGTGCTGCGAATGGGTGGCCGGTTACGGGGAGCCAAAGACGGGAAGGAGCTCGTGACGGGAAGTTGGTGGTGGAGGGCTATGACGGGAGGCCGGTGACAAACTGCTGGTGACGGGACGTGAGTGACAAAAGGTTAGTGAGGAGAAGCTGGATTTGAAAGCTAGTGGTGGAGGCATAAGTGGAGGGTGAGGTATTGTGATGGCACTGGAGATTGGAACAAGGAAACTCACGACAGGACAGAAGGTAAGGTGAGCACGTGACGGGAAGCTAGTAATGGCTAGTCTGATGCGAGTGCACGTGCATAGGGAACGTGAGAAGCTAAGATCGTTGTGTAGGACTACCTGGCCATGTGGATCTGGGAATTTTGAATTTAGAATCCTTGAAAATTCGCTTCGAGTGAGGACGTGGGGACACGATTAATTGTATGGACATCTTGCGGTGCAGCATATCGGATCATCTTCTTGCATGGTTTTGGGACCCCTACAACCCTAACGGGAAGAAAGATGACGGGTAACAAGGTAAGGAAGAGCAACAGAAAGATGAGGACTTCTGGGAGCAAATCGTCAGAGAGAGAATGCCTCTCCTCCACCTCTGAGGGGAAAATAACGGCTGTTGAGAAGAATCTCCTTGCTCCTCAAATTTCAGCTGAAGCAGTGGAGGTATCAATTGAAACTATTGGAACTATGGACTCATTGTGTAGCCCAGTGAAGGAGGTGGAATCTGTGGATGCGCTAGCTGTGATACTTGATTGTCAGAGCCAGGGTGATGGATGTGGGCACCAATGCTGGCCATACCACATCTGCTGGCTCGATGGAGTTGGGGAATATAGTGCACAAGGCTGAGGAACATATAGGGAGCGAGCCAACCCTTAGCCCCAAACATGGGACTGCTGTGAGACTGGAGGCCCATCCAAATAGGATCAGCTTTAGGGAAGCTCTAATAGCAAACAACAACACCCCAAGCAGTCGAGTAACTTCCTTTATGAATTCGGCCAACATCGATGTAAAAGATCGTGTTGCGAGCATGCCCGACTATGTCGAGGGTGGAGATGTCCTTATGTCATCGGAGGCATGCTATAGGCGTATCGAATTCCACAAGTTCGATCTGGTTGGGCGAGTATACGGGAACACCCTCCCATTCTCCTCCACCGCACGGGTGCTGCTGAAGAGATGGGGCCACTACAAGAATTTCAGGATCCTCGACCTATCATCCGAATGCTTCTGTCTGCATTTCGACTCCATTCGTGATAGGAATGAAGTCTGGTTAGGCGGCCCGTGGCAAGTCGCATGTCAAGCCATGGGACTTGACATTTGGACACATGAATTCAGGCCCAATGCCGAAATGACGATGTGTGCACCAGTGTGGGTGCACCTTCCGTGCCTCCCATTAATATACTGGGATGTGGAGAACATCCTGATAATTGTTAAGGCAATTAGGGAGCCCTTCTTACTTGATGGATGGACTACTGATATGGGTGTATCTTCTTATGTTAGAGTGTGCATCCAAATGGACCTCTCGAAGCCTTGAAAACCAGGTATATGGCTAAATGGGGAATTTGGAAGAATCTACCAGGCTTTCGAGTATGAGGGACTGCCACGGGTTTGCTTTTCATGCGGGCACATTGGTCACCTTGCGGGGCAGTGCAGCATGCATACCCCCGGAGGCTGCGCACGCATGTACAATGGGAACGACTATTAATGGGGAGATAGCAGGGAAGCGTGGAGAGAAAATTATTATTGCGACCTTAGGAGACAATGAGCTTGGAGACAGATTGTTGGAGGCGGAGGATACGCAAAACTGTGGCGTGGCTGGAAGGCTATTGAAGCTGAGTGCTCCAAAACTCCTCGAATGCGGGTGGGGAATACGTATGACTTGGAGAAGAAGGGAGAAATGTTGGGCCCATGGATGCATGTTCAACCCCGACGTAGGAGACAGGGAGTGGTCGAACACAGAGGTTCAGCAAGCAGGGCAAGCCTGAATTCATGGATGACCTTCAGTCGAGGGACTTCTGCTGAGGCGGCCATAAGTATGCATCACAGGAAGAGGAGCTTATCCAAGGCTTGAGGAAGAGATATGGTGAGGCGGGCCTTGTCCCTAAGGGCCAGGGAGGACAGGCATAGGAATTCACAGGAAGAAGCTCCAACGAAGGAAGTGGCAACGGGTCGGACTGCGCAGGTAGGAAGAAATAAGGGGAAGCTGCCATTGTTGTAGGAGGATTATGATGTGGACAAAACCAAAAGATTGGATGGTTACTACACCAAAAAGATGTAGGAGAACTTCTCCTAGGCTACGCTTCGTGGGGCATAGGGGATATCGAAGAGGAAGATGGAGCATGCCTCATCTGAGGAGGAGTACCTCGGTAGAGCTGGAGAATTGCGTGGCCACATGGGGGTACTACTTACAAAATCCATGGGATGATGCATTTCACGGTTTGGAATATCAGAGTTAGGGACAAGAAGTTCAGAAGTTATCTACGAAGGTTTTTACGCGAGGGGAATGTTGCTGTCGTGGCCCTTATGGAGATGAAGGTGCAATGCTTCCTAAGGAAGGATGCGGACTGGCTCCTTAGGAAGGAATGGAATTTCGTGGCTCAACCATCAGCTGGAATGTCAGCAGGTATTATTCTGATGTGGAAGAGTTGGGTCGATATCATGATCACGACGGCCTCAACACATGTTTTGGCGTGCGAGGTGAGGCTACGTGGTGCAAGCAAGCTAAATTGCTTCGTTGTCTATGGCCCCAAAGATCACCACAAGTGTCCGAAAGTTTGGAACGTCATCAGGCATGTGTCCAGCTGGGATGACCCACTCATTCTGGCAATTGCTTTACCTGGTACAACGAGAAGCAGGGCAGCGTACACATCCTGAAGCGACTCGATCGGGTCCTTATGAACTCTGTGGGGATGCAGGTGTTCCCCGAATGCTCTGTGCAGCACTTGAGCAGGCTTGGGTCTGATCATTGCCCGCTGTTGGTTGATCTGGGGTGCAGAAATTTGCGGTGAAATAACGGAAGGATGTGAGTCGAAAGTGTATGGTTGGACTTCCCGCAGTTGATCGGGGTGGTAAACCAAGCATGGCACAGACGTGTGGGGGGGACTGCATGGAGGCGCTAACGATCAAATTCAAACGTTCGCTGGTGGCGTTGTGGAGGTGGAGCCAAGAGGTGGGGAACATTGTCAACAAGAACGCGGAGCTGGAGAGAAGCATCAATAAACTACAGTTAAAAGAATCTCGGGAGGGACTAGTAGAGGAAGAGAGCATGCGTCTTAACCACATGATCATGGCCTTCCACCATGGCTGTGCACTTGAGGAGCAATGGTGGTGGCAGCGTGCAAAAGTGCATTGGGCGTAGCTTGGGGACAGCAACACTCGATTTTTTCATGCTACTGTGACGGCTCGTGTACGGGGAAACCGAATCATTCAGATGAGGGATGCAGAGAACAACGTGGCGGATGCACCTGAAAGCATCAGGACTGTCATTTTGGCTTTCTTTGAAGAGAAGTGGTGATGCACGGGGCGGGCGTCTATGCCGCTGAACTCTGTGTCGTCCGGCATTGTCTGTGGGGATATGGCTGCTAAGCTTGGGTACAGGGTCACAGAGAGTGAGATAATTGCTGCCATGCGGGGAATCAAAAGGAACAAAGCACCGGGTATTGATAGGATCAAGGCAAAATTTCTACATGGCTATTGGGCAATCCCATGCAGGGACATCATTCGCACGGTGCAGGATTTCTGAGGAGAGGAGGCTGCCGGAGGCATGGAAGGACACATTGATTGTTCTTATCCCGAAGAAGTAGGGGGCGTGCAGGTCGGAGAACTTCCGGCCCATTAGCCTCTGTAACACCATATATAAGGTGGTGGCATGCGTACTGGTCGAGAGATTGAAACAGTTGATTCCATGCTTCATCTCACGCGAGCAAGTTGCTTTCATCCCCGGGTGTAGTATATAAGATAATGTATTCATTGCATAGGAGATGGCCTCAAAAATGCACGCCTGCACCACTGTCTCGGGCCTCATGGTAGTCAAGATCGATATGGAGCAGGCCTACGACAGCGTACGATGGGATTTCCTGCTCGGGATGATGAAGATAATGAGATTTCCTCCTATTTGGTGTGAATGGATCACCACATACATCATATCTCTTTGGTTTGGTGTTCTCGTTAATGGTTCTCGCCTCCCTTGGGTGGTGGCGCTGTGGGGGCTCTGGCAGGGATGTCTGCTCTCGTTTTACCTGTATGTTATGGTTACAGAATACTTATCTGTGTTGGTGAGGGATTATGAGAAAAAACAATTGCTCTGATTTAGACCTGGACAACACGCACCGCTGATTTTGCACCTCCTCTATGCAGGCAATGTTCTATTGTTTGCTCCCACCACGCGCAAGGCCGCACGCACTGTGCGGAGAATTATGAGGACCTTCAGGGAAGCTGCAGGGTTGCGCATCAACCTTTTGAAATCCAAAGTATTTTTTAGCAGGAAGATCAGTAAGAAGAAAGCGAGGATGGTATTGAGGAACTTCATATGGAGCAGGGCCGGTTACTCACATACCTTGGGGTCCCTATTGCAGCGAAGCACCTGACAAGAGCGGACCTCAATTTCCTGCTTCAGAGGATTGAAGCCGTGGTGGCCAACTGGCGGATTCGTCCGTTGTCGCTCACGAGCAGAGCTGTCTTGGCCTCCTCTATTCTCATCACCATCCCAAGCCACATTTTGCATCACTGTGTTGTGCCAGTGGGAGTAATTGATGAGATAGAAAGGAGAATTAGAAGCTTTTTATGGCACAGGGCGAGTAGAGCGCATATGATGCATTATGCACCCTAGGACTGCGTTACTTTGTCAAAGACCGCTGGTGGGCTTGGGCTTTGGGACTTCCATGCATGGCAGCTCGTGCTGCAAATGAAAAACTACAAGCGTATCCTACGTCGTGAGGTGAGCCTTTGGGTGGATACTATGAGGCAGAAGTACAAGATAATGGACCCTGTTATGAAAGTTCCCCGGAATGCATCCCATGCGTGTAGGCTGGTGCTGGAGGTAATGCCAGAAGCGGTGTCGATCTTTGTATGGAGAATCGACGATGGGAGGTTGGTGAGATTCGTGGAGGATAACTTGTTCGGCATCCTCCCATGATGTTGCTGGCCGACTTTCATCAACATGAATATTGGATAGCCGATGAGCGTGGCTTAGTGCATCACTACAAACGGGGTCTAGGACATGGTCAATATTCATGCATGGGCGGGCGAGGAGCTGATTGATAGAATTCTGCATCTCCCCAGAGCTTGGATGTCTGCTCAGGACATGCTCCTTCAGGTGCACACCGAGACGGAGAGGTTCGATAACAGAAGAATCTATATTGGTGTGCAGAGCTGTTAACACCGCCAGGCAAAGTGGCCGGCGTCACGCGGACCAGATGAGGGGCATTTGGAAGATAAAAGCGATGTCGTGGGTGTAGATGTTCATGTGGCGAGTCGTCGGTGACTACCTCCCGATGGCGGTGTGGCTGGCCCGTAGGGGATGCTTGAGAGCAGTAGTTATTAGTGGGGTTGCACGATGGAAGAGTCTACACAGCATGTTTTTTGGGACTGCCCGCGCACCCAGGAACTCTGGGATGATTGCCAGGCCCGCGGGGCAGTGGCTGCGTTGGATTTGCCTCGGGGTGCTGGTGTCGGGTTGACCTTTCTTAACTAGCTCATGAGGTTTGTTGGCTCGTCGTTGGCATGACGTGGGCCTGAGTCCAGGCATGCTACCATGTTGGCTACCACCATGTATTATATCTAGGAAAGAAGGAATGCAACGAGGCCTAACAATCTGATAGCTAAGCCATGCATGCTACTACGGAAGATCAAGATCGAGGTAATTACTGCAGCAAGGCAATACAATCTTTATTCATCCTTGTCCAGCGAGAACCCTAGCAGTTCCTTGGACCTGCTTGTAACCCATTGTTGGGTTCCCCCCCAATAGGATGGATAAAAGTGAATTGTGACGCTGATTGTGACGCTGCGGTGGGGGTCAACATTGCTGGCCTTGGCCTGGTGGTCAGAGACTACATGGGAGGCTACTCTTGGTGGCTGGTAAGAGGGTTTTCTCTCAAACTGGTGAAGCGATGGAGATCTAGGCTATGCTTGAGGCCCTCAACATGCTAAGGGGTTCCCTTCCCCAATACAGTGTCGTGGAGATTCAGACTGACTCGATGATGGTGCTTCAGGAGGTCTGCAAGTTGGTATCCCACCCCCCTGTGGTAGGCCATTTTGCTGAGACTATCAAGTGTGCAAGATGTCTGGAGGCAATCAGATTTTCCCACATCTATAGAGAGGGGAATGTGCCTGCTGATTTGGTGGCACGTGCTGCATGCTATAACGAGTTCATCTCGGAATAGGGGGAACCCTTCCCAAGCCCCTCATTAAGCTTATGCTGTTAGATTTCATGTTCGATCCTCCGTGAGGATTTCATATGCAAAATCCCTTTTGTATGGCTTATGCCTTTTTTTGAATAATTTAATATATTATATATTCAAAAAAAATAATGTGTTAAAGCTAAATCATATGAGGTTTTAAAAAATATTAAACTGATTAAAGTTTGCATTAGTTGAATTAATTGCTTCTATATGATGAACTCATCGAATAATATTATTAAGTATTAGTAGAATTAGACAAAAACTTGACTAAGAGCAATCTTGAGTAATGTGCCTATTTTATGTTAATTGTACCATTACAATACCATTATATTCTAGTATGATGACCACTTACCCCAGAGGTTTGATTTGGGGATTATTATTCTTATTTATTCCATAATATGATATTACCATTATTTTTAGTATAATATATTAATTAGGAGGATTAGATAAGGAATCAGACTAAGTGATGTGAGGAGATGATGAGATTTATTGAATATGATGATATTCATCACAATCATATGATCAATTTATTTGCTTAGTGAGAATTCTTAACTTAGGCTATGAGTATGCCATTTTTTTAGTTATATGGTACGATATTAGTTTCATATAGTATGATGCTATTTCATCAAAGAGTCTCTCTTTCATACTTAGTCAAATATTAGATAGATTTATATGATAGTAGTATGATCTCTTTATCATACTAATATGACATCTTATGATCAAGATAAATAAGCTTATTATAGGGCAACAATCATGAATTGTATAACATTTTTTGAGACATCAAAATTTAGATTCACAGTTTTGTTCTAGTCATACTATACGATGACTACATCATATATTTATGATTTATTTTTCACAATAAAAATAAATAGTCAAATGTTGGTGATTGGTGCTATTAGTGGTTCACCATACCTATATGATCTCTTGGATCATATAATATGATTAGCTCAGGATGTTAGCAACAACTAGCTTGACTATTTTTGACATATCAATTTGAGAGAGTTTTGAAGTCATTTGAGAGTATTATTAGGATTATATAAGAGAATTCAAACATGGTAGAATAGAAAAACTTTATTGAAATATCTATTATAATAAAGCTTGATTGGATTCATTATTTTTAAGAAGAGTAAAGGATAATGTTGTTGCATTTAGCTTGGATCACTCATCATATCCTTCTTTTTCATCCTTGAGCTAAGTTGTACTTTGATATTTCAAGATATATCTATTACATTTTCTCTTGTATGAATATTGAGTTTCATTATATATCTTGTTTTGATTCAGGGAGTGTATTTCTTATTATTTTATTAGTTATATGAGTTATTTTATTGATCTTTTACTTAGTTTTTTGTCCCATTGTTGAGATTATTACTTGTTCTATTATTGTCTTTATAAAGTAGTGATTATAGAGTTTTATTAACTTAATATGTTAGTTTTAATTAAATTAGTGTTGTGAGTTTTTATTAAGATAATGTTGTAGCCTTTTATTGAGCCAATACTATAAGCCTTTATTAAGTTGATGTTTAGTGAGCATATTCACCAACATTAGTTTTGTAAAGCCTAACAATATTTTTTAAAATGATCTTTATAAGAGAACTAAGATTTAAGAAAAGAAAGTCTTTCATTGCATTATATTACAAATTAATTCTAGTTGGTTTGAAATTTATTTATGTTTGTAGATTTCACAATTCACTACCTCATCTCTTGTGGATATCATGCTCCCATAATATATAACATGTGTAACAACTAGTTTAACTGGTTTTTAAGGTAGTTGTTGAGAGATTTTTGAAGCTATTTGAGAGGTTGGAAATGGTTATTTAAATGCTTCGAAACATAAAAAAGGCTAATGATCATTTTCTTACATTTAGGAAGAGTACAACTTTAAAATCTTCATTACATTAGAAGAGGGAGGAGCAAGGACACGATTCTTACATTTTTTTTATTAAAGCCTTACTTTACATCATGAGCTAAGTCACATGTTATTCTCTCGAGTCTTTGATAAATTATGCTAGGATTATAAGACCTTTGTATTGAGCTTTATATTATTTTTTTACCTTCTTGTTTAGAATTTTTACTTTCTCTATGTTTTGGTCTTTTAACCATTGTTTTCTTTAGCCCATTATTTAGGTTGACCCCTACTTGGTTATGGAAAAAGTAATGATTTTTGTTTAAGTTGACCACACCTGGCTGTGGCAATATAGGAGTTGATTATAGTGTAGGCTTAGTCGATTAATGGTGGATGCATATTCTTATTTGTATTAAATCATAAAAAATATTGTTTTGAACATCACACAAAGAGTTTCTAAAACTAAATAATCTTTAACAAACTTATTTGTAATCACAATTAAAATAAATAAGAAATTATTATTGTGAGATCATAATTGTTATAAGATTATGTTTAAACCTGAATGAAATTATAATTGTTATAAGATTACATGAATTGTTCATTTTAGTTTAAGTGCAAAAGATTTCTATTACTATTTTGAAATATTAAAGTTTGCTTGAGTTGGTTGAATTTGATCTATGAAAACAAAAGAACTTTGTTTTTATTTTAGTAAGTGTTTGCAATTAAAATTATTTAAAATTAAAAAAATTTACATTAGTCAATTCCTATCTTGTGAACATTATTCTCTCTATATTTTTAATAAGTATATCAAATATAAAGTTTTCTCTATTCTTTTGATGAATTTGACCTTTGGCTTTGAGTGTACCTATAGATCATTTCTTCACTCAACTAACTTGAGGGACATTTTGTCTTTGCTTTTATAAGATATATTAGATTAAAGAAGGTAATCGACTCTTTTCTTAACTTTATCTAGTTTGAATCAATGACTTTTCATTCCTTTCTCCATTTCTTTAAGGATGCCCTCTAGAAGGTAAAGTAAGAGAGATCTTACCTAACTAGGGCTACTTCTATCAAGTCATTATGAGATTATGACTTTCAAAAGTCTATCATTTATTGTTATTTGAGATCACTTTAAAATGTCTTTGATTAAGGCATTTTCTTCGTCAATTAAGAAGAGTTCTTTATTGCTTTTACTAATAACTTGAAGAAAAAGACACCCTCTTCCTACAAACTAAACTTGCAAAAGTTTAACCATAAATGTTTCATCAAGGTTTACCAAGGAGTTCAACTACCTTGAGATTTCTTAGTTTCTTAACTTGGTACTCCTTTTAATTCCTCTGATGAGGTGGTGTTACTTATAATTAAGAAAAAAAGCATTCATGAAAATTCAATACCTCTCTTAAGGAATGATAGGGAAAAGAAATAGTTTCATAAATTTCATGAGAACTATAGTAATACCATCATTGAATATATAGCTATATGGTACCTAAAATAAGAGGTTGTAAAAATATTAGTGCTTTCAAAAGTGTTAAGATAAGAAGCCTAATCCTCCCTTTACTCTTATAAACAAAAAGTCATAGAGTGTATCCACATTCCAAACTCCCCATATCAACATGCTTTCCTCTAATATTTTGAGATCTGAGCAAGTCTACAAGAAAGATTGTTTACATTATATTAGGATGAAAGGAAGCATATAAAAAAAATTACTCTTCAAAATTTCTCAAAGACTCCTTGGTGGACAATGTGGCCATCTGATGACCAACTGATGAGGCCATAGTGTAGATGGGATTACTACCTCCTTTCCAATTCAAGAATGTTAATTACTATCAATGCATTTCATGATCCCTCCTTCACCACATGCTATAAAACTGAACATGCATGGTTAATTCAAACACAAAAATTTGATAATGGGAATTCTAATTTAGTATGTAGATTCAAAGGTACTTCATTCTTATGTTGAACTAGTTCATTTATATTCAAAATTGTGAGCTCACATACTTGGGGTGTTAACAAGTCGACAATGGTGCTCTACCCAAAAGTTTAATCTTGTGATCATTGATCTCAAATGTTCTAGCTTAATTAAAATGAAGGATTAAAATAATTTAATGGAAAATTATGGAGATGATTTAGCAAATCATGAAGTTGGGAAAAGGCATGTGCATCACGTGGAACTATATTATAAAGGAGGAAAACATAATCATGAGAGGCCTAGCTAAAGTGGTATGTCATGAAGTTTGTAGTGGTGATAATATATTGAATATATATAAAGCTACCATTACAATGGAGAAATCAAACATACCTTACATTCAAAGATCATACACAATTCTTAAACTTGGCATACAATACAACCTAAAAGCCAACATTCAAAATCAACGCTTAATCATAGAGTATGTTGATGGGCATTTAAAACACCTTGCTAGTTTTTACTAATCATTAAACGAGTATGAACTCCCATTAACTTACAAACAGAGGATTATGTTCATTGGAAATCACTATTGCACTCAGGCATTCATTGTGAAATACAATGATTCCATGTTAATTCAATCAAATGGATGAAGCCAATAAAACAATTTACTATTTGTTCTATGCATTATCAGACTTAGATGATAACTATATTATTTTTTTTGTGATATGATATTTTTATACGTACATTTCATTATTACAAATAATTGAACAAAAGTGATCTCACAATTAGACTGTATGTTCACTAAAAGATATTGTTTCCTCAGTGCATTTTTTATTAGTTACGATGCTCACTCAATTGGATGGACTAAGCTACATTTTGTGCATTTTGCACATTTTACATGTCATCACACTTGGCCAATTCTTATATCGTCTCTTAAACAATCATATTCTTTGTTGATGTTATGCAGACTTGAATGATAGAATGAGGAATTTATCTCAATGTCATATGTGTACAATGCTAATTATCATTTGCTTTATATCTATGCAATCTTCCCCACACCTATTTGGTGTTTGATAACTCTTAAAATGTTTAGCTAAGTACAACTACTCATTTCAACTCCTCGTCGAACGAAAAGGACTACTTCTCGATATTGAAACAAAAACTATATGTCACTATTTACTCTAACAGATAATTGGTCTAAAATTATGGCAATAGGCTTACACATAAAATAAGTACTTCAACTCACTCTCCTCGTGGTAATGCCTACTAATATGTTGAAAACAAAACTATATATTTCACCATTATCATAAATCAACATGCTAATCAGACACTTGGCTTTTGTATTTTATGTTGTATTACTATAATCATAGTCTATTAATAAAATTATTTTATTAAAAAACTTACATTTGATGCAAAATATTTGCCTCTTTTTAGCAACCCCTATGCTGACACCATAGTCATTTTTGGGTTGATTGCTAACATTTAGATTCATTGGATACTCATCTACATCAATAACTTTGTTATTGTTTTATTGTTAAATTCTTTTGATAGGATTGGAATTAATGTTAATTTTCTTCTTCCAATGTCTAAATCTCTTATTAGGTTCTTGAGTGATACAACAAAGCATAAAGTATCAAATTACTATTGATGTTGAAACACCCTTTTATTTTACTGATGCATACAATTGATTTCCTCATAGTAACCCTTTTGTTTTACTATAATGTCATACTTATTCTTCATCAATAAACAAGTTTATGATGGTTTTTTTGACAATTCACTTAGGTTTCAAGAGTAAGTATTTGATGGGTGTTTCATAATAAGATATCCTATAGTTAAGATGTTGCAACTTAAGTACATTGAGAGCATCGTTAAGCCCAAAACCTTGACTATTGAACTTCTAGATAGATTAATTAATAGTCTCTCCTTGTATCTTTATTTCTCTTGATCCTTATAGCCTTTCTCAATTATTAAATATTTTACAAAACTATAAGGGTGACTATCTTAAACCTTTGGCCTTGTGCACTAGTATATTTGCTTATTGAATATGCTTGGGGTTGAATATTCAATTTTGCAATACTTCCTAAATATCATCCTTGAACTTTAATAATCTATCCAAAGGAGCTTTGCTTTAGTAATTAAAGAGAAAGATGTAGCTAATGAAGAATTTTTTGAGCTTCTTGAGGTTAACTTGTTTCAGATTATTTTTATCTTGATTGGCTTGCTAACATGGTTCTCATAAAGAAAGGCGAACCAAAAGACTCCTATCGTTTGTCTTATATTAATGATCTTGTGGACTTACCCTTTAAATTCACAAATTTTAGTTTTCGAATGCTTTTTGTAGTTATTAGTGTTTCAAAATATGTGAAAAGGATGTGAAGAGAACCTCTCTTGTTAATTACTTTGGAACATTTTGGCTACACTATCATGTTTTTTGGTTAGGAGGATTTTCAAGCTACTTACCAAAGGATCATTTTTACATCTTCTATTGAAGAAGTCTATGTTAATCCAAAGTTAAAGTCCAACATTTAGCTTCTAAGTATCTAACTCTTCCTTCCCCCTTTCCTTGAAGTGAACCATTCTCATTTGAGGAGCAACAATTAGTCAATTTCACACATAACATGTTTAAAGCTAGCATTTAACATCATTCCCTTGGCCGTGCAATTAAGAATAGGGGACCAAAGTGTTCTACCTTATTCTTTTACCTTATGTTTAAGTGTATAACTAAAGAACAAGAACCTAAAATCCTTTCATTAATGTTAAGTAAAAATTGAATCAATTTATTGATAAATAAAAAATAAAATTAGTTATGAAAATAAATAATAAAAATGTTTTACAAAATAAATCATTTATAAAATCCTAAAGTGACTCTTTGAGCATAGTGAGCCTTGGGTCCTTTATTATGTTTTATGAGCGAAGAGTAAGTCCATCCATTGAAGACAATGTAGATAGCTTATCATGTCCAGCCTTTCATTATGTTTTAATACTATCCCAATTACTTTTTAAATTAGGAGAAAAAGAACTTAAACATATCCAAAGGACACTAACCACTTAGCCAGGTAAGGAATGATGATTAGGATTAACTCATGATCAATTAAAAATCACTTGTTCTTTAAAATTGACTAAGAAAAGTGCTAAATTTTAGGAAACAAAAGGATGAAATCTCCCTCAAAACTATTATTTTTCTTTATACATACAAACTTTGTCATAATAATATATAAAGAAAATATGAACCACATGTATAATTAACAGGAAGTAAGCATTGTCAATCCACAAAATAAAAACTTGCATTATATATCAATTACCAAAAGGTAATATAGTCCATAATTTGCAAACGTCTCTTGTAAAACTATGCATATAATACCTCAAAATTAGTGTCACAAATGTCTATTATCCAAATGTGCCTTACTTTTACATCGAGGGACCTAACTTATAGGCCACTAGATTTCCTTACTTAATGAATGCTTGTGTCATGCCTTATTTGCAAGTAGATGAGTAAGCCTTAAAGGCTTAGCAAGTAAACTAATCGATAAAAAAAGGACGTGAAGTAATGTAGATGCAATATGGGGAATAAAACTTGGTCCCAAGCATTATAACAAAATTCATGCATCTAAAATATGATCATGTCTCCACAACACTATAATGATATCATAATAATTTTTTAAAGCATTTGCACACCAATATCATTTATACCAACATGTATTAGTACTTTTTTTATTTTTTGATCTTAGTTGCAAGCATATTAATTACCTTAACTATTTACATTTATTTATATTGTTTTTATTAAATTACAAATAAAAAAGCCTTATTTTCACAAATGGATCTTATCCTCAAGATCCCATCTCATCTTATATGACATTCTTATCATATCAATTATTAGATCATACAAATAATGGCTACGAGGTCACACAACAAGTGGCTCATATATATCATCTCTCTTGACATCATCTATCATATTAAAAAGCTTGTGATAGTCTCCAAATCACACAATAAGTAATAGCTCTTAATCACACAATATATAGCTTTAATCATGTGGTCAGATGCTAATGATATCACAAACTACAAGATCACACAATAAGCAATAGCTGTTGCATCACACAAAAAGTAACACAAAAAGATAAGGCCATAAGGCAACCATAACTTCAAACATTAATTTTTTATTATATATCATAGATCACTAGTCTCGATATCATGCATCCTTTCATATGTCTTTCTTTTCGTTATTTATTGTATCACAAAAAATTTACTTTCTTTCCTTTTTTTTATCTTTTTCTTTACTTATACTTCTATTATGCTAATGTTTCTCAAATGTGTTATCATACATGTAATTCCACACACGCACACACACACACACACTTACATATTAACACTTACGACAAGTTGCCCATGTAATACATGCAGTTATATGCAAAAAAATATCAAAATGCGATGTTACTCACACCAAGTCATGTAATGCACAAAGTATAAAATTTTAACTATTTGTATCACAAATAATTTAATTTAACAAAGTAAAAAAGCTAACTAATTTCATCATAATGAATTCAATTTATTTACCTAGATCTTTTGAGACTAGTTTGCTATCAATTATCCTTTTTTCTTCACTTTATATGCAATAAAAATGTCATGCAAAGTTCATAATCACTTATTGAAAACTTTATATTAAATTACTTATTGTTCTTGGACAACAACTTTTCTAGAGACTATGATGTGCCATAATGTTAGTAAAGTAATGCATGTAGATAGATTGCTTAATCCAACTACTTAGCTTGCTAATTGAGACATGCAAAAGAAAACAAAGCCAACATATTAAAATTCTATTTTAAATTTTAATTACACATAGATATACTCTTGTACTTTAAAAATTTAATAATAATCCTCTTAAATTATAATCTAACCTTCTAAAACTCTTTGCTTAACTTTCAAAAAAAATAAAAACCAAAAGAAATAAAAAAAAAAATTTCTTAGTTACGCCATTTACACTTCAACACTCATAAATCTCTAGAGTGATTATCGATTATGCTTCGATTAAACTAAAATAAAGTGTTATACGATCATTCACTTTCATTCTACTTCACTATTACAATCATGACAAATCAACATTGCTCTTTCTTTCCTAAAAACCAATAGAACCACCATAGTGAATAAAGAAAAGATGAAATAAATGTTTTTGTTAAACAATATTGTCATAGCTTCCATATCAAATCTTAACTCAACTAATAATCTTAATTAAAATATAAATACAAAATTATATATTTCCTTCCTTTTTCTTGTTGTTTTTCATGGCCAACACTGTAGGTCCCTCTTTCCACACTTTTTGATATTAGGTACTTCCAACAATCCTCTCCTCCTCCAAACTCAACTCATAGTTATACCTCTGATTTTTTACTTATAAATCAAACCTTTAAAGATACCAACTATTTCTCTTTTACCATGCATGGCTCCAACATTCTCCCTTTCTTGATTGAGTGTTAGACCAAGGGAGAGTGCTAAAACACCTTCCTAAAAAGATAATCCCAAAGGGTTTCCACTACAAAATAATTTTTTCCTTGAGGAGCTTTTAGATGAGATAGAGATGAAGCAACCCTAATTTCACATTGTAAATGCCAATTTAGGAGAAACAAAAACACTAGGGCTATAGTTGAAGAATAAAAGCAAAAATCAAGTTATAAATAGCATTGTATTTAATATCTCCATTTTGAGAAAATTAAAATAATCAAATTACTCTCCAAAAATGTTATTGGACATATTGATGGCTCCCTCATGAAGTGCTATGTCCAAAAATATATTGAAAGCTAGATTATAGATTACTTCATCAAGCACACTTTTCAAAATATGCAAAAATAATATCATTTTATCTAATATAGATCAATTTTAAAATATTATTATTAAATTCCTTTTTGAAAGAATATACTTAGAAAACAAAAATAGGTGGTATCATTACTTCTATATCAGAAATCATTATCTTGGTAGTCAACAACCCTTTTAGCCTACAATCTATTTGTCATTTGCTATGGTGTTTTGATCTCTTAAACACATCCAAATCTTGATCCATTATTGGAGTCATATGATTCATTTTGGTCTTGAGATCCCAATATTTTGACCCTTCTTTTTGAAAATCCCTTGTACTTTTAAATCTCCTCTTTGTCCTTAACAATTTTAGCCTTCTTCTCCTAAAATTTATAGTGGATTGTTTAGTCAATTAAAAGACTAAAATTGATTATGTCCAAAATAAAGTTTCCTTCTTCATTATTTTTTATGGGCCATGACCTATGCATCACACTTAAATTTTACATCTACACCCTCTTCCTTAATATAAGATGGCATGGTCTTGTATTAATCTTGGATTACAACCTTTGGCGAATGGGAAATATTGACTTACCTCAAACTGACAATGCCCTTATCACTTATGGCTTTGTCTTGTGAACTAACTATCCTCCTCAACTCTGTCTTCTCAAATTTGGCTATATTTATTTCATACTTTGATTTATAGCAAAATACAGCAGGCAAATCCTACAAAGTTCCCTCCTTATGGAGGTTCAAATACAAAATCAACCAACAAAAGCTTCCTCAAATACTCTGGGAGAAGAGCACCCCTTTCCCAAACAAAAGTCGTAAAACAAGCCTTCTTGGCAATCCAGTCCGCGGGGCCATCGCCCTCCCGCAAAATGTGAGTAAGCCGAAACGCAAGCTTCCTCTTAACACAGTGGATGGCATCAGAGTAAGTAGTTCCCTCCATAGGGTAGCGAATGAGCTACATCACCTCCTGCCATGTAGTAGTAGAATCAGTCTGAATCTCAATAGCAGAGTAGTTCTGGAGCTTATTCATGGTCAAGAGAATAGACTCAAGAATCGCCATAACCTCCATGGCATGTGAGGACTGAGAAATAACACTCATCCCCATAGCATAAATAGGAGCACCTCCATGGTCCCAAACCATCATACCAATCCCAGACCTCTCACCAACAACAGCCGCATCACAATTAATAATAATCCACCCAGTGGGGGGAGGAAGCCAATTGATAAGAATGCAACTACTATAAGTAGGCTCCTTATGCTTCTTGTGATTCTTATTCTCCCATAAGTAATACATGGTAGTAGCAACTAAAGTCAAATCCACGGTAGCCTTACCACGGGCCTTACCTTGCATCGCAACACCAGCAAAGAGCCGAGCCACCTTCATATCCAGCGCCGCCTCACCAAGTATGGGGTCAGCCCAAACACGCTGCGCTTCCCTTCAATCCCATAACACATGCTGTAGGATCTCCTCAACACCGCAGCCCCAAGCACAATCACTACAGTCCCCAATATGTCTCTTCATGCACCAAGCAGCCATAGGCACAATATCCCCCACAACCCTCCACATAAATGTACGAACTCGAGGCATAGTTTTCATGTTCCACACCCAATCAATTCCATTTTTGAACAACCCACTGCGCACATGGGCTATATTTATTTCATACTTGACCATATAACCATGCATTGAGTTGGAGGATCTCACTAATGGATTGCACTAAGTCATAAAGACATTTATGAGTTATGTTTTCTTACTACTTAGCCTTAAATGCATTAGCTAATAGTTCTTAAATTCCCAAATTGGTTATTTCTTTGTTGATGATGACTAATGTCAAAGAACGGGTAGCATGTTCATTGTCTCTAGGAAGTAATTTTGTGCCAATAGTGAAACATTCTTTGTTCCTTCTTCATCATAAAGGCTAGCATTATTAGAACAAGGTATGCATTAGAGAATAACCCTTGCAATTAGAATGGTTGAACTAATAGAAATCCAACATTCTTTGTTCTTCTATTTTTAATCTATGTAGTAGAATATAAATACTTGAACTCCACATTAATGTTTCTTTATTTTGCTAATAGTAAGTTCTTGGAGTTATTACCTCCCCATGCCTCTAGCCTTCGTCATGGCAATAATTATTAACCTTATTTGAAATATCCCACTCTTTAAGGAATAGAATTAACAAATCATTAGTGTAGAACATGTTAATTAAAATTTTAAAGTCATAAGGTTTGTTAAATAAGTATCCTTTTTGTAGGATGCAACCCATGTTCCCTCTTGTTTTAGGCATGTCTTCTATACACAAAATTGACTCCATCATAGAAACCTTCTTGATGACACCTCAAAAGAATTGAATGGTGTTTCAAATTTCTAACTCAAACATGGATTAAGACTAGAACAGAAATTGAGCTTCTTCATCAATTAGCTTATGGTTCATTAAGGTTCTATAAGTCTAGTTATGAGACAAGGCTTATTCATAGCCAAAGGCCTTAATTGTTATTATTCCATGGACATTTCTTCATTTACATACTTATTGCTTTCAAATTAAAGGAAGGTTTCTCTCTCCTTCCTATTGGAGTACTAGGAGAGGAATAAGGACTAATTAGCAACTTAATGACATCCATCTATTTTGTGTTATTCTCTTCCTTAAGGAGTGGTCTTCTTCAACACCTTAATAAAGTTTAATAGACTTTTGTTATCATCCCCAGCATCTCTAGAGTCTTTTGAAGGAAAGGATAAATTTTTTCTCCTTTATTGTACAAATAGCATCCTTCTCCTTAGCTTTCCTCCTTTGAACTACCTTTTGTCTTACCAATGAAAGTCTTACCCTTAAGCCAAGTTTGTTGAACTTAGTTTTAACTATATCATTGAAGGAACCCTCTTATGTGACATTTTTGTGCCATACATTTATTCTTAAAAATATAAAATATGGAGTCTTGTCAGGGAAATAATCCAAAAATTCCTCTATATATATAGTTTCATTGAAGAAGAACAAAAGTGTCTCTATTATTGCATATTGAAGGGGATATTTCTCGACCTCCTCCTTTGAAATATCAAAGGAGACCTTAAATCTTTGTTGAGATCCTACTACAAAAACATACTTCTATAATAAATTGAAACAAGAAGTTGACTCATCTTAAGAAAACATGATTTTTTTCTCACTATAATAAGATGCTGTCCCCCATCCTAAGCTAATAAGATTTTCCCCTAAAAGGTCCCTCAACAAAATAAGAATATGATATCATATATAAAGCCTTGATTCTTTCCTTTGTAGTTGATATGAGATTATTCATCACTATATCCTTACACTTAGAAGCCTACTAAGAGTTACTTCTTATGTAATGATTCCTCTCCCTTAAACATCACTCAATGAGCACTCCCTATTCTCTTTAGTTATAAATGTTACAGGCTCACTAGTTTCCTCTTACTTCAATGTTTGATATTATTAAACTAAAGTAAGAAATTCTTTAATACCATATTTGTGACAACATTTTACTATGTCGAGACATTGTCCCCTTGGTTCACCCCATCCTAACCCAAGTAGGTTTGGTGCCAAAGTGTGTCTCAACATATTATGACCATTGTATAATATATCAAGAATAAAATCTTCCCTTCATAATCATTGTGGACCTATTCATAACTAGATCTTTATAATCCTATTAGGAATTATTCCTTATCTAATGATTCCTCTCTTTAAGACTTTACCTAATAATTAGTCCCAACTCTCTTTAGTCTTGGGTGTTGCATTATCTCATTTTCTTTTAAAGTATTCATATAATTATCCTTATTCCTCTTTAATATGTGCATAAGAAAATTTAGGACACATTTATTATTGATGATATAATACTAATAAATGGGAAGAAAAGGTCATAAGGCCCACCAATATCCACCAAGCTTTGGTAATTCAAAATGTTAAGAACAAACTCCATAAATATTTTATTACAAAGACCCAGGCAAAACACATGATTTAATTCATAATTTTATTGGTATCCTATTATTATATCAATAGAAGTAACTCTAATAGATTATTTTGATTCCAATTTTCTTGTTGGTCAAATTTATCATCAATAAACCTTAGACAAGTGTCAAAACTTTAGAAACTCATTAGTATTAGTCTAGTGAGGAATAAAATTTAATAGATTTATTGATGGTAGAAGAAAATACATTATAACTAGTATTTGTTTTGCACAAAAAGCAATAATTAGAAAATTTTGAAGTTTATTTAGAAAATATTCTATTATAAATGTGATAACCATAATGTTACTAACTTTGGTAAGTATCCAATCAAATATTTTAAAATATACTTATAGAGATGCATCATCTTTTGATTAAGATTGACATAGGAAACATAGATATCGCATATGAACATTTTTAACTAAAATGTATTCAGGGTATATATTTATGAATGCTCCCTCTATAAAAAGTTTTTTACTACTATTTAAGAGTAATTAGAATAATCAATTAAAAAATAAGATAAAATTAGGTATCATCATTTAAATATGATGATAAGAGAGGTATTAGAGGTATAATGTAAAGGGAGAAATAATGCAACAATATTCTTGATAATCCTTAGGTGTTCAAATGGTAATACATATTAACCTATAACAATCAACAATTTTGTATTTTTCATTCCAAAATGTCATTTTATAATACTTTATCATAATCAAAACATGGGAGATCATTCAATTCCATGTTAATTTAGATAATAACAAGCCTAATTTTGAGAGTTTTTTCTATTAATTGTAATAGAATGTCATTTTATTTAAACATGGTATTTAAAATATTTTAAGAATAGATTAATAAAGCATGATAAAGACATGGGTATCATGGATTCAAGAATCAACTATTGGAGCTAAAATCAAAATATATAAAGTTGTTAAACATAAGAATAAAAATGAGCAATTAAGAATTCCCTTAATTGTTTTAAGATTTTATTTTATTTTTTATAGATGTTCTAAATAATTAGCACTTTAGTTATAAAACTATGTAAAATGCTTTTAAAAAATTTATGATTTTCAATCAAAGTATTTTATACTAAAATTGTAATAGTCTACTTAATTGACCCCAAATATTATTTTAAATAATCTTATAGGCATTAGATATATGTATTGCAAAATAAGAACTCAAGATTAATTTGGGTAGTGGATGCCTAAAAAAATATGTTAGAATGGTAGCTGCTAAATCTTAGATTTGAGTATACTATTGTGAATGTTATAACAAGAAGAATTGGTGGGTATGTGATTTGCATTTTTTAGAGGTCACTTGAATTGTTTTTGAGTTATTAAAAATAAAGGTACATATTAAATAATAAATTAATCATCTTATTTAATATGTAGATAAGCTCTTTCCCATGTCTTGAAAACAAATTTTTAATGTTTGGGGTTTGGTAGAGAAAATTGAAAGAGAGGGAGAGAGTTAAAGAGGAGGAAAGAAGAATTCCAAGCATCTAAAGTGGTTGTTTGGGGAGATTTGGAGAAATTGGAAAGTGAAAAGGAAGAGTATGAGGGAAAAGAATTTGTCTTGTAAGAATCACCTAGTAAAGTAACACTCATCCAAGCTCTTCTCTATAAAGAATGTATGGAGTTCTTATGATACTAAAAAAGTGAATTAATAGGTTTTTTTAGTTGGAGCTATTACAACATTATGGCTATAAAGATCATATAAGGTGATCATCAAAATCATCTAGGATAACCCTAAAGAACTCTTGACTAAACCATGAGTAATAGATCAACTAAGAATCATAATAGTATGATATTAGTTCAAATTGTATAATAAGTTATGAACTGCTTAATTTAGAGTTCAAGGGATCATCTATCTAATCCTTTTCTAATAATGTGATAGTTATGAATCATACATGTATAAATTATAAATTGAATACTATAATATGTTTCAAATATAGTTAACATTAATTATCTATTTGATTTGTGATCTAATAAAGCAATTACTATAGATCATACATGTATGAAATGAACATTAGATAAGTATGATGAGATTATGATATGATTAACAAATATCATTAACCCAACCTCCCTTGTGTGATCTATTGTGCATTGTATGTCATATTAGTGCTATATTTCGAAGTTTAATAGAGATCACCTTTACAATTCTCTACCTGTTTGGTGGAGGATTATGGATCATATAGTAATTGAGGGGATCAAACTATATGATGTGTAGTAAAAAATATTAAAATAAGTAGTGTGAAGGGATGCTTTGGTACACAATTTTTTTAAAGTGCTTTCTTATAAGTTGTAATTAGAAATATTCTTATAATTGATAAAAAGTAAAGTAAATTATGTAGAAATTTCTAAAAGTGGTTAAGTAGGAAAACTTAATAACTTTGATGCACATGGATTGTTGAATATCCTTGGTTCATATTGTAGAATAGATGATAATGTAAGTATTTGCATGGAATAACATTATTGCATGTGGTTTTATTACATTATGACTTTATGCAACTATTGATATATAAATATATACATATAGGATGCATAACTTAAAAGATTATATATGCAAGTATAGAAGTGGCAACTATTGTTCCATACTCAAGCCACCAAGTAAAAGTACAAAGAGGATAACTCAAATTATATAATTACTATATTCATTTTAGATTTTTGGCTTATATATGCATGGTTTTCTATTACAACCATGAACACCCACTAAAACCAACTCATACATACATTGAAAAAATAAAGAAGCATTAACACCTATTTTTTAAAAATTATCTAACCGCTAATACAACATTGTGATAAAATGGAGTATTTAAAAGTGTCATTTATTTTTTTAAAATTATGTTCATAATTTTGCAAGGGTGTTTGAATAGTTCTAGCCCCAAATTAGCTGCATATAGGAATTTATGTAATGCATCATGTGATGAGCTTATGATAAATAATTTATTTTTGCATTTCAATTCTAAATTGTACTTTCTTGTACTCTCTACATTCATGTTGAATTGCTTCTTCTTGTCTTGCATAAATAACATTGAAGGTACATGATTTCATGCGCAAGCTATTAACTTACTGTGTATATTATCATCTTTGACAAACATAAATGACTATCATATTTAAAAAACAAATTTTATAATAATTTAGTTTTTTTATTTGAAAATAAATTTATAGATTTAGACAATAACTTACCTAGTCAACTAGAGTATGGTTCCTTGCATCTTGAATTTAAAGAAAAATGCATTCTAAAGAACTATCATATAATTAGTAGTATGATTTGTTTTATGCAGTCTTTCAAAAGGCACATGCTTTTTGTGTGTTGTAGGAGAGTACCTTAACATGTTCAAATTTGCACCATGCATAGCTCATGATAAAAAATATTGATTGAGATAGTTGAGAAAATAGCCCAATGATTAGAAGTTAATTTACATTTCACATTATAAGAATTATTACCTTAAATTACTATCATTTACTTTCTTGGAATAGTAAATATTGTCATTGATTGTATTTGATGTTTGAGGTATGATTATTGTTATCAAATCTTATTATGTGATTATTTAGTTTAATATTTTCTAAAATTTTATCTATAAAAAATTATAAAATTAAAGAAATCTTATTATTTGGTTACAATTATAATTTCAAGTGAAATAATAATTATTGAGAATATTCAAAATTAAGTATTCCATTTTTTGGTTCCTTTAAAGGCAAGGTAAAATGAAGTAATATTTTGTTCAGACTTTCACAATTTTGATCAAAATTTGCCATCAATGAGGATCATTATCATAAAACCTCTACTAATTTAAAACATTGTCAAAAACGTTCATAGAAGTACCAGCATCATCATCAGATCACTGTTGTCTAATCATGCCAACATAGGCAATCTCGCTGGAGCAAACAATGACAAATTGAACATTTAGAGTTCAAGTATGGCCAATGATTGTTTGATAAGGGCCTAGTGATGTTAGTTATCGTTAGTTAGTGACCAACAGAGGTTTTCATGTTTCCAAATCATGATTTCAATTTTGAAGAACTAAAATCCAAATTCTGAAAGCAAAACATTTGATTATTAAGCAAATACAATCAATCAAATAATCTTAATAAAAAATAAAACTTAATCATTTTTAAATTTATGAATATGTCTATCATTCACTTTAATCATGAATTATATTACACTAAAAAATATTAAAAATATTTCTAAAAAGCAATTTTGTATGATCTCATATTCTAATTAGAACTTATAAGACACCTCTAATTTCTCAAATCTATTCCTTTCAAAAAATTTTAAAAACTTTTACACGAATCCTAATTCTCTTAAATTATTATATTATTAATTTTTTTAAATAAAAAATATAATTTCATTTTTATAAAACTATAATACTATATAATTTATTAAATATTATTATTTTCTAATTATATGTTTACAAAGAGTTATGAAAATAAACAATAAAATTTTACTAGTAATTTAACATGGCACAAGAATTTACTAAAAAATGACCACTAAATCAATTTACAAATGCATCATAACAAAATTGTTTGTTTTTGAAAGATTTAATTGTTAAACAAAACCAAAGGTTTTACATAAGAAAAGATATAAACAAAGTTTTTAGAAAAACTATTAGATGAAAAGAGTTTTATATCATCTATACTAAGACAAATAAAAGAGATTTTATCTACTATAATAAGATAGTAAATTAAAAGAGCTTTTCCCATCCATAACAACATCGACAAAGTTGTGATTCCCTTAGCGAAGAAAGTTTATACAAAAATAAAAAAGATTTACCAGATGTGAAAAAAGTTATAACAAAAAATTAGGAAGCTAAATAATTAAATTAAAAATAGAATAAAAAATTCTCTTAGTAAGATTAACTTAGACCTTTTATAAATAAAATGGTGGTCATAAAAGAGATGATATCAACCTCATGATAGAACACAACAATTTCTTTTGATAGTCGATAATGTACTTTCTGATGGATTACAAAATCAAAGTACTAATTTGTGTTGCATATAGGATAAAATTACTTCAACTTACTATTAATAAAGAATTCTAACATTATGATGATAAAGAAAAGTAATAAAACAAAAGAAATCAAATAAAATGGTTTATGAAATTCCTAGACCTTTTACAAACAAATTAGTGGTCATAAGAGAAAGATCACATCAACTTTATGATATGATATGAAAAATGATAATTTTCTTTGATTTTTGATATTAAACATTATGAAGTACTGAAAAGACATCACTAATATTTGTTGCATGTAGAATTAAATTACTTTTATTTGTTGTTAGGTTTAGCAAAATTAAGTTTTATTTTTGCCAATTTTATATGTAAGAGTTGATTTAATTCTAACAAGTAGCGATTCTTAATCTTTGAAATTTTAAATATAATTATTTAGGAACTTTAAATCAACATTTAGATGGTTTTATTATATAAAACATTTGGCTAAATGTTATGACAATATTACTTTGTCAAATTTTAAACGTTAGACTTATTTTCAAAGCTTTTATTGATTTTTTTAGAATTGATAACTTTTTATTTAGAAAGGTTTTTTTAATGATAAACCTGAACATGAAAAGTAGAATTAATGAACTTTAAGCAAACAAAAATTTGAACATTTTGATTTTTTGATAAAGTAATTAAACTTGTAACCAAGAGGGTATTCAACAATTTGCAATTTTTTAGATATTGCTTTATCCAAGAAACATAAAATACAAATACAACACTAAATTTATAAAATACTTTTTCACTAATTTCTTGGAATAAAAGTACAAAAAAGCACTCTTTGAAAAGTAGATTCAAGATTTTTATAAAAACCTAATAAAAGACTTAAAGTAAGTGAAAAAAAAAACATTAAATTCAAATCTTAAATATACCTCAAATGATAGTTTAAAGAGAAAAAAAAGTTTATGTTGGTGCAAAGTAAATTGTTCAAAGTTTGATGCTTTGTAAAACATCCTAAAAATATTGAATTTCAAATTCAATGCTACTGTATTTAGTTCAAATGTTGGACAAAAATAGCTATATTTAATATGGTAGCCACATAATGTGTTTGAAAAAGGGACTCCAATTTATGGGAGAAAATTTAAATTATACATTAAAGAGGGGAATTGAAGTGATGACATGTTGTTCTGTGCCATCATTTTTTAAGGCTTTAATGATGACATTCAATCACTAGATGAAATTGAGTTTCAAATGGATTGTTAGAATCAAAGTATAAATAAAAAATATGTTTATAATCCAAATATGAATTAAAATTGAAGTACATTTTGTTATTTGGATATTAGGATTGGAAACTTAAGAAAAAATTACTATGGATACATTGTACATTAAATTACTCATGTCCATGATGCAAAATATTAATAGCATGGTAAATTACTTAGAAACATAAATTGTTTCATTGTCAAATTTTCAAATCATTTAGACATCGTTCCAAATTCTTGGACTAATAAGAGCCTTAAGTAATGTTGATAGGACAATATATCATACATGCTTTGTTAGCTTATGATATACATGATCTTACATATGTTTGACATAGCTAACATATTCTATGCCATAGTTATAGCTTCTCTTTATTTTGAAGTAGTTTCATAGAATTAAGCATTTAAAAAAAATAGTTGGCAAATAAAGGATTTTGAAATTAAAATGCCAATATATTGAATTCATAAAAATAACTTAAAAATTAAAATGGTCATCTTGAAAGAGATTTGTTATGTCAATAAATACATGTACATTTTATTAGGAATTTTGTATTCATATATAAAATTTCACATATATATGTTGGGAAGTAAGTCCCATCTTTATAGCCCACAATAAGAGCTACATAATCCTTTATGGAAGTAATTCTTTGATCAAAATTTTTTTATAGATTAATTCAATATTTATCAAAGTGTAATATTACAAAATTTTATAGATGTGGCATCTTGATTTTTTTGCGCAAGTAGATATAATTAGATAAATATAATTACATAAAAAATATGACATAAAATCCTTTAATTCCTTTATTTTGAAATATTTTCTTATTTAAATTGAAAATTAAGTTATATTTTAAAAACATCATTTTCATTATAAAACTCATTTGTTCCTTCCAAAAAAAAAACATAAGTAACAAAGATATTTTTATGATGGTGAAGTATAATATATAATTTTTTTGAAAACCTTCATTCATTTGTTAAAAGAACCATTAAAAGCTAACAAACCATATTTTAATTTTTTTGGAATAATTATATAGAATTGTACATAAATTTAACTAAAACAAGTGTTTGGTACAAAAACATTTGAGACAATGTTATAGGCCAAAGCCTAATGTGTGATCATTGGTTCAATAATAAAACAAGAAAATAATACATCATCCTTTTACTTATTTGTCTGCTAATATCTTTTATGTGCATCAAGATTTCTTATAATATTAAGTTAAAATAGGTTATGCTAATTGCCATGGATTAAAATTCAAATTACTTAATCATAAAAGTAAATTAATATATTATTGGGTTATCAACACGAAGAGTCTTAAATTTCATCACATAAGAAGAAAGTTCAACATAATAGAACTCATAAAATTGTTCAAATACTAGTGTATGTGAAAATGAGAAATTCTCTTATAATTCTTTTGAAGTAAATTTCTTTCATGTATCTTACTTTTGGCCCCATGAACCTTATTGAGTTTCTAGGGTTATACAACCAAGCTGAGCATAGTAACTGAATTCTTTCACTATAAGGTTGTGTCCACTTGAAATCGTCTCTCTCCAGGTTATACCTTTCATACGTCTCTTTGTCTACCCAGAAACTGCTAGAACTGTTTCCAATAACTACTTAATACCTTATAAGAAAATTTATAACCAACATGTATAGAATACAATTATTCTAAGTATATAGCATGTGAATTAATAACCATGTCATAGCATCATATCTCACAAAAAATGTACCTTTATAAATTAATCTATTTTATATACCTTTGTTGTTAGGTTGCATTCTAATAATAATAAATCATAAGAACTATAAAGTTTATAAATATCTATCTTTCATGCTTATGGTTTTCAGTTCTTATAAGTGCAACTTTTCCACAACATTAAAATTCTTTTTTGACTAGTTGTTATATTAAATTCCACAAATTCACTTTCTTGTCACTACAACAACATGAATTCCTTTCATCGAATTGCTTTCAAAACAACCCAAGAAATTTCATTCTAATATAACCTTATGAAAACACTAATCTCTTTCCCAAAATTCAATTCTCACAAGGCTGCTACCCTTTTGTAGATTACTCCCCAAGTCTCCAAGCCTTTTAGCATGTTGCCTTGTCAATTCCTTTTCCCAACTTCTCATCTCCCTCCAATAGCTAAAGTCCTTCATTTCTATTACTGAGTAACTTGCCATTAGTAGTCCTCTCTCTTGCAAAATTTGGTTGCCATTGATTGAGCTTTAACAACTATTTCTACATTAAGATTCCATCTTTATCATTAATGATTAGAAAAAATTAAAAAAAAAATAAAATGTTAATTGTTGGGAATGTAAGGTACCAAGAGAGGGTTGGGGGCCAGGGGGTAAATTAATATTATAACATTTTCTATTTTGTTTTAAAATTATCCAATTTAAGTGCTTAATGATAGATCTTATAGATTGTATTTAATATTTTAAACCCCTTTTTATAGTTATATCAACTTATTACAAGAGATAAGAAATTTTATGAATACATACAAGTATGTAGAACAATGTAAGTATTACAAAGGATGGCATAATAGCTTAGTGTTGTTCAACTTATCCACAATCTTATGTCAACCCCCAAAGTAATACGTTTGGGCAACACTAACCTAGTCAATCCTTTATCATAATAGAGTGGAACAATTTAAGTACAAATCAAAACCTTTCCTACATTAGCCACATTAAATTCCACACCATACTTTCTGGCTAGAAGCTTGGCCAAACTCTCCACACTGCATGAGCTAGAGTAATGGACAACTTCATATTATATGGACTAGAACAAGGACAACCTCTTCATACTATATGGTCTAGAGCAAGGCCAACCTCTCCATAATATGTGGCTTAGAGTAAGGACAAGAAGAGAAAATACAAAGAATTGAATAATAAGCACAAGCTTACTTGATTGTGAACTTAATGTAGAAATATAAGCACAATATCTAATAGAATGAAAAACAGTGGAACCAATTTTGTGAAGATGTTGGTGATATCGAATGATGAAAAATGTTGTATGGAATAGCTTCACAACTCATTGTTCATACACCAAATAATGTTTTATATGATGTAAAAAGGAGATTTTATATAATCTCACACTCTTTGAAATGATTTAACAAGATTAGCTTATAACACTCATGAAAGCTTCTCTATGCATGTCAACTTCTTCCTAAAACATACTTATGTATCATCAGTCAATTTTTAAGGTCTAGAAGTTTTTGTATAGTCTTTAAACAATAAATGTTTCCTTCTCTAACCTCGAACATTCGAATAATGGGTAAATTCCACTTTCTATTGGTTAACACAACGTATTGCTTGTTTTACATTGCTTATACTTTAACATTTATATATTGTGCATTAATAAGAGATGTACCATACTAAATTCTTTGGTGTTTGGAAAACATATTGGGTAAACCACATCAATTTAAACATATTGTATGTTAACAACTAATGCACTATATGATAATCTTGGGTTTGTGAAATATAATTTCTAAATAAGTATTTTATTCATATTTGTCTTTCTAATATACAATACATAGATTCATATTGTATGAAAATATTTTATTATTAAGCAATAGTTTATGTTAGTTGTATATTTTTCAATAACCTAATCTTATCATATGTTTAAAACATTATTCCATACAAAATATTTATTTTTAAATTCCTTACTTTTCTCATAGTCTTCTTATCGTACGGCTTAGTTTGGTCTTTAATTACTTAGTTTATTTGAACTAATTATACAGTTTGATAATATGATTGTATTGCATGATTGCCCAATGTGACAATTAGAAAACTAGCTTGGACTTTCCTTTCACATCTTTGCACACTCAATGTATACCATTAGTATTGTATGGTGTGTGTAATATACCATAAAATTAGTATAATTTAAACTTTTTTCTACTTTTCTTTCTAAATTTAGTTTTCATTATTCTTTAATAACTTTTCTTTATATAGGCACCCATTTGTATGTACAGAATCATTAGTATGAAATATGAAAAATTCTTCATTGTGCTTAGGATTTAAAATTTAAAGCCATATTCTTCTAAATGAAATATTTATGTATAGTGATTGTGTAATATCTTGAGTACTAGATAACCTTACATGTCAACCCTTACATATATCCATAATTATGAAAAATCCTAAAATTCTTCTAGGACCTATAAATCTTTAGGGTGGTGATACTTCATCTTCTTAGCTTTAAATGGTTGGACTTGTAGATATAGAGGCATCATCCATCCATACCATGATGTGTGATTTTTGTTATCTGCATAACTAATTATTAACCAGTAACACACTATATAGACATATTAGATCAATAATTAAGCATTTAAAGAGTCTCTTATCATCAAAACGAGATATTATCTTTACGTTTCATTGGGTTCAACATTAATTTATAGTCAATTAAAACCTTAGGCATAATCATATTTTTTAAATGTTTGATCCAAAAGATCTATAAAAATGTTTTGCACCTCAAACCCTACTTATTCTAAAACGTTTGCATTTTTTTTATTTTGATTGAAATTTTCCTAGTTTTTCTTATCTTAAAATCTTATTTATAATAAATTAATATTTATTTTTTCTATAAGAATAATATCCCATTGTATGATCAAAATATTTCAAATTTTTACAAAATTAATATCATTAGGATCCAAATAAAATAGAATATGTTTCACAAAATTTATAAAATTAAATGATGTTATTTAATAATTTAGTAAAATTTTCTTTTTGCAAATATTTATAATAATATTTTTTTAACTTTAGCACTTTGTTTGTATAGTCAATTCAAGTCATATTTTTTAGAATATTTGTATCATTAGATTCTTAATAATTTGAAGTTCTTTTTTTTAAGAACATAGCCCTCTTTTTTTAAAGATGCATAATTTTTTGAAAACGTTTTATAATTTATAAAAAATATTATAATTTATTAAACCAATTTTAATGGAATTCATTACCTTTGATGATATTAATAAATCTTTTGCCCCTTTTGAGGTTTGACTTATTGTTTTATGAAGAAATTTTATCAACTTATTATCATATAATTTTAAATTTTCTAAAAAAAATATTTAAATAATTCTCATACCTTTAAGATATTATAAATTCCTTTCTTCTTAAAAGAATTTGTTTTCTAAAATCTACAACAACTGAGGCCACATTTGTTGTATTTTCTTTATGATGTCTAGGATACATAACCTTCAGATGCCTTTAATATTTTTATGTTCTCTCAGTTTGCCTATCAATATGAGGATGAATGGTAGTGCTAAATATTTTTTTGTTTCAAATCATCAATCTTTTCAAAAATGAGATGTGAATTTTTGTTCATGTTAAAAAAAATGGCCCTTATTTTTGTTGAAGCCATACAATCCAACCCACATAAATGTATGCTAAGCTTTGCGCTATGTATGTGTTTTAGATTGGTGAAAAATGAGACAACTTCATTAATCAATAAATAGTGACTTGAATTTCATCCTATTGGCATGAATATCTCCTCCCATTTTCCTTTGATTATGGGAAGCATTTGAAGGAACCCACTTGTCTTTTGGTTCTCTCCCATAACTTGCTAGCAAATTAATTGTCAAACGATAAAGTCCTAAGTATCTTTTGTCATACCAAGACACTAGAATTTCTTCTTGATATTTTGGTACATCTTGGTCATATAAGGATGAATAATATATTAAGTTCCATGAGCAACTTATCGCAATGTATGTTTATTCTTTCGATGAGCTAATACATAAACTCAATTTTTGAAATATAAAATTTTGTTATTTTAGTTTAGATTAAACTTGGATACTTGGCCTTCCAAAAGTTTAGGCTTTATCTATTGTTACTCTTCATCTTTTATTTGTAAGTTATTAATGTGCTAATTCTAGTTTACCTAAATCACTAGTTGAATAGAATTTGTTTTGTCTATAAGAGATATGGAATTTAGTCAAAGCTTATCCATTTCAAAACATAACTAAGCTTCCTCTAAATTATTTCTCAAATTTAATAATTTGCTCTTCCAGTTAAAGCATTTACTGCCATGTTTACCTTCCTTAAATGATATATTATTTGAATATCATAATCTTTCATTAGTGTTTAGTGATCAAGGTATCCTTGACTTTGCAGTTATATAATTATTGTCCTTATATTTTTAATGCAAAGTTTATAGTAGTTAGTTTTAAATCATGTAAATTCTTGTCATGAGGTCTCAATTTTCTTGAATCTTAAGCTATGACTATTTTATTTTGCATTAGTACTACTTGTAATCCTTAGAAAGATACATCAATGAATATTTAAAATTTTTCATTTTCATAAATAATGCTAATGTCAATTTTTTTTTGAGAATTTAGAAGCTCATCTAACACTCTTGGTCCTATATAAATGGAAGCATATTTTTTTAACCACGTTAATGGAATAGTTATTTGTAAGAATTCTTTGAGAAAGTTTTTGTAGTATTTGACTAATCCTAAAAAAGTAGTAACTTGGATAACATTTGTTGGTCTTGGATAGTCAACTACTACTTCCCCCTTTTTGTGGGTCCACAACCAAACCTTTTGTCTAATTATGTTGCCCAAGAAGGATATTTTGTAGATAAAAAAATTCATTTAGATAATGTTTCATGCAGTTGAGTTTCCTTTAAATTTCATAAAATTAAATTTTGGTACTTCTCATGATCACTTGTTCTTTGGAGTTAATTAATATATCATTTATGTCCCATGCCTTTTGAAATTTGATGATAACAAAATAAGGCTTTTGTGTCTATTATATTTTGTGATATCAAGTGCTAGCTCAACATTCAAGTCATGGATCTAAAGGATTCTATTGTTGGTGGAGTGATTTCACAACTAGAGCTCATCTTCTACAACTTGTCTTGGTTATATGGTTACACCATGCACTCATTAATATATGGCACATAAGATTGCCTATAGTTCATCTTATGCATACTCCTAAGTAATCATCCATGCTCATTTGATAAAACACAACTTTTTCTAAGTAACATTCAAATATTGGGGTTTGATTAGTTAAATTAACCATGGGATTAACTTACAACATATTTTCTTTTGAAACACACTTGAGACATGGCTTTGATTGAAATTTGCATAATGATTATATTGAATGATGTCTTTTACCATATTGGTATGATCTATTTATCATTTATTTGTCTCATGATAGACTTAGTTAGTATTACATGTCATGTTAATATTATGGCCTCATTGTATTATTATGACCTCCATTTTTTTAGGTAGACCATGTATTGCTTAGTCATACAAGTCAAAACCTTCTATAAGTAATGCATAAAACGAGGGTGTGTTTTGTGTTTTCAACAAATTCAGGCATCACATAGTATGAAGAAGTATGTTGTACTTGTGCAAACCACTTCCTTCGCAAAACTATTAAAGTAAATTAAGCAAGGTAATGTTAAAATGGCATCATAACAATATATTCTAGTGTTGTATGTGCATAATTGTCATACAGTGAATAATGTAATCTAACTAGTATACCTTCATATAAATATGATATTAATATTGTCCACATATAAGTAAGTCACTTAA
The DNA here is from genome assembly GCA_023846275.1 of Vanilla planifolia. Taxonomy (NCBI): domain Eukaryota; kingdom Viridiplantae; phylum Streptophyta; class Magnoliopsida; order Asparagales; family Orchidaceae; genus Vanilla; species Vanilla planifolia. The sequence goes on from CM043868.1 coordinate 6,560,340, forward strand.
AACTCTATGTTAATACTCTAAAGGAGCACTTTCATATTAATGTGATCCTACCATCATAATTTTACAAAGTATCTTAAAACTTTAAAGGGATGAATTTTGTGAAATTGCTTATTGAATGTGTATGATCCTTAATCAACTTCTATATATGCATGACACAATGTATAATACTTGAATGATCTCCATGATTATCTAGTACAAAGTTATCAATACCTGAGATAGTTTTTATATTTGTGTGAAGAACAAGTATCATACAATACAATGACTCGTATTATTTTGTATGATATACTTTAGGTAACTGTGATACATGAGTTGTAAAGGAGTGCCACTAATTCATCCTTTTTATACACTTATCATTGTGTACAATCTCCCATTTGTTATAGTATGAATGCAAATTAACACTTATATTGGCTAGTGAATTCCTTTGGAAATCTAATTTTTGAGAATTTAGAATTTCTAAATGCATGCTAAATTACATTAACAGTATAAATAACCTTTTTAGTATACTGAAAAGGAGAATGAATGTACATGCAAATCTATAAGAAGAAGAGCAATATTTTGAATGTAGGTATAACATGGATTTAGTAAAGGATCTTTAAAACCTACTATTCTATCACACACTACCTTATGTAAATCTAATAAACCCAATAAAAAAGTATCTAAATACCAACCTACTAGAAAAAATAGAGTTAGTAGTAAAATGTCGAGGACAATGATTGTAAATAAGCATGGGTGATGAAGAAAACATCTCAAATTTAAACATCTGATTTAATACAATTGAAAGAAAAAACATCACATAATATCTAGTTACTATAATGTATGAAAAGCTACAAATAAAAAATTGATACAAAATTTAGGAATAAAATAGAACTAACTTCACTTATAAAAAGTCTCTTTATCTCTCTCTTATATGAACAAAATATAGCTTAATGTCAAACTTAGGATCTTAAGCTCTCATCTAAGGACCTCTAGATTTATGAGTGTTGAATCTTGGCTTTTAAGGTAAATGAGGAATGGGTATGATGTGCTTAATATCTAAATTGCTAGCTTCAATAAATTGAATAGTATAACCTATACTATTGTAGTTGATGAATAAAATGTAGTAAATAATGCAATGCATGAAAAATTATAAATGAATACATCTTTGCTTATATGCATCCAACTTAAGTACAGACATAGTCATTGTAGTACTAGAATCATATAATGCTCATATTATTTCACATCTTTTTCTTTCATTAAATATTGGAATTTGTTTTGTTTTTCTTTATTTTCGTCTCATCTTTTTCATATTATTTCCTTTTATGATAGCTATTCAGTTTCTTAGAGGATCCCATACCCTAACATCATCCTCATAATCTTTATCATATTCAACACCATTATTGTCAACATCTTTTGTTGATGAGGATGGGGCCTCCATTATACAGTGGCCCCATCTCTAAGTGCCTACAATAGTAAGTGTGAAGTCACCACCCTCTATTGCCAATAACTTGAGCTAGCAAGAAATCGGTATCTATTATGTTGTGGTCCATCTTTTAGTGTGCATGATAATAAGGTGTGAAGTATATATTGTCTATCAAGTCATTGCATGACAAAGTCATAGAAAAAATATTTTATCTTTATTTTCTTTCTTTTTTTGTGATCAATCAGATCATTAGGTAATAACAAACTTCTTTATTTCTCATTCTTTTTCTTTATTATCATATGTTTTTATTTATCACCTTTTAGGTTTACACATTTAAATATATACATGCATACATACATACAAATATATATATATATATATATATATATATATATATATATATATATATATATATATATATATATATATGCAATTGAGCTTATAACATATGCAATTGATGCTATGTCATGTAGATGCTCTTTTCACAACACATTCTACAATAATAGCTAAGGAATTTAGTAACTACTTATATCAAAGTTACTAAATTTTTTTCTATATGATGATTTTGAGAGGTCTCCTCCATGACATTTCCCTTTTTTTTATCTCTCCTTCTTAGATCTCTTCTTCCTTATTCCATTTAAGCTCTTCTCTCTCTCTCTCTCTCTCTCTCTCTCTCTCTTATTTTGTTGCATGAACTTTCTAAGAATTAGTCAAAGCATGATAGCACTAGAGCTTATCTTCTTATTTAATAAGAAGTTTATTCTAACATTGAATTTAATTTTTTCTTTTTTAACTCTAAAAGCTCAAAAAAAATTGCAAATGGCCTTCAAGAAATTCAATTTTCTTACTTCTAAATTTCTTTTGAGACCTTCATGGTGATGTACTCCACCTTTAGATCTAATCACCACTATCTAGACAAGCTTTTTAAGATGTTGATTTGTTAATAAATTCTCATGTTTTGTATCTTACATGCATAAGTCCAATAAATGAAATACTTAAAAAAAACCAAATTCAGAGTTAATTAAGTGGGTTATTACATTCTCTTTACCTTATGGGAAATGTTTCCCAAAGTTTAGAACAATTCAATATACTATAGATGCATGCCTTCCTTTAATTTCTAGGTTGCTTTTTCTATTTGGTTTTTCTAATGCACCTTTTCCATGGGAATGACTTCATTCCTCAACCACTTTTCTTCTGGGCATGAATTTAACTAGCTACATTGATAGAACATGATGGGCTTGACTTCAATTCCTTTGGATTATACTATTTTATGTTGGATAGATTTAGAATATATCTTAGAGATGACACTCGAAAGACATTATGAACACCCAATATTTATGAGAAAAATAGATAAAATTTTCTCTAATATTTGAAATTTCTAATGTGCTTAAATTTTGACTTTCCTACTTTAGTAAATTAGATGACCCCTTTTAAGGGGCTTACTTTAAAAAAGACATGATTACATTTTTAGAATTCAATATTCTTAACTTTTTTTCAAAGTATTTCTTTTGATAGTATTTTTTAGCTTAAAACTTGCCTTTATTTCTCTTAGTCTTCTTTATGGCCTATAAATAAAATCAACTTGAAATAATTGTCTTTCCTTAACAACAAACAAGCATAATGAGGATAGGCAACTATTATTGAATGCAAATTCTATCAAAAGTAGGTGACACTCCTAAACACCCCAAAAATCTATTACATATAGTTTCATTAGACCTTTATGAGTCTTTATAGTGTTTTAGTCTGTTCATTTTCTCCAAAATCAAGAGGTAAATTTAGGATTTTGATAAGAGATTTCCAACTTAGGAATTTGTAGTCTAATAATCTAGCAAAAAGATTGTTTTGATAAGTCAGAAGTATGTAGACTTAATCAGTCTATCCATAACTCCAAAGTAGAATCATATCTTGCAAGCGTCTTTTGTAACCTAACAATGAAATTCATTGTTACTCACCCCTCTTCCATTCGAGAATAGGCAAGGGTTGCAATAAATCTCTTGGTTATTGTTGTTTACTTTTACCCTACCTACACGCAAGATATCTCTTAATCCATTCTCTTAGAAGCCTATTATGAATAGCTCCTTGTTTAGTGATTTCTCTTTGAAAATATCACCAAGTATTCATTCCATACTCTCTTTGGTTTCAAATGTCATAGACCAATAAGATTTTACTTAGCTCATTCTTAAACCACATCAAACTAATAAAGGATATGCTCTTATACTAAATATAATATTTGGTTCTCATTATGTTAAGATATTGTCTCCTTGGATCACCCTATCTTAACCAAGATAAGTTTGATCCTCAAAAGATGTCTCAATATCTTAAGATCATAATATAACATATAAACAATAGAATCACTTAATAGAAATTACGGGACAATATATCTCTATATCCCTTCACTAGAAGCCTATGAGTCACTCCTTATTTAATGATTCTTCTCTCAAGATATTACAAGGTATTCACTCCCTACTTTTTTTAATCTTGTATGCCATAATTGGTAAGACCTAAAAGCAATACAAAATTTTTTAGTATTTATAGTGAGTTTTGAAAATTGACTTAGCCAAATCCATCACATTACTTTTTAAATTATGATATCAATTCAATCTTGGAAATCATGAAAGCACCTTATAGTTAGTCAAATAGCTCATTAATTCTCTATAGTGAGTATTTATTCTTAATTATTAATTTATTCAACTCTTAGTAGTTTATGAAACTCTATAGACCATCATCTTTCTTTTAACAAATAAGAGTTTTTCTACTCAAGAGAACAAACTAGGGTGAATGAAGCCTTTATCCAACATTTCCTAAAATTGTACCATTACCTTTGCTAATTCTACAAGTTTCATCCTTTCCAAAGCTTTGGATAATGACTCAAACTCTAAAAACCAATTGAATTTTTAACTCAATTTCTTAATAGGGGGGAAGACTAGGAAGAGTCTTAAGAAAATATTTTGGTACTCATAACTCACTAACACATCTTACAACTAAGTAAGCTTATAATCCATTATCAAAATGTATAACAAAAATCCTTCACTATCCTTCATTAAAATTTTTTGAGCATTAAGTGTAGAAATAATTTAGATTCCTCTCCCTCTAGCAAAGAATATTATTTCTCTTAATTTGGAGTGATCAAATTGATTCTCTTCACAACATAATCAATAAGCACATGTTGTTAGTTAACCAATCCATGCACAACATGATATTAAATTTAGTTGATGATAGAACGAGAAATTAAATAGGAAATTAATTTCCACATAAGTTTATCTATTCCCAAATGTATGCATCTATAAAGAGGTCACTCCTATCTACCTATTTCACAAATAATTTATTTTTCATTTGAATTAAATTAACAAGCAGTGCATCAAGCATATGACATGATATATATGAATGCAAGGTACCACTATGAAATAAAATAATTACTAGAAATTTATGAAATAAAATAATACCTATAATCACATCTATAGAGCTTGGAGCAATTTGTTAGGTGATGGTATAAAGCTTAGGCTAACCACCATAACCTATTAATTATGATTAGCTTGTACTCCCTTAGATAGTTGTTAAAGCACTCCCTCTACTTCTATTTTTGACAAGTTTATTAGCAATGTAACCACTAGGTAGGGAAGAAGCCATCTTTAATGCTTACTGAGGGCAAGCATTATGCATATGTCCAACTGTCTTCAACTAAAGCATTTAGGTTAGCCTCCCCTTGCTTAATAGACTCCATGATAGAACTTGTTGCTATCTAAACAATGGGGTATGTTGCTATTAGATTGGTGTCCATGCTATGACCATTGGCATCAGAGTCTACCTGGCTTGGTTGGAAATGCTTAAACTATTTGTAACCTTTAACCTTTTAAAAGATCTTCTTAAAGGGATTTTTAAAATTTCATTGTCAAGACCACCATTTTTTTTCATTGCCACCATTTTGTGACCTTCAAATATTTCCAATTGCTATTCAATAGACATGGCTTGTTCCATAAGCAATACAATATCTTTGATCTTGTAAGTGATCAAAGTAGCCTTATACATTGTTGGGTTTTCCTTGAAATGGAAGGACTTATCTAATTTCATATCCATAATTTAGCTTTTCTATAATAAAATAACATAATTATAATAAATCTTACTTATGTGAATGTCATTCCAATATCCTTATTAAGAATTCCATCTTAATGTTCTATCTTTTGGCTATAGAATCACTTTATAATGCTTTATCAACTTATATTTAATAAACTTGGTAAAATGCATCCAAATACCAATCTATTCAATGACAACATACTTAATAACAAAATATCAAGAACACTAATTATAAATGATGAAGGATGATGAAGAAAACATCTCAAATATAAGCATTTAATTTAATAAAACTAAAAGAAAACTTATTATGTAACATTGAGGTACCACAATATATGAAAAATTGGAAACTAAAATTGATACAATATCTGACAATAAAATATATACTACCCTCACATATAAAATCTCTCTCTCTCTCTCTCTCTCTTAGATCCACAAAATTCATCATGATCAAACACTTAAGGTCCTTAGCTATCATCTAAGGATCCCTAATAGGGAATGAGCATGATTTACTAGTTATAAGAAGTAAAATAGTTTAGTAATGTTTTAATATAGTTGATAAATAAAATGAAGTATTAAATAAATCAATATATAAAAAATTATAAATGAAAACATAATATCAGTGCATCTATGCATATATGCATTTAACTGAGGTATACATGTTGTCATCATATAGTACTTGTATCATATTGTACTCTTATAATAAAATTCCTTTTTCCTTTCTTTTTTATATTAGAATTCATTACATGTTTCTTTATTTTTTTTTCATTTTTTTCATAATATTGTTTTTCTATATTTAGATTTCATATCATCATGATCATGGAGGCAACACTCTTATTACCAAAATATTTTGTTGACAATAGGGTGTGGAGCTTATCTAATCATCATGAAGTTGTCACCCTTTATTGTGAACATCTGTTTGATGAGGATGGGATCTTTGTCAAGCTGTGGCATTATTTTTGAGTCCCCATAATAATAGAGTATGAAGTCTATCTCATCTATTACATTGTTGTGGCAATAATAGTCTTCTTTTTTCTCTTTTTTTATTTTATTTCTTTCTTATCATATATTCTAGGGGCCTTTTGGGTTTATACATATAAATACACACACAGATATATATATATATATATATATTAATAGTAACAAAGTGTCACCATGAGATCAATACATATGCAATTAATGTTATTCCATGTTGATTATTATATCATTACACATTCTATAATAGTAGCCAAAGAATTTTGTAACTGACTTATATGACAATTACTAAGTTTTCTTACTTAAAGGCTCTAAGTTGTCTTTTCCATAGCCTTTTCATTCTCCTTATCTATTCTCATTTTTTATGCAATTTATATTACATTTTGTTGATGCTACTCACATTTTTATAACAAAAGAACCTAAAGATGCTTTTACAAACCATTCTTAAACAAAATGCCATACTTTTACATCTTTGTCTTTGTATCATATAACATGATCCCCATTATCATATTATATGATACATTTCATACAAAGGTCAAACAAGGGATTGTATGGATGAGCTCTATTATATCATGTGAGGCACAACATACAAGAGGGGAGGGGTGAAGTGTGTGTTTAACAAGATTTTTTTATTTCAAAAAATATTTTAAATAAAAAAAATTTCCTAAGAAATAAAAATTTATTTTTTAAAAAAATGTAAAGTGCATAATAATAAAAAAATGCTCAATGGATTTTTTTGGTCATTCAGACAAAACCTCTGCTTATTTTCGACCTCAATCACTAATTAGGCATACATTAACTACTCTTTTTTCCCATGGTCAATAGGGGTAAAATAATTATAAACTAGTGCTCCAATAAGACACCAAAATCTATAAAAAATTAGCTACACATAAAAATCAAAAGGTTTACAAAAATTAGTGTATACCAAAATTCCAACATCTTCAAATCCTTTTAGTATGAGTGGCACAATAAGCTATTGATATAGATGTTACTAGGATGATGCAAAATAATCATAAAAAAGAGCTGTAGAAATAAGATTGAAAGAACCCATAGCTCCCACAAGTATGTTGAAAATTATATGCATGGCTTTGGACTTCTCTTGGGTAGTTTTAAAATTTTAAAGTTGATTAAACAAAAAACAAATATCGTTAAATAATCTCTATTTATAGTATAAACAATAATATACTAAAATAACTCCACCAATGGCTAAAATTGGCTTTTTTAAAAGCTAACCATTACAGGAAATATAAAATTTAGGCAAAAAATAATTACTATCCAATTCAAGATAGACAAAATAAGCATTGTCTTATTAGAATAAGATATTATTCATGAAGGTAGAGAACCTCTCAACAATTTGATCATATTTTTGTGATGAATAGCTAGATGAAAAAGCATTATTCACAAATATGAAGAAGATAATAACCATTTGAGCTTTCAATGAACTACTAGATGAAGTTCACTATTTAAAAGGGATGACATGATTTTGATTATTTGATAACAAAAAGTGCCATTGGATGAGATTGGTTCACTCTAGTTTGGAAGCAAAAAGTGATGACTTTTTAGTCCCACATTGCAAAGATTCACATGTATTTTGTGTTTATATCATTTCTTATGTGCATATAAGTTGGCCTAATAAGGTCGGCTACCCCTTCGTGCTCTTTGAAGGTCATCACATAAGCACCTACATGCATATTTAAATAAGTTTGACCTAACATGATCTAATTACTTAACATTCACAAGTCCAACTTGACTCATTATGCCTAATCCAGGTTTAGGGGTGATCCCCTGATTGGATTAACCCAATTTGCTATAGAATTCATACCTTGGCTAGGAATTAGCGTGATCTGACTTAGTTTTAGTTGGTCTTATAACTTTTGACTTCCTAAGGCCTAGTGCCTAACCCTGTGGGCCTCTTGACCCGAGCTTTTGGGTTTAGTTGAGTTAGATTCTTATGATAAATTTTTTTAGTTTATATATATATATTTTATATTAAAATATTTTTTTATTATAATATTTTAAAATTTAAAAATACTTAATTTAAAGACTAAATGTGACCCAATGCATCCCCAAGAAACTAACACTTGCATGAACCTTGGTGATCCTAAGTGCCATAATTGTAAAGAAAAGAAAGGTTTAACATACTAATCATATAAATATTTAGAAATATAGTTCTTTGTAGATTAGCCACTCCACAAAGAACTTGGTCCTTGCCTCAAAAAATTAATAAACAAAGCTATCAATCTCCATTCACTTTAGATGCTATAGTCTTTCCTCCATCAAACCCAAACTACTATAATATAACTTAAGATTTAAAAGAAATTATACTGAGATCAAAAAGAAATTAGTAATATTTAGCTTGGTTTTGTACTCATCACAATGAAGGGTACAACAAAACATTGTTATGAAGTCATCAGATTTTTCTAATATTCTCCTCATATTTGTATGACCCATAAAAGAAATGAGTTTGACAAGGAACTAAATAGGAAATGTCATTAGAGTAGTTAATGAACTGATAGTACATGTCCAATTAGCTTATCATATTTGTATGATATTAATGATCATTAGTAAAAAAGGTTCATATTAAATGTTTGGCATTGTTTCTTTCTTGAACCAAATATATTGTCTAATTATCATGGTATATTAATACAATAATCAATTAATAGACCTAACCTTATTAGGTAGAGAGGCCTTTGCTAGCCCCATTGTGTAAATCATACCAGATGATCTAGTCTACCATCTTTTATGATTATTGTAGCTAGAAAACACCAATATGACACCCGACCCCAACACCACCAAAGCTAGATATAATTGATTTCCAAAACACTCCAAATAGAAATTATATGATTTATGAAAAGGAACTTAAGTAGGATCTTTGTCATCTTATCATGCTTTTTAAGGCTCTTATACACCACTAATTTCTTAAACCTAACATATGCTTCTAATAAATTAAATACTTAGAAAGAAATTTGGCATTAACTAAGTGAGCTTTGATAATTTGTGAGCCTAGCTACATTTTATTCCTTGTTTCATAAAAACATAACATATTTCTTGGTAACAACTACCTAGCTCATTTTGTTATATTTTGTAAAAGTGCTGAATATTTAGTTACAAGTATTGTTATAACTCTTTTAAGTTTGTTGCATAGTTCTTCAAAGCATGTTATGAATTCCGTTATGAATCTCTCTTTGTAAGGTTTACCTTTATGAACTGTAGTAATATGGAGTGGTTGATTTAGTAGAAGGATAGTCATTTGACTGAACATGGATGTAACCATCAGTAAGGTTGAATTATCAAAAACTCATTTGTGAGTTTCTTCTTTTATTTGATATTTCTTAGATTGCAACTCACAAAAAAGTTTTTGAAAAACTAATCGAAATTTTGTTAAAATGAATTAGTAAGCTTTTTCTTGTCTCATTGAGCTAGAGTTGTTACAATACTTTTTATTATTGTATTTAAAGTTTTAAAAGGTCATAATTTACCACCCTCTTGTGGGAAACATGCCTCAATTAGTGGTATTAGATCATGTAGCATTAATGGAATATTCCTTGAGATAAGATCCATCATTTACTCTCTTTGGTGTGTATGAATTGTAATTAGGCTTATTTAACATAATGCATTACCCTTTGTTTGTTGGAAAGCATTTTTACTTATGTAAAAACTTTTTCAAAGCCTTTATTCAAAATGTAGACTACAATTTGTGGGATTTATTTAAATAAATATTTAATATTTCTAATTTGAAAAATGAATGATCTATTCTTAACTTAATGATAAAGAACTAAAAAGTTTGTATTGTGCCTAACCACAAGACATTAGCATGAAAATTTGTCATTTATCCATTGGTTATGAGTTAATGTAGAAGTTAGACAATGGTATAGTGTTGGGGAACCACACATTGTTGTTGAAAATGAGGAAGTAAAGAAGTACACAAGAAAATAAGGTGGAAAAGGAAGGTCATTAAAGGGAATTCTGAGTTAAAGTCTTATGATAAAGGTATATTGTATACATCTTGCTCAATTAATGATTCTCTATCTTATTCCACTAATGAATTACCTTATTGGTCTTAATAACTTGAAATAACTTAAGAAATCAATTAAAATTTATACTACTCACTATAAGAAAAAATTATTCTAAACATCAAAATAATGTTTTTTAGTTGTACAAACATTATGGTGTTCTAAATGAGGCAAATATATCATTAATTGAAAAAAATAAATAACAACATTTTTATTATCTCAAATTCTAAAGAATCAAATTAAGAAAATCAAATTGCATTATTTGATCAGGCATCATGCTACTTGAAAGAAAAAATGATTTGTTGAAAAATGAGAATTTGGAATTAAAAGAGAAACTAATGTGCTTTTACGTAATGGAAAAAGAATTTAATGGTTTCAAGGAAAAAATTGTTAATTCCTATTCACATGTGTTTTCTTGTGCTTCATTACGTACTCATGAAAAAATGATGTATTATAAATAGATCTATGTATTCAAATGTTTCATCAAAAGTTGTGTGCAATTATTGTTGTAAAATCGGTTATATATCATTTGAATTTAGGAAGTTCATTTGTTTGAAGAGAAATAACTTTGTTTGAATTCCTAAGACATGCATTGAGTGATAACCCAGCTAAATCATTTTTCTCATACACTAAGTTCAATTGTGAACCTAAGAAATTTTGGTTTCCTAAGGTTAAGCTTTGGTGGGTATAAAGGTGTGTCTCCATAATAAGGACCTATGGAGGAAAAACTTTTGAGTTTTTTTATTATGACTCACTTTTCAAAATCTACAATCTATTGAGTCAAATAAATATTGTATATATTTAATAGATTTAATTAAATTTTTAGTAGTCTAAAGTATTTACATAAATATATATTTACATGTACATAACATCATCCAAGAGTATTAAGTGTCAAAGAATAATCTTGGGATGTTGAGATTAGCTCATCCTTGTGCTTTGAATGAGTAATTTACTATTTATGGTTTGAGAAGAATTGGAGAAATTATGACTAAAGTAATTAAACTCATGCTTTGTACTATGAATCAAATCATGAAAAATAAAATAAAAGAGTTTGAATGAGTAGACTAAATTATGTCATTCATACATTTGTTATACATCTCATCAAGTAGGTACAAATGACTCTTATGTGTAGAATTAGTGTTTAAAGTGTTAAATACTTTATACAGCTCATCATACAAGTATGGCATCCTTTTAATCATAAAATGATAAAGTGTTTCTTTTGCAATCTAGAAATTAATAAGGGTAATGGTTCACAAGTCATTCTAAAGGCAACCTAAATAGTTTTGTTAATATTCTCATGGTTATATCATCCTTATGGCTGAGCTATGAAAGTCCTTTTTTTAGGAGGAGATAAATTGAGTTTTGACAAGCACGCAATGCAAGATTGACACATAAAAAGTGAAATGCTTAACTTTGAGGGCTTATTTCATTTAATATTTCCTTAGTTATACTACAATGGCAGTGGGAGATGATCACTAATGGCTTACTCCTTGGATCCCCTTACAACATGTTGAAAGGTTAGAGCTTTGATATTTTGTTAGCTCTTTTTATCAATAATTGTGTAAGAAAATCCCAAGGTTGGACATCAAAAGCTTTCTTTTCATAAAAGAGTTCTTGCATAAAAGGAGTTTTTCAATGACTTCCCTTTCTTTTGGAATCTAATTGCACCATTAAGGTGCAAGAAGTTAAGAAAGTCTAAGGCCTTATTACTAGAAACTTAGACATCATTTTCACAAAAAAAATGTGTAGGTGCAAATTGATATGAAATTATCAAATTGAGTTTTATTCTATTTTTTAAGGAGATATTTATGTCATCTTAGCTTCTATGCTAGAGCCATTATTCTTGACCAACAATTGGCCAACTCCAATTTTGAGTAACTACTAACATGAATTCAGCACTTGTAGTATAGGAATTTTTTAAACTAAATTTGCTTGACTTAGAGTGTATTATTGCTAAACAATGGACCAATAATGGTAAATGGTTCAATAGAGCCTTATTCAGTTATTTAACTATTATAGTAGGAAATGCTTTGAGCCAACCTTAAATTATCAAGGGTTTATCTAGGCATTTCCTTACCCACTTTTGTTTACTTTTACTAGACCATATGAACTAATTACCCATGAAGTAGAGCTTTGTTAGTGTGCAATCATGTATGAAATCATTTAATTTAGAGATGTGTTCTAACATGGGATAAGTGTGACCTTTGTATTCTTGAACCTTCTTAATGACATTGAAGTTGCCATTGACTATCCAAGGAAGAATATTTGTCTTTGACATCATTTTTAAATCCCTTTGGAGAACCCATTTATCAATACAAGAATACTTTGCATACACAAATGTGCAATGCATCATCTTCTTATTGTGTTCTATCACCATATGTAGACATTAGTCCTCATTTTGGATTATTTGGTATTAAAAGTCTTGTATCTAGAATACACATATTTTGTTGGAGATATTGCTCTCATAGTAATCAAAATTTAATCTCCTACATAATACATCTAATTTTACCCACAAAAGGTGCCAACAATGTAATTAATTTTATTTTGTGCATTTTAATCATATTCTTAAGATGAGAAATTACTATCAAGTTGATAACCTTCTTATATTCTATATCTGGATATTATTCATTATAATCCGTAATGTTAACATTTTGAGATGCTTGGGAGCTTTTTCTAGTTTCTATAGCTTTATTTGCTTTTCCTACATTCCTATTGTTAGCTTTTCTATTTAACTTCTAGTTGGTGACTACTATAAAGCCATGAATCTAAAATAGCTTAAGAGCCTTTGTTCTTTCCTTGAGATCCTCATTAAAGCTTTTGAGTGATTGAATATCTACTTGTTACTTGAGCTTCACAACCTTCCTCACTTCCACATTTGATTGATAATGTTTACCTTTACTCTCTTGTTTCTCATTGAATTTGATCCAATAATTGTTGAAAGATGGTTCATAGTATGATTAAGTTCCTTCTTTATGGTTAATGTATGAGATTAGAGTGTGGTGATTTACTTTCTTCATCTCCTTCAATTGTGAGGTGGTATTCCTCTCTAATTACTTCTTCCATCCTTCCCTCTATAATTCTTGTACCCTTACTTTGTGATGCCAATTTTTGTCATTGTCTAACCTCTAGGTGCCATTGTTGCTCTCAGGTTTTCCAAAAAGTCTAATCCTTGAAGGGAGCTCTTTAGTAAGGACTACTTCAACAAAGCCTCGAGCCATATGGGGTCTAGTTAAATTGATTATTTTAACATCCACATTTAGTGGGTTATTAACTACAAACACAATTGAGAACAGGATTTCTTATTGAACTGATGGATTTGAAGATGCTCCAATGTAATCCATATCAAAGCTTGTGAAGTTACTGCATTAAGCAAAAAATTAGAATGGCATTTGAGGATCCTCTTGTGATAGTCAATGATATTCCAAATTCTCTGAATCCAACATCAAATGCGGCTCAATTTTTATGAGAATATTTGGGGGGCACACCTATTATCTAATAGCCTAACAATAATGGATCTAGAGAAGCCAAACTTTTAGATTTCTTCTTCTAGAGTTTCCAAGTTGGGTGAACCATGTGAAAACTTTCTAAAATGTCTAGTTTCAAGTGATCTTTCATTTTGGAGAATTCATCATCATTGAAGATGTTCTCTAATTCACTCTTGAATGATGGCTTTAGTTTGGTTTGCGTGGTAGATTTAAATGAACCTAGCACCATGATGGAGTGATTTGTCTTGTTCTAATTTGACATAAAAGAAGTGCCATAAGGCCAACTAACTAAGAAACTTTACCTAATAAGGGAGGGGAGCATACATATAAGAGGAAGTCCTTATAAACTCACCAAGAAAGTTTTCTTAAACTTGATTTAAAAGACTTTGTAGCCTTGATTGTCCCACTTTGCCTACCTTCAAAGCTCTATCATTCTATTCTTTATTGCTTACTAAAAAATATTTCTGCAATCACATTGTGCATATGTTTTTAGGGATTAGTAAACTAAGTCATAAAAATCAATAATAAGTTTTGGTTTAACCAAAATAATAGGATTGATCATATTTCTGAGCATTTTGACCAAATTAATGTTATGAAATTTTATAGCCAACTTTAAAATTTTTTACTCCTTAAGTCATATTTGTTATAACTTTCTTTTGTTTTTTTCTATTTTTTATATTTTTTATATTTTTAATAATTTTCTTCACCTAAAATCATATTGATACTATTATGTTTCTTATAAGTTTGGCATCACATTTATGATAAAAAAAATGCCCAATTCTTATATCATTGATATTATTGGACTTCTAATGAAATGGATTATTTTTTATAAAAGTTTTAGAATTTTCTAACATCATCTTATAATTTAATAATCATTCCCTTCTAAAAATATTTATAATAATATTTTTCTATATATTTTATAGCTTTTTTAAATTGATTCACGTCATAATTTTCATTGAATTTGTTTCATTGAATGCTTAATAGTTTGGAAATCACTATTTAAAATTCTCCTTTGAACTGATAAGTAAGGACATATGACTTTTTAAAAAACTCTTATAATTGACAAAAAATTATTATAATTGAAAATAGCACCCTTTCTTTCATACATCCAATGGTATAATAAATCTCCACATCTTTTTGAGCTTTGATCCATCATCAAACATGTTTTGTCAATTTATTAATGATATTGTTTCCAAAAAATATGAATTAAATAATTCTTATACAACTGGGATGTTATAATGGGTTTAACATTTTTATTTTATTTATTATGATTCTTTAAACATGACAAAAAATTACATTTTTTGGAATTTAAGAAATGTATACAATGACAAAACCATAACACTAATTGATCTTAGAATATCAGTAGCCAACAAAACATTATATTATATGATGCTAGCTAATCGTGCTCGATGATCAATAGATAACATGGTATGATTGAGTCCTTATAATAAGTAATTGCTAGTCTTTATCGATCAACTCTTGTAAGAATATAATAACTTGTTAATAATTATACAATATGTTACATCAAGATATGATTTTTTTATTCAAAGTTTGAATTCATATTTAGTTTAAAAATTTAAATTTAATTTATCATATAAGTATCATGTGGAAAATAATGTTGAAAAAGATATTTACAAGTGACCACTTGTGAAATGATTGGGGGTTAGTTGGATAATACAAGAAATAAAAAAAGATAAGAAATGGATAAGACAACTTAACATGAATAAAAGAAAAAGCTATTAACCAACTAAAATAAATACTTATTAAAAAAATAAATGTGCATGTGAATCCCACATGAAGGAGGGGTGAATTTTGGGTTCTAAAATATTTTTTCTATTTTTATTATTTTTGTATAATATTTTTTTAAAAAATTCTTTATAAAAATAATTTTAATTATTTATTTTGATGATTACAAAAATGAAAATAAAAATTAAAAAATACATCCAATTTTTTTGATTGTACAGTTTTAATTAGAACATATGTTAACCTTCAATCGAGGTTGAGAAAAATACCTCTACTAATTATAACTTGAGAGTTTTCATGTGGTTGAACTCCAACCAAATATTTATTTTGGGTTCAAACTATTTGTTAGGCTTTTATGAGCTTAACACCAACTTAGTGTTTTAGTAAGAGCAAATTGAACTTAGACTTTCTTAAATGATTGGTTGCCCAACCCAAAAAAGAGAGAAAAAATCCAATAAGAAAATTTCTAATTCAAAGTACAACTTCTTATGCTTGTTGATAAATAAAATAAGGGATAGAACTCAAAATTGTGATGATAAGTAAGAAAATGAAAGAATTTAATTTTTAGGTTAAGTTGGAAGAATTTGTAATATTAGAGTAGTATTAAATTGTAGTGCATTGATAAGAGATTTTACACCAGTGTTGATCTCAAATGATGGTTTTTATTCATTAGTAATTTCATTCATAAAGGTTTGGTTTTTATTGAAGTATTTTGATCATAGTCTTTAGAAAATCAAGAAAAAGTGATTTCATAAGTTGTTACTAAACAATTTAAAGCATTTATGTCTCAAAAAGTCACTGGGAAATTAGCCATTAGGTGGGCTCAACTAGAGCCATTTGATTTGATTAGAGAAGATCTGGTTGTTCAATTCATAAATGGTAAATTCATAAATGATGTTAATCATAGGGTTTAAAATAGAGAGATTTAAACCATAATAATGGAATCATGATGTGACAACTAGATTTAGATCTTACATAGGAATAAAATGTGGATGAGATTAGAACTATTTAATAGCAAAATTACACAATTGAATAACTTAAATAATTCCCAAAATTTGAAAAGTAGCTCTACGAAATAAATATTTGTTTTAGTCCCAAATTATAAGAATGTTGTAGTTTTTTGTCTTTATAATAGTTATCATATGCTTCCTAATTATTCTATTATTTAGGATTGTTCTCTCGTTGTTCATTATGGAAGTACATGCTCATTTTTCCAATACTGCATTAGAATTCATTAATAGATTGGATAGTAATAACCTGATCTAACATAGTTTCATCTAGGTTTGGGATTGATACCTCAATCTGATTACTTTACTGATCATGTTCAAGATTCTTTGCACTAATCATGACCAACTTCAAGCTTGGCCTAACTTGGTTCTAATTGGACTCTAGACCCAAGACTTCCTAAGCCCCTATGGGCATTGTCGACCTAATTCCTTTGCACTTGTTCCATGATTAGAATTGTAGCTTAGGATACATTTTTTCTTTTTTAATTATAAAATTTTAAAAAAATTATTTTTCTTAGATCTTATTTTTCTAACTTAACCTAAATTTAATAATAGATTGAACAAAAAATTTGACAATGATGGTTAAGTAAGATTTAACCAAGGAAAATATCATGTGAACAAAAATGGAATCCTCTATGTTTCTTAAACCAAGAAAAGGATTGAACAATTCACATGCTTAAGTAGGATTTAAAAATGGTTCAAATGGATATATATGTCTTATGATTAATAATCAATAGGATAATATTCTATATCATAGGAAAAATGGAAAACCTTTCTAAAGTTGATGTATGTCTTAATCCCTAAAGCTTACTAAACAATCAAAAGTGTTTTGAAGACCTCTAATTCATCATTTTCAAAAAAACCTAACTTGTTCTTCATAATTAAACCTAATTCACATTAAACAAGTCCATTAAAATAAAATGTTAAATATTTACAAGTTGACTCATCAAACACAAGGGTGACTTAATAATCTTTCCCTTTTGATGATGGTAAAAATAATGTTTAAATAAAAATATAATAAGTAAAACATATATTTTAGAGGAATTATTAAGCTAAAAAGTATAAAAATGAAAATTATATGCTCCTCCTTACTTCATACTCTCCCTTACTATATGCTCTCTCTCACTTTATGACTATTTTAAATTGTATCTAAACAATGATCATTCTCTCTCTTTGACACTATCAAATAGAAAGTACAATTTATACAATTTTTATTTCACTTAGTTGTTGCCTTATGAAACAAAATAGTTTTTTTTATTGGGTTTTGAAAATATATTAAACAATTCTTATCTTATGGAATGAAATAGTTTGGTTTAAAGTGATTTAGCAAACTTAATTCTTTCTTTCAAGGTAGACATTCTAATTCTATTAGTCGTTCAATTGCATGATCTCTAATAACATGATATCTTATCAAAATACTATGATCAATTTCTCTTATAGAAACTTGAGTTCTAACTCCTTGATAAGAATATCATTTAATTGATTCATATGAACTTTGATACTAGCAAACTCAAAATAGTTATTGATTAGCTTCTTCTCTATATTTTATTGTTTAATTTATTTTTTTCAATTCTAGATTCATTAATGATTCCATCTTATCATCAAAATTGTTATTAATTTATTTCTTTTGGTAATTATCTCAATAAACACTACAAGCTTTTCTAAGTGGGCATTCTATATTTCTCACAATAATGATATTGAGATTTTTTAAAAAAATTATTACCATTAAATTGAAAGTATAATATCTTTCCAATTTTCTAATTCTCTAATCAATTTAACAAAACCTTTGATGGTTTGAGTTTTTTATTATTATAAAATATAAATCAAGTAAATTTTAAAAAAATTAATGTTAATAAAAAATCTATGTTATTCAATCAATATTTAATATTTTTATGTCCAAAATAATTAAAATATATGATCTCTAATGGTCTACTAATAATTAAGTCATTTAAAGTTAATATCCTACATAACCTTGTTTTCATCCTTTTTATTTGAATTCTTAAGTCTACTATGATTCAACTATGAGCTCATAAACTTCAATACATTTCATTTTTAATAATAGATTATATGGCCATTCAATCTTATTTTATCAAAGAATGTCATGGAGGAACTTTGTTCTTGACTTGCACATAATATTTAAATTCATTATACAACAATTGTATAAATTGACTAGTAAGCTCAAAAATGATTAATATTGATCCATACTAAGTAAGTCTATAAAGATTTGATATTCTAACATATGCTAAATAAGCTAAATACTACAAATATTTTTCAAATGAGTCACACAAACTCATAAAGTAAGACTTGTCTATATAGGTCTTAAATTCGAGGACACATATACAAAACTACATAATCATTAAATTTAGGAACCCAAACTATCTTAGGTTTAATAGTGGTAGGGTGTGGGTGTTGTGATTTTATGAAGATATTTCTAAGGTTTTTTCTCTTAAGAATCCACTCATATCCATTATGCTTTAGATTTATAGATTTTTTAAATAGGAAATCAAATGTAAGATGTCCAAATTTAGAGTAATAATTACATACAATATGAGATTTAATGTTATAATTAGATGCATGCTAAGAAGGAATAGATGATGCATTAAACATATGGATATATGAATTTTTTCAATATTTGCTTATCATGTAAAAAACATTGTTTCTTGTTACATTATTGTTAGATGAAGCATGCTTAAGCACATGTGAAGCTTTCTAGTAAACATTACTCTTTTTACATGATTGAATGAAGTAGAATATAAATGTACATGTGAATGATGACAAGTAGACACATGTGAAAATATGTTGGCATACTCTATCTTTAGATCATGTAATTCCTTTTTGAGTAAATCAAATTTTGGTTTTTTTTTAAGCAAAGAATTTTCTTTTTTTAAATTATGACTCCCTAATTTTAAAGCATCACTGTATGTAATATGCTTGGATAATTCATTTTCACATTTCTTATTTGATGCTTTCAAACATGAAACATTAGAAATATCGGCTTGAACTTGAGTAGTTAAGGAAATATTTTCTTCTTTAAGTGCATCACATTATTCATGTAATTCAACTATTGTAAATTCATGTTTTGTATGAACTTTCTTAATACGATTATATATGTTAATTAATTTTTTATTCTTCTGAACTAATATAACAAAATAATTTGAAATTTTATAACAAGATTCAAAAGTAAAGTCATGGCTAGAATTAGAAATACTTGATACAAGTTTACCACCATAATTCATCTCTAAATTGAGTTTCTCCTTGTTCTTCTTCTTCTTCTTCTCTTCTTTCTTCCTTTAGTTTAATCACTTTTGTGATCATGAATATATTATGATTTGTTCTCACTACACAATTATCTAATTCTTACATCATTTTAAAACAAGTTCTTGCCATACACTCACACCAATTTCTTTAGATAATGCAAAAACAAGTAATTCATTCTTTTAGCATTTATTGAACTAATATTTTTGATTTATTATTTCTATCTTGAGGATTCACAAAATGATGAATAATGAAATCTCACAAGTTATTATCAATTTTTTGAATAAAAGTTTTAATAGCATTTTCAAAATAAGAAAGTTTCTACCCTTAAACATTGGTGGATGACATGATGAAAATCCTTTACCTAAAGTTTCATAAGTGTTTACTATGGGTGAGTCATCCTTAAACTATTAAATAAAATAAGTAAAATAACAAAATCAAATGGTTTGATAATAAAGTAAAATATGAAGATTATAATTAATATTAATACATGAAAACAATTAGAATTAATAACACAATTACTTTACACATGCAAATAAAGTACAATAACACCTATTGATTTTATTCACTTAGTGTATAGAACACACTCTAACATTCATTGAAAAAATAGGAGTATGGGTGATTCCCATAAGAGTAGGGGATGAATTATGTGTTTTAAATAGTTTTTATATTTAATATTTTGAGTTCATATTATTTTTCAAAACTTATTTAAAAAAATAATTTTATTTTTATTAAAAACTTTAATATTAAAATTTATACATATAATTATTAAATTTTTATGATTAAAAAATAAAAAATAGAGAAGTACACCAAAAGTTTTATGTTATTTGTTTTAATCTAGAACCTATGCTCACCATATATCAAGATTAGGAAAATACCATTACTAAGAAATTTAAAACTTTTGTTTTTTTTATTATGATTCATCTAAAACCTTCTACCTTTTTTGGTTTCATATTATCCTAAGATTTTGTGAGCTCAACCCTAACTCAATTTTTTAATGAGGTTAAATTAAACTCAAGCTTTCACAAATACCTAGCCTTGAACCAAAAAAGAAAAGAAACAAAAATTACAAAAAGATGATTTTTTATTCGAAGTATAACTTTTTATGCTTATTGATGAATAGAGCAAGACACAAAGATCTCAAAATTATGAAAAGAAATAAAAAAATAAAAGCTTACAAGAGTTAAGCTTAATTGAAACAAATTGTAATATTTGAGTAGTACTAAGTTGTAGTGTGTTGTTAGGAGATTTTATGCTAGTAAAATATCACAAAACATTTTATTGATATTTTAAAGGTTAGATATTTCATTCATAAAGGTTAGATTTTTATTAAAAAATATTTTTATCATAGTCATTAGAAAGTCAAGAAAAAGCATGTTCATACGCCGCTACCAAATAACTTAAAAACATCTTCCAAATGGCTATTACAATGGCTCAAATAACATCCAAAGAATTGCCATTAGGTGGGATGAAATAGAGCCATTGAATATGATTAGAGAAAATAGAGTCCATTTGATTCATAAATGGTAAAGGTGGGGATGATCTCAGCCATACGATTCAAAATGGAGAGATTTTGGTCGTTAGATTTGAATAGTGGTCTGATGGCTACATTTAGATCTTACAAAGAGATAAAAAGTGGATGAGACAAAGATTTTTTAATTATGAAGTTGCATGACTGGATGGCTCTTAAAACTCTTATAATTTTTAGATTAGTTGCATGAAACAAATACAAGTTTTAGTCTCTTATTATGAAAATGTTAGAGGTTTTTTGTCTTTATAATAGTTTTTTAGTGCTTCCTAGTCAACTTATTATTTGGGTTTGGTTGTATCCTAGTTCACTCTAAAACTAATTAATTGTGTTGCAAGTAATGCTTTAGACTTGATTAATCGATTAGATTAATAACTCGATCTGAGAGATTTTCAATGAGTTTAAGATTGATGCCCCAACCCATTTACTTTACTAATTTGGGTCAAGATTCGTTTCCCTTACCATGACTAAGTTTGGGCCCTTCTTGACTTGTTTATAGTTAATCTTATGACCTGAGGCTATGTAGGCCCATTCGAGCTTGGTTGGCTTGAGTGCTTTGCACTTGTTTCTTGCTTGTGGTTATGTCCTAGGATATATATATATATATATATATATATATATATTATGAAATTTTATCAAATTTTTTTATTAGACTTATTTTTTTAATTTAACCTTAGTTTAAAAATAGAATAATACATAAAATTTGGCAAAGATGTATAAATAAGATTTTACATTGGAAAGTATCAAGTGAAAATGGAATCCTAGATGTTTCCTAAATCAAAGAAAGGATTAAAAAATTTGGATTCTTAAGTAGGATTTAAAAAAGATATGAATGGAAAGATGTGTCTTATGATTAATAATCGAAAAGCTAATATTCTATCTGATAGTAAAAAATACATTTTTAAAGTTGATGTACATGTATTCTATCATTGAAACTTGTTAAACACTCTAAGGTGCTTTGAAGACCACTAATTCTCTATCTTTAAAAAAACATGGCTTGTTCTTCATAACTAAACCTAGTTCATAACTCATTAGAACAACATATTAGATATTTATGGCTTAACTCATCAAACATAAGGGTAACCTAACACTTATACTAGTTTGAAATTCATCTAATTTTCCTAACATATTGATTATTGCATTCCATGTGTTATATTCTATATGCATATTCCATTTTTTGTAATAAGTGATTTTGATATTTTATTGCATTCCAACTTTTATATTCCATGTACATATTTTGTCATATATAGTAAGGGATTTAGTTATCTAACCAATACACATATTTATTCTTCTCAAATGATGCCACTAACAAGTCACTTGTCTCATGAAAATGGATTTTGAATGATTTATGATGCCAAGCTTAAGCTCATGTCCATATCTTCATTTCAAATTATAGTCATTATTAATTGATAACTAATATAATATTTGTCTTCTTGAAATCTTACAAATGGGTTTCAATTCTTTCTTTCTTTTCCTTTAGCTCCATACATAAAAACTTTATATAAATTAATTAATAAAAATTAATTTTATATTTTTCTCATACTTATTACATTACTTGTACCATTCTACAAAGACTCCTATGTAAGCATAGCCTTCTTATAAGGGGGTTTGAATTTTACATCTTTTCACGTTCACTTTGCGAAATTAAGCTATATTTTGAGGTCTTATGATTCATGTTATAAATATTAAAGTTTCTTATTGAGATCTCTTATTTATTTTTGAAGAATATTGTAAAATTATTTTTAATACTTAAATACTTAAGAATTTTTGATGATTTAGCAAACAAACATGCCTATATCTTCTCCTAGACATACAAAATTAGGCTTACTAAACTAAACCAAATTTTGTTGAAAGATAATTAGGTGAAACACTCTTGTAAGAAAATCCAAAAAGATAGAAAAAAGGTCCAAAAGTTCTAATCAATTTGTGGCTTACATTATCCTAGATAGAACAAAAAACATATAAAATAAAGGCAAAATCTGACAGAACTCTTTTGTAGATAAAGCTTATATAATAGTCACATATAAATAATACAAATACAAGTGGTACACCAAATATATGAATGGAGATTATTATTAATTTTTGTTGGAAGGAAATGAATGTGCAATAAGATTATAAGAAGGTATAAGAAGGTGTTTGAGAAAATTTTGAAGCTAAAGCAAGTTTCTCCTTTGTTGATATCAAAACTTTGCTATCTTCATTTGAAATTCTTACATCAAATTCTTCCTTAGAGGTATATTAACATATTTATAAACATAAAACTATTATAAGATTGAATAACCAGTTGCAATAGCTAAACCAATGTTTTATTTCATATCTTTGAAAGATTAAACTAATTCTTATAGGTTCTTACTACCATTCATATTGTATAATCGACGTAATCATATTGTACGATAACCTCAAAAGTGATTTCATATAATCAAATAATAGTTTATATTAAAACACAAATTTATCAAGTTTTTCTTTCTTATAATACATTTAGCCTCAATAATTGTTCATAGTTTATGATGAAGACAAATTGCGCTATACAAAACTCTTCGGTTGTTTTTTTATGCTTAACTCAATACGTGATTATACTTGTGTGATAAAACCTATCAAAATTTATGAAATATATTATTTTTTATAACTCAAGTTGCTTAGCCATTGATTAATCATACTTGTATGATACACATATATCTTATTTTATGAAACATTCTTATTTTTCTTTCTCTTAACTTTGTTAACACAAATATAGATCATATTGTATGATGATAGCTATTGTAACATATGATAAATTTGGGATTTCTAATTCGAGCTCAAGTCACACACACTGGTTGTCTATAATCCATGTATTGTGAAGTAGTTGTATTATATATTAAGTATATCATGTTGCAGGATTAGTACAATTCTTACCAAAACTACCTTATTTTTTTGTTCTTAACTTAAACTTGATTAATCGTTGAACAATAATATTATAAAGAATAGCACCATAGTATTCTAAATGATTTGTAAAAAATGCATTCCCTAAGTGCTTCATATATAATAGCATAATTTTTAGCAGTCTAGCAATCTAAAATAAAGTAAGAAATACTAAGGATAGCTATCACACCTTCAAGAGCAAGTACCATCTATGAGTTCAACAACTTATGAAATGCAACCTTCTTTATAATGTCCCATGTTTATAAATAATGCCAAAGCATCCTAAATAAACATTATTTAATTTTTCTAAGTTACCAGACTCAAAAAACACATAATAAACTATTTCATGTGTTTTTGTTATCATTAAACTCACATATAGGGTCATAAGTGAACGATCTCTCTTTTTGATGATGTCAAAACAATTATTACAAGTATATGCTTGAAGTAAAATATAGAATGTAAATGATAATGAAAATATATTCAAATGATGAAGTGAATAATAACTACTTCCAAATCTAAGCTCATCTTAAATGATAGTAATGTCATCTCCCCTTAATTCATGCAATATACTAGACTACAAAACATGTAATTTTTTTTAACATTTAGTAGTTAAACTATTCAAAGGAGGAGTTATTTCTAATGATATTACTATTTTAATAAAATTTTTTGATAATTATGACAATCAAAATTTTGGCTAACTAAGCACTTGAATGAACAAAAATCAAAGATCTTGATATTCACTTATTCTTAAATAAAGTGATATCTAATTTCTATTTGCTTAGTTTAAGAGTGTTGAATTTGTCTTTTAGTTTAAAAAATGGTAATAATATTGTTAAAATAAATTGTCTTTTCTCCTAGTTGAATGCCATAGTTTTCTAATTATTATTTAATCCACAAAACATGAGCCATATAAATTCAATAATAGATAAAGCTACACTTTATTTATCATTAGCACAAAAGATAGGAGAGTGACCATGAAACTTTCTATTACCTGAACTACGTTCTTATTCATTCTATGACTAGCAAAAGTAGCTTCAAATTGGGTGCTTAAGTCAAATTCTGGTTGATCCTCATGGCAACAAAGAAGGTAGGTCAATATATGTTTTATTACTTGTGAGTAAGATTCTTTGTGATTGGATTGAAACCTTGTAAAAACATAGAAATTATACATTTTATCTAGTCTACTATCTATAAGATACAATAAAGAACTTATTTCCTTCTACATCTTTAAATTAATGAATTTTTCGTTTTCATCTTTATCCAACGATGTAGCTTTTTATTATGTGTTCTGCCTTAGCTTTGAAAGTCTCAAATCCAAACTTCATTAAAACTTTTGAAGTATACCTAGTTTGGTATATGAAAACTCTATATTTTTCTTATTTTACTTGTAATCCAAGAACGAAAGTTAATTCTCTTATCAAACTAGACTTAAACTCATTTTCCATTAGATTTCAAATTCTTCAAAAGTTCATCATTATTTGAACAAATAGCTATGCCAAATTTGATAAATTAATTGACCTTCATTTTTATTTCTAATTAAAAATTATATTGTCAACTTAACCTTTAGTAAAACAATTTGTAAAGATAATTACATAACCTTTCCTACAAGCCTTGGAAATGTGATATAGCTTGTCATAGACTTCAAAGTTAGGAGTTTGTTTCACATAAAACTCTTCATTTATTTATTCATTTGGAAAAGAACTTTTCATATCTATTTAATATAACTTAAAGCCTTTATAAGAAGTATTTGTTAAGTGAAAAATAATTGCTTGTGTTCTAGTTATTGGTGGAAGCATTTCTTAAACATCTATTCTCTTATTTGACTTTAAACTTTGGTGATTAGCTTTGCTTTATTTCTAAACACTGTGTCATTTTCATATAACATGTTCTTAAATATCCATTTAGTTTCACTTAAAGAATGGTTAGGGGCCCTGGGTTAACTCCAAAATATCATTCCTTTCAAATTGGCTCCTCATTCATGTCCAATAACCAAAACTGACCATTTAAAGCATTTTGAACTAAGTTTGGTTTGTAACAAGATCCAAAAGTTGAAAAGTTTATGTTGGTTCTAATTCTAACTTTTTTCTCCATTCCACATAATATTTGGTCTTTAGAATGGTCATCATTAAACTTTTATTCTCTAAGGACTTGATTTCTTATTTATTCTTAAACTACCTCATTGTCTTATTTATGTGCGCTATCCTCCTCAATACTAAAATCTCAAACTTCTAGATATCTTCTTCCATGTTTCTTATATTTGACATTTAATATGAAGAGACTTATTAAAGGTTACATGAATGGATTCTTCTATTAATTAGATGTTCTTCTTATATACTTTATATTATTTACCATTGAGTGAATATCTTTAGAAGCTAACTTCATCAAGTTTTCTAAATTCACTATTTTCATTATTTATAATATAACATTTGCAACCAAAAACGTGCAAATGAGCTATTGTATGTTTATTAGAATATAATAATTCATAAGATGTAACTTTAATGATTGGAAAGAGAATTGCATGGTTCATAACATAGTAAGCTGTACTACTTGCTTTAGCCCAAAAATACCTAGGCATTTTATAGTCATTTAACAAGCACCTAGCCATGTCCATGAATGTTCTATCCTTCTTTTCAACTTCTCCATTTTGTTATGGAGTCCTAAGTGATGAGAAAGTGTGAATGATTTTATATTATAGTATATATGAAGGTTTCATTCTTGAAATATGTACCTTGTTCACTATTAACTTAGAAAATTGTCATACCATGTTCATTTAGAATCTTTGTTTTATCAAATTTATTGTACTCTTAAAATTCACTTTTTTCTAAAGAAATAAAACTTATATATACATAGAATAAAATCTATTACAACAAATCCATGCTTCTTTCCTATGCTGGTTTGAATAGGCCTAAGGAGATCTAAATGTAGTGTTTCTTAAGGTCTTTTAGTGATAATGTCCCTATATTGTTTGAGGAATTTGCTTTTCTTGCTCATTTGATATGGACCATAGGTGTAGTATAATTCCATTATAAATAAACTAAATAACAAAGTTGTGTCAAACTAAATTTTTTTATTATGGAATTACTTACATGACAAGCCTCTAATGTCAAAGATTTGAATCATTGTCATGCGAGGTAAGACATATGATACCATCAACTTTTGTATTCTTTAAATTCAACACATAACTATTACTTCTTTTAAAAGTTACAACTAAAGGTATATTGAATTTTCTAATTAGATAATGTTTAGTATCAAAGTAAACTTAAACCCAAATTCACATAATTGACTATTGCTTAGCAAGTTACACATTAAGCCTTTTACAAGGTTGTCCTTAGTAATAGATATAGTGGAATTATCAATAATTCCCATGTTGATATCCCTCTTCTTGGAGTTGTCCTTTAGAGTAACTTGTCCACCATTAAATGTCTTAAGCTAGGTGAATAAGGTTGATTCGTAATCACATGTCTTTGGTGCCTACTACCCAAGTGCCACATGCACTTCTCAATTTTATTTAGGTGGTATGCCTACACACAAAAATCTATGTGTTGATTTTAGGGACCCAAACCATTTTTGGATCCAAAAGAACTATGGGTTAGGCTTAGTAGATTATAACAACTTGTCATTAGGTAATGTAAGAACATAAGAGTTCTATAATGAAACTTTGCATTAATTCTACAAAATTTAGATGCATGTATATGTTTAAGTCAATCATTACAACAAAATTTACCATGTTGTGATTAAGCATGAGCACTTACAAATGAAGTTTTTTATGTTCTATATGATGATGCTAAGAGATAGAGCAATGTGGTTGTGAGTTATTAAAATCATTGAATTTAGCTACAATTAATGAATGTTGAGTAATAAAGCTAGCAAGATCATCTCTGTCTTTTACTAATCAAATAACTATCTTTCATTGAGCTTCTTATATAATCCAACATAATTAGCTTGTTTCTTTTACAATTTATTGTATTTTGTTTAATTATTCTATATACTTTTGGCATACAACTAAAGCTATTATTATAGTTCTTCCAAAGTAGGTGGACATACCTCATCATTAGAATATGCACTCTAAATATCATTTGTAGAGACATGAGATTGATTATCCCCTCATTCTTTTCATCATCACTTGAAGATTTCTTTGAATCACTCATAGCTTCCTTCAATCCTTTGTCTTCGTGTTGATTTTATATTTCTTACTTTTAAGGGCCCTTGGGCATTCTACATAGATGTGTCCTAGTTTTCTATATTTGTGTCTTATAATGTTCTCTTTAAATTTGAACTTTATTACACTTCTCTGGTTAGCTAGTCCATATGAGAGTTTTGCAAGCTCTAAGATGGTACATGGTATATCTTTATCTTCTAGTTTTGATATTTAAGTTCCTTTAAATTATTCTCTTAAGTTAGTTTTGAGTGTTAAATATGCTAAGGCTAAATGAAAGTGTATATCAAGTAATATGGTTCTTCGCTTAGGGGTTTAAATCCATCATGGCTGGATTTTTTTCTTGGTTTAGATGTGATGTGCTCTTTCATTTAAGAAAACTCCAACTATCAACTTATGATTTGAATTGTTGAGATGAGTTTTGAGAATGAACATTGCACTTCCTCATTCCTTTTCAAACTATGAAATTGTGAAAGGCTTCCTTAAAAACTAGGAAGTGAGGGATGGCGAAGTAAAATTTCAATCACAAGTCTTCCCTTAAAGCCAAAAATTTAGGAGGTGGGTTAAGCAAACCATATCCTTTGTTGAGATTTCCATTAGGCATCTTATTTTTAGGAGATTTGTTGAGCCAACCAAAAAAAGAGTTAAGAGACAATTTTCCTTAATGTAATAGTGGTAGTCTAAGCTATGAGAAAGTAAAGGAGAAATAGAGAGCAAAGATCTTTAAGAGCAAAAGAATGAGGCACAACCTTTGGTGAAGCTCAATACCTGAATCTAAGTAAGATGTGCATAAAGGTTGTGCATTTAAATTAGGCACTTATATAGGTTTAAAATTTAGTATTTTTATATTATGCATATGAACTAATTCTAGGTCTTATTAAAATGATTACTGTAACCACATTGCACATGAAAGACATAGACTTATCAAGTGATCATATCAACTTGTGTTTTTCTATGTTCTTTAAAGTGATTAAATAGATTTTTGTTTTGAATGATTAAATCAATGCAATGTTATGGTAATTTCAATCATGTTAACACCAAAATAATTCCAAGATCTATTGAATGATGACACAAACTTGTGTTTTTCCAAGCCTAAATTTAGGACATGATAAGATAACTTTTATGATGTAAATACATAAATAATTCCTAGATTTATGCTTAGATGATTGTAATGTTTACCATAATAACTAAACCTCAAGTGTTTAATCTTGCAACCCAAAAAGGTTTATAGCCTCAGGTACGCCATAGGGCTTGGTTACAAGGCTCGACCAAGAGCTTTTGAAGGATCAAGGGGACCAAGTAAGAACCTTAGATAGATTTTATGGCATGTGGAGCTCTTAGGTTTTAGTGTTGAATGCTTGGAGGTCTTTTATTTGGTTTTACAAAAAAGCTAAGGTTAGGTTAAGTCTTAGGTAAAGTTAACAAAGTGATGGAGGATCTCAATTATGAATTACTTTAGATTGTGGTAGTTTGGGTTTTCCTAGAAACTAAATTTGGCATTATTAGGTACCCTTTGATCTATGTCTAAAGGTACGTTGAAGCTCTTGGGTATCTCTAGGATTTGAAGCCTACGGTTAGATAAGGCTATGAGTAGCACTAAAAGGATTAGTCAAGGGAGAAGAAGCTCATGGATAATCGACAAAAAGGGGAAAATGACATTTTAAAGTTTTGGCTTGTGAAGGTGCCTAGGATTTAGTTATTCAAGGTGTAATACCCTAGAGCAAGATTTAAGGTTAAGATCAAAACCTTGGAGTGCTTTGTGAGTTGTTAAAGCTAGGAGATATTATAGAGGAAGCCTTTGTTAGACCCAAGTTAGAGGCTTAGTTTAAGAAAGGGGTTGGATATGGGCTTAGAATAGATGCTTAGAGTTTGGCCAAGTAAATAAGTGGTTTTAATAGGTCTTGGCTAAACCTTGAAAATTTCTTAAGTTAAGACCATAACTTGGCCCTTTAAGGCTCTTAAGACATAGATGGAAACCTTAGATGGAATTCTGAGGTTGAGAATAGCTTAAGGGAGACCTTTGGGGATTTTTAGTTTCTTGGATTAGCCTTATGAGCATCGGAGAGTGATTATTGGAACTCATGCAAACCAAGTTTTTGAAAGAAATGATTTAGATTTAAGTATGAGGAGAAGAATCTAGGCATAGATTATAGCCCGAGAAGGAGCTAACTTTATATCTAGTTCCTAGAGTTTAAGGCCCAAGTTTTGGACTTTGAGTGGAAGCATAGGTAAATTCTTAGGTAAGGAAAAGAAACCTAGTGAGGATCCCATATAAAAGCTAAGTTTAAGGGTTGGTTCTAGGTGAGGAATTTGGTTAATTGGGTAATCCTAGATAAGGCAACCTAGGGTTTTAAAAAGAATAAAAGATAACCATAGATAAGTATGGTTTAAAGAAATCCTTGGATAATCCTTATATAGAATGGTAGGCAATTTAACCTTAGGTTAGATTCCAAATTGGCTGATTTGGATTTAAGCTCAATCTGATGTTAAACTATAAGGGCTACACTAGAATTAAGCTAGAGCATGTGATGCTTTTAGTTTAAGCCTAATGAAAAATTAGGGTTCCTAGTGTGGTGTCAAAAGAATTAAGATAAGTTGCCATACTTTAGAGCAATCTTTTAGCACACATATAGAGGATATCAATAAATGACTCATAATGGATATTATGATTGTCTCTTAGCATTAATTATGATAGGATTATAATGTTTTGGCCCATAGATTTGTGACTCTTGTGTCACACAGAGGAGGCCACTATCTGAATATGGACTTCTTGGTACTACAAAGTGCTATATTAGGTTTTAGGCTCCTAATTATGGCTATGTGCTATGTGCTTATTAAGGACTCTCATAGAACAATGGAGGTAGTATAATACATAATTAGGCTCCCTAGATTGTCGAGGGCATATTATGTGATTAAACATTTTAGTATGGATGGGTGCCACTTGCTTATTAGGGATTCTTGTATGGCTATTGTTACACTCCTAAGGCTTGCTTGCCCAAATGAGGCTTTTGTAAGTTTTGGGTCAATCCAAGGTATGTCTTTTTTTCACTCTTGTTTGGCTCATTAATGGCTTTTAAACTAATTTCTTATGTTAGCTTTGATACTTTTATGTGCTATTGGTAGGATTAAAATATGCTGAAGGTTTGTTAGGTTTTGGATTTTCTTTTTCTATTTAAACTATGATCTAAGGTTAAGGCTCAACAACATCTAAGAATCAAGAGGTAGGTTAGGAAACAGGGATTTAAAATTTAAATTCTCCTATGAAGCAAACAATTTAGGATGTTAATAAAAACAAGCCCCAACCCTAACCACTATCTTGTGAACCTTTATTTTAGGAATGTTTTAGAACTGGACATGTTAAAGACATAAAATAATGTCCTTTAAGGAAAGTAAAAAGATAACCATGAGAGAGAGTAATAGGGAAACACTAGCCATGAGCAAGGGAGGATGTCCATGCTTCGGACAAGGGAAGAGGAAGGTGCATCCCTTGAAGTAGACCACTACATATAAGAGGTAGGATGAACCTTAATATTATTTATTAAAATGGTACAAGTTAGGTTAAAAACCATATATCTTTTGTGTAACATACATGATGCTAAAAATAAGGTATTTATCATAAGGATATTATAATCATTATCACATGAAGAGGATAGACAAAAAAAGAAGACGAGAAAAAGGTGTGGGCAATGGGTGACCTTGGTTAATAGATGAAAAATCTTTGGAGGGGTGCCAATCTCTCTACAATGGGTGCTATACTTGAGGCAAAAGGTGGTATCCTTCTATGTTAAGAATTGATGGTTTTGTTCTAGCATCAGTATTAGCCTCGACTTCATGCTAATTGTTTGAAAGGTACACTTGATTCCTTGCACTATATTTTCATCAGTTTGTGAACAAATCATAGTTGAGGTGATTTTCCCCATGGAAACTCATCATGGATCTATGGGATCTTCTCCCAAACACTCATTTATGAAGGGATTAAAGGAATCAATGGTAATTTCTTTTTATAAGCATGAAATTCAGGTTGTCCTTGATAAGGAAGAAATTAGTAAGCTTTTGGATCTATTCAAATTTGCTTTGATTCTAATGCTTTCTCATATAAACCAAGCATGATAGTTATTAGGAATGAGTTTCAAAAAATTGGCTTCAAAAGAACCTACTTAATTGGATACCTTCATTCCAAGCACATTCCCATTCGTTTCTCTAAGGTGGAAGATTTTCTTTAATATTGAATTAAAATGATTTGTAGTATTATAGAGTTTAAATATAATATTAAGCTTTTAATTGTACCATTTTGCATTTCATTTGAATATCTTTTGTTGCACGTATTCAACAAAGCTACCTTATACTCACTAGCTTCGACAAATAGCATTCCATTTAAGTAGGACCCAGCAATAGACTCTCTCTCGAGACTACACATTGCAAAAGTAATCGTTGAAGTGGATCTCATAAAAGAGCACCCAAAATAAATAGAATTTCTGAATGACAAGGATGCAAAGAAGACAACATATGGTTGAAAGTGTACCATGAAACCTTCCTTCATATTATTCACGTTGTCGAAGCAAGGCCATTCAAAGAAGGATTGTAAGTTACTTAAGCATCAAAACTAGAAATCTGAGGGTCGTCTTTTGCATAATGCTCTCACAATTGAAGGTAAAAAATTGTGCTCTCAGTAAGAGTCAAAATATAGGCAAGCTAAGCAATTAGAGAAAGGATTGAATACAAGGTAGCTAGTCCTTATTCAAAAGGAGTTCATGGGTAGCACCTTCTCATAGACAAAAAAATGTCTAATACACTATCAATGGGAAGTACTATGGGGGAAAAGTGCTCAAGGCCTTCACAAAAATTACAAGAGCTGATATTTATATTAAAATAAGCAATGTTATCTTGAAGGTGAACATATTTGTGTTAGATACTAAAGTTCCATCATCTAGTATGGAGAAAATATAGATGTGCATTTTTTCTAAAGAACCTTCAAATCTAATTTAGAAGATGGCAAGTGTGAAACATTTAGATCATAACAATGATGATGGTTTCATCCAAGGCACAAAAAAGGTCATCTCAAGGAAACTCAAGTGCTGATTATATCTCTTAAAATCCCATGGAAAAACTGAAAAGCCTCCTTGAGTCGGTTATTTGAACTCAAAATCATTAATTCTTTAATATGAATTTTTAGTGGTATTATGTGCAATGCCTCCTTTAACATAGTAAGGACTCTCATACTTTACTATAAGTTTCATTTCTTGGCATTATTAGAACCAATGGTGAAAGAAACCAAAGTGACATTTTTCTTACATATTAGGACACAACAATAGTATTAATAATCAATCAAACAAGATATGGATTCTATGGAGTGATTAGCTATATGTAGACAACATATGTAATTTAGATATATTCATTCCCATTAAGATTAATATTGACAATTTGGACAACATGGTTTTCACATCTATTGTGCATGCCAAACATACTAGATGTTGAAGAATGCATTTATGATTAGAGCTTCTTCAACATTAGCAATTGTCATTAAATAACTCATGGCTAATGGGAGGAAATTTTAATGTTACAATAAATTCAAAGGAGCACATGGGTCTAGCCACCCAAGACATTAAAGCTATGGAATACTTTTAACTACTGATTAAGAAAGTGTCATTAATTCAACCACATGTTCTAGGTAATTCCTTTACCAAGCATGGTAAAAAGAATGAAGCTATTATCTAGAAGCATTTGGGTATATTATTATGCAATTGAATTAGGTTATCATTTTTCCAAAATTTTGTTTATGCAACATCTTAGCAGGTTGAGATTAGATCACATGCCATTTTTTTTAAGTGCATAATTCTTGGAAAATGTAAGCTACACTAATTTAGTTATATACATATGTTGTTCCTATGCAAAACCTTTGGAGAGATTTTCAAAGAAAATTGAGGCCTTCCCGTAGTAATTACAAGAAGATTTATAATTAAGGCTAAATGAAGAAGGTATAAAAGTGCTTAAAATAATGAAACATTTCATAATATTTTTAGAAATCAGATAGTTGTAGAGGAGGTCGTCAGGTTGGTGAAAGAGAAATATAACAAAACTCCATCTAAGGATAATAAGATGAAGCGGTCTAAGGCACAAGTATATCTTATTAGATGATAGGCTTTGGAGGAACTATACAAAATATAGAAGTGAATTTAATGGGGGAAGGTGACTCAAACACTAAATTTTTTAATTCTATAGTAATGCATAAAAAGTGAAGTTATCCATTAATAGGGAAGGCATTTGGATTAAAGAAGATGATTAGATATTAACTGAGGTAGTTCAATACTATCAAATTCTACTACGTAACCCAAATTAGACAAGCAATGAGGAGGCCTTTCTAACTCTATTACAAAATATTACCTAATTAATAAAAAAAGATGAAAATGATACATTCATAGAAGTTGTAATTATTAAGAAAGTTAAGACAATAGTGGAAGCAATAAATTGTGATATCTTGATGGGTCTAAATGGATTCATAAGACAATTTAATTGGCTATGTTGGGACATTATTACAAGAGTTTTTTTTATAGAGGCATCAATCTCTCAATCTATTACAAGCACCTAGATAGAACAAATCCCAAATTTTATCAACTTGCACTTTAATGACTTTAGACTCATAAACTTGTGCAATTTTATATGTGTGATCTTTACTAAATATTGGCTAATAGACTCATCATCACAATTTTATAAGAAATAATTTTTCATGAATAGATAACCTTTGTAAATGGAAGAACCATAGGAGATAACATTCTTATTATTCAAGAAGAGGTCGACTACTTTTTGAGAAATTGGATATGCAAGTAGCTTTTTTCATGCTTAATTGGGCTTTCCTTATTTAGTTTCTTGATATTTTTGGGGATAAGCACTTTATACTTTTGGTAAAATGTTATCTCTAATTCAAGCAGTTCTTAGTGTTAATAAATAGTACTCCTAATGGTTTCTCCAAATCAATTCAAAGGGTAAAGCATGGAGACCTCCTTTCCCTAGCTCTTTTTATAATAACAGTAAAAGAATTATGTTGTGGAATAAAGGTGCTGTACTCATAAAGAAACATTAACACTTTGTCTACTCTTAGAGGATATTCTATCAGTCACCTATCCTTTGTTGACATCATAATATTCACATTAGAAAGAAGGTCCTTAGAAATCTTTGGAAATTTCTTTTGACATATCAATATGGAACTAAAAAAAGCTTTAACTACCAAAGGCACACATTTATAACCTCTTGTAGTATATAAAAGTAGAAATTAAATGCCATTATGATGCTAATAGGATTTTCTAAAAGTAAATTTCCATTCAAGTATTTGGGTTGTATGATCTTCAAGGGAAGGATCATGGTGTTTATATGTCAACCACTTATTGACAAAATAATTAAAAGAGTTCATGGCCAAAATTACAAATGACCATTAAGAGGAGAAAGATTAATCCTTATTAAAAGTATCTTGAACTTGATCCATACACACTCACTGATTGTTTAAGATCTACCAAAGAGTATGGTGAAATAAATAGAGAAAGTAATGGCTAATTTCTTTTGGAATAGATTTAGAAATCATAATGCATTTCATTGGACATCATGGAAGAACATTACCATTCTAGTAGAGAAGAATGGACTAGGATTGAAGCAAATCACAATAAAAGTTAATGTATTTTCATTCAAATGTAGTGTTCACATTCTTTCTCCAACTCTTTATGGGTGTGTTTCATGAGAGCTCGATATGATATCTGTCCAAAAAACAATTTTCTTTGAAATGGTTGGAAAATGTTTAACATGGTGAAGAATGTTAAAATTGTATAATTTTCTTTAAGATGAACTGTTATCAAAATCTAACAACGTATAAGAATTACTATGTTTCCTTTTGATTTCTAAGAAGTTTTATGCTAAGAAAGCATATGAGCAGCTATAACGTAAATCCATTGGGACTAAATTAGCTAACTTTTAGAATAAGAAAATCCTAATCAAAATATCTATTCTTCTATGGAGATTATTTAACCAAGCATTAACTTTCCCACTCTCTTATGGAAGTTTGGATTACATCTTCCTTATAAATCTACACATTATGAGCATTAAGATAATCAAATCCATACTTCATGGATTGCTCTATTCTCAAAAGAGTCTAGAATGTACTTGAGTAGAATTAGGGGTACATTCCAATAGTAGAATGGTGTATCTTAGAAAAATACATAGATGGTGGAGGCAAAAGGTTCTTACTAGCATGGTAATATTGCATTGATACTTTTTATCATAATATACTAGAAGGCTTGGTAAGCTTGAATAGTAGGTTTCTTTGAAGGTAAACAAAAATCCTTTTCATAGTTGATAAAACATTTCACTTTTTGCTTGTTTAGGATCCTCCATGCATTCCCTTTTGAAGCCAATTGCAAAGAGGAGGCTATCCTTTGCAATTTGGGTGCAATTTGTTTATTTTAGTTGTTAGAATCAGTTCATGGCTAATTACTGAGAATCAATCTATCTAGCCATGCAATTAGAAGAATAATGGTGCATGGTATAACAAGTCAAGAACTACATTTGTCATCATTGAATGAAATTACTAATTTGTGCCTTGTATCTTCCCTCTGAATCCAAATGTTATTTAATTTATGGGAATAATGTATGTCACTCAATCATTGAACTAGTCCATTCTCTTCAACATGCACACTATTTACAAGTAGTTTCCTAGAGAAAGCTTGTTTAGCTTCCGTTGATCATTCATTATATAGTACATTAAACTATTTTGTTTGGTACATCATCAGCTCTACTTTTTAGATGTTATATTGTATAATATGTTGCTACATATGATATTATTTGATGCTTTTTATTATTCTCAATTGAATGTATTCATTTTATGTTCATGTTCTTTGGTTTTGCATTAGCTATGTCTATGCTAGGAGCAAAACTATCCAATTTTGAGATTGTATCATTATTACAGTTCAACATTTAAGATTGAACTAGTACGTGGTAATGAACAATTATCACTATTTTTCAAGCTCTAACGATCTCATTGGTTTAGTTTATTGGTTCACATTTGAGCTAGTTTATTATATAGCATGACTACGTCACTAACTCTTGTAAGAAGGATTGTTGCAGCTATGCATAATGGTTGATGAGAGAGGTTTAGATTTACATAGAAAATGGAATTTAGGTCAAGTTGAGAGGTTTCATTATCTTTTGTTAGGTATAGAAATAGTTTAAGGAATTTGAAGAAACCTTGGTTTTTTGTTAAGGCCTTAAGTAGTTCTAGAAAATGGGATCTAAGATGTGGTAGCTCTTATGTATGCCATGAATAAGGAAAAGGAGAATCTCAATTTTTACTTGTAATGATGCCAATGTTTTGGTTTTGGCATGTAAAAATCTTAAAGTAAGATTTGAGGGTTAGATCAAGATCTTATGGCACTTGGTGAGTAATTTAGTGTTCCTTAATGTAGTCCTTGGTCTAAAGAAACCCTTGATCAATTAAGTGGAGAAGGCTTGATTATGGGCTTAAGATAGGCATTAAAGCTCAGCCAGGTGACTAAATGATTCTCATAAAGTCTTGGGAAACCCTAAAAATTCTTGGCTATAAAGGTAAGACCATTAGATATGCCCTTTAATGCTCTTTAGCCATAGATTGGATACCTTAGATGAAACTTTGGGGTTGTTATTAGCTAAGGAGTGACCTTAGCTTAGGCTAAACTAATGGGCATGGAGAGTCATTTGAAGAATTCAAGTGAAATATATTGTTGAACCAAATGGCCTAGATTGAAGCATAGGCTTTATAGCCAAGGTTTCTGGCTTGGATTGAAAGTTTAGAAGATAGCTTGAGTAAGGATAAAGAAACCCATTAGGTTGTTAGTTACTAATTTAGGTTTAAGATTAACCTTAGATACAAATATGAGAAACTATGGTAGCCCTAAAAAAACAAATTAGGGTTTAGCAAAATAAAAGGTACCTCAAATAAGCAACTAAGATGGAAGAAATCTTAGGCCAACCCAAAAAAAAGGTTATTATTAGAGGTTTAAGGAAACTCCAAGATGCCCAAAAATGTTGATTAGGCTCTTGACGACACCTTAGGATGCTCAAATCAATTGGTTAAGGTTTTGAAGAAATATTAAGATCCTTAGATATGCTGTTTATGGTATGGAGGCAATGCTATATAAGGTAGTTTTGGTTTTTAAGAAATTCTAAAATACCGAAATAAGTAAGTTATGATTTTAAGACTAGAAAGCCTAGGTAGTCTAGTTAAGGATTTAGGGAGACCCTAAGATGCCTAAGTATTTAGGGTTTTAGAGGAAAAGTGTAGAATTCTTAGATAGGTTGGCTAAGGTTTTAAGAAACCTTAGGATATCTTAAATAAGTTGATCTTCAACTAGGTTTAATTAAGGTCATGCTTCTTAGGCTATACTAGTTTAAAGTTAAAGCATAAGTTGCTTTTTTCTAAGCATAAGGTAAAAGGGGGTGCTTAGTGTGGTGTCCAAAGGTTTGGAACATGTTAACATGCTTAGCAATAATGTTATAGCACATTTAGATAAGATAATTTGAATTGTCTTTTATGTAGTACTTGCATGATTCTAGTGTGTAAGGTTGACATGTAATAATCCATAAATTGTTTACTCCCACATTCTAAAGAGAAATCAATTTCTTATAAGACTCATATAAGATAGTAGAGAAACTATTTCACATGATTGGAGTCCTTAGATTATGTGATTAAACTCCCAAGGTTGGATTAGTGTCATATGGCTATTAAGGATTCCAATAGGATGAAGTGTGCCAAATTATGTGGTTGGACTCCTTAGTTTGTTGGCTATTAGATCACATGATAGTTTCCTTGGTATTGAGAAGTACATACTTTTAGGTTAAGACTCTCATAGACATTGAGGGAGTGCTAAAGAAGTAATTGGAGATTAGTCTAGCAAATTATCTACATCATAGAATCATGATAATGCAAAGGATCAAAGTCCTTATAGATATTTAATAAGTTAAGATTCTCAAAATTTTATCATGAGGTTAGTGATCTATGTAGTTCTACCATGGCTATATTCTAGGAAAGAATTTGGCTCAGCTTGGTAAGCCAAGTCCTTGTTAATATTTTAGTTTACTTGTAGTCACTATATAGTTATACTTTTTTTATACGTGGTAGTTATATTTTCATTTTACTATTGATTTCTTTTATCATGATTTCTATTGAGCTTCTTAATTCACATCTTCCATTACATGAAGGTCCAAGAAGTTAGAAGCTTACATTAAAGTGATAGTTGGAGTGGCAAAGTTAGTGCTTCTTACTAATGTTGATGTTTTAGCATTTCATTTCATGATTTGATAGATTTATTAATCATGTTTCCTTTATAGTAGTGACATCTATAACTATTGAACTTGTGGTTGCATTAGACACTTGTTATTCTTAGCAATAATTAAATGTGTCTTTCATTTGGTTTTTATGTGGCACATATTTGCTTATGAAATATATATGGATCATGATGACACATATGTATTAATTGTAGATTTTTGTTAAGTATGCACATTAGTATTACGTACATGTTAGTAGAGGAATTGGGTCCATTAAGGGTAACACATAATGCACTTGATGATCAAATTGAGGAATCATGACTTCTATTTTGAATGTTGGGCACATTGAGTGGAAGTGCCCAGCCAAGTATATTAATTATTGCATGACTTTATTACACTTGAGAATTTTATAAAAATTGCATTGGAAAAAGGTTAGTTGTGCTAGACTTGATATTAGAGCTTGGTCAAAGATCATGGAATCCTTAGGTGTATTACGTTCAATTCTGTCATGGCAAGAAGAGTGGGTTATAAGATTACATGAGTTAATTATTTTATTTATTTAATTAGCTTAACATTCGTATGTAATTCTAATGTGATATTTCTTCAATAGAATATGGTGAGAACCTATAGAGTTATAAGGAAAGGCTTGAAGGGTAGTTATCATGTCCATGGAGAGCTTAAGATAATATGACTTGTTAGGGTTATGACACTTTAGATGTAGCTTGAGCTATGAGTAAGGAACACTTTAGGCACTTACATGTGATTGAGGCTAAGTCTTTATGGGCATTACAAACTTGATTATTTTAGATGATTGTTTAACTCATGTTTAGGATGTATTTCATTTTATGGTATGCCTAGATAAGAGGAAGGACATATTTATAGTTTTAGTCTTGTATTGTAAGGTCATTACTTGGTAATGATGTTAGTGCTATACTATGTTTAGAGTTACTCTAAACAGGGAGGTGCCTTGGAGTAAGTTCTTGCCCATATATTTAGAATGTTACATGCTAGAGACTGCTAAATCTAAAATCTAAAGTGAGCTTACACATCTTAGTTAGGCAGGGGATTTTTGAGGAGGGTAGCCACAAATCTATGCACTCACTCAACAGCAAGCTACAAAGCCTTCAAATGTGATCATTGCTATGATTTTATTCTGTGAATTTAATTTTATGTTTCTATTTAATATTGAAGCATTGCATTCTTTTATTTTTTTAACATATTTAGGAGAGGATGTATGGTGATAAGGGCCATCTACAACCCAAATTATTGGTGAGCTATCTTCTAGTGAGGAGATTCTAACTATTTTTAAATTTGAGATGATATAATTTTTCTTACTCAAAGCTTTGAGGCTCAACCATTTCAATGACTTATAGTTAAGTTTGACATTACTATAGAGATGGACTTAATGACCCAAGATGATGATTAACTATTTTGAAAAGAAGGTTCGAATCAGGGTGCCAAACTTGGTTGACTTGATTTACATTAAAGTTAAATGTTAAGTTCCCATGATTTTAGTAGATGAAGCTTTATATTTGGTTTAGAGAGGTTGTTCAACATGCCTAGCATTCGTGTCATACACATAGTATGACACCCTTATCATGTAAGATAACCCAATTTTATGAGATTATGTAGATGTCTCCTTGGATGATTTGCTACATTTTCCTTTAGAACATGAGATTGAGTTCTCCATTGATCTGGTGCCATGATCTACTTCATTTGCTTGAGTGCCTTGTTGTTTGGCCAAAATAAAATTATTGAAACTAAAGGTTTGAATGTAGGAGTTGGTGATCAAAGGCTTCATTGGGCTCAGTGGTTCTCCCTAGGGTGTCTTTATGCTTTTTGTTAAGAAGAAAGACTATTTCCTATGAATTTGTGTTAATTACTAGGACCTTAATAATGTGATGAATAAGAATCAGTATCCTTTGGCCCAGATTGATGATTTGCTAGATCATGTCTAAGGTGCTTTTTCCAAGATAGATCTTCAGTTAAGATA
The DNA here is from genome assembly GCA_023846275.1 of Vanilla planifolia. Lineage (NCBI taxonomy): Eukaryota > Viridiplantae > Streptophyta > Magnoliopsida > Asparagales > Orchidaceae > Vanilla > Vanilla planifolia. Next base: position 6,602,140 of record CM043868.1, read on the forward strand.
CCATGAAATTTAGATTCAAGAGGAACATATACCCAATATAGAGTTTCAAACTTGGTGTGGGCATTATATATTCATGGTGTTTCCCTTCGGGCTTTCTATTACACCTATAGTATTCATGAATCTCATGAATCACATCTTCCAACCATTCCTTGATTACCTTATCATCATGTTTATTGATGACATTTTTGGGTATTGTTAGAGCTGTTATGAGAATGTAGAACATTCCAAAAAAAATTTAGAGTTTCTTAAGAGTAAATAGCTATATGCATTATTCTTTAAATACTTTTTTTGGTTTTAAGTAACTTTTCTTAGGCATATTGTTAATGTTGAGGAAGTCTTAGTAGACCTCACTATGATTCAACCTATTATTGAGTGGAAGAAAAGTGTCAAAGATCTACAATGTCTTTGGTCTTGCAAGTTATTATTTCAAGTTTGTGTTGAATTTTTCCAAGATTGAAGCACCTTTGACTTAATTAATGAGGAAGGGTGTGGTTTTCTTCTAATTTGAGACTATGGGAAAAGCTTTTGTGCCTGAAAGAATAGATTGATTTTAGCTCTGATCTTGACTTATCTAGGGCAAAGTAAGCCTTATCAATTTTTCACTAATGCATCAAACATTGGTTTCGTATGGTGGTCAACTTGTAGCCTAGACATCCATACTATTACATGGCATGAATGCATTTATGCATTGCATGACTTAAAGTTCATAGTGGTTCTATTCACCCTTAAGGATTGGTAACACTACTTATATAGAATGAAAGTAGAGCTCTTTACTAATGTTACAAGTCTTTAAGTGTATGTTCTAAGGCTTTCCTATGAACTCTATCCTAAGCCTTATTTCAAGCATTCATAAGACTCATGAAGAACTAATACGCATGATTCAATCCTAGGTCCAAACCTTATGATTTTCTTTCATGTAAACCAAGATCTAAAACCTAAGATAAGGCTAAACATACCACACTAGGTCTACCAAAGATTTATTCTTATATTAACTCGTTATCCACAAGCTACCTGAACCTTACATCAACTTTAATTAACCCCTCAAGAGTCCAAAAAAATAAAATAACCTTTATCTAAGAATTTACCTCAAATGACATTAGTTATAAAATTCCAAATTAACCTTACGTAAACAAAACTTAAATGAAACCCACCAAATTATAGAAAACTTAATCAAATCTTCAAAAAAAACCTTTCTTCCAATGCCAACAACCCTTTTAAGGTTCCTTAATTAGGAAATGGGAACTTCACATCATCTTAGAAGTCATCTAAGTCTATCCAATATCCAAGCTAAGCCTTTTTATGGTTTTACCAAGTCATGTTGCTTGCTTACCAAGAAAAACCAAGGTAATCCCATTCTTGGTAGCAAGAAATTCATAGGCCTTTGGCTATGTTCTAGGTTTCTATTTTGGTATCAAATATCCTAGTTTAAGTCAAGTAGTGTAACTAAATTTTTTTTGAACACAATATACACAATCCATGTATATAAGCAAAAGTTCCCATCTTAAAGTCATAGTTCAAATAGAAATTGATGTCATCTAGTATAAGAAAGAGATTAATTAAGTAAGGATGATTGCCAAAATTAAGAATTTCATGTTGAATTTGCTCACATAGAAGGATATCTATCAAAATGGAAAGGAACCTTACATGGATCTTTTAAATATTATACATAGAATACATTTGTTTTTAACATCAATTTCATGCCTAATCCATATAACCAAATACAACATAATACAAAAGAGTAATTTTTAGGAACAACCTAACCATGAAAAATGAAATCAAGCTAATAAAATTTCATTCCCATTCTCATGTTCTAGCTTGGAAATAAAAAATAAATGCTTGATTTTAGCAACATCAAGTCTTTACCCAAAACTCTTAACATCATCTTCTCAATTTAGAGGAGATAGAGGACATTCAATAATCATTACAACTTCATGATAGAATCAATAAAGAAAGTATTTAATCATGCTCCTAAATACTTCTATATAGTCGATGTAAAGTCATTTATTTTATAAAATCAATAGTTTCATAAGAAGGAAGAATATCAATGATAACATAGTCTTGAATCCAAAATAAACACAAGCATCTATAAAAATATATTTGATTACATTATCTTAGGATTATCTATATTTAGTTTCATGATCTTAAAGTTTATCCTATCTTAACTTTGTATGAGACTTCTCCAAAGTAATCTTTTCTTCTTCCTTCAAACCTTGAGATTGCTTCCTCCTCCTCTTTCTCTTGACAAAGTCTCCTTCTCCTTATCCTTGTCTTGATTTTAGTGTTCTCAGAGTTTTGACTAGGGTTTGACAAAAGCTAAAGCAATGACATTTAACAATGCTTAATTATGGAGCTACTCCACTCCTTAATCAATCCTATTATTAAGAAATTAATGGTTATGATTAATGCTATGCTCACAGACCATTTAACCTTATTCTACCACTAATATTAGCTGTCATCTCACTCATCCAATGTTGATTTGATCCTTTCAATCTAGGGCACCAGTTGATCTAATGATGGGGATTAAATACTAACTCATCTACCTTAGTAATCACATGGATTTAAATGGCTAAATTCATATTTTAAAATTAAAAATTAAAACGTAAACATTACTAAATTTTAAATAAGAATTCAAATTTTCAATATAGTTAGCCAAGAAAAGGTGGTCAATTAATAGGATCACACCTTGAGCTAGGAAAAAGTGTAAGGTGTGCTTGTCTTGCACCCAATTTTGATAAAGGAAAGTGATCTTAATTATAGGATTAACATCCTAGAGTTAAGATACTTTAGGAGAAAACAATTACTATGGTTAATTTTTATAAGTTTCATAAAGAGCAACATGGAGTACCTTCTCATGATTCATAAGAATTCACTTCTCATTTTGGTATAACTCTTTAAAATATTTTACTTAGATTGTCAATTTTTATTTATGCAACTTATTTAACAAACCTTGTAGCATTCTTATGAAAATTATCATGATCAAAATAATGATCACAAGATTCACTTGACTTAATGCCAAAGGTTTTAATATTTTATGCCATGGCTTCTATCAAGAAATATGTATGCAAAATTCTATTCTAAACACTTCTGTTAAGACCTTTAATCAATTATAAGATATATTAAGAAACATTCCCCCACATTGATGAAAAGGAGTTGGAAAAAGAAAGATGAAATAACCAAAGAAGAAAAAGAAGAACAACATGAGAAGGAGTCCCACAAAAAACATAGTTACTTGTGTGGTGAATCATGATGAAAATGACACATTTAATAATACATGTTATATGAAAATACCATCCATGCTCTCATAATAACTTCCAAATAAGTTAGGAAAAGAAATGAATTTTTATGTCATGATTCTCAATTGAATATTTTAATCCTTGGTGAATTACATGCAAAATTGGATAAAATTTGAAGAATTTTGTTAGAGATTTTTTTATTTTTTTAAAAGAAATTTATTCCATGAGAAAGATTACATCATGTCTTAATTGATACATTTGATAGTTGACATGATCTAACTTGATTCAATGGCTATATTCAATGAGATTTTATCAGACTTGATTTAGCTAGGTGGGTAGCTACCCATGATATCTAACAAGCTTAGTTTACCAGGTTCAATGACTGAAATGGCAATATGATATCACTAACATTGTATACATTAAGCATACATATTTGATGTAAATCATCATCATAGTAGAAAGATGTTCCAATATGAATAGTAAAGGAAACCATGAAGCATATGTATATGATGATGTAGTAATGGGTGTCATTATCATAAAAGAAAGATATCCAAATATGAATAGTAATGGCTTACACAAAGCATTCTTGTTTGATGCAATAATTAGAGTGTCATAACTTGTTAATGAGTAGTCATTCGTTTGATCTGTTATACTTATCAAATCTATTGAGATTTATTACAATGATAACTTGATCTCATTAACTTTGTGCTCACTAAGCATATTTGTTTTATGTAAAACTAGGAGGCATTACAAAGGTATGAAATTGTCCAAATGTGAATAGTAGTGGTAGCTACGAAGCACAAATGTTTGATGTGATAACATGGGGCATCATTCTAGTACAAAGATGTCCAAATACAAATTGTAAGGGAAATGTAATGAAGATGTACAATTGAAAACATAATAAGACATTGAATAGTACAATAAGTAGGAACTATGAAAAAATATTTCATAATTAGAATTGATGACATACCAAACAAAAATGGTTAAATGTATTATATGACATTTGAATAAAAGAAGCTAACCAAGTTTTCTAAGAGGACGCAAATGTAAGTAGCATGTATTTTAAAGAAAACAAATTGAACATGGTTAGATTTTGGTTTGTAGGGAAGATATAAGCACACATAAGTAATTTCAAATGGTGATAATGAGAGTAGATCCTAATTTGTGTGACCTTGCAATATTGCTCTAACTCTTTCATGATTGGACTAAATGGCTCCCAATTATTGTTTATGAAGAGATCCCTCATGCTATAAGAAAAGAATTGAACATCAAATCTTAAGATCAAGGCAAATTCTAATTTAGCTTAGACATGATATCAATAAATCTCCTGAGCTTATTGTAATCTTCATCAAAATAACATTAATAGATTAATTATTTTGTTTGTCAGGTGTTCTCACCCTAAACCCTCGATAATAGGCCTTCTTTTTGACATAACAACATTAGAAATTAAAGAGTGAGAAATGATTATGAACTAAAGAATTATTGAAGGAAAAGATGATTTTTGCCACAAGGAGATTGAATTTCTTAAAGTATTTCCCTTCAAAGAGTTCAAAATTATAAAGTTTTAAATTTTAGAGTTTTAAACTTCAAAATTTTGAATTACTTAATTCATCATTCTTATCAATTTATATAAAGATTTGAATAAAATATGTTACTAAAAATATATAATATTATAATTTTCATAAGGAAAATATGGATTTTAACCAAAAAAAAAATTTCACAAATTTCATGCCTAAAGTGGCCTAGTTGCTTCGAAGTGTTCTCACATAGGAGCATTATGCTCATGCATGGATAGGTCTGTGCATGGGCATTAACTATGGTAGTGCGTAGGTTCACTTACTACACACCTTTATTTGTAAATCATTTGAGCATTATATATTATGTTTCTAGTGCATCCATTAGAATTTATGAAATTTAAACATTAAAGGAATGTTAAAAGTCATGTTAAAGGTTCCTTGGTTGTTTAAAACACTATATAAACCCAAAAAAAACTATAAAAATTGGATTAAGGATGAAATGGAAAGCAGAAAAAAGAAGTTGAGATATGGTAAGAAGCTTTGATGAGTGTTATTGGTTAATCTTTGTACATCATTTGAGGGAGCGAGAGAGTAAATGAGATTTAATTCTAGATCCTTTAAGAATTTGTCTTGTGGATGTACAAAGTATTTTGAAGCTATTCCATTCAATAACTTTCATCATTCACATCAGCAAGGTATTAGCAAAAGTGGTCCTTAATTTTCATAATATTTTCTAATTTTCTTATAATTTATTATTAAGTTCACACCAAAGTGATCTTGTGATTGTACTTCAATCTTTATAATTTTCCCTTTTCTTGGATGAACTTCAAGCCATATAATACAAAGATATTTGGCTAAGCTCTTGGATTTATAATTTGGAGTTGATTTGGGTTACGGCTTGCTTAGGAAATTCCTCAGTTAGGTTTCTCCTCTGAGTTGCAATAATGGAGTGTCTTGGATTAGTGGTGCTTGAGCTTATTACTTCATGGTGGATTTAAGGTTGAGGTTAAGCCAAACCACTTAAAAGTCTTTTGTCTCATTTTCTTCTTTTACATGCTTTTATAAATTACATCTAAATTAACACTTTACGCATATAAAAAAATTTTCATATATTGTGGAAATTGTAAAAGAGTGTAGCATAATCATAGAAATTTACAAAAGTGTTATTACATCATTTGTTTGGAAACAAATTTTTAATCACTCACAACACCAACAAACACCCCTCTAGGTGTCCCTCACATTCCCAATATACATTTGTAATTATTATTATCATAAGTTTGTAGTCTTAAAGTAAAGAGACTCTTAAATTATTATGCCATGTTGCTCAAGCTATATATCTTGTTTCTATTATGTTATCACAAAAAAAGAATTTTCAATAAGCTCTTTGAGTCAAAGATCGAAGCTCTAGAAATTATTCACTTAGTAACCATGAGATGCATGATTTAAAACACCATAAAGAAAAAGCATTAGGAAACAAAGAAATTGTTCTGTAGTTATTAAAACTAATCGACATACTTCCATATAGATTTCTTGCACTTTCTAATTCAATTGAATGAAAGATTCCAAAAAGTGTAAACCTTAAGCTTTAGGTTTTGGAACCCATGCGAATTTGGGTCTTGGAAACTTACAACCAATTATTTGAGCTTCATTTGGTATAGTTTTATTATTTTTCTTAATCCAAATATAGGAAGGATAACTAGAGTTCACATTAGCTCCAATGTTACAATGTTTTAAAAGAAACAGATGATGCATAATGGGAAACACCAACATTCATTAGTTTATTATTTTTAAAAGAAACATTTTTATGAATGTGATTGGAAGAAACACAATTTGAATGCATTTTGATTTGATCAAAAACAACTTTTTTTGCTTTCTTTTTCATAGTTTAAGCGAGCTCATCTCTAGTAAATTTTAATTCATGCAAATATATTTCAATTTTCTCATTAAATTCCTTAAAAATCCTAATATATTCATTATATTATTTTATGAAACTTTTATATTTCAATGTAAGCTCTTTAAGTGCTTCAATCAAGGTAAGAAATTTTTGCTTATATCTCACTCTAAGACAATGTACTTACCTCATCATCTTCATAGTTGAATGATTCATGGTTTGCCACGTGTCAAACCACTTCTACTCTTTCTCTTTCTTCATTGCTTAATGATGATGATGGATTTGAGTCACACTATGTGACTATCATAGCCTTTATCCCTTTCTTGATGTTTTCTCCTCACCTTTCTTGTCCAATAATCTTGGAAAATCTAGGGTTGAAGTGTCACATTCTTTTTACTCATGACAACATGCCTCTAATATTTTCTTTCCTTCGCTCTTGTGACTCATTATCTCATTCTCTACGTTTCTTGCACAACATTGCTTTAAAGGTTTTCTTAAACTTTTATTCAAGATCTCGAACTCACAATTGACATTAGAATCATCATTTGAAGAGCGTGGAGTATCCTAAAGAGCTAAATTTTCTTCATTCTTCATTGGTTTTAGTTGTGACTCTTCTTCTTTTCTCCTCTCCATCCTAATAGATTTAGTGGTGATATAACCCAGTAAGACATCAAGAGTTAATTGGTCTATGTTCTTGGTAGCTTTGATACATGTAACCAAGGCACCATACTCCTTGGGTTACAAAGACGGTACTTTTCTCATCTATTCCACATCAACAAAAACTGCATCAAGATTTGTGAGTCCATTTATTTTGCAATTCTAGTAGTCATGCATTTAGTAGACTCTTTATCATTCATGTAGAATAATTCAAAATAAATTATAAAGAAATTAAATTTAGACCATTCACTTTGCTAGTACCTTTATAGTGACCCAAGCATCTATTAAACTTTATGGGATATTTTGATGTTCATCGCTTAATTGGATTCTGTGGTCAAGAGACCATAATGAAGGATGCTCAAAGATTAATATTATGTTGAACCTTTTGTTTTTTTAATAAATTCATCAACATTATTCTTAATAGGAAATTCAAAAGCTTTTTCAAAAACATCCCATAAATAATGATTTATCCATTCAAGAAAAAATTGCATTATTTTGTAAATAAAAGTCTCCTTTAAATAAAGGATGATGAGGGATAAAGATCATTCTTCCAAAGTACCATGTTTGGTTACAACCATTATAGACATTATATAAGACCTCTTCTAAGATTTATATTCAAAAAAATCAACCATGTTTTGATACTACATTTTGGGAAATAAGAGCTAGGATGTCCGCACTAAAAGAACTAGAAAACTAATAAATGGTGGGTGAATGGTGCCTTTTCAATTTCTTTAAAAATTATGTTTCATAATAAAAAAAAATTTTAAATTAAAGTTTCAAAACTAAAATATTCTAATAAAACATTTTTGTTGTTCTAGAAACAAATTTCTAAAATTGTGTAATAAGTAAAGAATACACAAGAATTTCAAGTGATTTTACACAAACACAAGGCCAACATCCACCCTCCATCTTAGACCAACTTACATATTAAACAAAACACCTTTTACCACATGGTAGGTAGGTTTCAAAGCTTTATAATAACTTGATCAATATTAATCAATAATGGCTTGCACAAGTTTAGAATCTCTAGTCAACAATAATCACTACAATGCAAGTAACTTGAATGAATTAAATTGGCTAAACGGAAAAGATAATATGACACTTGAAATCAATAGTATAATAACATACACCTTAAACCCTTCACAACAAAGTGGCACAATTCCATATTTAGAAGAAAGATAGAAATGCAACTGGAAGGCAAGTAAACCATAAAAAAGTTGATATCTATCAAGATGTGTGAATTCTATCTTTATTTTAGAAGAATATAACAAACTATGCTCTAGGTTCTTACAAACTATTGGCAAGTCTTTCATCCACTTAATCTTTCTTAAGCACACTCTTATTTATATCCTTAATAAGTTGTTAATTAAAGTAAGTGAAATGGCTCTATTATCTTTCCCAAAGTGATTAAAACTAGCCATGTGAATTTAGTGACTATTCAAAAAAGTATCTTTACTAGATCGTACCAAGGCAATAGGCACATGGAACTGATTCTCTTGATGAAGCATCTTTCTATACATTATATTTTAGTTATCTAAATTTATCATACAAATAAAACCCTAATCATCATACTATAAGATATAATATCTTAGCACACTTCTCTAGTTTTCACATCATAATGGATAATCATTAAGATTGTACTAATATGATATGTTCATTATTCATGTTTTAGATGATCATCATATTCAATAGATTGTTTGCCATTGAATGATAATCTTTGCATTATTCTTGCATTTTTCTTATATGATACAAGACCATAACATTATGGCATTGAGACCAATAGGTAAAACACTTATACTCATATGATGTAGCAAATAATGTATTTGTAAGATGTGATTTTAGCTTAAATTTTCTAAAGACACTTTCACTATTATAATAATAAAATAGTTCATACAAGAATAATATACTTCTTCCAACTATACAATGCAATTTTGAAACTTTGTATTTAGGTTATTTGAATAGTTCTATTATTGGGAAAATGGATAGTACAAATATGACTTAGGTTCTGAGAGAAGAAAACTTCTCGTACAAGTATGATAATATATTTGTACTTCACGAAATATATAATGGCTTTAGAATAAACAAAAGGATCATACATGGATAATACCATGTATGACTAATTTTAGACTTCTAGTCTTAACACAAAAGGATCATAATAAATGTGTGATGTAGGAATCAAGAATGTACAACATTTACATAATTTCAACTTTTACTTAGAATGTAATCTAGAAACTAGACTGTAAAGGTGTGATAATAATAAACATATTATATAGTCATCAGGCAAAGAGTAGTGCTTATTTAACATTAATTTTCAACCATAACATATATCTTGAATCCAAGATGTTTGATATCAGCTAATGTAAATATTTTAGTTCTAAACAAGTTCAATTATTCTAATAGAAGAATGTCTTAACTAAGATGTATCCATATGTATAAAATCCTAAGTGCCACTTTGTAAAAAGAGAGAAGGTTTAACATTCTAAACATTTGTAATGTAGTAAAAGATGGATCTTTAAAATATTTAGCTATAGCATTTGAAGCAATCTCGCACATCGCTCCAAATGAACAAGTTAATCCATGTCCTTAAGAAAAGGTTGCCAGTCTTCATTCCACTCCATTGTCTATGTGTGCTTGCTCCATCACCAACACTCCCATCTTTCATTAGCTATTACTACACATAATTAACAGCTAACATAGCCATTAGGTAACACAAGCTTTGCTTCGTGATTATCAAACTTATGTTTAATAATCTCTCCCTTGAACATTATAAAACCAGTGCTAGAATAAACATATTACAATAAAGAATGTATCAACAAATTGTAGATTGTAGAGTAAACTAAAAGGAATCAACAATAACATGTTAATAATTTAGCTAGGTAGAACTAAGACATCATATATGAAAAAAAACACAATAAACAGTCTAAGAAATATCATATCAGGAAGCACAACATTGCAATAAAACCTCAAGTAAATCAATAAGATTTAAGAAATAACAACCACAACAACACATACCTAAGACATTTACCATAGCCAACGAAAGCTCCCCAAGGTGATTGCACCTAAGCTCCCATAATTTTAGTATTCTAATATTATAGTATATCAAGTCCCTAAGAATATCAGCCATTCTAGATGCAAATTTTCTCCCACTTTTTATAATCAATTAAGTGGTATGAATCTAATATTCACAATATTAGAACAAAGGAAAAAAATCATAACAAAATAATAATTATAGAATCACAAAAAAGGAAAACATGGCTTAGTTTTTAATTTAGTTCAAAAAAATTAACTATAACAATTATTTAAGTCCCAACAGTAATGCATTTTATGTAGTTTTCAAATTTTTCAATAGTAGTAGGTTAGTTCTAGATAAAAGCTCAAATTTATTTTGTGTTAGAATTTGATGCTAACAAATTAAGCCCTATAATTCATAACACTCCATTCAATCATCACAGATTCTTCTGCAATCCAAGTGTCCAATGCATTAATCTTTAAAAGCAACTATTGATGATCATGTTAATTAGTGTAGCTTGATTCCCTAGCAAAAGATGGTTGTGCATGACTTGTTTCTTAGTGAGTAGCAATAGTAGAAGTAGGAATTAAGACATCATATTGTTTAATTGACTGCTACTCATAATTTGTAAAACTACCAACATCATATCCATTGTGCATTTGGGCAAACTATTACACTCTATCATATCTAGATTCTAGAAAGCTTGAGAAATGCAACATATATAATCTAGTCTTATATTATCCATCAAATGCAAAAAAACTTAAATTAATCCTCTTATAATTATAATTTATCATGAGTAATTCCTTTTTCATTTTTTTGAATATTGACTCACTTAAATCAAATATTTCACCATTCAAATAGCAGTAGGATACAAGGGAAATCTAAGCTGAAATGAGTTGACCTTCACCTCCCTTTGGCATAATTGTGCTTCAAAGGAAGTGCTAAATTAAATAAGCACTTAGATTTTAGTACTTTACTTCTTATATGTTGTTATAGCTTAATGAATTTAAGACTAGTATCTTCTTCCACATAAAATGATGGATGTTTGTAGTTCAAAAAAGGCTAAGTTCAATTATTGAATTTCTATACTAACTATTTAGCTCTTCTTGGGTTATTTCAACATCAATCTAACATAAATATGAATTTGTTGAACTAAAGTATTTTGTAATTTCAAAGTTACAATAGAAGTACTTTACCATCTTGATGTTAAATGGATAGAGGATTAAAACAACCTCTTCTAAAAGAATACCCAAAAGATACAATAGTACTAGATTATCCTTCTCAAATTCTATTTTAGTAGTAAGAGAATTTGGGATATTCATTTTACAATCTTTTTATGGGTTCATATTCTTTGACATCAGCTTTATCTATAAGTTACCTATCAAATTTGCAATGGGTCAAAGTAGTATTTTTCTTAGGAATATATTTCTTAATTCTTAGCATTTTGTTCATGATGGAAATTAATGTTGATATAAATATGTAGCAACATACATATATTAAAATTTCTTAGATTAAATGTAAGGTATGCATCATATTTGACAATTCTTACCAGCCAAAAAAGACGACGAGAGTGTGAATAATGTGTATAACACATTTGGTCATATTATTATAATTTAGTTGATTAAGATATATAATATCTTGTGACTTAAAATTTAAAATTTGAATTTAATTTATCTCAATTTTGAATATGCATAAATTGATTTTTGAAGTTTAAAACTTAAAATCCCAAAATTAGAAGTATGGTTGAATGACAAGACTTGACTTAAATAATGTTAGCCTTGATTAGGCTTGATGCATTTAAATGATCTTGTAATTTAATTTACATTATTAATTTTATCCCTTATCCTTATTCCAAATGATGAATGTATAATAAATATATGAACAAGATTCCCAAAAATTAGACGTTGGTAGATTAAGATGAGAGAATTAAAAAAAAATAATATGACTCATTTTGGAATACCTTAAGAAACAAATATATGAGAAAAAGAATAATTATTTAAAAAATCTTTTATCCATATCTTACTTAGATTCTATAAATTTAGCAGCTTGAAATGAATAGCTAAAAAGGAGCCAATTATCAAAGATTTGACTTACTGGTTCATCTTAAAGTAAATATTATTTTTATAGAGGTGTGGCCAAGTCTATTTAAGCCCTTAAGATTTTCTTGTAAGGGTTTTGGAAAATCTATTCATAGAAGTGGGATTTATAGAGGCCAAATAAAAGGATACCATAGAGGAAAGCAAGAGAAGCCCTAAGGAAGAAGAAGAAGAGTGAAAGATTTGAAGCAAGGGAAGACCTTACCAAGGAGAAGTTATCTACATAATGTTTCATAGTAGGATGACACCTGAGTAAATAATATAAATTTATCTATTATCTAAGGAATAATGAAAAGGAATTAGGTTGTTAAAATGCATGTTGAACCTTGGAAACTGGTTTTGACAATAGCTTGTTAATGTTCAGCCTTGAACCTTGCTTAAGAAACCTCCTATACTCGAGACTAAAGAGAAATTTAGTAAAATATAAAGGTTTTTTAGAATTCTTTTATTGAGTGATATTGTTAAAGTAACCATGAGAAAATGTTTATTAACAAAACCACATATATAAATTCAATCATATGATCATATGCTTATATGTTTAGCCTTATCAATAGATATGTCTAAGTGATAGATTTAAAATGTTTTTTATTAATAAAAACTATCTTTAACCTAAGACATGATCAAATTGAATAATTTTATAAGTAGTTTAATTATTGTGTTTTGTTGATAGTCTAATCATGTATGCAATGTGCAAGATTATCATGATTGATATAATCAAAATGTTAAACCAATAAATAAAAAATTCTAATGGTATGGCTAACATAACTAAGACATGTTAGCTTTATTTTATTATTCTTTTTTTGTTTGAAATTAATATCCATGCTTTTATGTAGATTCTTTTCCATTTTGTAACGCATATGAAAAAGAAAATCTGAGCCCAACACAAAGATACATGCTACCTTACTATATAACAAGATATGAATGTGTAATTATGTTGTAAGACTATGTATGAAAGTTTGCAAAATGTTTGATGGACCAATTACATGCTATTTTAGAAGATGATTCATGATTTAGAACTTAGAAATATAAGAAAAATCCTAGAAGAAAAATATTATATCTAGGTAATATTTTGCCTTGGTTTTGCTTGGGAAACATGTAACCATGGCTATGTAATGTCATGGAAGGCATGTGTTTAACCCTTAAAAGACCCTAGATGGCTTCTAAGTGGTGTGGCCCTTGGTTGCTCATTTGGAAGCATTAGATGGCTCTACTCAAAGCTTAAAATAAGGTTTTTTTTGATAGGGATAAGGTTGGAAAGAAAATAATTTGTTTTAGTTAGAAGTGCAAAGGTCGAGGTTATAATTAATAGTTTTATGGATAATCCATACTAGGGATTAAATTGGAGATTTTAGGTGTTTAGACATGACTATGAAGGGTAAGCTCTACCCTAGAATTAAGCTTAAAGAATTAGAATTAATTCATAAGAAAGGAACAAATAATAATAAGTTATAGTCATGTGCTAAGGAAATACCATTTGCAAAACTTAATGCATGTTGTAAATTAAGATTTTGTTAGTTAAGTTCTTAGCTAAGACCTTGGAACATGGTAGAAGAGCTTGGAATATGTCACATGAATGTTCTTAGTTATGTTAGAGAAGCAATGTGATAAAGTTGTCAACTATAACCATAAGTTAACTAAGTTCTTTGGGTATGACCATGAGTGACACTATTTAAGCTCGTACACCACGTGATAACACCTTAGATAGTGAACTGGGGTTTTTGTGGTGGCTTAGAAGAGGTCTTAGGATAAGAATGATGACTCGGGGCAAGTATAAAGGTCACTAGTGATACCTATGTGAATCCAAACTTAGTTGAAATGGTAATACATTATATAAAACATAAAGACAAAACATAAGTCTTTGTAAGCACCAAGGTTATCCTTGATAAGAAAGATTCCAAACGAAATTAAGGAAAGAATAAATATAATAAAAATGGTTTAAGATATTTTAAGATTAGTGTTTAGTTGGAACCTTTAGGCATTAGATATAATAGACCCTTGATCATGCACATTCACTTTGGAGATAGATAAGATAGTTTCCCTACTATTTTAGCCTAAATTTAGTTACATTTGGATGGTGGAGCCTATAGAAGGTGTCTTAGATTCTAAGAAAAGGACCACTAAGATCATATGAAAGCCATTGTATAAATAGTCCCAAAAGAGAAAATTTACACTTTTTGTCTCATAAGAAATTATATGATGTGCTATATTGTGGGGGAGCGCATATAGTTTTTAAAAATGCTTAGAACCTTACTATGTTCTCCCATGTGATCATCATTTCCTTATGGATTATTAGATTATATAATGTGATAAGAGTTCCATATTATAAGTATTCTCTTGGACAAGAGACCAAATTTGATATAAAATAGAGCTCTAAGCATTTGGTTAGTCACATTATAAAGATATATATTGACTTAATTGATAAATGATGATCTCTTATGAAAGTTATAAACTAATTCCATTCATTTACATGATTTGTTTAGTTGTTACATTCATACTACTTAATTACTACATGTTACTTTTGCTATAGGACTCAAGGATTTTCTATTAAGTCTCCCTACTCACCTCATTATATTTTTATAGAACTAGGGAGCTAAGAGTTGAGTAAGAGTAGAGCTACATATTGTCAAAGTTTGTGAATTAGTTTGATGATTCATCGCCTTTATATCATCATTAGTAGTAAATTGATATTTATTTGTTATCAGTTATATTTTATTGGATATAAAACTATATGAGATTGTTATATTAGATTTGATATTTATTATTTATTTTTTTTTTATCAAACTTGTGTAGTTATTCATGGTGTTGCATCATATTGGATTAGACTCGAGTGCTTTATTTATTTTTTTTTGGATATTTTACTTTTACTTTGGTCTTTTGGGTAAAGAAAATTTTTTGAAGTTTTATCATGATAGCATTTTCATAATGCTATATTATATATTGTAGGTTACATTTGATATTTTTTATTTTAGCATGTTTTTAGTGTTAATGGAATTTTTGTAGATCTTAACAAAATATGAGCAATCACTGAATGACAAAGACCCACTATGATGGCAAAGATTTGTATTTTTCTATGACCTGTTGGATATTTCTACAACTTTGTGCCTAATTTTTCAAAGATTGTAGGACAACTTACTCATCCAACAAAGAAAGGGTAACCTTCTTATGGTTGGACAAATGTGGACAAATCTTCATTAAGTTGAAAGAAAAATTGAGAACAACTATATTTTTAACCTTACCAATGCAAGGTAACCACTATCATGTATAAATAGATGCATCATTTATTGGATTAAGGGCTATACTTATTCATGAGTGATGGATTTTGGCTTATGCATCTAGAAAGTTTCATGATCATGAACACAACTACTCAACTCAAGACCCAGAGTTATCAGATGTAGTATTTGCTCTAAATATTGGTGTCATTATTTATTTGGGGTTAAATTAAGCTTTATACAAATAATAAAGTTTTAGTTATATTCATAATTCAAGGGAACTGAACTTAAGATAACGATGCTAACTGGAACTTATCAAAGATTATGATTTGGATATAAAATATTGTGTAGGAAAAGCCAATTTAGTAATTGATACTTTGACTAGAGGTTAGATCCTTATATCCATTATTGCTTACAAATTAGAGATAAAGAGTGAGTTTAAATTCAATTTGGTTAAAGATCAAGTAGTAATGATATCTTTAGTATCCTAATTCTACTCACTTATCATCCATGCTGATTGGGTGGATGAATTATGGTTGCTTTAGTAGAAGGATCCAAAGCTTTTAGCTAAAACAAGGTGAGTATATACTAATCAGACTTCAACTTTTTCTTTGTGTGATGGTGTATGTACTTATCATGGTCAATGGCATATTTCTCAGCATTAGAATTTCAAGAATAATATGTTGAAAGAAGTTCATGATAGCAAGGTAACAGTACACCAAGGGGAGACTAAAATGTACAAGAATCTTAAACCTAATTTTTTGTGGATGAGACCAAAGAAAACATGGCTCAATATGTTTAAATATGTTTAATTTGTGAAAACGTTACAACAAAACATCGCAAGATAGATGGTTTACTCCAAAATCTGTCCATACCAAAGCAAAAGTAAGAAGTTATCATGGATTGTGTTTCATATTTACCAAATACTAAACATGATTATGATATGATCTAGATAGTAGTAAATCAATTAAGTAAATTATCTCATGATATAGCAATAAAAAAGAATAATTTAGAAGGTGGTCTAGTCAGCTTTTATGTTCAATAGATTGTACTACTACATGGAGCACCTAAAGTATTTATTTTTGATAAAGATGGAAAATTTTACTACCAAGTTTAGGAGCCACATACATCGAACCTAAGGCACAACTTTGAAATTTAGCACAACTTACCATCCTCAAATTGATAGTCAATCTAAAAGGACTATTCAGATGTTAGAGGGTCTCTTAAGGCTAAATACATAATCCTGCTCCATAGACTAGTTCAAACAACTACCAATTGGTAAAGTTTGTGTATAATAATAGCTATCATTCAACTATTACCATAGAACTATATGGGGTCATTTATGGTCAATGTTATATTTCTCCTTTTGTTGGACTAATGATAAGAATATGTATACCAGATAATCAAAAAGATTACAAAGGAAGTGCATAGGTTACATGAAAGACTATAGGTAGTTTAAGATCACCAAAAGAGATATCTAACGATAAGCATAGACTTATTAATTTTAGATTTGGTGATTAAGTATTTCTTAAAGTTATCATTATGCATGGATTATTTAGATTCATAATAGCTTGTAAATTATAGCTTAGATACATTAGACCTTACTATGGACACAATTAGGTCAATAACCTATATACTAAAGTTATCAAAGAGTTTAACTAAAATACGAGCTATTTTCCATGTGTCTAATCTAACGAAATACATTCCAAACCTATCACACAATCTTCAAAGGGAGCATGAGGACCTTTAGTTGTAGCTAGATGCAATATAATAAGAGAAAATAATGCATATCTAGAGTTTAAGGCAAAGGAAGTAAGAAATAAAAAAATTCCTTATGGTCCTAGAGTGATCCATAATTGTGTGAAGCTACTTAAGAAGTTGAGTATTAACTGTATCACAAATGGCCAAAATATTTTCTAGATTTTAAGGACAAAAACTAAGTAACAATTGACAGAATGTAATACCCAACATTCTTGGTCATATTATTACAATTTCATTGACCAAGTTATGAGTTTTCTTATGAATTAAAATTTAAAATTTTTAGTAAGTATATTTAAATTTTTAATATAAATAAATTGAATTTTGAATTTTAGAACTTCAAATCCTAGAACTAGAAGCATGATTGAACGATAAGACATTAGTTACACCATTTGAACCTTGATTGGGCATAATGGCTTAAAATAATCTTGTAATTTTAATTATATTGTAAGAGTTTATTATTTATTCTTATTCTTAGTCTTATTAAACCATTTATATATCATAAAGATATGGATAGGATTCTCAAAAATTAGAAATTGGTAGATAAAGACAAGATGATTAAAAGAAAATAATATAAGATGTATTTAGGAATATCATAAGAAAAAAAATATGAGAAAGAAGAATAAATATTAAAATATCTTTTATTCTCATTTTACTTAGACTCATAAATGTTAGAAGCTTAATATGGCTAGCTAAAAAGGGGTTAATTAGAAGAGGTTTGATTTAAAAGCATGAACCATGGCCATACTAACCTAAACTAGTTTATCTTAAAGAAACTCGTTAGTTTAAGGTGGTGTGTCCAAGGCTATTCCCTTAAGATATGCTTATAAAAGTTCAACAAACCTTGCCACAAAATAGATATTTGAAGAGGTCAACTAAGAGGATATGATGGAGGAAAGCATGCCAATGCATGAGGAAGAAGAATAAGGAAGGTTCAAGCTTTGAAGCAAGGAAAGACCTAACCAAGAGGAAGTCATTTACATAATTTTTCTAGGTAGAATGACCCTTGACTACATACAATAAATCTAGCTATGATCCAAGGAAGAATGTAAACAATTATGTTGTTAAAATGCTTATGGTGCCCTTAGAAAGTAATTTTGATAAAAGCTAGTAAAGCTTTTTCCTTGAATCTTGTTAAAAAGGGTCAAAACACTTATACACATGCATAAAGAGAAGTTTTATTAGCACATAAAGGTTTTTTATCATTCTTTTCTTGTGTAAGTTTGCTAGAGAAACCTAGCAAATATGTGTATTAGTCAAACAAAGTTTGTTAATCCAATCCTATGATCATAGTCTTACATGATTAGCATTGTCTATAGATATATGTGGATAGTGAATTTAAAAAGTTTATTTGATGATGCAAAACAACACTTACCCAATACATGATCATATAGAATTAGTTTAAAATATATTTATTATTGTGCATTATTAATAGTCTAAACATGTTTTCAATATGCCATGTTTATCATGATTAAGTGATATATATTAGCTTTGTTTTCTTATTATTTCTTTGGGTGGAAATTCAATTTCATTCTTATATGTTGATGCAATTAGAACTTCTAACTAATAAGAAATAAAAACTCTTAGACAAAAAAATAGATACATGATATCTCACTTCATGGCATAATATGAAGTATATTTGTTTTGGAAAACCATGCATAAAAGTTTTGCTAAATACTATACTAACCATTTATGCCTTAGTCTAGAGGATTAACCATGATTTGGAACTTGAAAATATAACTAAAATAGTAGAAAAAAATTATTATGACCAAGTAAACCTTTACCCCTTGTTTGGTGGGAAGCATGGAACCATGGATTGTTGAACTCATAGGAACTTAGGTTCAACACATAAAAGAATCTAAATGGCTTCTAAGGCATGTGTGGTTCTTGGAGTTTTTTTTGGGAAGCCTTGGAGGGCCCTATATAAGGCTTTATAATATGGCTAGTTGGGGTAAGGATATGGTTAGCAAGCAAAGATTAGTTATGGCTAAAAGTGCTAAGTATAATGTTAGACTTTAATTTTATAGATAATCCCTAGTAAAGCTTAAATTGGAGATTTGAAGTGCTTGGATATAGATTTATAAGATAAGCTTAGCCCTATAATTAAAATTAAAGGCTTAGAATTAATCTATGGGCAAGGAACCTATAATAATAGGTCTTAAAAATGGGCTCAAAAATATTATTAGTGAACACCTATGCACATTATAAATTAAGCTTTATTTTGTTAATCTCTAGATTAAACCTTGGTAGAAGTTTGATGATCTTGAAATAATACTTATGAATGTGCTACATTTGGTCAAGGAAATATATGGTAAACTTTTTGTCTAAACCCTTGGATTGACAAAGTTCATTAGGTAAGGCCATGGGTGACCCCTATTTAGGCTGTTAGTTCACATGATGACACTTTGGAAGGTAATCTTGTGGATGTGTTGCAGCTTACGTGAAACCTTAGGATAGGTGTGGTGACTCAAGATTACCTTGGATACATATAAGTCACTAGTGATACTTGTGTGAACAAAACTTAGTTGTGATGATAATGGGTATATATGAAACTTAAGGGTTAAACTCAAGGCTTTTTGAGCATTAAGGTTAGCCTAGATAGACAAGATCTTAGATGAAATGAGGAGAAGACTACATATAAGAAAACTAGCCTAAACTTTTCTAATTAACTAAATTAGGGTTTGGTGAAAAGTTTAAGGCATTTAGATATAATGGTCTCTTGATCATGCATAATCACTCAAGAGATAGACATGCTAGCTACCTTAATCTCTTGGAATAAAGACCGTTACACATGGATGGACGAGACTATAAGGGAAGTGCTATATTATATGGTAAGAACCCCCAAGATTGGTTGGAAGCCATTATATTTATAGTCCCAAGAGGATTAGTTGTATATTAAGTTTGATATAGAATCACATGATTTGTATGTTGTATGGGGAGTACATATGGTTATTAATAACTCCTAAGAACCCTACTAGGTTGGCTCATATGATTGACATTATCTTGTGGAGTGCTAAATTATCTGATGTGACAAAAGTGTTAGGACTTGTCATAATTCTATTGAATAGAAGAGTCTATTAGATCAAAAAAGGGATACTAAGCATCTGGCTAGCCAAATTATTTTCCTAGTGTGGCTCAAGGATTTTCTAATGTGCCTCCTAGCTTACCTCTTTGTATTTTGTAAGATTAAATAGCTAAGAGTTAAGTAGGAGTCCAACTTAAGGTTATAATAGTGCATCAGTTAGATGATCCACCATATTATTTTATCCTTAGTAGTACATTTGGTACCTATTTTTTATTATTTCTATTTTTTTGGATATTAGATATTATTAAACTATTATATTAAATTTTTTAGTTGTTCTTTATTTCTCTTATTTAACTTTGATAGTTATTCATAAATTTCTTTCAAATTAGATTAGATTCACGTGGTATTATTAATTTTATTTATGTTTTATTTACACTTTGTCTTATAAATAAAAAAATTTGTTGAAGTTTTAACATTATAGTATTTTGCATGATCCTATATTATACTTTATAGGTACATTTGATATTGTGATCATTGATTCAATCATGCAAAGCATCACCAAGTGACACCACTATAGCATTTCATGTTCCTACACATGTTTTCTTTTAATTTATTGGTTGAAATGACCTCCAAAGTTATTGTGTATATATATACCCATGGTTAATTTACTTGTATAAATGAATAGAGTACTAGACTAGATTGATTAAGAATGGAAATTGGATATAAAAGAGGCTAAATAGAGTACTAGTCAATCTGTATTAGTTTAATCTTATGCTAAATGCAAAGGTTCAACAATGGAGAAAAGTTGTTTTAAATAATTCACTACTTTTGATTTCTTTTTTACTTCATCTCAATCAATTCTAAAATCATTCAATTTTCAATACATATGGATCAATCATTCATCTTTTATGCAAAGTATTGAAAGAAATTGGAATTTACCTTATGTTAGGAATGTAATTAATACATTAGTCTTCAAACTAAAAATACTAAAATATTGACAAAGATTGGAACAAGAACTTCTTTGGAAACAAATTTGAAGCCTTAAAAAACTATTGCAAAACATTTTAAAAAAATGTTTTTCTAAACATTATTAAAATCTTAAGATTAGGTAGGACTTACTAATAGTGCAAAACATGCTTCTTTCTTTAATTAGAAATGAGTACAAATTCTAGAGTCAAAAAATAAAAATTACTTTTCTTAAAGAAGTGTACAAAAGCACAAATGTGTTCTTGCATAGTAAAGGAAAAACATGGTAAACTTAGAATAACACAAACTGAGGACATTAGTGAAGATTGGATAATAGATTTTTACCATTTAGATGATAATGCAATATAGCAATTTTAGGATTTGTTGTTATTTTTTCCTTTTGTTAACACACAAAGTATTGAACTCTATTATTACAAAAGTTAAGAAATTAATGATCACCTTTTGAGAGAAGTCTCACTTCAGGAGCTAAATAGGTTTCTTAGGACATGGACCATCAAGCCACATCAAGCCTAAATGGTTTTAATTTGTTGTCTCCCAATGTTGGCATATCAATGCTAATAAAGTTTTAAAGATAGTTAGAGATTCTTGAATGGTTTGCTAACTCTAACTACTTTAGCAAGCATTAATATCATGCATATTCTCAAAAAAAGAGAATCCACTAATGCTTCATGATTTTTGGCCTATTTTCTTGTCTAACATTGTAAAACAAATGTTAGCCAAGATAATTGCAAATATACTGCTATCAATTCTACCAAACTTAATTTCAAAGGTACTTTTTAGAGGTATGGACTTTATCAAAAATATTTTGTTAGCATGAAAAATGATAGATTCCATTAATAGAAAGGATAGGGAAAGCAATTGTATTTTAAAAATGGACATCAAAATACATTTGATATCTTCACTTGGCATTTCTTGTATCATGTTCTTCAACAATTTGGTTTTGCTACAAATTTTACTGAAGTAGTTAACACTGTAATAAAATGTAGTAGATTCTTAATCATTATTAATGAAAATAGTAAGGGATACTTCAAAACCTTCAAGGGTATCAAACTTAGGAATTGATTATCTAGTCTATTTCTTGTGTTAGTAAATGAAACTTTAAGTAGGGGAATCATCAAATTATTTGGAGGTTGTCAAAGCTAAGTAACTTAAGACATGCGAATAACTTTATCATCTTCATGCATTTTAAGGAAAGATCCATTACAAATTTTATGCAATTCCTAAGAGAATTCTAAGATGGTTTAGGTCTAATTATTAATACAAAAGGTATTTTTTCACATGGGAAAAAATGGCAAATCATGAAAAAGTATTTAGCTTGGTATTATAAGAAGATTTAGAAGAGGCAATCTCCTACTTAACTACATGATTTTATTCTAATTAAATGTTGAAAAATAACTTTGCATTATCAAACATTAATTGGTATGCATAGCAATAGAATTGCAAGTTACAAGAAAAGATTACTATCTAGGGATGAAAATTGATCCTCATCAAACATGTCCCTCCTTAAATATCTATTTTCATGTTAATGTTTTCTAGTCCACCAAATAGAATATTCAATTTTTTTGAAAGTGTGTTGAAACTTTTCCTAGGACAGATAAATCTTATAGTCATAGGTACCAATGGTCAAGTTGTAAAAAGTTAAAGTTATCGATTAAGAAGGATATGCTAGGATTGAAGAATTCAAATGAAAAGAGGGATGCATTTAACATTACACTTTTGTAAAAAGTGCTCAGCACAAATTCTCTTTGGGTTAAATTTACAAGAACCAAATATATTCCTTAAACTAGTAGAATAGAGTCCTCATATACCTAAACATTCATTGAAAAAATTAAAGAAATAGCAATGCAACATAATGAAGTTTTAAAACTAGTTGATACATATTGCTAAACACCAAATACCAAACCCAAATTTAGTTCAAAGTCAACATGGAATGTAATTAAAGAAAATGGACTAATTATTAAATCCAAATAGCAAATTTGGTCATCAAAAATACCATTGAAAATGATAGTACCAATTTGTAGAATTCTAAACAAGCTGCTCCTATTTCCAAAACAATTATGAGAATGTAATATATAACTTGATTCCAAGTGTGCATTTTGTCATTAAGAAGCACAATTGATCATTTTTTCTATAAATGTAGAAAAGCCATTCAAGTTTGGTATCATTTCATTATAATACTCTAATTTAAGAAGATGAACACAAAAAATATTTCATCATTGATCCCAAATTGGTGAAGATAGCCAACCATGGAAAAGATCTACAAGAAAGTTGCATATTTGATACCTTCCTTGATCTACTAGGAAGCTTGGAAAGCACATAATCTAAATCATCTTTTAGTTAATTGATCTTTCTAGTAACATCATAATTTAGAAAATAAAATCACTTTGCTACAACATAATTGAATGCTTAGCAATAGCTCAGATAGATAAATTGGATAGAATATTGGTACAATGTGGTTTGTTTCCACCATTCTCCTCTATTTGGTCTAAAGGATGTAGATAGTTAGTTGGAGTACCTCATTTAAATATAGCCTCAAGATGAACATCTATGGAATATACTAAGGACAATTTTGGGTTGTAGGTTGTGGTGGTATAGTAATGAATTAGCTAAAAATAATGGTTAAGGTGTTGCAACTCTAATCAGTGCTACAATATATGTAGAGGCTAGTGCATAGCATTTTTATTAGCTCTCCAACTCTATATTAAAATGTGTCTAAGTCAAACAAACATCACTATAGAGATTAAATGTAAGTTAATTTTGTATATGATCATTAGTACATTATATTTATCTTGGTACATTAGGGTTGAAATTAGGGTAATCATTCAATTGAAAGTGAATATGAATGAACAAGTGCAACAAATTTTAATAAAAATAATAAATTTACAAGATGGTATACAAAATTTACCTACTTTGCTACACAAAGCATTCAATTTGATTATTAGTAGCTTCCCATGTATTGTAAGGGATTAAATAAAATAGAAATGCTAAAACTCCCCTATATTAGTATTTCAAATATGCATTGTGACATGAATGGTGATAGACAAGTAGAAGTGTCAATTGGACTATGTAAGCTTCCAATCCAATCCCAGATACCTAAGTAATTTCCATAAACTAGATCGAATTTTCATAGTCAATCTAGTGCTGCTATTTGGTTACGGACAATTATAATACAAGAAGATCACCTAATAGAATGTTTGAGTTAAAAAAGAAACCTATATTAATCTTAAGGTTTGATTATCAATGTTTCCCTACTAATAGCAAGCATCTCTTCACAAATAATTACTAGGAATCATTCAATCGTACCAGGAAAAAGATAGAATGATTGTGCAAGATAACACAAATTAGAACCTACTATAATTATCATTATTTTGAATTGCTTGTTCATGCCCATATCTTCCATATAAGCCCAAATTTAATTAAGTTCAAACATCATGCTAGTGTATCCTTTATAATGTATGTTGTTCCCAGCCAACCCCCCTGAGAAAGCATGGTTGATTCAATCTATCCAATTATCATATAATACATCAAACCATTTCATTTGGTACATAATTAGTTCCTATTATTCCATTGTTTGACATATACTGTATTATTAATTACCATATTATTTAATTTCTTTGTTCCATGTTTCTTATTCTTTATATTGGGAAATCATCATACCATTACAATGCCTCTCGTTACAATATTAAACATGTACACTTTGGATGCATGTAATTTTCATATTTTGACAACTTTATACTATGGTGATACCTCTGGTGTTGTCATGAAGAAAGCATGCCCAGTGAACACAATCACATAGATTGTGTTGTTCTTTAGCACATTCCTATGTATTAGATTAATACAATAGTGCATATCATTACTATTCATATTTGAACAACTTCATTATACAATGATGAATCCAACTACTGCATCAAAAAAAAATATGCTTATTGGATGCCTTTACTCTTCATATTTGGACATCTTTGTACTATGGCTATGCCCCTCAATAATCTATCTGTAAAATGTTCTCACCCTAAGTCCTTATAAATAGACCTTCTTTTTAAAGGAGCAACAAAAGAAGTGGAAGCTTGATAACGGTAAATGAGTATAGAAAGAAGTAGAAGGAAGAGAGTTTTGTTACATGGAGATTCAAATCTTTAAGAAGATTTCTTTCAAGAGATTCTAAACTCATGAATGTTTGATTTTTAGTTCTCATTGAATTTCTCAACTTTTAAATTCCCACAAGTTTTAACTTTCTCATTGAATTCTTTTGAATTCTCTTTTAATTCTTTGGAATTTTTTCACACATCCTTCTTACTTATTTATATAATTCTTCGAATATATTTTTTATTATTAAATAAAAAACATGTGATTTTGAAAAGAAATTTAAAATTCCAAAAATTTCACAAATTCTACATCTGTCCATGCCTATCCGTGTGTGTGTGCTCCATGACATGCATTAGTGTGGTAGCACCAGGGCGTCTACCACACCTACAGGTATTGTTCCCAAATGTAGACAACCTTTCACGTGCAAGTTGATAGCAGTGGCACGGTAGTTAGCTGACTAGTCCACGTGCACTTGTTCCACCTGAATGTATGCACCAGTGTACTCAGGCTCCTAGTGTGTCATACTCTTCCAAGTGTGTAAGTGCCATTACTCATGGCATTTGGCCAACATGCATGTAAAGTGTTTCTATATGACCTGATGCATGGTTCTACTACTTTGTGCTACATCATCGATTTTTGTTGTTTTGTCTCCACCCTTGGTTTTGTTCATCCTTTTTTTGTTCAATGTTACTGGATGTGGTCTCATGATCAGTCCCTTGTTTTTACGATTCAAGCCTAATCAAATCTTCTTTGCTAAATTGACTTTTTAGCAAATCAAGTTCTATTGTTTTCTTAAAGTAATTCAGACTTGCATGGATTGTACCAAGTGACTTCTTTTACTTTGTTAGTAGCACATATCTTTGATAAGTATTCATTAATCTCTTCATTTAGTGAGCACAAACAATGTCTTGTGTCATTGCTTCTTTGTTGTGGGTCCAAAAGAAGTTGTCCTTCCATCATAATCAATATTATTAGGCTTAACATTAATAAATGACATCTTTATCCTATAAATATTGATCACACAGTATAATTTGA
The DNA here is from genome assembly GCA_023846275.1 of Vanilla planifolia. Taxonomy (NCBI): domain Eukaryota; kingdom Viridiplantae; phylum Streptophyta; class Magnoliopsida; order Asparagales; family Orchidaceae; genus Vanilla; species Vanilla planifolia. The sequence continues at coordinate 6,628,641 of CM043868.1, forward strand.
TAGAAATCTAGAGGTGTCACTTCATAAATAACCTTATCGATATAGTTTTTAGTGACAGTAAACTTCACATTACACTGTTTCTCAACTCTCGCAATGGAGCCTTTATGAATCCACCCTAAAGAATATTATCTTGCTTGTGGTGTAGTATCTAATTTTGATCTTTTTACAAGACTTTCTAATATTATGTTATTTCATTTCTAGTGTCAACGATAGTATTAATAAACTCTTTTTTCACTTGTATTGTAATTATGAAGATTTTTTTCCTTCAATTAATTTTAAATGATATCTCCATTGGTTTCATTATAAAGGAAAAGGTTTCATCAACTTGTAAAATTGTTTGATGCACCTTTTTTAATCTTAGGTGGAATAAGTACCTTTTTCTCATTAAACTTTTTTGGAAAAGGTTTAGGATATAATTTCTAATATTTCTCTTATAAATTATTTTCTTCATGCAAGGATCAAAATATTTATAAGTTTTGTTAATAGAAAGTATGTTGTTAATTACAGCCATAATATAATTTTTTAGAGAATACTCTTACTTTTGTTTTCATTGTTTGGACTTACAAACTTAGATATCCTAATATTTTTTCTATATGGTTTTGTCCCTTTATATTCATTCTTCTTTTTTATGGCCATTGTGAATGTACTAGTTTATTTTAAAGATAAATTAAGAAAAAAAAAATAATTTGATTGAAATAGGATACTTTAAACTATAATATATTTTTATAAAGTCTACAACTCTTCAATATGTATTCTTAAACTCATGACTTGTCATTAGAATCCTGTGATATATTCTTACACCATTTTTTCTTATCAATGCCATAGATTATTCCATTTTCTCCTCCTTTTCTCACTTAACCCATGTGGTAAAATTCTTCACAAAATAATTAATTTTTCTCCATGTCACTTCCATAGTTGTATCATTTCTTAAGTGAGCATTCCATAAGGCTAATGCATGAATCATCATTTTTAATTGAGCATAAGCCACTTTGTTAATTAATGAATAGATGTATAATAAGAAATATGTCTCGAGTTACTCTAACCAATTATCTAATTTTTATACGTCTACTATATCATTATAAATTGGATTACCAAGTGTAGCAACTACTTTGAAAGCATGTTATTGATTCCCATGCACCAAGAAGGTGAGATGGATGCCATTCTTATTTATTTATCTAACTATTTTAAGATTATCACATAATCAAGAATTTATCCAATTAAGAGTATTTTTTTATAAATTTTTTTGTATCTATTGTAGGAAGGGATAGTAATTTTACTACCACCTCTATTAATTCTTATATTTATTGAATAAATAGAGCTACTTATGCCACCAAGCATGATGGTAAAATAGTTGGTACAATCACCTTGACTAAAAGCTCTTTAATCTCTTGATTTGTTTTCATTACTTTTTCTTTAACAATTTTTTTCATTACAATTGCCATCAGTGTTAAATCAAAGTGCTCTAATAACAAAAATAATTTGATCTTTTTATGAGATTTTCACACCTCGAGTCGTCATCAAAAAACCATATTTTTAGAGTAGCAGTAGAGAAAGTGAAAGCATGATAATACCGAGGAGAAATAAAAGATAAAGGACAAAGAAAGTTTTTTTATAAGAAAATTGAATTCCTCAAGAATATTTTCTTCAAGGGTTTTAAATTTATGAACTTTTGATTTCTAGAGCTCTTTGAATTTCTTAACTTCTAAATTCCTACAAGTTCTAACTTTCTCTCAAAATTTCTTTTGAATTACCTCTAAACTCTTCCACATTTCTTTATACATCCTTCCCATGCCTTTATATAGTGGTTGAAATACAATTTTTTTTTATTATAAAACAAAAAAAATATGTGATTTTGACCAATTCTTAAAAATTCCAAAAAATTTTGCAAATTTTTCACCCATCTACGAGCTCACATACTGTGCTACACATCTATACGATCATGATTGGGGATTATCTACAATTGTGGGTACTATTGCCACGTTTGGAAATCATGTCTCATAAGCTTTTATTATAGTAATGTGGTAAATAGCCTACTAGCACACGTACACTACATGTTCAAACTTAGAAGAACCACTTATATAAGTAGGTCCACGTAAATGAACACAATTGTTTTTACATGAGTATGTAGCAAAGCATAATGAAGCACATGTGAATGTGAATCCAAAATTTTCATTTAGAGCTTTTAATTCATTTTCAACTTTGGTAAAAATCTTTAACTTATCTTTCAACACACACTTTTAACTTTTGAAAAGAACCTTTTTAGTTTTCTTTGTATTACTATAGGTAGATTATAAGGAAAATGATTATTCATTTTCATCCAAGTTTTTTTTGCTATGCATCATGTAAAGAAAACTAAGATTTTGCTTTAGTCAAAATTGATTCATCCTTCTCCATAAGTTCATCACAATGCCTTTATAACTAATTAATTTGTTGTCCATGTTTGTTATATTTCTCTATTTTTCTTTTTTGATAAAGAAAATCTATTCCACGAGAAACATTTTACATCATGCTTTGGTTGCTACATTTGATAAGTGTCACAATCTGGCTTGATTAAATTATTTTGTTTGAATTGATCTAACTTGATGCTTGATAGGGCCTTTGGAAATGACCATTGAGGATAACATAACTGAAAGATGATCAATTACCTATGAAATATGACATAATTGGCTAATCTGGTAAGATGCATTGGAACAACTACACGAAATCGAGGACATTGTGTTCACTGACTATGCATTTTTGAAGTAGAATTGAGAAGGCTTGTTGTAGTGAAAAAAATGTCAAACAATGAATAATAAAGGTGTCCACAAAGTGCATGTATTAGATGTAATAATAGGAAGCATCTTTATAAAAACAAGGATTTTTATTAACAAATAGTAATGGTAGTCACCTGTGCGATATGTGATACATGGCCAATGTATTGGGATTCATTAAAGCTATAGCACTATATCAATGACATTGTGTTCACTGAGTGTACATGTCTAACACAGAATATGGATTCTTCGTCATAGAATAAAGATTTCCAAATATCAATAATAAAGATATCCATAAATACTTGTCTAATGTAGTAATGAGAATCATGCTTATTTATTACATTTTGTTCTCTTTTAAAATAAAAGGTATCTTGATAGCTTCTTTTGTTCATTTTATAATTCATTAAAGCAATTAGATAGATTATCATTGCTATCAATAAGTGAGTCATCATTAGGACAAAAGTAAAGTATGCATCTTTGTGTAAAAGACTTACTTTAGAAGTACTTTAAATCACCTTCTTTCTCTTTCTCTACTTAATTTGTTTCTTCTCTTTCATGATAACTTTAATAGACATTTGAGATTGATTATCACCGAATTACCCATTTGGTTCCTACATTGCCTCATAACATGTTGATAAGTGATAGATTTTTATTCCAATATCTTGAAATAAAGCACAATATCAGAAAGTTCATCCTCTTACATTAAGTTGAATTTTTTTAAAGATCTTTCAATTCTTTAATGGAGAATTATATAGGGATGTACAAACAAATTTCACAAACCATATTATACTTTTTGAACAAAAGTTTAGAGGATTGTTTGTCAAAAAAATAATGTTCTTCAACAAATAGAGGACAAATTAAAGCATTAATAGAGATTAAAAATAATACATTCCTCACTCCAAAAGTCAAATGGTAAATCTTTTTTGCAAAATATTTTTCCTTTGAAACAACCTACTTTGATACCAATTAAACGAACAAGATAATTGACAAGAGGATGGCTAGTGAATTTTGTCTCTTTAATTTTTTAAAAAATAATTTTGGCAATAATCAATGTTTTAATTTGAACTTTTAAGATTCAAAATATTTAAGAAACATTTTTGTTATTTTAAAAAACCTTGATGGAGTGCACTAAGTAAAGAACACATAAGAATTTCAAGCGACTTGGCCACAAATACAACGTCTAGATCAACCCCCAATCATAATTTATGCTCATACACTAAAAAAAACAACTTTTGTCACATAGAGGGTAGGTTATGAACCTTTACAATATCTTGATCAACATTGATCGATAACAAATCATAGAGCTTAGAATCATTAGCCAATAAAGGGCACATCAAAGTAAACAACTTCAATGAATTATAATGGCTAAAAGAAATACATAATATAACACTTTAAATCAACAATACATTAATCTACACCTTAAACCTTTACTACAAAATGGCACAATTTCTAGATATTAGAACAAAGCTATCAAGAGTTATGAAGCTATGCACACTCTAGGTTTAGTTGAGAATATTATAGAAAATTAAGCTCTTGGATATTAGAAAATTTTTTAAAGCTTTTCATCCATTCATTTTATTTTGAATGAACTCTTATTTCTAATCTTGCTCAGCCATTCATTGATTAAAGAAAGGGAAAAAACTTTGTTTTCTTTTCCAGTGTGACAAAAACTAGCTATTAATAATGTTAGTGACTATTCATATAAGTAGAATAAGTGGATTATTTTAAGGCAATAGGCAAATAGAATTGATTGCCTCTAGAAGTTCTTGTATGACCTCCACGCTTTAATTACTTAAGTTTATCATAAAGGCATGGTACCTATCATCGAACAATTTGATGCAAATTCTTAATTAACTTCTCTTTTTCTTAGATCTTTTTATTATATGATCATTGAGATCACATAATTATAATATGTTTGTTATTCATGTTTTAGATGATTATCATATCTAATAAATAGATTATCATCCAATGATAATTTTTGCATTGCTTTTAAATTTTTAGTACTACACATGGTGATAATAATATGACATTGAGAGAAATAGATAATTAATCTTTTACTCATACAATATAGCAGCTTATACTCGTATGATGCAATTTTAGCTTAAAGTTTCCAACGTTATTTTTACTTTTTTTTTGTAAAGAAATATATCATACAAGTACAATATACTTCTTCATACTATATTATGCTTTTTTAACATTTTGTAACTAAGTTATTTGAACTATTCTATTGATGCAGATGAATTGCATATATTGATTTATATTGTTCAATGCCTAAATTGTATTCGACACATAGAACAAAGCTTGTTCATGACTTAGGTTCCAAAGGAGAAAAAATATCATACATGTTTGAAAATAGCTTGTGATGTATTTGATACAAGAAGGCTTACGATCAAAAATACATTTAAGGATTGTACATGAATAATATATGTATGATAGTTTTTATACATCTAGTCTCAACATAAAGGGATGATTATAGATGTACAATGTAGGAATGCTACATGAGCAATTTTTTCATAGTTGCAAAATTTATTTGGGTTTTGTACTAGAAACCATATCATACAATTAAGATAACAATTATCATCTTGTATGAACATATGGTAATAAAGAGCAGTGCTTATTTTAAACTTAATTTATTTGACCATAACCCATGTTATGAATCCAAGATGAAGTATATCAACAATTTTAGATATTTTAGTTCTAATTATGCTAGGTTATTCTTGTGTAAGAAAGTCTTAACAAGATGCATACTTTAGGTTATAATCCTAAGTGGCACTTGGTAAAAAGGGAAAAGGCTTAACATTCTAACCCTTTGTAATGACATAAATGAGGGACCTCGAAATGGTTGAGCAACACCATTTGAAGCTAACACACTTGGCTCTAAATATAAAAGTTGAGATAAGTCCTTAAGCAAAGGTTAGCAATCTTCAATCCATTTCATAGTGACATTGTGTGCCTTGGTGTATCACTAACATTCTTTTCTTTCACTAACTCACACAACCATTAGATAATGCATGATTCATTTTGTGATCATTAAGCTCAAAAGATCAACATAAACAATAGGGAAGGACAACTCTAAAATTATAAAATTCAAGAATAAATAGTAAAATAGTGGAAGGCTTATATAATTCTAAAGTAAAATTGATCTTAAACCTTATCTTAGAAGAACTTCTAAGCTTTAAAATCCCATGTGTGAGCAATGTGTTAAAGTAAATGACATAAAAACTTTTTGTTCTTATTATCCAAACTTAGATCAACATTGACCCCAACTCAAATGACCAAGAAAATATTATTAAAAGGCTTTCACACAAATAGAGGAAAACCTCAACACATTAGCAAGGAGGAGCCAACAACACTAGGTTGGAGGACCATAGAAATCATAAGCATAAAAATTTGAGTCAAAAGTCCTACAATCTAACCCAATGAGTAATTTGGTTGGAGCGACCAATACATGAAAAAGCTTAGCAATAATTTTTAATTGAGCTAAAAGAAGACCTAGGTTTATTAGATGAGAGAAGGATGCATGTAATTATATGTCACTTCACCCCAATAAAGTTTGTAAAACCTTGAGAAATGGGATGGTATTCAAGTGTGAATACCTCTAAGAGATTTTTATTTTTAATTAGTTATTGATCTATGTTTTGACCTCTTTTATAGATTTTTAGAATGCCTTTTAATAGCTCAAACACCTCTAATTAATTTCTAATAGCTACTTACAAAGTTTTGTATTTTGATCATACTAATCATTATTCACTTAAATGAACTAGATGTATTATACATCTAAAGGAATACTATAAATGTTAGGCTCCAAATTTATTAGACATCTTTTACATAAGAAATTTTTGTATCTTACATAATCATCTAGTTTAGTCACTCTACTTTAATAAAGTAACCAAAATAAACTAAAAATATTACACTTTAAAACAAACATTTGCATACAATCATCAAGTTTTAGGTTTTACTCTTTACATATTATCCATCCACCAATGTACAAAGTAAATTAATCTAGATATCATATGTTATTATTAGTACACTATACACAAAGTTCTAGTTATAAGTTTTTAAATCAACGTACCATTTGTTCTCCTATTATAGTAGCAGAATGCCATGCATACTACATGTAGGCTTCCATGTACTATACTTGGGGCTAATGTACCATACTTGAAGGTCTCACACATTATACATTATGTTAAATTTTAGCCATTTTAAGGCAATACACTCAAAGAACAATAAACATGATTTATGAATGAAATAATAAATTTATATGCTTTATTAATGCCATTCTTTGAGTATAAAAATGTCAGGTCATGTAAGCTTTAATCTATACTAAATGTGATGAGATGTGTGGAAAGATACTTTAAGAAGTTTTTATTTAGAATTCTCACACACTAAAAAATTAACCAATTTGTTTTACTGTTTCATGATTATAACCATAGCTTTCATAATCTAATATCAAGTAAAGAGAGTCTTCAAATGATTTGCTAAGTTGCTCAAGCTTCATGTTTTGTACCTATCCCTAAAGACCTAGTTAGTAAGCTAGTTAAGTCAAAAATCAATACTCTCCAAATTTTTTGCATAGATTCCTTGAGAAGAATTATATGAAAACACTTAAAAGAAAAGTATTAAGAAATTAAGAAATATTTTTATTATCATCAAACAAGTTACATATGAATTATGGATTCAATAAAGAAGAGAGAGAAAGTGAAGAGAAAGGGAAGACGGTTTACAGAGAAGAGAGATATTATCTCATGAGAATAAAATCCATATATGATTAGATGAAAACAAACTCCTTAGGTGTTTTGTTTGAATGAGCTCTTATGCTTACCTACTGTACTTATGAGTATTTAGACAAGTTGGTTTGGTGACGACAATTCCACATGGAGTTGACTAAATACATGGGCCAAGTAACTTATGACCTTCAAATAGCTCAAGGATGTGCAAACTAGATTAAACAATCCATAGTGTAAATAAGCACAAGGTCTAGGGTTTTTTTCCTTTTTTTGTGACATGTGTAAAGAATGTGGTTGACCTTTTCTTTTTTTCTTTAATCAAGAGCTTACAAATGCACCTTGTCATATTCCTAAATATTTTTGCATAAAACACTTTCTTATTTAAGATTGATTAAGGTTCACACTAATTGCAGAAACGTTTTATCAAACATAAATTAATTTGTTTCATGATTAGAATTTATAAGTTAAGCACAAAATGAAAAGTTACCCCAATTCACCTTGAGGAGTTTAATGATTCAATTATACAAAGGAGATAGTCAATTTAAGAAAAATTAATTATAAAAAAATTAATAATTAAATCATAATATTTTTTGAAATACTAAAATCTTGTTATGGATTTAATTTAATCATTTGGACCATAAGGTTGATACTAACAACCTAAGGTTCCTTGAATGTGTTCTATTAGCAATTGTGTTAATTAATGATTGGAATTTATATATGAATTATTAACAAATTAAGTACCTTATTTCAATTCTTAGGTTCAAATGTAAACTTATTTGGACAACAATTCAATTATTTGGACTTATAAGATATTGTAGTTAAGTAATGTGCTCCATATGAAGCATCTATTTTGTTTACTATATTTTCTATTTATTAACCTAAATGTGACATATCTAGAATAGTTCAATGTTATCATTATTTCATGGAACAAATCTATCTTGAATTGGATATCATTTGATTGATTTGAGCACTTAGGTTAAGGTTATTAAGACTTAGTTGAATTGACATAAACCATTTATAGGACAAAATTGGAAAAATAGGTCAAAACTAAAATTTTCTTTTCACAAATTGTTGAATAATATTAAATACACATGATTGGAAAATTTATTATTTTTAATATCATTGCTAAATATTCCATAAATTAGAAATTTCTTATTACTTAATGTTATGTTTAGTATATGCATGATAAGTGGACCAACATGTATAATATGCCCAGTTGCAATCTTTTGATATTAAGAAGTTGGTTTAGCAAAACACAGTACACATGATTATACTATACAATGTGTTCTATGAATGTACAATAAATACAATTTGAAATACCAAAAGTTGGAACTTGATTTCTTCTAAACTTAGGTTTGCATATTTTGGGAAAAGTTGAATTTTAGCATAATAGTCATATAGCCATTTACAAGTAAATGTGAGTGCTCAAATGGGTATTAATACAAGTCATCTTGCTTCCATAAATAGTTTGGTAAATTTATTCATTCACTAAGCTATACATCATACAAAGAGAGGTCATTTTGGGAGATTTTAATGCAATATCTTTTGGTGGAGTGGAAGTGCATTAATGTTGGATAGGATGGATTAGACTTCTATAGAAAGGTCTAAATCTTGCTCAAAGTCCTAATGAAAGATAGTTGGATTGGAATCCTATACTAAGATTTTGATCTTGCTCTAATATAGAAATTGACAAAGGATAGTTATAATTGAAGCCTTTCAACTAGATGACTAGAAAAAGATGATGAGGACAAAAATGATGCACTTAAAGGGTGTGCACTCAACCACAGTAAGAAGCCATTATTCTTAAAAATTTTCAAATTTGACAAACATTTTCTCCATTTTTCTTTTCACTTCATTACAACAAGTTACAAAGATACAAATAACAGACTTGACTAGCAATAGAAATCATGAAAAATACTACTTAATAAAATAATATAAACTTAAAAAATGCTTAATAAAAGATAAAAAAAACTAAAGGGCCTTATATATGACCCATATAACTAACTTAAGATAAAATTACTATTGAATTAATAGAGCTCAATATGGAATCCACTAGATCAACTAAATATCATCTTATAAATGCAACTTGAAGAACATCATTCCACACCACAAATAAAAACTCTACCATATAAAGTTATATTATAAGTAAATGTTCATTAAACTTAATATTCTATTGGTATTTCAAAGAAATTAAGACGCTCAATGGTATGACTACATGGTTGGTCAAACAAGCCAACTTAGTACATCATCTAGATAACTTATCTATTTGTCTAGCCATGTAAAATATTGAAGAATCCAATAGAGTTTGTTCATTGGGTCTATAAAACAAATTGGTAGACTCATTGTGCCTAAAAAAATAAATATATTTCTTGCATTATAAGCTAAATTAAATACTTTATGCATAATAAAATCAAAATTACTAGAAACCACATAAGTGAATCAATTTTTATGCTTAATGAGGGAGCTAGAAATGATGATAAGAAAATTTGTGAAGGAAACTCAAATTTAATTAATGCTTATTTTCATGGCTCACTTGGATTAGGCTTAGGAGAAATAGCTTTAAATGGACCGATTTTAGAGGCTTGTTTAGTCCCACAATGGGTAGATTCAATAGATTAGTTTTAGAGTTTTAGGTTTATATTTAGAAATTCATCAATTATCATCTTGGTGACATCTTTAATGCAACACAAACTTCATGGTCATGGAATGATATGTTGAACATTTGGAGTAATGGCAACAACATTTTAAGACAAAAAGCACATACTAAACATAACCAAGTTTGTGCAAGTATAAACTTTTGATAGTGCATATCAACCACATCATACCAAAAATTATCTAAATGATTTTCATATGAGATAAGAACATAACATATTTGAGTGACTTTAACTTGAGTACTAGAATTAAAAATAATTGATTAGATATTAAATTTTGTGAACATATTAAAATAAGATGATATCAAATTTACCATTTAAGAATAAAAATTTTATAGCTTCATAAGAAAATTTTAATAAACTTCATGCAATGATATTGCACACAATAGTTATACAAATATGTAAAAGATGATGATTTAACATAGTCCATAAATGAGATATCTAATTTTAAAATATCTTTATATTTATGAGTATAAGGAAATATCACATAATTATGACCTAATGGATGACATGATAACATAGGAATAGCAAGCTCTTGTAGGATAATGGCAAGATTGATTTGGATTCAACAATATAATTTTAAAGTCATAAAGATAAATATAAGATTTCAATAATTTACCTTATGAAGCAAGGATGGTAAAGATGCGTTGGTATGGATTGCCATGGCTAGTGGTGCAAAAGCTACTTAAAGTCTTCACTAAAATTCCTACTTTGATACCAAAACCAATGAAAGATGATAGCATTAGAATTGTATGGCAAGATTTGGATCTTACTTTGTTATCAAAATTAATAGTGATAAGCAGGATGGAATTCCTATGACCACCAAAGGGGAAGTAGATGATCATGGCAAGGATTATATCAATAAAGATAGATCAAAATTACAACTTAGATAAAGACCATATTTCAACTCAAAGGATAGCTTGAATTATAATGTAGGGGTGTTCAAACATGCATGATGTTAATCAATAATTTCTAATAACCATTACCAAAGAAAAATTGACAAAAATACTCTTACCAAATAAAATGATATAAAAATAAATCATGTGTAAAAAAATAATAACACAAAAGCTTTATATATGAAGTATTATAATCCAAGAAAAATAAAATACCACTGAAGTGATGAAAGCTCTACATGAGACTCATTGGATTAGCACAACATCATCATCTTAAAACATCGTATCCGACATCATTCAACACTACTAAGTAAAACACAACTACATTGAACTGTAATCCAGGTGAATCTTCATTAAGATTACTATATAGCATTGTATGTCCTTCTTAGAAGTCAAGACATTAAGAAGGGTGATTGCATGGAAGGTTAGGCAAGCTAGCTTAATACATCCTCTACCTAACTAATCTAGAGATCTAGCCAAAATTTACATGAAAGAGTAAAGAATCCAATAAAGTACATCTTTTATTCTTCATAAATTTGAATGAAATGGGTGGTCTTAATGTGCCTAAATAAATAAAAATACTTTTTATATTGAAGGTTAAATTACATGCATAATGCAAAGAAAAATTTGAATTACTAAAAAATCTCTATATAGATGAAGGTACTTTTATACTTAATATTAGAACAAAAATTAATGGTAAGGATATTTCTGTGAACAACACAAATTAAATTAATTCTTCTCTTAATGACTCATTTCTTTTAGGCATGAAGGAAATAAAATTAGGTGGATTAGGTTAAGAATTTTCAAGTTTAAAAGTTCATCTAGTCTCATAATTAGTAGAATTAATTTCAAATGGTTACTAAGATTGGAGTTCAAATAAAAAATTCCTTATCTTTTCTTTTAAGTAACATCACTAATGAAATGTAAACATTATTGTTATAGAATATTGCTTTGATCTATAGTAATTACTTGTTAAAGATGTCAAAAACCTACTAAAACTAACCAAATTTGAATAAATGTAAAACTATAATAGTACAAATTAGTCACAAGAAATTAAACATAATCTAAATAATTTTCATAGTAAATAAGAATACAAAAGGTTTAAGTGGACTCAACTTGATTGCAATCATTAGAGGTAATTGACTAAGGCCTAGGATGTGAAATGGGATTAGGTTTTGATAGTATAATAAACTAAATGATAGAAAGTTAATAATACAATCCATTGATTAAATGGTTGTTGACTGTGATTATAAAAATCCTTATTAGAAAAAATTCAATGTTTATCCAATAATTTTTTCAAATTGCATTAAGCACAAAAAACCTTTATTCTAAGATATAGTCTATGTATTAAAAACATAATAAAAGTTTCACCCTATAATGTATTTTGAAGAGTTTGAGTTTAATAAAAATAATACAAAATGGAAGATAAAGCTTTGGATGAACTATTCTAGATTAATAAGATGCCAAGGAAGAACTATGTTACACCTCTCACCTTTATCTAGCTTAAGTCATGATCCTATCAACTTAATGATTATTTTATTTAGCTAATTAATTTGAATTTTATGTTTGTACTTAAATTTTGAATAATGTGTAAGTTTGAATTTTGAACTCTAAAATTTGAATTAGCCATGTAAAGATTTATGATTAGTAAAGCAATTGAGTCAACTTTTAATCTCAACCCATGGATAGTGGCCTATATTTATAGTTGGAACCAAACTTAGCATGATGAGGTGGTGCCTACATTAGGATTTAGGATAAAGTTTAGTTATGTGATGTGCTTGCAATAGTCCTCACCATTGATCCTTTTGTTATATTGATAAAGAATTGGTGTGCTTGGTTATATATGTAAGGTTAAATGATTTGCTTAACCTTTTATGACAAAACCTAGTTGTGCCTTCCAATCAAGAAAGCCGATCTGAGGCAAGGAGGAGGAGGTAGTGAATTTGACCTGAGGAAAAGGAGGATGGATAAATCTTATGATTTAAGGTACAAGAAAAAATTCCTTTTGAGAAGTTCTCTATATGGTTGAGATGGGATGAGCTTCATGGTCATGCAATTAAACTAACATAAATCTAAGATAATTAATTATTTATCTTGATAATAATTGTTGGTGAACATTATGGAATCATGGGTATGCTATAATTCACTTTCTTCCCTCTCTTAAAACTCTTCAATAAGATGAAATGATGGCTTAACTAAAACTATATAGATTAATTAGAAGCATTATTAAGCCATTCTTGATCGAATTCTTGATGAAGTTACAAAGGTTCTTAAATAATCTTTATTTCCTCTAATTGAAGAAGACAATGATTAGATTTGTAGGGCAATCGTTTGATATCATTAAAACTTTATCATTTATTCTTTTTTCCATGCAAAATTGTGAAATTGAAATTGAAATGTTAACAGCATCATCTCCTTACTATGGTTGTGATACTCTAAAATTATATTATGTACAATTTGGATTTCAATTTTGGCATGAACGTGATAACTAAATCCATGATTGAAAAGAAAGACAAGTGATGGATGGTTTGCTACCTTGAGAAAACCTTTTAATCCAACAATTACATGTATCATGTGTGTTTCTTTCCATTTTGTTGGATATCTTGTTATGTGATTAAATTCTACATGAAAACTATAGTTTTAGCAAATTAATTGTCATGCTTGTTGAATTAAACAACTAGTTGGGACATGATTATTGGAATTTTATTTAAAACATGATTTGGAGATGAGGTATTATGCTTATTTAGATTGAAAGATAATTAGGAATCTTAGAATAAAATAAATTATGCAAAATTAGGACATGAACAATGGGATAGAAACCTAGAACTTAGTTAAAACCTTAAGCTTCTTATGGTCATGCAATGCCTTACTTTGGTTTTGCTTGGGTAGCTTATTACACAACATGGTTAAGCATGGAGAGTCTTGACTTGGACTTTGGAATGACCCAGTTGGCTTATTATATAGACTTGTTATAGTACCATGACTTTGTATGTTACTTTTTGTAGAATGACATGAAGATTCCCTATTGGCTTTTGACTCACTCCACTTTATTTTTACTTGTAACAAATGGGAGATAAGAGTGAAGTAAGATAGAAACAAGAAATTAAACATGATCATAAATATCATGAAGTGCATGAAGCGAAAGTGCAATATAGGCTAAAATTACATAAAAACATATATATATCACATGCCAATCACATAAACCATGATAAGAAGAGGTAGTCATAGCCCATTGGTGTTTGTTGTTGGTTAATTAAGAAGGAATAAATTAAGAAATCATGAAATATATTAACTCAACTTTTTAGTCCAAAATAAAGCTTAAAGAATCATATGATAATTAGAGGTATGAAGTCAGCTATGATAGATGGCACAAGTTGAGGATACATTAATAAAAGTGCTTTTATGTTAAAGAATTATGTAAGCATGAAACTCTTAAAGGAGTAGATAGAGAGCTTCTTTTTATATTAAATAATTACTTATAATCTTCTATTTAAAAGACCTCTCATAAATGGATGAATGGTGAATTAGTTATGACCAAAGAAAGTGTATTATTTTGTGGGTGCTTAAGTTAGCTTGGTGGCCTTGCCTTGGTTTCACTTTGGTAAGTGAGTCATTATTTCTTCTTTATCTTTAAACTCTACTCCACTCCTTTTAAGCTTTTTTCAAACTTTCCATTCTATGACCCGATCCCCTCTCTATCTACACCAATTTAGTATCAGAGCAAACATTTTCACCATTTTCTTGGATGAACAAAGAACCTTAAAGAAAAGGAGGAGATCCTAATAGCTTCATCAAATACAAGTTTTATTTTTGGTACTTCATTATTCATTAATCCTTGCTTTAATAAGTGGTATTTAGAGTAACTAGAAAGGAACAAATTTAAAGATTGTTAAATTTAGTGCAAAACTTGTTTGAAGTGACAAATTAATGCCAATAAGAAATGCAAGAAGAATTACATAATTTCAAGAACGAAATGAAAATTTAATTCCAAAATTAAAGAAATGACCTACAAACTCATGTGTAGAGCTCTCCAATATCTCCCATTAAAGATATTCACCAAGTAAAGGTGGTTCAACTCAATGAAAGGTGTGATGACATATATGCCTTTGAATTTCTTAAGGATATTCTTACTGGGCTACTATTCAACACTAAAGATGACAAACTATAGAAAGCAAATTTTAAATATGAAGATTGTAAACTAATAGTTATGTAGGTGATTCAAAGAAATAGTTGTTACTATCAATACAATCGAACTTTTTTTGAAGATGATAGTGTTCTCACTGATGAGATTTTGAGTATAACTTATTCACACAATTCTATTAAAAGATAATTGAATAAACCATCCATTGAAGATATATGGTGTATAAAGCATGAACATGTCAAGTTTATATCAAAGTTTGTGAAAGACTGCATATACTTCAACTTTATGGAGAAGAGTTTCTTTTAGTAAGGGAAAAATGATGCAAGATAGGAATGAGAAATTAAACATGATCATAAGGATCATGAAGTGCATAAAGAGAAAGTGAATGTGGGATAAAGTTGCATGAAAAATATATTTATCATTGGCTCAACACATAAATCATGATAAAAAGAGGTAGTCATGGCCCAATGAAGTTAGTTTTGGGCTAATTAAAGAGAAAAACATTAAAAAATTATGAAATATATTAACTAAACTTTAGCCCAAAATAAAGTTTTCAAAATTATTAGTTAATTAGAGATATGAAGTCAAAGTGGTGATAAGTGGTTCATAGAAGGTGGCACATGTTAAGGGTACATTAATAAAAGTATCCAAAATATTCAAAGTTTTAAAAAAAATATAGGTATGAAGCATGTTCTTGTATCAAAGAATTATGTGGGCATGGAACTCTTCAAGAAGTAAATAAGGAGCTCCTTTTTATATTAAATTTTTTCTTGTAATCTCCTATTTAAAGGACCTCTCATGAATAGATGAATGGTAAATTAGTTGTGACCAAACAAAGTGCATTATTTTACAGTTTGAGTACTTGAGTTGGCTTGGTGGCCTTCTCTTGGTTTACTTTGATGAGTGGATCCTTATTTTCTTTTTTATCTTCAAACTCTACTCTACTCCATTTAAGCCATATTACCATACTTTCCATTCCATGACCCAATCCTTTCCATCGACATCAAGGAGGTCGTATAGGAGGTAATGGTTTGACACAAGTATTTATTATTACCATTTATCAGTTATTTGCATTTGATAATAGCAATGTTGGTCCTTTTGATTTTAATGATGTAATTGATGGACTTTATTGATGGACTCTAGAATATTTTAGATCTTGATAATGGACTTTATTTTTGGATATTTTATTGGGATTTTATGTTATCTATTTATAGATTGTGATGGTGGATATTATAGTTTGAGCATATGAATTGTATGGTTTATGATGCATATTTTGTTGGTACCATATATGCATTATTTGAGTTGAAAAGTTACTTAACTTAGGATGGACTAGTCCTTAAGTCAAATGGGTGCCCATTTGATAAGTAAACATGGTCCATGATGGGTAGTGAAATACTAACTTGGCAATCAAATTGTGGGATTTTGACTTTTAGTTTAAATATCAAGCCTAGGAGGCAAAAGGGTGATTGGCCACATGTAATAATAAGGATATGGGTTTTTTTTATAAAACAAATACTATTTTATTACATGTTGGATGATTATAGAGAGCATGTTTTGTTACAACTTTTATAAATATCTATGAGAGCAAACAAGATGCAATGAGCTTCATATATGCAACTATTATAATGCTCTACTCATGCATATTTAAATTTTTCTAAACTATTTTCAATGTTGAACAATCAAGATTGCTCCTATGAAGTACTTAAATGATAGTCACCATAGTATTGAAGTGACATCCATTACAAGGGATCTCTTTGTATTATATGATTTTCCATTTGGTTGAGGCAACCAATGGATAAGGCTAATATTGGTATTATGCCTCACCAACTAGCCAAATCTATTTTGTTAAATAAGTATAATCAATGTAGAACTAGATAAGAATGCATGTATAACTCTTTTCCTAAGTGAAAATGAGTCATACATATCTATGTTAGGTGCTCTTAATGATGTTGAAGATGGGATTGTTTAATCTAACTGTATTGACAAGTCAAATATGTGACTTCAAACATGTTAGTTTTGCATGATGAATTAATCATGAGGCATTTCTTTCTATCATTTGTTCAACTATTAGGTTAAGACATTCAACAAATAAGGTAGATAATGGTACAGTGCCACTCCAATGGGTAAAAATTACTTCATCGAATATGCCTGATCAATGTAGAACTAAACAAGCTTATATGTATGACTGTCTATCAAAGTTTTAACAAGTCATACATATGTAGTTTCAATGCAACTAATAATGTTGGAGGCTGTACTACTTGTTCTAAACGTGCTGACTAGTCAAATATGTGACTTTAGACATGTCTTATCCATGATGAATTGTTGATGAGGAATTTCACTGTATCATATGATCCAAATTCAATTGAAGCAAACAACGAACATGGTCAATAATGGTACATACCATGCTTATGGGTCAACATTGCTTCGTTAAATATGTTTGATCCATGATTGATTGGCTTGACATATGAGTACAACTCTCTTCCATGGTGGTAGCATCTTATGCATATAAAGTGCAAATATGCTTAATATTGTTCGTGAAGACACTATCTGAACTATTTTTGATATAATCTTTGTTTTTATTTATAGAGATTGCTCTTTATACAATTTGATTAAGCCTTTGCATACTTCAAGATTTTTTTTCTTTTCAAGGATGGAAGACTATTATAACTAATTGAGCTAAGTGATTTGCTACTACATTTACTTCTATAGGTATGTTGGAGCTAAGGTTTCTTGATGTTGGGTTTACTAATTTGGTTTAGCTCACATAATTATCGCCATTGGATGCTCATGCTACCATTCAATCATTTCAAACATCAAGTTGTAGTCCAATTCCATAATGGTATTTTGTAGACCCAATTCATCATAGAGATTCAAACCAAACAATGTAGCCATTATTTCTACTTCAATATTGGTTTTAGACCATATGAATTTTTAGAAAGCTTTGATTTCTTTGCTAGAGTAATCTTTTATAATCCCCCATAATCAACTAGTCCAAGGTTGCCTCTTATTGTGCAAAAGATATTTAATTTCACAAATTCCTTTACTATGGGGACCTATTTTACAATTTTTTTATCCTACAATTGACACAACAATGGAGGAACAAGCTAGCTTCACAAGTTGAAGGTCAAGTGAGCCTCAAGGAAATATTAGGTAGAATTTAAATATTATATAACTATTATATAGAACTCTATTGATTAAGATGCTCATTGAGATGATTTAAACATCATATAGTTTAGAATTATGTACTTTACATATATTCCAATAAATTAGAGATGGTAATACCTATTGTTGCAATGTTTATAATGTTATTTCAATAGTAGTGATGAAGCTTTTGTAGAGTGGTGTTGTGCTAAGCGTGTCTAATGTCAAACTGCATTATGAAGTGTCGCCAAGATTGGCTCGCCATAATGCATTCTACAAAAGCAAGGATCAGTGAGTCTTCACTTGTAAAAAACAGTAATTTTTCAACAAGTTGGTGCTTTAGATTTCTCTAATTATTAAGAAATGGTAGTTGATTGTTGAGAATCTTACGCATTCATATGGATATTTTTGAAGGAATGTTGTTCCATAAAGTTTTATATGGACTTTGCATAAAGCATTCACTTATTTTCTCATGCTAATTTAGTTGTGAATTTTCCATCACTTCCAATTTGTCCAACCAATAGTGTTTAATCTCTTCATGAATTGTAATATTATTTGTTTAACTTCCTTAATATGGTTTCATGTAGATGATCATAGGCCACCCTAATTTCTACTAAGATATTTAGCATTTATGATTTATGTCCAAATTGAATTTGATGTGTGGGCCTTCCAATTACTTTTAGCATTGTATTTGTCCTTTTATTCATCCAACTTCTTAACACCAAGACTATTTTCTTCATGAGAAAAACTAAACTTATTCTTGCATGTCCAATGGGGCTTTGGGTCAAAATCATTATCTTGCCAAAGAACCACATTGATAATCCTTTCAATTGTGTTTATGGTTTCTTGGGGGGGGGGGGGGGGGTAATTTGTGATGAGTGAGTAAAGTGAAATGGACTAAAGAAGCTTGACCAACACAAGTTTTCCACTTATAGAATGCAATCTCTTCTTCGATTTAGCAATTTTCCTTTGAATTTTATCATTCAAGAGTTGAAAGTGTTTAGCCTTATTTTAACCCTTGAATAAAGTATTTCCCAAGTAAACATTTGAGGGTTTATGCCTCTTAAAACCCATAACCTACTTAACATTTTTTGTTTGCATTTATTTTATGTTTTTGCCACCAATAAAGAAGCTCTTTTATGTTTTGAGCATCATATCCAACATATCTTATATCTCAGAGAGAAAGTTTTTTGATTTTCTTATTTGATTTCTTATCACCTCTAAAGAAGAGGATGAAATCATCTGCAAAACTGAGATGCATAGTTGATTGATAGCCACTTCGTATTGCATAATACTTCACTTTGGCTTGTTTCTGTACATTTTTTAAACCTCTGCTTAAACCAAATATGAAATACATGGGAGACAATGGAATGTCTAACTTAAAACATTGTGAAGGTTGTGAATTTTATTTTTAAAAAAGTAGGCTTCGAGAAAATCAATTTAGCTATCTATTGAATATTTTTTAATTATAAATTAAAATTTATGGAATTTCAAATTTGCACTACTAATTTTACTTTTCATGTAATATGGCATACCTTTATCGACCATAACCCTTAATAGAATCTCAAATTTTTTTTACATCTCTTCTTATGACAAGTGGTTTCTCTAATATTTTATTTATATTTTCTTATGGAGTTTTTTTAGTAAGGATTGAATTTCTTCTTTTTTTGTGTATTCATTTTATTTTTTTCAAACTCTACCTTTGAAGTTCTATTTACCTTTTGTTTGAGAATTTGCTTTAATACTTTTACTCTTTACATATTTGCTTGTTGTTTAAAAGGTAGATTTGAAACAAAAATTTATATCTAGAGTTTGATAGGGCTTAGTTAGTTTAACATTATAGGATTTATTTTTGTGAAATTTAAAAATTTATAAATTCTAATGTTTCTTTTCTTTTCTTCTATGTGCAAGGATTTTGTTAGTGCTTTCTCCTTGGTCTAAAATGCCGATATAACATTTTTTTGAGCCCTACTTGAGATTGTGTCATGGTTAGCCTTGGCCCACCTGAAATGTTGTGTTGTGTTTGAGCCTATTAAAAACATAATGTACTCCTTGTAAAGTGCTTTTGGCTTACTTTGGATCACTAACTAACTCTAATAGTAGAAGAACCAAAAGAAGGAGCCAAAGGGATTAGAGTAAATCAGTAAGTTAACTAATATATATTTCATTATGCATATTTTCACTTTTCTAACCTTTACTTGTTCTTTATCCACGCTCATTTCCATACGTTTCTCTCATGTGACTTTTGTTTTCGTTGTTACAAAATTTTTTAATATATATCATGGAATCAAATAATAGGTTTTCTTATTCTCTTAGCATTGTACAACTTTTATACATTAGATCTAGGTTGTGATTTGATCATGCCAACTTTCTTAATTAAGATGAATAATACTAGCATTCAAATACTTACTAACTACATACTAAATTTTATTACTTTAAATATATATTCTTGCAATTTAAATACACCAAATTTATCCTTTATATTTCTTAATGTGAGTATGCAAACTACAACCAACCATTATTTTCAGTTATCCTTATTCCTATTATGTTGTTTTGAATAATACAAACCTTAATTCAATTTTATTTATTTTTATTTTAATTATATAATTAAATTACTTCATGTTTGTTGCTTATGTTTTAAAACATCTAATTTGAAGTCTTACTAAGCCATCCCCTAAGGTAATTGCATCTAACTTATATTAGTTGGAGGATATAATATCTTATATGATGAACTAGAGCTTTAAGAAGGGAAGAGAAATATTATGAGTATCATTAAAAGTATATAATATGTTAAATGATGATTTCATAAATTTTGAAAATTTTAATGAATTATCTTTTTTCCAAAAAGATATCCATTAGACAAAAAAGGATCAACACTCCTAAAAGGAAGAAGGAAAACTTAAAAAATGAGGGTATGATCTATTAAATTGGTAGTTTTTGGATGATAAAATAAAGGAATGAAGGCTTATTAAATTTAATTGTATAACTAAAATCATTCAAAAAATTAAAATAAATAATAAATAATTTTAAAAAATTATGCAACTGGATAGTGATGAATGGACCCTAGAGAATCTTAATTAAATTATCATGATGTGAAAATGAATGTAATGGTCATCAAATAAGGAGAAAAAATGTAATAAGAAATTTTTATAAGGAAAATTTTTTTCAAATACTAAATAAAGATAAAACAATAAAAATTTTGGAGGAAGCAGATCTCATGGCATAAGAATGTTTAAATATGGCAAGATAAATAAGAAGCCATTTGAGCAAACAAAGTTATAAAATTTAATAAGCATGAAGTTTAAAATATATATATATAAAAATAATAATAATAATAAATGAAAAGTTTCTAAAACCGTCTTTGAATATAAGGCTGGATGTAGCTATTACATAATGGCATAGTGATTAGGAACTCATTACATCAACATCAAGAATTTTAGTTATTTCATGGAACAGAATTGCTGGGGAGGTAAGAGGTTAGACACACAAATGTATGTACAGAGAAAATCAATTGTTACATGGGTTTGGTTCACAAAGGAAAAGAGGAGAAAGAGCAAGTGTTGTTTGGAGAGAGAGAAAGAGGGATCCACTATTATTGATGATGAAGAGGAGATGGGAAAGGAAGAGGGTTACTCAAGAGAGGAGAGAGCGTTATAAGGAGTGTTACTATCAAGATAGACAAAAATAGGAGGAAGACAAGGTTTTTGCCATGGAGAGTAGAGACATTAGGAAAGAGAGAAAGATTTTTAGAAGTTTTACTAAAGAATTTGTTACAAAATCCGTGGTCATAATTGAAGCTCAAGATCTATCCACATATGATATTGATTTCCTTTGATCATTAATCACTTACGAAATAGAGTTAGAAATCTAAATAAAAGAACATTAAAGAAGTAATAGTTCATTAAATGTGGTCATTAGCATATCAAGCTAACTCCATCTCATACATAAAAGAATGATCATTAGATTCTCATTCAGTAGCAAACCTATATATGACTTTATATGCTCAAGGCCAACCAAATTTATATCCTTTCTTTTGTTGGCTATTTAAATTTTAAATATTTTTAAAATTTGAATGGTTGATATGTGTATAAGCATGTTTTAAACTATTATTTTAATTTTTAATGGGTGATATGTGAGGCATGATTTTATATCTTTTATTGTAAGATATATGTAATTTCTCTTTCATGCCTAATGGATAAGATTTAAGGTCTAGTTAAGGTATGGATTTAAAATTAAATCCATCAAGCTATCTCTAATCGTAAACCACTTGGAATCCATATCATAAAGTAATTGAATGAGCTGACTTTATATTAGGTGCTAATAGCTATCTTGTGTTGGTTTTGAGAAAACATAACAATGAGTTTAAGGAGTGCAAAATAAGAGCCAGGGAGGGAAACCATAGATAAGAAGAAGATGTATAATCCAATGGTGATGTGCTCTACTTAATTTGAAGTGGGATGATCTTAAAGCTATGATACAAGTAGTTTCTTATAGCTTTAAAAATCAACTAATTTGACATTGTGTTTGAACCAAATAATTTGACATTATGTTTGAACTTGATCTTTGTTTATTTAATATGATGATTTTAACCCTATCTCATATGGAAACCATGATCTATACATGAATATGTTTTTTGTCATGCCAAGATAATTCCCTAAGTTTATTAAAAAGATTATTGCAAGCTATTTTATATGAAAACTATGGTCTATATGTTATGTTATGATTTAACAAATTTTAGGAAATTTTATTTGCTAGCATGATAATTTTTATATTTTACTATGTCAGAATTTGCAATCATACTTCACATGTGGAAAGCATAGAATATTAAAAAGATAACATTATTTAGTTACCTTGACAAAATACAAGCTAAGATGAGTCCTTCAATTTTGTTATGATGAATTTTACGATTATGGTTTACTTGTTGAAAATTGAACTTATAAAGAAATGTTAAAGATTGGTACCAAACCATGATTTAACCATGTTATATTGATGAAAATATATTATATTAACTTAGAAATAATATTCAAATTCAATTATATGACATGACCATGAAATTAAGAAGTTTAATGCCGCAAAAACCAAACCATAGAAGTTAATTTCTTCTAGACAAGAGAGGCTTGTAGCCTTTATAAAGTGTAGTGCTTGGTAGTAAGGCTCTACAAAGGCTTTAGATGTAATGAAGAGAAGATGGAGGAACCTTAGATGGCTTTTAGGGTAAGAAGAGCCCTCGGGTTTGCATGTAGGAGGCTTGACGATCTCGAGTTTATTGTTAGGAAAGAGCTATGGATGAGTGAAAATCTCAAGTAGGCATGGTGAAACAATGTGGAACCAACCAAGTAAGATTTAAGAATTATGCATTTTTAGAGATAGCTAATTGGCTAATTAACCTTAGGTCAGGTGCATGAGAAAGTTGAGATTACTTAGAAACTCTAGGATTTGAAATTTAAATACCTTACAATTATAAAATTAAAAACTCCAGGATTTGAAAGTTAGGTACCTTAGTATTTGAAAACTAAAGACCTAGTGTTTAAAATTTAATGGTCTTGATGCTTAAAATCTAAACAATTTAGGATTTGGAATGTAAAGACATTAGTGTTTAAAAAATAAATGCTTTAAGGTTGTAAATTTAATGATCATAAGGTTTTAAATTTAATAGCTTAAGGTTTAAAATTTCAAAGCTCTAGTATTAGAAGTTTAAGTCCTTAGGGTTTGAAATTTAAAGTTGGTTAAGGCTATAAATATCCCTAGAAAGAGATGTTTATGGTGAGAATACTTGTCACAAACCTTGGAAGAGATTGTTCAAGACTTAAAGTTATGACTTATAAAAATTCTTGTAATTTGATATTGTATCTGTAGACATTGGAATAAAACTTATTTCAAAAATTAAGAAATAAAAACACTTAGGGAGTCATTGATGTTATATCAAAAGAGGCTCTGGAATGAAAGGAATCTCAAGTTAGACCTTAGATGGAGTTTAAGGTTAATGGGGAGAACTTGAGTAGGCCTTAGGAAAGTTGTAAGAATTGGCCAATAGCCTAAATAGTTCTTTATTTTTCAACTAAACACTAAGATTGTCTTGCAATAAGGGGTAAGACAATGTCTTGGCCATTTAAGTTTCTTAAGCCATAGGTTGAAAACCCTGGATGGTTATCTGGGCATGAGTGTGGCCTTAGAGAGACCTTGGGAAGAGGGAAATGTTTCTAGTTAGCCTATTAGGCATTGAGAGTCACTAATGGATCTCATTTGAATCCAAGTTTTAAGAGAAATTGCTTTAATGAAAGTTATAAAATGAGCTATACTTATTCAATTTAGGGTTAAAAGATGCTCTTAGGTATAAAGATGATGTTGAGATGAAAGTTGAGATAATGCTAATGAAAACCTAGTGAGTGGCTAGATATTGTATTAGGTTAAGAATTATCTTAGATGAAAAATCTACATTGTTATAAAAACCTTAAATAACTAACTAAAGTGTTAATGAAATCTTTAGGTAACTCAGAGGATTAATTAAGGTTTTAAGTAATCCTTAGAATAAATTTAATTAAGATAGATAGAGTTTAAGGAAATCTTAGCATGCTAAATAGGATAATTAGGGTTTTAAGGAAAGCTTAAAGATGCCAGATATATAAGATATGATTTTGAGGAAACCTAAAGATGCCTAAATATGTTGACTAGATCTTGGAGGAGACTAAGATGCCTATATGAATGGTTAGGGCCAAGAGCAAACCCTAGAATGCCAAGATATGCCAATTAGCTTTTTAGGAAACCCAAGGATATCTCAAATAGGCTAACCAGTAAGACTAACCCTAGGTTAGATTCTAGATAGGTTTCCTTGGAGCCAAGATCAATTTGGCTTATGTTTTGAAGAAAATACTAAATTCAAGTTAAGGAATATGACGCTTTTGGATAAACTTGGAGAAAACAAAGGTACCTAGTGTGGTTCCTAAAAGGAAATGATAAGCTAGCATGTTGTACAACAATTTCATTCTACAGCTTAAAAGGTTGTAGATATACTAATCTTAATGGACTCTGTACAAAACACCTAGGGTAAGGAAGCATAAGATTGTGATTTAGGGGATTACATAGTAAGAACTCTTAAAGGATCATAGAGTGCTTGTTTTTATTAAGGCCTCCCAAAGGAATGTGGAATACCAATTATTATTGAGTAATCCTAAAAGATTATGGAGTGCTGCTTGATAATTAAAAACTCTTGAACGACTATGGAGTGGTATTTGATATTTTATGACATCCCCCAAGGATCATGAATGCATCCAATTTTATGATAGGATAGTGATTGGTTGTTAGTCACCTAGGTTAGCTACATCATAAAAATATGGGAATCCAAGGATGATAGAGATGTCCCACTAGTACTTGATCAATAAATATTCTCAAAATAATGTAAGGATGCAAGTGGCCAATGTAATCTTACTACGGATGTATCCCTTATTTGCTAATTATTTATCTTGGTAGGCTAAGGCTCATTATATTACATCATAGCTTACTTTACAAGCTTCTTGTACTTATTATATACCTGATAGTTATGTGTTTATGACTACTACTTAATTTTTATAGCAAACCTTAAAAATTCCTTATTAAGCTTCTTAGCTCACCCCCTACCATTACAAGTAGATCTAGGGACCTAAGTGATAGCACTAGCGGTAAAGTTGTGGTGGTAGAGTAAGTGACTAATAGAAATCTTGGCATCCAATATTACATTTCCTTATATTTTAGATGTTGTAATAATATTGATTTACACTAGAGACATTTGTTACTATTAACAATACCAAATATCTATCGGACTTTATTCTCAACTCCTTGTATTATTTTATTTGGTATGTTTATAATGTGGATTATATGTTGATGGAATGCAATTTATCGACAAGTTTCCAATAGGTACCATGTATTTGATCATATATGAGGGTTGGTTGTACGAGCTTAAGGAGATCCAGTTTCTATATTAGTTTGACAACAAATTAATAAAGAAGAAGGGTTCATTCAATGCAACATGCCATGCACGTGATGAGAAAATTTGGGGATTGTCACTCTCAATTTGAACATCAAGAACATGGAGTGGAAAATGGCTTATTTCCACACCAAATCCTAAACAAGGCTTATACACTAAATCAAAAAACAACTCTCTACATGATAGTAAAGTTACCAACCCTTATAAGAACTTGATAACATTGATTAAAAAATAACTCACATGAGCTTACAACAATTGGCTAATAGTAGAGTCAACAAAGAAATAACTCAAATTAAGGCTCAAAGTTTGAAGAATTTTAATAGAAAATAATTTTATGAAACCCCTAAAACAAAGAAATATTTTAAGTGGCATAATATCTAAATGCAAAATAAGGATGATACATATTTAGGAATAGAAAAATGAAGTGAGCAAAGTGATCAAATTCTTAATAACAAGCTTAACACCTTGATACACAACAATTTAAAGAATCTTGATGAGTGAGCACACAAAATCCTTTTGAAGACATTGCAATATTTTCAACAATTAACTCTTTGCTTAAAGCCACTTTTATATATACCCTTGATTATTCTATCATAGATTTTGGTAAGTGAAGGAACTATAATTTATTTTCAAAAGGGATTAAATTTGCTATTAGGAGTTTCAACAATAGTTCATATAAGTACAATTAGTGGATTGTACCATTATAATAGATAGATAAAATTGATGACTCAACAAACACCTATACAACTTATTGATTTTTACTTCTTTAAAACTTATCATATAAACAAAACAAAGAGCATCATATTATATGATAAACAATTATTATGTGTTCTTAACCTTTGTTCTCTGGTTATAAAGATTTCTTACATGATGATCATAGCAATTTTATGAAAATGATGTAATTATGCTCATTGGTGTATTTAACTATTCATGAAGAAGTACATATTTGATGAATGAATCATATGTGTTTGATAGAGTGATCTCTAATAGTTTACTTTATATGGTTCACAGTTACTTCATATATTTATGATAAATTTAACATATACATATGAAGGAGCATTAGTTGTATTACTTACTTCACTACTATAAATTATACTGACATAAATATAGTTCACGGCTATATGATCCAATTACAACTTTTTCATAACTTAAATTATATTAGTGAATAAATATCATACAATTTTAAAAGAGGCCTTGCATATTTATGATACATGAAAGGTTTGAGCACTCAAAACACATCCATAAATTATACATGGTTGATAAAATGTACAACTAATTTGTCACATCCATTTTTTGTTCCAAAATCACAAGTGTAACAAAAATACAACAATATCAATATCAAAAAATACCTATAATTTAGAATAAAAAAAGAAAAATATTAAAATTTTAAAAATCCAACAATTTTTATTATCCACAAAACCAAAGATAAATAAAATATCTACAAAAAATCAATAAATCTCTCAATCCAAATTAAATCAAAGACAATATCATAAATAACAAACAAAGTTGAATAGAAAAGTATGATAAAAACCTATAAATCTAATATAATAGTCTAATACAATCTTTGGTCCAAAAAAATATAATTGATGACAAATAATTAACAAATATTATTAATGATGAAATATAAAATGATGAATCATCCAACTAATGTATTAACTCTGATTATCTCCAATTAATGTATTAACTATGATTATCTACAACTTGTCTCCTACTCATCACCTAGTTTCATGATATTACAAAAACATAAAAGGGGAGAGTTGGGAGGTTCAATAGAAAATTCTTAAGCCATATTATAAAGCTAACATTGGTTATTCAAGAAGTATTTATGTGATAACTCAATGAATGGCATCAGTTTCTAACAACAATAAGGCATCATCATCTAGTTGCTAAGTGAAAATATATTATGTATGGTGACTAAAGTAGACACTTAGTGTCACCTTTCTAATCTAATACACTGTCATGTCCAATAGAATCATGATAGGACTTGGTAATTCCATCACATCATATAATTTAGCACCCCTCAAGATAAGTTGATCACATGGGCTAACCTCATAAAGTTTTAGGAGTCCTTAATAATCGCATGTACTTCTCACTAAAATATAGCATATAATGTGTTTTAAATGAGAATAAATGTGTAGTTTTTTCCCTCTTAAGACTACTTATAAAAGTTTTTTCTGGAGATTTTTATCATGCGATCTAGTAGTACTCTTATAGGCTCAACTAACTACATGTAACTACTACCACCAAGCCAACATTGTAAAGTAGGTAACCTATCTATCTTTTGAATGAGCACACATGATCAAGGGTCCATTAAACCTAATCCTCACTAATCATAACCATGTCTTTAATTAGTTATATTTTGTTAGCTTTAATCCATCACCATCTAATGTTAGTTAGATTTTCTCAGCTTGAATCTAACATGTAAGAAGTTCTTATCATAAATAATAATATAATAAGTCAAAGGTTTCCTATAACCCCAAATCCATTATCTAAGATTAATCAAAACCTAAGTTAATATGAGATTTCCAACCCAAGTCCAATTATCCAAGGTTTCTCTTGTTTGAATGCCTTAGCGTTTCTACTAAACCTAAATTTAGCTATTTAGATTATCTTTGTCATTTTTCTATCATTTAGTACTACCTTGATTTCATCATGGACCTTTCTTATCAAGGCTAACCATGTAATTTAAAAAGCCTTAGATTTTACCCTTAGGTTTCATCTGTAACCAATTTCTATTACAACTAAGTTTGGGTTTATACAAGTATCAGTAATGAACCTTATACCACCAAGGCAACCTTGAGTTACCATACCCATCCTAAACCCTCTTCTGAGCTTGCACACATCACCCACATCACAACCAAAGTATCATCATATGAATTAAAAGCCTAAATAAGGTTATTCGTGATCTCACTAGAAGAGCTTGGTCAACTTAATGCTCTAGCCAATATCTTTTCCTTATTACTTCCTTGGTCAAACCTAGCACATTCTTAAATCTTATTCCATGTATTTCTACCATCTTCTAAGGTCTTGGTCGAGAGCTTAACTATCCAAAGATTTATTTACAATGCATAAAAGTTATCCAAGGGTATTTCCTTAGTTCCTTACTAAGGCCTTCTGTTATATGTCCCTTTCCCATGGATTATTCTTAGCCTTTAAGCGTAATTCTAAGCATATGCCAACCTTATATGTTCACATTCAAGCACCTCAAATCTCATTTTTAAACTTATTATGAATTATCCATAAGACCTTAAATCTAACTATAGCTTAGCACCTCTAGCTATAACCAAGCTCCATTTTTTCCAATCATATCCTTACCCATCCTAGCCTTCTTCTAAT
This sequence comes from Vanilla planifolia, assembly GCA_023846275.1. Classification (NCBI taxonomy): domain Eukaryota; kingdom Viridiplantae; phylum Streptophyta; class Magnoliopsida; order Asparagales; family Orchidaceae; genus Vanilla; species Vanilla planifolia. The sequence goes on from CM043868.1 coordinate 6,658,240, forward strand.
CCCCAAACCAATGATCACACACACCTTAAAAGCAATTTGATTCTCTTAAGCATTGAACTAATGTCTTTTATAACTTAATAAAGCCATGGCTCCAAGCTTTCCAAGCATATCAAAAGCAAAGGGATATTTGGCTACAATTTTTCTAAGCTTTTGCCTATATTTTCAAGTTCAAAATCATGGTTCGTCTTCTAAGCTAAGGTTAAAATTTTTGTATAAGATGTGGGATACTTCCATGCATGATTTTGGAATACAAGTACATGTTCATATCATCTCATGAAGTGAAATACCTATATCTTTTTTGTTTGGCATAGATGTTTTATTTTTTTATGAAATATTACTAAGAAAAACATTTACAAACAAGTACAAAATTTATTTTCCAGCAAAGAAATAACAAGAACACAAAGATTTTTCTTGATTATGCACTTACACATTAAAATGTGTTTATTTGTGGTTAAAATTCTCTAACATAAATCATGTCAAACCTTTTAAAACTGTCTTCTTCTTATTTCAATAGTCAAGGCTATGCCCACAAGCATATGAACATCAAATTGACTTACACTCATGGATTAGTAAATATTACATATCCTTATATGATTTCTTTAGCAAAATTGCATAAGAAGGGAATGATCAACAACCTTTAGATGCTAATAAAAATTCTCTTTAGTTACAAATGTAAGTGGTTCCTTTTTTTAAGCAAGGGTCATGGAAGAAGGTTAATTAGCTTTAACAAAATCAATTCACATATAATTTTAATGATATAACTTCTTTTAATTCTTCCATAGATCATGATCTATTTATGCGATTTTCTTAGCCTTAGCCTTTAATAGTAGACCTTGATTTGAGAGTCACAACAATGACCTACACCCAAATAGCATGGGTTTCTGATCACTTTACCTTCTCACATGAATATTTGCACCTCAGTGCATGGCACATGACTAATGTGCTATAGCATACACTTTGATGTGCCAACAACAAGCTTCCTTATGTGGTTGCTTGCATGGTGCTTCCTACAAGGTGTCGCTATGTCAGTTTTCATCATTTTGTTTCCTCTATTAAATTTCTTAACAATTTTTTAGATTTAACGAACTTGGAATTGTGCTCCTGATTAAATCATGGCTAAATTTATTTCAAGTAGTCAAAATTCATCCTACCTAGAATCTTTTGTAAAGGGCTTCTCATTTGTCAAGTTTTTTCTTATTTTAAAACTTGAACCCTCTTTCTTTTTCCTCATGGCATATCTTGTTTTCCTCCTTGTATTCTCTCAGTTAGCCTCTCCAAATCTACTTTTGTGGCTAAGTTTTTTTCTAAAATTCTTATTAACACATCTTAAAGTCTTAAATAGCTTTGACCACTTGTCTTTAATCCAATGATTTACTTAAGAGAGAGTTAGCTAAGGTTGCTTTAAGCCATGATTCACTGATTCAAGTTAAACCTATTCTAATTAACCCCTTTTTGGCAAACGATATTTATCTCATAAAATTTAAGAATCTGACAAGGATATGGCTAAAAAAAGTTAAATATTTAATCTTTCTTTCTCTTAAAGTTTTTCTTAAGATGTTCCCACATGCATACATACTTTTTTTTTCCATTATTATACTCTTATCTTCATGGCAAACTAACTCTTAATTTTTAGGAGTCCTATCCATATCTTTATTATAATTCATGGTTGAAAAAGAATTTGTATCAATAATAAAATTAATTAAATAATTTAAATTACAAGCTTATTTTTCAAAGCATTAAGCATAATCATATCATAACTCAAGTAGTGCAAATCAAGTCTTACCATTCAACCATGACTTTCAATTCAAAGATTTAAAAATTCGAATTTTAATTTACATATATTCAAAATTTAAAAATATTTAATTCCTTTTTTTGAATTTTAAATCACCAGAAAACACATACTTTGGTAAACTATATTGTAATAATCTAGCCAAGAATATTAGGAGTAATATTATCTTAAGCCTCTTAGACTAAACCTAAATGGCCATCACATTTATACCATTTTGACTTATACTAAAAATGTAAAGTAAAATGTACATCGTACAAGTATGGTATTCATTATCATAGGGTACACTAATTAGCCAGTGAAGGATAAAGCTTATTTTAACTTGATTTCTTCAATCTTAAGCATGTTTTGAATCCAGTGTTCTTTATAGTAAATGATATATATATATATTTTAATAGTAACTATGACTATTTGAACATGAGGATTAATGATTTGACTAGGATAAATGCTTTAGTTTGATAACTCATGTGTCACAAGAGAAAGTTTAAAAGTTTTAACAATCGAACTATACTTAAGGAAAATAAAGATGCTCATGATGGTCTCCAAACCATACATAATAAAATCCCCCATTTGATGACAAATTATTTGAAAGACATTTTTCTCTATAGTTCCTCTAAGAATAAACATCTCTTGTATTCCTATAATACAACTATTCTTATCTCTAACCTAAAATATTAACTCAACAAACTATTAGTATTGATTATAATTTTTGTACCAATGAACGATCACAAGGTCCATATGGTTAATAGGGAACAAAAAAACCATAGCCATTTTCTTCATTCAAAAAGAAATAAAAGCTAAGAGACCTAATATGTGATCATGAAAGGCTTTTGATAAATTACTTTAAGATTATTCAAAATTAAAAGATGACCAAGCACAAAAAAGGATCATTCAAAAAATTAAAAACAATTATTTGAACATAAAGATTTTGTTAACATTTAATGATAAGTTAGTGAGTGTAGAATCTTGTTCAAGAGCTTCGAAAAAAGTTAATTTAAAATTAAATCAATAAAATCAAGAAGTCAAAAAGACACTTTGAAATGCAAGTATGTGCAACCTACACTTGGTTGCTCAACACACACACCTAGAAACATGCATACATCTTATCATGCCTTTTTGAATCAATGCTTTGCTTTTTTTTCCTCGAAGTGGGTATCTCTTCTATTTCAATAATTACATATTCTCATATTTCTTAACACTATTATTGCATGCAAGGTCTATTCTTAGGGATTGTGAGAATAGAAAGGAAATATTTAATTACATGTCAACATACAAATGGGTACCTAAGTTAAAAAATTTAATGTCACTTATGCTTATGTTAGACCCAATTAAATTGGATGTCTAAAGCCATGTAAAGCTTATATTTTTTGGGGGTGTCTCCATGTAGAAGCAAATGGAGACATGTGATACTTAAATAATAGATACTCTAAACACATGGTGGGTAATAGGAAAAAATTCACATCACTATAGCTAAGGGGTAGTGGATATATATCTTTTAAGAATAACACAAAGAAATGTAAACTAAGAAATTGAGTTATATGTAACTCATCCAAACTTTATATTGATAATGGCTTTTACTTAGATGGTCTAATATATAAACTTTTAAGTGTTTCATAGTCATGAGAATGGTTTTATTGTTAATTTTGAATCTATTATGTGTGATATATTATTATATTTTGAAGCATTATTTTCTAGATTAAGGATAAAAAATGTTTACAAAGTCAACTTCACTTATTTTGAAAGTAATAACTTCAAGTGCCTAACTACACAAGTCTACGATGCATGATTATAGCATAAGAGACTTGAACATGCTAGGATGAACATGTTAAGTGATTAAGTTAGATCTTGTTATGCGATTAAGACTTGATTAAAATATAATAAAAATCATGTTTGTAAAATAAGACAACCATGAAAACAACACTATGAATCCTTTAACTTAATCAACATTGCATCAACATCAAAATATTTAAAGATAATGCTCATAGATCTATGCAAGCTAATAAAACCCTTAAATTTAGGATGGAAGCAATTACATTCTTAATCGTCATGCTTCACCCAACATAAATCCTTACAACCTTATAAAATACATACATAATACAAATCTATTGAATTAATCAGAACTCATAGTATTAAAAAAGAGGACACACGTTATCAAAATGAGCAAGGGTGCCATGAAAATACATATGATCACAAACATCTCAATGAATAGATATTAGTATAAAAAAATTGTTATCATGCTACATGTAAGTTTGAAACTAGTACTGATATAGAAATATATAATAAAATAAAAATATAAATATACTTGCACATACACAATATCCGTCACACTCATAAAATACATTAGTCTCTTAGCCCCTAGGTCCTACTCTATCCTCTAAGGACCCTCATCTCAATGAATGTAAACATCATGTCCAATGATGTAAGTTGGAAATATGCATGGTAAGATTCGCAAGAAAGCTATTAGTTATAAGTAGTAAAACAACATAAAAGAGAAATAAAATAACCAAGCAATAATATAGAGTATAAAATAATAAAATGCATAGAAATCCATATAAAAAATGTTATAATAATGCATATTTGGCTATATACATATATATCCAACTCATTATAAGCAAATAGTACCTTTTATTTTACTTTTCTTTTATTTTTATATTCATTTCGTTTCTTCATATTTTATCTATTCCTTTTCTTCTCCATGTCCATTCTTAATTGGGCTAAGACTTTTATGACCCTTATCCTAATACCTAGAGATCCCTTAGCATATCTCATCATCAAAGGTTTTAATAATCTAAAATATCATGGCTCCATCTCTAACTATTATCATACTACATCATCACAAAGTCTCACTCCTTAATACCAACATTTTATGTCAATCAAAAATGAGATACTTTAAATGTCAAAATCCCATCTCTAAGTAATCATGACACCCACGAGTGAAGTACCTCATCATCACTAACTTTTACCCCCTAATACCAACATCCTTTACTAATGGCAAATGATGAGCTTGGAATGTCAAAGTTGCATCTTTATGTACTCATATTCTCATCACATAGTCATTGTCCATACAATAAACATGGAGTGTGAATAAGGAAACAAGACTAATGACATGTTGAAGCCTTATCTCTAAGTACCAAAGACACCTAGTAGTAAAGTATCTCTAACATCACTAAGTTGAGGCCTCTACATGACATAGCACCATCTCTCAGCATAGCAACACCAGAGGTGATATATATAACATATTAGATCTATGAAGTCATTATCTGATACGTTCATGCTCATTCTCATGTTATATTAACCTATTTTCTTTCTTTCTTTTTCTTATTATTTTTTCTTTAACTTATCATATATTTTGATTTATAGTATCATATAACTCATACAACTATATATGTATAACAATACATACACACATACACACACACACACACACACACACACACACACACACACACACACACACACACATATATATATATATATATAGTACTTTAATTAAATTAGAATATAAGTAAAAGAAGGTTATAAATGCAATTCTCACATCATCAAATACACTATAATAATATCAAAGAATACTTGACAACCCACTTCGATCATAGCTATTTGATTTGTCTATTAATTGTCTATTGTTGTTTCTTTTATTTCTTTTCCTTTATTAGCTCTACTCATTCTCTATAAAAAATCACTTTAATGATTATCAATAAATATTTAATCTATAATATGAAAGTATTTTCTAAAAGTTATGTTTAAAGATAGCCTTTTTTTATTGATGTCATCATATTGTATAGTATGATCAATCTTATCATATTATATATTAAAGGATTTGCAAGTGTTATACTACTACATTACCATGATCATACCAAACTAATATTGCTGTTATACCAATATGACCTAAGATAATCAATGGGTTGTTTCATAGATTGAACAAACATTTCATAATAAACCTATTCATTAAATAGTCATATTAGTTTAATTCTCATTTTGTATTGAAGATCAATGCCTTAATTTCATTTTTGATTTCACATCATATAATATGTTATCACATATCATATTGTATGGCCTATGATTGATGCTTTTCAAGTAATGATGTGTACATTTGATCTTTGTTAATCTATTAAAAAAATATTAGACAAGGTTAATCCATGTTTTTTATTTGTCTCATTTGTCATTAAATGCATAATGCCCTTTCTTAATCATACTAGTTTATCATGTCTTTCAAACTTGTATGATAGGTAATATATTTGTATACTAAAATAACCCTGATTGTAATTATCCAATATCAAATTAGTGTAGGTATAGTTTAGTATCCATAAAAAATTGTACCAATTTGATATATATACATAATACTAGCACAATATGTCGTTATATATGTATATGTGGTTGGACAAGAAATTAAATAAGAAGTTAATTAAAAGTACTAAGTATATCATACTACATGATTTTCATTCTATAATAGTATGATCACAAACATCTACTTACGTGTAGAACTAGTATGAACATCATATTGTACTAACATGATACCCCTGAGTTATTAAAGTGGCTCATTACACTAGTATGATTTTTAGTCACTCCCTTTTCACATTTAACCCAAAAGCTCTCTAGTTCCTACTACTATCATTAATTAATAGGATCTAATCTATCACCTTGTATGATCATTATGAGTAAAAGCTGTAATAACGTCCTGCCCTTTTCAAAACCTCACTAAAGCTCATATGCATGCTTAACATGAAACTTAATTCAATTTACGCAAGCATTGAAGAGAAAGCTTGAGGAAAATCATTATCTTTCCAACCTTCATCTAAAAAATAAAGCTAGAAACCCTTTCTTTTTTAAAATCTTCCTTCTTTCATTTTTTATCTCTTTGTTTTATAGATAGGAGAGTGTCACTTTTCTTTTCTTCTTCCTTTATCACTTTCCTTTACCTCTCTTCCTACTCTCCCTATCTCCCAAAATTTGCCAATCATAGTAATCTAGTCTCGAGTAAGGTAGAACCTTATCCTCTTAATAAAAAAGAAGATTAAAACACATGCATTTTTATCAACATTTTCTTTACAAACTCTAAAAATTGTAATTTATTTCTAAAAATTACAAGCTATAATGGATTTATCACCTTGAAACCTTCATATTGGCATTTCTAAAAAGAAAATCTGATCACTATCATTTTGACACATTTTTTTAGGTGCTCTTAACTCAAAGTATTTTTAATTTATGGATTTTGTGCACTTACATTTGGTGCCTTGAGAGCATGCATAAGTTTATTAGAAGGGTTTCCATAGTAATTATAGATAAATTTTCATCCTTTACATGGGTTTATGTTTTAAGTTGATGGATTATACTTCAAAAATATAGTTAAAAAATTTTTAAATTGATCTTGTTTTAAAGTTCAAATAATATTTTGTGGTTACTGTGGGGAGCTTGAAAATAATATGTTTAACAAGCTTTATACAAAATTAGGGATTGAACAAAACTTCCCATTACCAAGATCACCCCAAAAAAGGGACTAGTTGAAAGAAAAAATCAACCTTAGTCAAGATGGCTAGACGAAATCTAAATGAGTGAAATCTATCAAAATACATTTGTGCCAACCTATTAACACAATATACATTTTAAAAGAAGTCTCAATTTGGTCAATAATAAACAAAACACCATATGAACTTAAAATGGACATAAACCTAACATTTCTTATCTTGAAGTTTAGTGTTTTGCATGTTATATATTAAAAGACAATGCAACAACATAAAAAAATCTACTCTTAAATCTGATGAAGGAATGTATTGGGATATCCTTAAACCATATGTCATATAGAATATTTAAGAAAAGAATACAAGCTATAGATGAAACTATAAAAGTTGATTTTGATGAAAATAATTCAATGGAAGAATAAATTATTATGAATAAAAAATTAAGATCAATAAAGTGATAGAGGAATTAAAAGATAAAGATTAATTTGAGGAAGAGAAAGGTAGTCTTCCAATAGATTTGAGGTTCTCAAAATCTTGTCCTCAAAAAAATACTAATTGGTGGTCAATCTAATGAAGTTAAAACTAGATAATCATTTCTAGAAGTGGTAACACTCCTAGCTTTTATTTCTCAAATTGAACCTTAAAAAACAAAAGATGTAGAAGCTGATCCTTCTTGGTTAGTTTCTATGAAAGATGAACTTAATCAATTCAAATAAAATAATGTATAGGACTTTGTTGAAAGGTGAAGTGTAAGCCAAACTATAAGAACTAAGGAAGTTTTCAAAAAATAAGTTAAATAATAAAGTGGTAGATAATTATTGTCATAGTCATGCTTTAAAAGCTTTATAATATTCCAAAAATTTTCGAGAAGGGCACATGGGCATTGATATTTCACTAACATTTTTTATTCTAATACTTTTGAGTAATTTGTTTAAGTACTTAGTTTGTGATATCAAAATTCTATTTGAATTTTTTTAATTGTAAGTATTAAAAACAAAATCCATTTTCCTATCATAGTTATAGTATCCAAAAATTTTACATTGTATAAGATGTTATAACTCTTGAGATTAAAATAATGTGATTCCAAATATATGTATTTCAAAGGGATGTAATGTTGAAAATGAAGTAAAAAAAGTTTATTTAGGGATGTGCTAAAAATATCTCATTGATAGAATCTAATGATTATTAGTTTATATTTTTTTGAGATCTAAATAATTAATTCAAGATTTTTAAATTAGAATAACATGGGTGTAATTTTGGCAACTGCTATGTATAAAATGATCATTTCATAAATTTAACTATTCCAAGGTAAAATGATTCTTATTATTTTAATATTAAAAGTTCAAACTTTATTAAGTATATGGCATAAAGGTTAGTTGGTATCTGTTATAGTTAGATAAAGTATTCATAAGACTTACTATATCTCCATAGGGAGTACCCATACTATTTACAAAAAAAAATATGGCAATCTAAGGATGTTATAAATTATCAAGAAATTAATAAGAATACCATTAAGAATAAATATCCATTACCTAAAATATATGATTTATTTGATCAACTTCATTGAACATTTGTGTTTTATAAAATTGATTTAAGATCTACATATCATTAGTTGAGCAAAATAAAGACGATATATCTAACATAGAAATAAAAAAATATGTAAGCATTATGAATACCTAGTGTTGTCATTTGGCCCTACAAATGCTCTTAAGAAATTTATTAATTTAATGAATAAAGTTTTTAAGAAATACCTAGATTAGTTTGGCATAATATTTATAGATGATATTCTAATTGATTCAAGGTCTATAAGATATCACAATATTTTTTGGTATAGTGTTTAAAATTTTAAGAGAACATTACCAAAATGCCAAATTATCTATAACTCGAATTTTTGTTATCAAAATTAGTATTCTTGGGTCCCATAGTTAGTGTTGAGGAGATAACAATAGATCCTTCAAACATTTCTATGATGAAGGATTGTCCATTCTCAAATATAAAGTTTTTTTTAATAGGAAGATATTTAGAAATTTTGTGAATGGATTTTTTTCAAAATAGGGATGCCTATTTATAAGGTTAGGTTGTGTATTAATGTAGTTTAAGAAAGTCTATCCATATACAAATAGAAAGTTAAAATATCATGAGAGGAACTACACTACTCATGCTTGAAAATCTAGAGGCATTACTACATTCAGTGAAGTGTTAAATTTTTATCGACCATCAAAGCTTTAAATACATCTTCAGTTAGAAGGAAATGAATCTAAGCCAAAGAAGATTGTTGAAATTTACTATGGAAAATAATTTGGAACTTATCCATCATGTCAAAAAAAGCTAATATTGTAGTAGATACTATAGGTAGAAAAATAATAATCAATAATGTATTAATAGTAGAAAATAAAAGTAGATGGTTTTTTAAATAAATAAATTACAATTTGAAGCACCTATTTGATTTAATATTATATTGTTATCTTAATTATAAAAAAGTCCAAATTAGATATAATCCATTAATAATAATTTATAAGTTCTAAAATTACAAAAAAAATTAAAAAAGTTAAAGAAGGTTAGAACTTTGATTCTATGTTGGTTAAAGAATGTATTTTAAGATCTAAAGACCAATTGTCCATAATAAAATACAAATAACTTAAGAAACTATTATTAAATGTGTTAAAAAAATTCTAAATATTTTGTTCTTCCTAAAAAAATAAAATATTTTAAAAACTTAAGATTGTGATACTGATGGCTAGATTGAAAAGTCATGTTTTAAATTAGGTTTAGAAATGCTTGATTTGATTATAGTTAAATCAAGAGAAGAAAAAGCTAGAAGTTTATCAAATTTTACCTATTTTAGAGAAAAAAATGTAGCAAAATTGCTATGGATTTTGTTATGAGACTACACAAATCACTAGAAGAACATGATTCTATATAACTGATAATAGAAAAACTAACATAGTCAACTTATTTTCTAGTAATAAAAGAAAACAATTCAGCAAAAAGGTTACTAAGAGTTTATATAAATCAAATAGCTAAGTTAAATGATATACCAAAGGCAATCATTTTAGATAGAGATCCAAGCCATGCTTCATATTCTAGCAGAGTGTTCATCAACTATTGGCTTCAAATTTGAGATTTAGTACTTCCTTTTCTTCATAAATTGATGGATAAACATAAATAATAGTTAAAACTTTATAATCTTTATTGAGGTTGTGTATTTTATATTTTGGTAGAGAATCTAAAAGTGATTTTCCAATTATTGAGTTTGCATAATAATAGTTGTTGCTACAATATTGCTATGGCACCATATGAAGTTCTATGTGGAAGAAGTATCAATCACCTTCCTTTGGAATGAGGTAGAAAAAGAGGTATAATAGGTCTTAAGTTCATTGATGAAGTAATAAAAATGATACGAATTATTTAGTATAGATTGAGAACAACTCAAGATAAATTGAAGTGCTTTGATGCAAGCATAAACTTGTGGAATTACAAGAAAGAAAGTATGTATTTGTTAAATTAGGTCCAATCAAGGGTGTTATAAGATTTGGGAAGCTAAGAAAATTAAAGCCTAAGTAACTAGTTAGTGTTAGATTCTAAAAACAGTTAAACTAGCAACATACACGATAGCCTTACTACCATAGCTATTAGAAGTTTACAATATATTTCATGTTTCATCTTTAATGAAGAATATTTTAGATCCTTCAGACAACGAAAATTATTATGATAAAGATATTAAAATATAGATGAATTTTACTTATCTAACCAATGTAAATATTACATGGGAATTAAAAACTATTAAGGAATAAAGTAATTCAAATTGCTAAATTTTTATAGTAACATCAAATTGAAGAGATGCTATGTATGAAAGCTAAGGTAAACATGATGGAAAAATGTCTAGAACCTTTTTAGATTTTTTAGATAAAATTTTATAAGGCAAGATTACAAACTTTCAAAAATTTTGTTTGCATAAGATTTGAAAATCTTGAGATTAAGTCAATATTATTATAATTATCGATAATTTAATAAAATAAAGTTTGTTTTTTTAAAACTATTACTAGAATTGATAGAAATGCCATTATATTAATATTATCTTAGAAAGAATGTTACATTGGAAAAAAAGTCAAAAATTTTATTTGAGTATATGATTTAAGGCATTCATGAGAGGTATCTAATGGTAGTTAGTTTGAAATTTTTGAAGGTCTAAATAATTAGTTATGAATTTCAAAAAAGGATATGTATGTTATTTTAACAATTACATAGGAAAAAATGGTAATTTTGTGAATTTAACCTTACCATCACGTTAAATATAAGTGCTAAAGGTATTTTGACAAGAGAGTATGGTAGTTTGGTTGTGTAATAAAATTAGAGGTTAGAGAAGAAGAACTGTGAAAAGAGGAAGTGAAGGAAAGAGAAGGAATGTTGTTGGCTACAAGGGAAGAGTAGGAAATCAGAAAGAGCTATTGCAAGAGGAACTTTGGACTAAGGAGATGTTAAGAAGTGTTATGCTTGTGGGTTTAACTGAAGTAGAATAGGTTTGTTATCACTACAAGAGGAGAGATACATTGTTTTCTAGAAATAGAGGAAATCAGTGGTATGGATTAGAATTTGATTGCTTACTATGTTAATTAAGTTTATGTAAGAAAGTGAAAATGTTTCAATTACTGAAAGCAATATGAGAAATATGGAATTATTTGATAGAATTTAGATTTATTCAAAGTAGAACTAAACAATTTGTGTAAGTTCTGTTCCCATGTAGCATAGGGCCATACCATACATTAAGATCAACATATGGTGCATTAGGATTAAATTTTCCTTAGAGAAGAAAAGTAAGGTCCATTTGGGTGATGTACAATGCTTTGAACAAGGAATACCTTACGTTAGCTTTAATGTATGTTACTATAACCTAAAGGCTAGTAAGGTCAATAGTTGCATATGATCAATTTGGAAGATTATAGTATATCTAAATTGTACGTATCATATGGTAAGACCAATGTTTGCTATGTTAGGTTAAGGGTTAAAACAGCAAAGAAAAAATGGATGTACTATTGGATGTGGGTATGGGAGAACTATTTTGGATGTATTGTATGTTTGTTATAACATATAGTATTTTATTAACAAAAGAAGGGAATATATAGTATGTTGTGTACAATATATAGTACATTAGTACTACAACAAGTGAAAAAAATAAAATATGTTAATTGAAGTTAAATAATCATAAGATGTGAGTAATATATGTTTTGAAAAGAATATTTGGTGGCAATTTTGCATGCATTATATTTTTTGGAAATTTGAAGGAAAAGTTTTTTGAGAATGGCGTTTTCACCCCAATTTTAGTTGTTCAATATGCCACTATGATGTACATAAAATAGTAAACTAATCTATGGCATATTTCATAATTGTAATATTCTTATATGTTAGTTTGTATTTCCTTACATTAACTCATGGCATGTTTATCATAGGTATCACTGGTATTCTATTGACATAAACTTTGTGTTTTAGCAAGATTTTGTCATTATTTTGTTTATATGAAAAAGAATGTGCTTACATGGAACATCCTTATAAAATGGAATTTGGGTTATATATGTTAAAAAAAATAATATACCACCTTGTTTTTGCTATGGTATATAAATAAGTTTATAACACTTGGAATGGAATTATAACCATAAATTTTTGTTTCCTTAAGGAATTATCCTCTTCTCAAATATATCTAGATAGCCACAAGTACTCCATGTGTGGTGGTCAAGTATAAGTTTGGAGTCCATAAATATATTAGATAGTATAAGTCTAAGGAATTCCAAGAAGGGAGAGTTGAATTTTTGTTTAGACTTAAATCCAATAACCAAGTATGTAAAAGTTTTTACAAAGCCTTTTAAATACATGAACCCCAAAAAAAAGTAGGCCTAAAGAGTAGATTGTAATCCTTGTTAGTGACAAGAAATACAAGTGAAATGAATGAAGGAAATAAATAACAATTTAAGTAGCCAAGATTTTAATGTGGTTTGACTCAAACTCAGGCTCATGTCTACCCCCAAGCCTATCAGCTTGAGCATAAATAGAATTCACTCATTCATCATAGCCATGTGGAGAAATCCACTACAATTATAGTTTTCGTTAAGATTAGTTATGACCTAATGATTAATTAGTAATCTTATCTATAATTAATACAAGATGATTAGTTAGTAATCTTTTTAATTGGGTTGTTATTCTCAAAAAGCATTCAGCATTTCTCACATGGAAAATTGATATTAACAACATGATTATGATATGAACAAATTGGTTAGTTACTAAAACTTCGTGTGGAGTACCCAAATATTAGGTTTGGAGGTCGTTCCTACAAATGTATGATATGGTATATGTATTAACACTTTGTATTGTGCAGGGTCTAAAGTTTTCAGCTAGGACCCAAATACCTCCATATATGGTTTGATGCTTATTTTATTTATGTCTACAAATAGCCTAAGGGTAGAGTTATTTGAATACATATATTACATGTGATTAGATAGTAAACACAATGAAAAAGGAAGACATAAGACTATAAATGTATAAAAAGTTAAAAATTGGTATAATTTAATAAATATGGGAAGCATTATGCATATATTTTTGGTCTTATACCATGGATATTATTTATCAAATGAATTTCATGCATTCATTTTTTTATTCATCATAATATTATATTCTATTTTATTATTAATTCATTTTCTTAGTTTTATAAAGTCTTATTAGTATTTACATTACAAGTCAAGCTTCTACTTCACATAAGATGAGAATTATCACAAGATTGATAGCAATGTGCTTACTAGTTTGTATAATAAGGAAAGTTTAGATAGTTATTTACATATATGTTTTTTAGTTTTTTGGGATACTAATATATATCTTTTTGACAATATATGTTATTGGTTGGCATTTGGTATCTTATGGTAATATGAGTTTTTTTATTATAAGGACTTAAATTTGAGGTTCTTTTGGTTTAGATATTTTAAATAATAGGAATTTGCATTTTCAATTTATGTATATATGTATGTATGTATTTACTTGGCATTTGCTATGTTTTAAGTTTTTATTTCTCAATTAGGTCCCTACCTAGGCTGATAATTATGACTACAAACATTTTTTTATTATGTAAAATCCTCTATTATGGTTATATTATGGAAATAGATTAGTTGTGGCCTTAACAAAACCCATTAAAAATTCAATATTCATAATATTTGGAAATTCAATTATTACTTTTTGATCCAAATACACTGTCATAAATTATTTTGGATGATTGACAATTCTTCATTTTTTTATAAAAAATGTGCTATCCACACTCCATTTTATATGGCTATTGTTAAGTAAATATTTACTTAAAAAGATGATACCAAACTCTAGGAGGTTGCTTCAAATCATATAAGGCCTTTCAAATTTTAAATACACGATTTTGATGCTTGTAATCATCCAATTTTTGTGGTTGTTCAAACTTCATTCTTGATTTTCTTATTCAAGAACATACTTCTGACATTCCTTTGGAATAGTTTGAACCTCTTATGACATAGAATGCCAATAGAACTCAAATCACCTTCAAATTAGTGATTGCTATGAAGATTTCCTCAAAGTTAATTCCATTGATTAGATTGTGGCCTTACCTACTATTCTTGTTTTAATTAATATTCTATTATAATTTGGTTTATTTTTAAATACCCCTTCAGTCAATGATCAGGTGATCTTTAGATCTTTCACAAATTCCCATACATTATTCTTAAGGAAATTATTTAATTCGTCCTACATTACTAAGAAATATTAATTTTATAATACTTCTTCCCAATGTTTCTATTTGCTTTCTAATAAGAATCCTAAATATTTTTATTCTTTTATTAAGTTTGCTCAAGTTTGAACCTTCCTTGAATGATCACCTAAACTTAATTAATTGGATGATTTTATCAGAAGTCCAAACCTTTGGTAATTCATCCATAGGTTCATTCGTTTATGATTTTTTTCTTATCAGTTGAATATGTATTTTTATTTTAAAGACTTAACTTTTCAAATTTTTTTAACTTCTATATTTATTTATTTTTAGTAAGCTTTTTTATTCATGAAATATAATATAAGAAAACTCCTTCAAATTTTGAATTAAATTTTCTTGCTTTATACTTTCCATTTTTGCAAAGAATAGAATTTACCAAAAAAAAATTTAAAATATGAAATTATGGGTTTTCATAATTTGCATAATTCATAAGGAGTCTTTTTAATTATTGACCTAATTAAAAATTGGTTCAATATATAACAAGTAATATTAATTGCTTTGGACCAAAACTGCTTAAGTAGATCATATTCATTTAGCATTTTTCATGCCATTTCCATTAAGCCAGCTGTTTATATGCAGAAGGAAATGAAAAGTATTATTTATTTCCACAGACTCCACAAAATCTTTCAACTTATTGATCTTCAAAACCTTTACCATGGCCACTTCGAATTTCATTAATCAACAATCATTTTTAAACTTGTATTCTTTTTTACGACTTGTTAAAGTTTCAATTGTTTCATTTTTATTAATTATGAACAAAACCAAAGTGGACCTTGAGTAACCATCTCACAAGTCTATATTTCTTACAACTTAAATCAATATTTTTATAGGTCCAAACAAGTCCATGCGAATTAATTCTAATGGCCTAATTTTTGCTACTTATTTTTATCATTTTATGAGATACTTCGTTTTCTTTTTTAGCAAGCAACACACATTTTCTACTATAAAATGTAATGAAGGTAGACGCTTCACTAATTCATATATTGATGCTTTGTTGAAGCTGTTTAATCTAACATGTCTTATTCTCCTATGTTCTAAATTAGTTCATTCAACTTTTAGTTTAAGCAAAATATTGTTGTAAACTATGTCATTAAAATCTATTATGCATGTGTTAATATGTTTACGTCCAAGAAGGTTAATGTGTTTCTTGACAAGGCAATGTGACATACAAAAGATTACATACCTAAAAGTTGACTAATGCTTTAAAGATTATGTTTCAAACCATCAACATAAAAATGTTTATCTATAAGATAAGATTAAAATGTACTGATCATTCTAACTCCTTTCATTTTCTTGCAGAAGTCGTCACCTAGAGTTTCAAAACTATGATCCTTTAGTTCTTGCAAAGTTTCTTGTCTTGTCAATTATATGCCTTGTGTAACGCTACTTAAGCACTATTTACCGTAGTTTCTCTGCTTTGGTGGAATACAAAAACATATTTAAATCTTGATTTTTTTTTAATCAAAAAAGTTTGTTTCTAGTCAGATTAGCTCTAGTTTTATTAAAAAAAGAAATCGTTAGAAATCCATGGAAACTTTAATTGTTTTAATTCAATTGTCCTATTAATAGAACATACTTAAGTAACATGCCCTATTTAATTGCAATAACTAAATGTAGTGCCACGTATTTAATGCATAAAAATTTTCACAATTCTACTTGATGTGCTATAAGAATTTCCATTTGAACCACGACATGGGCAATGAAAATAAATAGTTTTTGCATTCAAGTTCATAGCAATTTCCTTCTTCAAACTACAAACTTCTATAAATAGTTTGAGCACATTTTAGATATAATGTTCAAGATGAGATTTAGAAGTTTCGGTTCCTTTGCAAGTGCTCACATAAATCCAAACAGTTATCATGCTCTCTTTTTAATTTCTCATAAATTTCATATAAGTCAATTTATTCCTACTTTTGTAATGCATGCTAGTTTTTTAAAACTAAGTGCTTTTTTTATGTATCTACAAGAAATTTGGAAATGGCATCTTCTACTTCACTCTGTCATATGCATTTTCATAATCCATCTCATTTTCTTGTGCCATTAAACATTGGGCATCTTTGTCGTTGGGTTCAGTTTCTAAAATTTCATCTTCTTGGGAGGCACACTAGGTTGCCACCAAGCCTTTCTTCTTCTTTCTCCTTGTCTTTTCATCTTTAAAAGGATATTCTAACAAGATTTAGCTGAGTTGCTTGAAATGATAACAAACCATTTCATCCTTATACTTCATCTTTGAATGTTTCCCACATTGAGCTTGGGAAGCATACCTTTTGTTAAACCTTTTAGATTTCTTCCTTGCTTATGGATAACCAAGTCTTTTGGTAAGCTAGGTAATTTCTTCGCTTCTTTCTTCATGATTTTCATCATCTTCCTTCAATGTATTGAGGGAACAAAGGAAAAAAAGAAAGCAATTTCCATTTTTTAGAGAATTATCTTTTTCTAATTCCTCTCGACTTTTCAAATTTTGCTCATGAAGTAGAGGAGAATAATTCAACATTTTTAGTGTGCAAGTGTTGAGGTCTTTTTCTTTCATGATAGTTTTAAAGTTGGCACTTGGCTCATTTCTTACAAATTTGTGATTAAAGAAATTTTTAACAAGAGAAAATAAGTCATTTGCAATGTTGGCGTAATGATTTATCACATCTAAAATGCTTTTAACTTTCTTCATAATAAAGAATTCATAATCATGTCTCATTTCTTGACTCACATATGTTATTTATCCCTTCATTAGGGATGACAAGTTTATCATAGATTTCTTTCCCAAAACTCTACATGCATATTTTCATATCATCCATACAAATTAAGTTCAATAAAGATATGTTACTTTCAATTCCACTAATAAAATTTCTTAATGTCTCTAATAATGATGAGATTTTTCAATCAAAATGCCTTCAACTTATTTTATAAGAGATATATACACCATTTGAAGTAAATTCCAAGTGTAATGATTATTAGATCTTTAGGAATAAGTAAAGCATATTTTCCAACTTGAAATTAACATTTAATGAAGAAATGGTGTCTTAGTGATTGACAAACCCATGAATAGCATTACCTTAAGTAGTAAGGTGTGTTCCATTGGATCTCTCATGGGATTTTAAGCCAAAAAAGAGTAGAAGATTTGATACCACATGTTGTTCTATAACAAACCCAAGAAGTGGTGAATTGGGTGAGAAAAGTTTCATAAAGCAAAGTTCCAATCAAAACCCAATTTAATTTGCATCACAATAAATTGAGTAAAGTGTGATAATAGTAAATACAAAAAACTAATTGTAATAAGGAAAAAGTAGCTAGGATTTTTAGGTCATTAAACTCAAACCCAAATAGCTTATATTCACCCCCATGCCAAGATGTTGATCCTTCTTTCTTTCTTTTGTAACTTTTTGCAGAGAAATCAACATATAAGAATGTTCCACATAAAACTTAAGCTTAATGACCTCTTGGCTCCACACTAGGCCTAAAGTAAGCACTTTCTCTCCATACAAAGCCTAGAATTGGCTATCACACCTCTCTCCATAGTAGGATTAGAGTGTGCTTTATAACATTTAGCAAGATCAAAATAAACTCTCACATAAACTCTTAAAATGGTGTTAATAGTACATTGATCTCTAAATTGATTATAATTGACTCATAAAAGTATCAAATGCACTAAGTAATTGTTACTAGAATCAAGCTACTTAGACGTAGAATTTTACATTGAGAGCTTGTAAAATGTTGGGAAGGTCCTATTTATAGTTGTTTAAACCACAATAAAAGCCCTTAACTTCCCTTATCAGAACTCTATACCTCATTAACCTTTTATCGATCTCATTCAAGGTTTAATGGAATGTTTAGAATGGCTAGAACAAACATATTTCTTAGAAGAATGCTTAGATGGGCTAGCCATTAAGATTAGTCAAACAATCCAATGGTTCAGAAAAATGATACAATATGTACAATACTTTCCAATAGACTTCGCATTCACAATAGACTTCGCATCCTAAATAGGATCCTTTATAATCACTTCACACTATCTAGTTTTTAATTTGTTGAATATATTGTAGAATGCTTTACCATAAGAATTTTGAAATCAAATTGCTATCGTTAATGCTTTCTTTGAGGTTATGTATTGGTTATTTAGATTATAACAAAAAAAATAAGTATTGATGGTGTGGCATTGGATTTGGACAAGTAGAAAATGATAGTCATAGGTGGACAAGTCACATTGGGGTCATGAAGACAATGTTGGGTGGATAAATAGTCATAAGATGGGTTGAATAAGTTGTCTTGAGGGTTATGCATTTCTTAATTGCACAACATTAGCCTTAACTATAATTTGTTGATTACATTGTGAAAGAGCCACATCACTACTAATGAGGATGATCATTATAGTGACATAATGGGAGCATGGATGATAGTGAAAGAGGATCAAAGGTATTGACAGTAAAGTGTTATGGTAGTTGGGAGTGTAGTTGGTGACAAATAATGACATTGTGGTTCCAAACATCTATTGAACCTTCTAGTTTACATAGCTACAAAACCATGTAAGTGATACTTTATGAGGAGGGACAATCAAGTGATGGGCTAAATAAGGGGGAAGACTAGGTGCTCCCAAGGATGTAACTAACTTGAACTTCGAGTGATGTAGTTTTTATGCAATCTTATAGTGTATGTTAACTCATAAGAACACGTGGAGTTGGTGATACATGCAAAGGAATGTGGTTATGTGGGATTAATCATTGGTTAGGTTGTGTGTTTGAGGAATTTACAAGCATGTAAGCATTAGTGAGGCAAGTTTTATAAATCATAAGGTGACCAGTTAGTGGGAAAAATATGAAGGGTTGTGATCAATGAACAATTTTGCTACGATCATCAATGATCATCTAAGAGGAGCAAGACGATGGTAATGTAGAGATAATTCTAAATCACAACCTTGATATGGATGATGGAAAGCCTGTCCCATCATTAATAGAGTCATCTTATGCAAGCATGCACCTCAAAACCATCTTGGTTCCCAAATTAAAAGATATAATCAAAGTGTACTTTTTGATTCATAAGTAATGAGTAAATAAGTACAAGAAGCCCCAACTATAGTGCAATGTTTAACATTCCATTTACATAATACAAATAAAATTAATAAACTAACAAAAATATAAACATAGGGCAAATTGTATGAAAACAAAATAAGAATTGTTTATGGCTCTCATAAACTTGTTATCCTAATTTCTTTTATTAAGATTGCTAAAATAAAAAAAAAACTACCCATATTTAGGCTATTTTTAGCCCTTGTTTACAATTCGGTTCTTGTTCTAAGGTGAAACTACAATTCTATATCTTGGCTTCATTGGATTTCCATGAAATGCTTAATTAAATACAACCCAGCATGAAGAACTCTTTTCTATAGAGTTGAACTCCAAATAATCTCTTGATAGGTTTGTAATTTGGGTTAGTATTATATTATAAGAAGTAGCTATCCCAATAAAACTATTAAGTTTTGTAAATGTTCTAAGAAAATGCTAATGTTTTATTGCCCTAACATTTCAAGGTTAGATTTTGGACATTCATTGGTATCATTATGGATTAAAAAATTTTCTTTAGTCTTTATAATAAAATATTTCCTCAAACAAACAAATAATTTATATACTTTAAGTTTTCTAAATACTTTCTCAAAATGTTCTAACTAACTATTCATCAAATTTATATATCACAACTTCATAAAAATAATTCACAAAATACTTTATAATAGATTGTTTAAAAATTATATTCATTAACCTTATAAAGGACTTAGAGTGTTTAGTAATTAATAAGGTATCACTTACCATTTACACAATCCATCAGGAGCCACAAAGTTTCCTTCAATTCCTCTCTTAATCTAATTCTCATATGATGGTATCCCCTTTCAAGATGTATTTTTCAAAAAATGTTTGCTTGAAAATTTAAACCTAGAATTTAATTTTTTTTCTAAGGATTAGTAATCTATCTTGCTTCTAATTTTGTTGGTGGACTTATTGTTAACACACACACCTTTCAACTTTCATCTTTCTTAAGCATCAATTTTATGAGTAGAACATATGGGATTAACTCTCTTGTAACAATCCCTTCATATGGAGTTCGTTTAATTGCTTATCGATAACAACATATTCAATATGATTGATCCCTTATATATGGTAGCTCATTTGGATGCTCCTTTAAGATAGTATTAGTGAACGCTTCTAATAATTTAAGAGCTATTAGGAAAACATAACCCACTCCATTTAAACCCCCTTTGACATCTTGGAGGTAAAAATATTATTTTTCAAAAAATTCTTTATTAAGACTATTGAATTCATCCCTTTGTAGTATCAAATACTTCATCTTCTAATTGTAAACCTTGTTGCATTGATGGTTGGATAGTCTTTGAATAGTTGTAGAGCAATGTAAGTTTTTTCTAAGACAAATTTTAGCTCAGAGCAAGACTTAAAAAGCTAATCCTTCTCCATTGGTCATAATAGAAGCAACTAGTCTGTTCACCATTATATTGGAACACATAATCTTCTCTTGCTTATAATATATGGTATTGATAGCAAACAACCATTACCTCTCTAGTAGAACATAGGTTATGTTCATAGGTAAAATTTCTCACCAAATCATATCCTCATCTAGTTTTAATGGAATAAGACACTTCAATATGGATATAAAAGAAGTGTTGGTTTCCTAACTTATGTGAAATTGTTAAGCTTGGGATACATATTTGAGATTGTTTCTCTTAGGTTCAGTTGTGAAAATCAAATTTACTGAATCCCAAGCATCTATAATCAATCTCAACTTCTTTTTATTACAAGTGGTAGAGGTACTAAATGAAGAATTGGTGACCCACACAACAAGGAATGAATTATGCTTCTTTTACAATATTAAGAAGACTTAAAATAAATCCTTCAAAAAAATATTGATTTTTTGAAAATAATTTGTGTGAACTATAGCTACGTGAAATCCAATGAAATAAAGACATGAAGAAAATTAAGTGGTTTGGCACTAAAAATGAGCCTTTGTTTATAGCTAGCAATGAAAGACAAGATTTAAAAAACTCAAGGTACCTTTTATGGAAGTAGGTTGGCAAAAACCCTCACACACCAATCTTGAATAGCCAACACAATAAGCTCAAAGTAATCTTGAAGATAAAAGTCTACAAGATCAATGGAACATCAGTCTAGAAATGCATACATGATGGACTTAGCATAATATTGCACACAATATGAAGTAGAGAAGAAAAAGGAAATAATAATAAAGTTTACAAAGAAACTTGTAGATCCTTCTAAAATGAATTCTTTAAGTAGTTTAAAAAGTTTTAATTCTTAAGGATCTATTTATGAAAGTGATAGTCAAGAAAATTAATCCTCTTAATTTCAGATTCAATCATATTCATAAATTAAGAATATTTTTTTTAATTTTGTAGGATAATATGACCAATTACTTCATTCAAATTAAAAATATATTCAAACTATTAAGGATTCAATGACTGTTACTCATTTCCATAAACTTTTTTGATGATCTGATCATGATATTGGAGTACAACTAGAGCAAAGCTAATCCTACCAACTTAATTGGATTGTTTGTCAAATTGAACATCATACTATTTAATGGTTATCAAATGTAACTTGGATTATCATATTATCTTTTGACAAATAATCTAATTTAGTTTATGTTTTAATATAGTTTTTATGAACATCAAATGTAGCATTGGCCACTTGCTATATGGTCAAATAGTCATCTAATAGAGATCTAATTTTGTTAGCCTAATATGTATCATCAATCTAATCACCATCTTATTGGCCATTGAATGCTAATATAGTTATCTGTTAACCATGTAATAAGAAACTTGATTGAATAGCCAATATTTTGTTAGCATTAGATTTTTCATATAAATGATCAGATACACATTGGATACAACATTGAATGGATGGTCAGATGTTCCAATGGCTATTTAATAAAGATCACATTTTAATCCTTGTTATCACTATCTCATTGAACTAAGATTAGGGAAATCTGATAAACTTTTGATGAAAATGCTTCATTTTTCATATTTTCATAAAACTATGCATTGAATGTTCCAATGTAAATTCTGATAAACATTGGATTTCAATCAAGGAATCAAATCATTTAATGATCAAGATATAGACATTTGACTATTAGATAGGCTCATCGAATGGTTTAATATGTATGAAAACTCTAGTTTAGAAATTTATTTCAAAGGATGTGAAATATTTTTAGACAATTTGCCTTGAGGTTATTTTTTCACTCTCTTTTGATCTCAATCAGTATAGTCCTACGACGACAAAGGTGTTAGTAAAGTGTTGTCCATGTTATCATATAAAAAGAGAATTTGACTATTCATCCAATTAAATTTAATGCAACTTGAATGCCCATACAATTTCATTCGAGTTAATATAATCAAACTATCAACACTTGCTCCATTGGTTTAACAATCTCCTATTTTTAATGATAGTAAAACTATAATAGTATTTGAAATGAAAAAAAATTGTATATGATCACCCTAATTATGTGAATGCAATGCAAAATTATAAATCGTGTACATGTTTCAGCACAAATTTTATTCCATTCTTTTCATCTTTCACTTTTTTGATATACATAAAAAGATAACAAGCCTAATTGTTGTTGTCTTTAATGCTTGTTTGAAGATCTTTGAGCATCATGTCTTTGATATCTTCAAATTTTGTGTAAATGTAGGATTTGATGTTTGTTCCAAATTCATTAAATGTTTTGCCATTGTAATTGTCAATGCTAGAGGCACATAATAAGTAAGAATCAATCAATATTAATAAGTTTCTAGAGGTTATGTGTGATATCCTCTCTAAGTCCAAAAGTTGATGGTTCAACTTTGTTGAAAAGGAAAATAGGTACAAGAATAGATGATGGAATTTTTGTGGTGGTAGCTATTGAGACAATGATTAAGCCTCTAGAGTTTATAACACAATTGGTGCACTAATAAGTTATTGCTATTCTTTTGTTGGGCCTCTAAGTTTTTAGAAATTTGAAGTACCAAATGAAATCATTACATGGTCAAGGTTCTCTAATATTAGTACATATATAAATTTGAGATTTAAATGCACATGAAAAGAGAATATCACAACTCCTTACAAAGTTTTGATTTTTAATATAGATTAGTTTAGGCACACTCAAGCTAATGCATTGGCCAACATTGATTAAATGTTTAGCTGAAACATAAAGTGTGACCATGGTTAGTGGTGTATTTATGTGGTTCTTATCTTTAGAAGTTGGAACAAAAATCTCGTGAGGAATGTATTGATCCACATAGCATCCTTATTGATGTGCCTCACATCTTTCACTTGGAAGCAATGTGTGAAGGACCCAATAGTATAGTTAAATATGGCCTGTCATAGTTAACATCATTAAAAATTGATAAAAGAGCTTGTAGATTACAAAAAACTCATAAATGTTTCTCAAAGTCATTTAATATTATCATACAATGCTCACATTAAAAAAGATTTTATTGGAGTGTAAGGAGAAAAGATTCTAAGTCAACACAAAAATCAAAAAACAAATTCGTTATAGACATTATATGAAAAAAATGCTAATGATTAAACAAACAAGTTATTAAATTCATGTAAACATTGTAAGGATGTGGTTTGGTGGAAACTAAAAACATTGGATATTGGACTTTTTTCATTCTTAAAAAATGCATAAGCTCATTTTTCTTTATATTTGGAAAATGATATTGATTAAGAGAAGATCCCAAGTTTGAGTTAGAAGACTCGTCATCAAATGGATATGGATTAGGTTACATAACCATTGGGCCTTTTCATTTATCCCTATTAAGTGGAAAAGGTGATGAAGGTGAAGATAATGGTTGCACACCTTTTGATTGCCTTTGATTTGCTAAATTTTTACTTTGTGGAGGCATTCTTAGATTTTCAAAAATAAATTTTAAGTGGAAGGGAAAATTTTAAAAAAAACTTATGTTGAAGCAATTGAAATATACTTAAATTCAATAAAAGAGGAATCCAAAAAAATAAACCCAAAGTTCTTAGTTTGGAAATAGATTGGGTAAATGAAAGATGATCATGATTGCCTTCACATAACCTAGTGTATGAATGGAGCATTTTTTTTTTGAGTCTACAAGTTTATAATGACTCAAAGGGCATAATGGATGGTCTACTAGCTTAATCGTATCACTTCTTCTATACGCACTAGATTAAGCGTAGCAAATCAATTAATCCTAAATAGTTTGGGTTAGATGATCAAATGACTTCAACTTTTTTGGATGTTGAACTTGTTTGATGATTTGACCAAAAAATAATTACATTTTAATAAGTTGCAATGCATACATTCCTCCTAATTTTTATAATGTTTTAGAGGCTAAAATTTTGATTTAAACATCATCTAATATAATCCTTTAACAACACAAATTCAATCATTATGTTATTCAAATTTATTTGGTCACACATGAAATTTTCTAAAATATGAATGTGTTCTACACAATAGTGCTGAGTTTGATTTTTTGCTAAGAAAATTACATTTGGTGTGTTGTGTCAAATTGATATTTCTTCGTATTAACTTTCTAACCAACAAGAAAATCTTGTTGCACAAAAATTGAGCAATGCAATAATTAGATATGACAAACTCAACTTCTTTTGTTAATAAGGCTACCAAATTTTTTGTCTTACTTGACTATGATATAAGAAAAATTTTAAGAAGTTTACATGCTCTAGAGGTTCATTCTTTTCCTATTCATTCTAATCCCTACAAAATCTACATTACAAAATACTACTATATTAAATTCATGATCATTAGTTGGATATGGTAAGCTTAATGCTTGTCCACATACAAGATATCTAAAAATGTGTTATATAGCTAGTAAATGTGATTTCCTTAGAGCTTTTGCACGCAAAGATAAACTAAGCATAATGTATTGTCAACTTGCAATCAAATATTGTACTAAGCCTATCACTGCTCTATATAGTTTTGTGTCAATTAATTGTAGCTACTCAACTTTATCAAATTTGATATTAATTTCTACTAGTGTATTTTTCTCTTTTAAATTATCCTTATAAAACCTTTTAAATAGATGTTTAGTGTATTTAGTTGGTGATATAAAAGTTTCATCCTCATATGTTTTACTTGTGGTCCTAAAAGAATGTTAGTTCTCTCATTGTGCCAATTTCAATTTCAGTTTTTTTTATCTTAACATAGCTTTGAATTTGTTTAATGGATCCAAAAGTTATACCATCAACATAAATTTTTCATATTAAACATATATTATAGAATTCTTTCTAAGTGGGGTCGTTTGGGCATACCTCTAGTGAAACAATTTGAGATTAAGAAAGAACCTAACTCAAAATAACAACTTCTATGATTATAATTTAAACCATAAAACACCTATTTTAGTGTGTAAAAATGAATTCGTTTATTATTGAGATCAAATATTTTGGGCTATTAATTTGAAACCTTTGTAAGAAAAAAGATAAGAGCATTGTAGTTTCCTTTAGTCTAACTATGTGTATGAATGTTAACTCAAAAATGATACTTTCTTCTTCATTACTCATCATTGCACCTAATCTAACCTTCTTCATAACTATAGTAATGATTTCATCTAGTTTTAAGAATCTATTTTTACTTTCCTAAAGTACATGGAGTCAATTTTCATATTGCATTCCTTTCAAACTAGTTTTGTTCTTAATTCATTGCAATAATCTAAGCATCATCCACAAAAGTTGCACCTATAGATTTTGGATCAAAGACAGATGTAAAGAAGTGTGATTTATATTTTTTGACACCTTTAAATCTACTAATAGGTCCCTTAAAATACATTCTTTAGAATGATCATGGTTGCACTTCTATTTGTTAGAATGATCATGTTGTGTTTTCATTCCTTAAGAAGTTTGATGACTCTTGTTTCATTTAGGTGTTGCTTACTTTCATTAACTACAATTGTATCTTTTTTGTTGTCTTCATCATAAAGAGTTTCTATTTGTTTTTCAAGTGGTGATTCATTAACCATCAATGAATCAATTCCATAAGCACTAGCACTCTTTTTTTGAAAACCTTTTTAGTTTTGCTCGATTTTTATTATCCTAGTAATATCCCTTCATCTAAGTAGAATAAAAGTTTAAGAATTCTATTTTACCATTGTTTAAAATATAACACTTTCATATAAACATATACAAGTGAGTAATTTTTGGTTGGATCAAAAATTAGATCTACATCCACCCTTGACCACATACTAAATACATTTCAAAACTAGAGTAGGTCAAAACCCCTATACTGAGCCAAAAGGCCTTATATGCATTAGCTTAGACAATTTTAGAATCATTTGGTACAATGATCGTACAACACCAACTAAGAAAAGTTTATAATACTTTGCCAAAGGACCCAACAAATAATAGAGCCAAAATATGTTATAGTCAACCAAAAAGCCCTACAACCTACCAAAAGACCAATACAAAAGGACAAGTATAATGTCTTAACAAAATGGTAAAAGAAATAAAATATAAGGTCTTATAGCCAAGAACAATTAAGTAAGAGGCACACTAACAATAAAATAAAATAATGTAGAATTTCAACTTAGCTCAATGATAAAAGAATGCTTGTTAAGATGAGATAATATATGCAACCATTACCTTGCTCTCCTCTTCTCTTATAATGAAGATACACAAGTGATTCTCACAATAATGGATTCAAATTATCCATAACCTCTAACCTTATGTTTCGATCCTTTTATATAGAAATTTTCAAACTATCCAATGCCTCTAACCATCCCTCTAATGGCTATATTAATTTCTATAAAACCAATCAAACTAGTCATTACTTACTATTATGAACCATCTGTACTGTCTAATCCATGGGAATATACAAGTATGATATAATATAAACGTATTATACCCTTAAATTTGATGATCATTAAACTAAGTTCTTCATTTTTTATGCTTGAAGTACTATGTATATGTAGAGTTAGCTAATGAAAGTAGTGGATGTTGATATTGAGCAATGTTCATTCACTTAGAGTTGAATGAAGCTTGAAGACCTTTGTAATGGATGGCTCAACCTATAAAACATGGAACCATGAAGAAAAGCTCTTGGTAGTATAGCTAAACTACATGATTCTAATCACTTTCTATAACTACTTGGGTTAGAATGTTAAACCTTTGTCCTTTTTAATGTGGCACTGAAGACTTGGTCAACTCATGCATGCATTCCTTGATAAATCATTATCCTCAAGCTAAGAGTTGCATCAAAATTTCAATAATGTTCATATCAACCTCTCTAAAAAAGATAAGAATATTCAAGTAAATGAAATCAAATTTAAAAAAAGCTATAAGTTTCATTATCTAATGATAGTACATTATGAATTATTAAGATTGTAGTTGTACCATCTATTTTTGGGCTTAAAGTATCAATGTACTAAAAGCGATCATTGTTTCACATAGGTATGATGATTCTATTGTATAACTACAACTACTAGTTAAACTAAAAATGAAGAATGCAAACTCAATTATACACTATGTTTAGTTGTCTATGGGTTTTGTTCGTATTCTAAGAGTTTATTAATCAATACAATCATTTGAGTAAAAAGCTTACTTCACATAAATATGACATTTTTTCCTCACATAATCTAAGACATAGTAACTAAGCATGTACAATGTGTCTAATATACCTAAACAACCTTGTGTTTATCATAGAATATGCAACCAAAGCTTGGTCTTACAGTCAATTGACTATATACAAAGTCCAAGCTCAGTTTTATCATATGTATAATCACTATGTAATTTAATATGAAGTAGTGTACACTAATAATATGATCCATTCCACCACATTGATATTAAATGATCATTACTTGATATGTTTCTATGCCATTACTCTCAAATAAAAATTAATGTATTGTATGATCTATATACACAAAATTATTGAGACTACACTCTTAGTGCAAATTATTTATCATACAATGGAAATTCAAATGTCACACTTGCATGATACATTTGAATAATAGAAATGAAAAGCGCACACTTATACAATCCATGTGATATGATGTGCTAAGAACATGAATAATGTATTAAGAACTTTCATCATATAGTATGAAGGCAATAGTTGTATAATGTATTAAGAACTTTCATCCTATAATATGAATGTAATAGTTTAAATACACTAGCTATATCATCGCTTCGTCATGGTAGTCTTAGATGCATGCCTATTTCCTTGATACAAATCTTATGACATATTTGTGCAATCGATAAATCAATGGCATAATGGCTTTTTTAATCATTTTGGAAATCACATTCTAGCCATTGGACATTCTAATTTCAACCTTAAATAATTCCAAGGTATAAATATGAATGCTTTTTGAAAAGCATATGATTTGAACAAGATTTCTAAATTGAATAACGAAGAGAAGAAGGCTTAATGTGTTCATGTACCTTAGTTGAAGATAATGTGTAGTATTTGCTACATATTTTTGCTTAGCATGTATTCTTTCTTGTTTTGATACATGTTAATAACATCTTTCATTTACTTAAAAATGTGCCACTCTTGTTTTAAAGGTTTAAAGGTATAGATTTATTGCTAGTTTTATTCTTCAAATTGTTGCAAATATATTGAATTAGCTATTGACACTATTTTGAGTAGATATCTTTAGTGTCCCTAATAAGCACCATTTTTATTGGTGAACCCCTACTAGTAAGGGCAAAATGAAGTTTTCGTTTTGTAACTTTCTCTATTTTTTATGACAAAAGGAGTGAATTTAGTGGAAGCCTTGGCAAGTATATGGGGGTCGATGTAAGCATTAGTTTAGGATGAACAATCTAAAAATCTAGTTTACATTCCTATACTTACTTGTGCTTACTCGTGTTGAATTGGTTTCCATTTCTATTCAATAATAAAAGTCATTCAACCTTCCCATAAGAAAATTTTTGAAGTACAAAAGCTCTTAAATGTTATCTTAATCTTATAACTCACCCCTCACTAGTGGGTTCCTCACTTCTTTATTCTCTACATGTAATACAAAAGTGGGATTGTATAAAGGGAACCTATTTCGAGAAGAAGATCCTAATCTACCCTCATTAGTGTGTAGTGAATTGTTTTTAATATTGTTAAAATCATGAAATGTCCACTTTTGTTTGAAGAAAAAACTTTTCCTTGTGGAAAAATGTATTTAAATATTTTATTAAAAACTTGATGTTGATTTATGTAATTTTTTAAACTTCCTTTTAGTATCTCTAATGATTCGAAAGAAAAATCTAGGATGATTAGATAATTGAATGCCAAAGCAATGAACAATTTATATTATGGCACATCTCAAGATGTTGGCATATAGATATGCCATCCACGTGCATGCTTTGAAGTAATACCAAAGCTGCAAAGGCTTTATAATGATAAGAAATTCCAAGAAAGAAAATAAAAAGCAAAACGGGTAGAGTAGGAAGAAGAAAAAGTTGTCTCAATGTATTTCAGATATGAATCATCATAGTGAACTTATACCAGGTACTTTCTTCTCATATGATGTCTCTTTCTCTAATTCATGTGATGAGTTGTTTGATTTATTTGAATAATTATCATGTAAGAACAAAAATTTAAATAGAATTTATGCTTATTTAGAAACGAAATGTTCACAAGAAAAGCATATTCATGCTTTGCAAAATCAATGCAATGACTTCAAAGAAATGATTCAATCACTTCAAGAAGAACGTTGCCCTTTTCTGCTTTGATAAATTCACAAAATAAGTTTCATGATTGTGAAAAGTTTACAACTATGAGTACTCATCTATTGATGCTTTATAGTATGAGAATGTTGAATTAAGAAAAGAAAATTTTGAGAATAAAGAAAAATTGTTTACCTTAATAAAAAGAGCAATTGATGTCATGAAAGCAATATTTGTAGTACTTCTTCATATTTGTCATCTCATGTCCAATCTCATCCACATGTGCCACATCTTGCATTTATACACAATATTTGAAATGAGATAATGCCAATTTGCTTGCACTTACTCTTTCAATTAGCACTAATAAATTGGTATGCAATTATTGTTTTAATTATGATAATATTGCTATTGATTATTCATTTAAGAGATCCATAAGCATAAAGGAAATCAATGTGTTGATCGTTAAAGGAAGCTTTTTGAGTACTAAATTTTAAAATAAACAATACAACTACATATGTAAACAAGATGGCTAGATTCTTAAAATTAAAGCATAGGTAGTTGTGCAGGTGCATCTCCATGAAGAGGACCAATGAGACATACCTTGCATTATGAGCTTTGCATACACTTCACTTAACAAAAATTGATATGGTCTCTACCTTAATAAAATTTGTTATAAGAAAACTTGTGTGAATAAAAAAATCATAAAAAGTATTTTTTTACGTAGCAATGGTCGTGAAGATCCATTAATTGAGAAAGTATTAACAAGGAAGCTGCACGTGAGATTTTTAGATCAAGGCTCTTGTCATTCAAATAAGCTAAATAGCAATTTATTCATATAAAGGATTAAATATGAGATAAGCATTAAAGCCATATATTCTTAAGAGAATCTAAAAGAATGAGTGATTAAATTCAATGATTCTAAAAGTAGTTTTTCTTAGAATTATGACACTACCCTCATGAACTCAAGATGACTTTGAATATTTGGTTTGAAGTATTGCATAGCTCATGCTCATATGATTAGAATATTTTGTACACATAAAACATACTATCACATAATGTCTATATAAGAAAAACCTTAGTTGGTTTGGTATGATTACATCATAAGTCAAATACAATTGTCATCACTTAAGCAAATGCTAGGAAATACCACTAAGAATTGTATGATCATCTGATCATCCTAACATTTGTACTTATTTTTGAAGTTATTGCATAAATCAACTTGTACAATTAGCTTAATCAAGCAAGTACAACTTCACCTTATAAAAATAGCACTGTTTGGAGGGAATTTGTCTAAAAAAATTAATTGAGTGCAAAATAGAAGATGAATTATTCTAATAGTTCTCTTTGATAATCCACCATATGGTCTACTCCAAGCATGATTTGATTATCACGTGAACCTCATTTTGAGCACTCACTTCATCTCTCCCCAACTGTTTTAGAATTCATAATCTCGATCTTCACACAATCATGGCTTAGGTAACTTATGATAAGCATAGTTATTTTTTATAATGTAGATTTAAGTGTTAATAAATGTTTGATATTATTATAATGTATTAAAATTTAACTTGACATTAAGAATAAGAGTTCGATAACTAAGAAATTTGTCCCTAAGAAAACCAAGGCATTAGTGAACTACGAAACTGAAGAATCCTTGTATTAAAATACAGTCGATCTAGAGGCTTATGAGTAAGTAAAGGATTGTTGGGTAAACATTCAAAAGCCTTTAAAATTATAATTAGAGTTTAAGTCAAATTATATGATCCTATTTTATTTCTTTCAAATTTGATTCAAGGAAATACTATAAATTTGACACCCTTTCAATAATAAGATGATAAAGTACATCTATGAAAACTTTGAGATCATAAAGGACTACAATGTTGCTAAATCTTATATATGATAGAATGAGGTTGGGATCACTAAAGGTGATCTCAATGGTTTCTTTAAATTACTAGACAACAATTTTGCCAAATTTTGAAAGTGCCTCTATTGATTGGAAGAATGTGACAAAATTAATTCAAAACTCCTCAAAGAATACTCATATCCAATAGAGTTAAGTATTTGACAAAAAGATTCCATCTAGTTCAACATGTTTTAAGGACTATCAAAGATTGGTGATAAACAACACATCGCTCCTTGTTTGTCAATGCAACCATCTATTTCCTAAAGAAAGAATGTTTTTATTTGTCATAAATGATGTTTAAAATGATGAAGAATGTGTTAGTATCAAGAAAAAAAATACAAAAAGAAGATTAATCTTTCTTATGGTCATAATATTAATTACAAATCCAAAACTAGACCCAAGTACATGGATTGCATTTCAAAGGGTACTTAATAATTCAGACATGAAACAAAAGAAATACTTTGTCCAATCCCATTTTGTGTAGGATGAGGAAGATCAAGCACATGAGGATCAACTAACTATTGATCTTTATCTGGAATCTTAAAAAACAAGTGATGATATCCCTCAACTAAAACCTCATTAATCTTCCATATGTTTTGCTACAACCTCTATGTCAAGAAATTCATATGATATTCTACTATCAAGGATGAACAATTGGAATCACACATTAATGCTTAATTTAGAAAGCAGTGGGAATGCTTCTCTATCCTATAGAGTGTAATCCATTATGATTGTGGCATCCTCTCTAGTTCAATTTTTGGACTTGATCAATAGGTTAGAAAACTCCTCCAAGAAGGACTAAGATACATTGTTAAATATGTGTCATAATACTCTTTTTTACTATTTGCTTTGGTTATTGTTAGTTACAATAATTATTAAGTCTTGAGTAGCATTGCTTTTGTGTAATAACATGAATTTTAGTTATGGTTTGGGAGTTTGTTATGTCTCCTTGATATTTCTTAAGGTTAAATGGTAGATTCATACTATTTTATTGATATTTGGACAAATTAATTGTGTTGAACTTATACCTTTGCTAAAATGTTTTTTACAACTATTTTTCTTGGCAAAATCTTAACATAGCTATAGTGTTTCTTACCAATCAAGAATAATTATTATTTCATGTCTTCTTAGTTTTCTATAAATTGCTTTAATTTACTTAACTTTTATGAATTTCTTATCCTAAGTTCATTTGAATGATCACAAAAAAGGGGAGAATGTGAAATGCTAGAATTCAGTAATCTAGGGGAAGATCAATAATTTAGGGTACATTGGTTTAATTTATTGGAATTATGTGAAGCTCAGTTGAATGGATATTCACATAATAAAGGGTAAAACTTATTTCTATTATTCTAGCAAATTATTTCTTTGTTTACTTTTGTGCAATTTTTTCTTCGTGATGGAATTTGAACATGATGAAGAAACCAACATGTGCAATTGTTGGTGCAATCAGTTCTACATTTTTCTTATGTTTGCACATTATCGTTACTACTATTTCTGATTGCTTCTTGTTGGTGTTATGTTGATAGGTTGGAATTGTGGCTGCAATTAAATGCAAAGATAAAATGGGAGTTGCATACATTCCCTTAGTTTTACTTGTACTTTTTTTACCATGATAGTTTTGTGTTCATAACATCGTTAGCCACCAAAACATCCTATAAAGTTTTCTTTTATTCACAACTTTAATTCCAACTTTCTATTATCAATTGTTTTTAGGTCTTTATTGTAATATCTTTCATCTAGAATTAGTTTTGCATTCACCAATGTGGATATTGTTATACCCTTGATGTTGATGATCATAAAACAATGCCCTTGGTTACAAATATATGATTAAATTACTATGTGTAAGTAAAATTATCTAGTGAAAGTAGTGGGTGTTGTTGTTGAGCATGGTTCGTACATTAGGAGTTGGATGGAGGTTACAGACCTTTGCTATGGATGGCTCAATTATTAGATCATGTAGCAATGAAGAAAAGCTCTAATAACATAGCTAAACAACATGATTCTAATGACTTTATACAACTACATGGGTTAGAATATCAAACCTTTAGGATTTATAAGGTGGCACTTAGGACTTGGTTAACTCATGTAAGCATTTCTTGTCAAATCTTTATCGTTTAGCCAAGAGTTGTATTAGAACTTGAAAACATTTAATAGACTTCTAAAAAATATTAAAATATTTAAGTTATTGAAATCAAGTTTAAAATAAGTTATAAGTTTCATTACTTTATTTATGATCATATGATATGATGGCTAATATCATAATTATATTATTTATTTTTAGGCTTAAATTATCAATAAATTTGAAGTTATCATGGCATTGTATAGCTATGATTATTTCATCATACAAGTGTGACTACCATATACACAAAATAAAAAATGTAAACTTTGTCATACAAAGTATCTGCCTTGTATGGTTCTTATTCATATTCTCAAAGTTAAGCAATCACTTAATCGTATGATTATGACGTACAAGTTATACAATTACATTTTTTCCTCTTAGACTTTTCCATATATTGGCACTAACATGGTCTAGTAATATAATCACATGATTAACTTTGAAAACACAATTAAGCTTGGCCAAACAACAGATCATCTATATACAAAGTCTAAGCTCAATTTTACTGTAAAGTCATTGCATCATACAATATGTAGTGTATCATAACCATTCAATTAATTCCACCACACATATAGCTTTAAATGCCTTAGGATAGAAATGTTTTTTGTCATATGAATACATCTACATTGTACTAGTACAATCATTATTTGATGTGATTCCATAATATTGCTATCAAGTAAATGTAAATGTATTATATGATCTTACATCATATAAAAATTTTTGAGAGCTTAGCTCCTTGCATAAAATATTATCATATGATGGTGATCCATATTTGACACTAATATGATCCATTTGAATAATAGATTTGAATAGTGCACACTTATACAATTTTTGTGATTGTCTAGTACAATATTTTAAGAACTTGAATAACAAATTAAGAACCATCTTTGAATAGTTTGAAGAGTCTATAATACTTGTATGATAATCTTTTTATTACCAAAATATTCTAGCCATATTTTCACTTTGTCAAGGTGATCTTGGTTTTATGCCTTTTGTCCTAATACAATCCTTGCAATGCATTTGCACAATCAATAATTGAGGGTGTAATGACTATTTTGATAACTTTAAAAATCATATTCTTGCCCTTACACATTTTGGATTCTACCTTAAACCTTTCAAATGTATAAACATGAATGCTTTTTGAAAATAATATGATGATTATCAAGATTGTTATATTGTATAAAAAGGAGAAAAGGCTCATTGTTTCATCTTTCTTAATTGAAGCTAGTGTGAAATATTTGCAACATATTTCTACTCAAATTGCATTTTTTCTTATTTTGATTCATATTGGTAATATATTTTATTTTCATATAATTGTGCTAATATTGTTGTAAAGGTTTAAATCTTTAGGTTTGTCATGAGTTTTAATATTCAAACTACTATAAACAAATTGTGTTAACTATTGACTCTCTTGTGAGTGGTTATCTTTGGTGTCCTCCCTTTTGAGCACCATTTGTATTTGGTATATCCCTACATATTGTAGCAAAAGGGAATAGTTTTGTAAATTCTTCGCTCCTACCTGTTGTAGTGAAATGAAGTTGATTTGGTGAAGGCTTGTTAGGTTGATTGCGATTCAATATAGCTATTAATTTAAGACAAATCACATAAAAATATTTTATGTGACCTTACATTTACTTATTCTTACATGCTTTCATTTGGTTTTGATTTAATAAAAATGGAAAATTTACATTAAAAGACAAACTAACTATTACGTAACAATAGTCATTTAACCTTCTCACAATTATTGTTGTTAAGTATAATTGCATTTAAACTTTATCATAATTCTATAATTCACCCTCCTCTTCTGAGTATCCCACTTTTTTTTTTGCTATAAGTGGCTTCAAGGTGGGTATATATCAAGGAAATAATTCTTAAGAAAATATCCTAATTTATGCTCTTTAGTGAGTGGTGAATTGTATTTAATATTGTTAAAATCATGGAATGTCCACCATTGTTTCAAAGAAAAAATCATCATAGAAAAAGACAATTAAATTTTCTATTCAAACCTTAGATGTCAATTTATGTATTTTGTTTAAACATCCTTTTAGTATGTCTAATAATTCAAAGGACAAATCTTGGATGATTAGATAATTGAATGCTATAAGGATTAACTATTTATATTGAGGTATAGCTTAAGATGTTGGCATATATATTTTTCATTAACATACTGCATGCTTTAAAGTAATGAAGGAATTAGAAAAGGTTTATGATAATAGGAAATCCCAGGCTCTTAATGTCAACAAGAAAAAAAATAATAAGCAAAAGAAGGAGAAGAGGAAGAAAAAGAAAAGGCTATCTTAGTGTAATTTAGAGATGAATCTTTAAGGTGAACTTATATAATTCTTGTAGATTCTTTTTTTAAGATTGAATTCTATTATCTTATTAAGTGATCTTAGAAGGTTGAGACTACCATCAATGCTATCAATTAACTGCTTTGACTTGGTTATAAATGACACATCATTTTGGCAAGTGTTCACTAGACTCTTCATTTGGCCAATACCAACAACACCTTTTTTGAATGCTCATTTATCTTTTATTAGAAGAAAGTTTTTCTCATCCTTCATAAAATAATATTATTACTCTTCTTTATTATAGACAACATCATTTTTTTATAAGTATGGATTTTTTATTATAATTTGACAAATATCTAAAGATATTACTTCATAGATAATATAATCGTTAGTAAAGGCAAATTTACCTTGCATTAATTTTTGACTCTTGTCTTGAAGCATTTATGAATTTATCCCAAAGAATAAGGTCATGGATGTGGTGTAGTCTTAAGGTTCAACCTCTTCAAAAGACACTCAAGCATTAGATTCTTTTTACTTTTAGTGCTAATAATAATACTAGTAAGCTCTTTCATCACTCAAATGTTGATAATGAAGAGCTCTTTTTTTTTCTTTGTGAGATATCTCTTTTGGACTCACCATAAGAGAGGAGTCTTCATCAACATGAAAAGGTGTTTCAAGTATATTGTTAGTCTTAACTACAACAAGTATTTTGCCTTTTATATCTTTTTGTACTTTTTTGGAAACAATTTAAAATGCAATTTTAAATATTTTTATTTTATATGCCTTGTATTCTTATAGTGACAACAATATCTCTAAGTTTTACTATTAAGAGCATTAGAAGTCAATGTCATAACATATATTATTAGAGAATACTCTTCCATTTATTGTTAATTTTTAGATTTATACTTGACTTTCTAGTAACTTGTCCTTTTGCTTTTTTTCCCTTTGCATTGATTCTACTTTTCAATAGTTGTTATGAATGTTCTAATTGTTTTTAATGAAGAATAAGGAAAAGAATTAATTTTATGATGCTAAGATAGTTTAGGCCAACTATGTGCCCTACAGTATCTACATCTTGTAGATTAATATTACCAAAGTCATGTCTTATCAATGATATATTTTTTATACCATTTTTCATTATCAACGTCATAAGCTATGTCACTTCCTCAACATTTCCTCATATAACTCATGGGATGAAATTTTACTCTAATTAGTTTTTAAAAACTAAGCCTATGTCAAGCATTGTAATTATATAAGTACCTAAGTGAGCATTCTAGTAGGCTAATACACGACTTTTCATTTTTAATTTAGCATCTACCACCTTATCAACTAATGAATAGTCATATAAAAAAATGTCTCTGATTGCTCCAACTAGGTTTTTAATTTCTTAGCATCTAATTTCTTTATATCTAGTTATACTCTTAATCATAGTTATTTAGTTTTGTGTAGTGTCCCTTTTATGTTATAACATGAATTTCACTATGTAGAAAGAATTGGTTATAGCTCATTAATACTTCTTAACATTTAAGGCTAGATGCACACTATTTTAATGATGTTTGAACTAGTTACTTATGTTGAATTTTTTTCTTTTTTTAAATAACTATCTAGCTTTTCTTTAATTTTATAACTTGATTACAAATTGACGTATGGGCTATGTTAATTCCTTATTAACTCTTTAGGATCAGTTGTAAATCAAAAAATATTGAAGTTGTCCACTAAATAAGTGAGAATTGTATTGATTTGATTACATCATTACTTTTTATATCATGTTATGTACCTATAAATATCATTGGAATATTACATTTGTGCTTTTGCTGAGGATGCCTTTCTTATTAGTCTAATATAGATATTGGTTGAGGCCATCTCGTATGAGAGTTGAAATGCTTTGCCTATGCTCATATTTGAATCTCATATTATTATGTTTGGTTTAGTAAGTAGATTATCACAATACAATTACATCTCATGATTAATAGTATCCATGATGGCTATGCACATATGTGCAAACAAGAATGTATTTGTCATTATACACTATTCTATATAGTCCTTCAAACTAGTCAAAAAATCCATGGATAGTATTTTGTGAAAATATATAGTTTATCCAAGCATAATGTGATTATT
Organism: Vanilla planifolia; assembly: GCA_023846275.1. NCBI lineage: Eukaryota > Viridiplantae > Streptophyta > Magnoliopsida > Asparagales > Orchidaceae > Vanilla > Vanilla planifolia. Next base: position 6,697,295 of record CM043868.1, read on the forward strand.
TGAAATGTTGTTGCATCATAATAGTACTATAAGCTAGACATGCTTAATTTGTTTCATAATTTGTTTTTATCCAATAGCTATTTTAGTCTTACTAAGGCACTCATCCATTAATATGAGCAGTATTCATTAACCTAGTGGCTTATATTTTAATTGCCTGACTATTCTACCTGTTATAATCATACTAATACGAGTTTTTATACACTTTTCATTTGGCTAACTAATATGTGCCATCATTTTTGGCAAAATAAATGCTTACAAAGTTTGGGTAATCAAGATTAGATGTTACTAGTTATGCATTGGAGGAAAATCATATAGTACGATGGTTGTAGATCATACCGTACAATGAATGAAAAGAAATTACTAGAGGGCTCAGTTATGAATATTGTACAATTTGATATTGAATAATTGTATGGTATATTCAGATATAGAAACCACAACAATGCATATGTTAATGAGTGCAAAACTTTTCCACTTATCATACTTAGTTGATTTGACATCATACAAAGGCAAAAATGTAAACAATGAGAGTCAATTTATGTTATATAATGAATGCATTTTGATTAAGTCAAGGAGTCATATAATATGATAATGAGAAAAGAAAATATAATAATTATATAAGTATAATTAGCAAATAGAGACAGAGAATCATTAGGTATGATAAATGACTTTAGCTATGTGGATCATACAGTATAATTACTAGAATGTACGAGTATAATCTATAGAATGTTTAAATAGTAATAGTGAGTTTGTCTAATCATAGTACCCAATGAACTTATCATACGAATATGATATGGATACACTGAATAAATTATGATTTTATAATTAGCTGCTCTTAATCTTGGCTATTGAAATTATAATACCCAAGATTTAAATGTTGGAAAGGAGTTGGTTTGTTGAGAAATTCTCTCGATTTAAGGATACTTAACTAAAATTATTTATGTCTATTATTGTGGTATGGTTAGGTTTTAGAGAAACAAACCCTAGACATGGAGTTTTGAAAGGAGGAAAATCAACTAGTAAAAAGATAAAGAGTCGTACTATGAGATTAATGACCACCATGATCTAAGCCTTCTTCTCCCAATAATTAATGACCACACGATGCTAAGCCATCCAATCGATTCTTATGATGATATCAAACTCAATAATTGGTTTTTGAATGAGCTTAGTCTCAAATCACTGAACATGAATGACTATATCATCTTGAACTATAAATCCAGTAAGGATTCCCTCCCTAAAAACCGATTTTACCATCATTTATGGCTATAACTGGCTTTTATCACCTTAATTATTCTCCAAGTAGACTTAGAAATCAAAGAATTCAATATTCTAGTATCAAAAAGGATAATAAAAATAACATTAAAAAATAACATTATACTAGTGATAACATTTGAAGCCTTTATGTTTGCTATTGGGTGAGTGAATATACCCTCTAAAAATATCTCCTTCCTATCCAATGCTCTAAATAATCTTCTTCCCCTTAAGATAATTGATGTTCCTATGACTTGGCTTCAAGCAATTAAGCAAACCTTTTCTTTGAATTTGTAAGCACTACCATGCCGCTTGCTATAATGTTTGCATGTTTGATCTATCCACTACTAATTAATAGGCTATCTTAGAATAGGTGCATGCTGATCATTATGATCATTGCTCTTTTTCCACCTCTTACCGTAAAACCTACTAGTTCTCTTATTCTTTCAAATGTTAGTATTCTTTCTTTTCTTCCCAACTTCTCATTGTGCCTCTATCCAATGCTTCACTTAGACAATTGACTTGGTAGCCTCCATCAATTGTTGATATCACGTAAAACAAGAATCCACCAGGTACCTCTGAAGAGAATGTCAAAGTCACTCCATGAAACAATGATTAAATGATTGCTAGTTTTCATAAAAATTTTGGTAATCAAGACTAAGATGTATTCATCCCTTTCATAATGTATGAAAGCCAAAGCATCATTGTTAGAGATTGTACAATCCTAATTTTAAACTAATGTCTTATATAGTTGTCTAAAGATGCATTAAATGAATCCATTGCTTAATTTTGAACCTTATTAGTAAGATTTATATGGGCATTCTAAGGAAAAAGTATAATGATATGACTCTTAAATTTTCTAAATGTATTAGGTCAAAGGATTTACTAATAAAATGCTTTGGTACATTAATGTGCTAAATGAATAATGTGCACATTCAAATAGCATACTGACCTAGTGTGCAGTGTGGTTGTTTCATCTAAGTATGATATTATCCCTTGATGAATAATAAACAATAAGGCTTAGTGTACTCATCCTATATAAACACTAGTTGTGATCATAATTGTCTATTAAAGAGAATCCTAAATACTCTAATATATATAAGTCTATGATTAGGGATTATGTATTTTATCGAGATTGTATATTAGATGTTCTACCACTTTTATTAATCATATTAGGATGATTTATGCAAGCCTTTCGACATAGTAATATTGTGAGTGAGATTGTTGATCATTCAACATACTTGCCATTGAAAGGTTAAAGATTGTCATATTGATACAATCAATACTCAATGTAAATAGTAAACTAATGTACTTGGCTATTACTTCAACTACCAGAACTAACATAGTATGATGTTGTAGCCATGAGAACCATTAATGTATAGTATAATATGAAGCATGGTATTGTATTGTATGATGATTTCCCATGTTGCAATAAATTTAGTTTTTCCATTTCATCAAGCTCGATAAGATTCTTGAATACTTAGAATGGTTTGTGAGTCTTAAATAGCAAATGTTGTATATTTTGTAGCTAATTTAGCAAGGAATATTACCACTTTTTTACCTTCTTTATTCAAGAAGTTTCATTATGCACTTACCAATTCATTTTCTAAACTGATTTGTTGGATTATATTCAATAGCTTCTAAGGAATCACTATTTGTCTTTGCACAAGTCTTGGAATTTCATGGCAATCCATTTCAATGATTAGATTATGTAAAGCCATTTTGCTACATAATTGAAGAGCTATAAATAAAGCACTACCTTTCACTTCTATCAATGTTAACTCTCAAAAACCTAGAGAAAGCTAGAAGAATTTTTATGTGTGATTAAGAATAATTCCCCCAAGGCCACATTGGTTCAACCCCAATATACTTCTAACAATGTTTAATTTTATCATATGCATAAGAAATTAAGGACAATACTCAAATGAGTAAGAATGATTTCTTTTTAGGATTTTTGAACTAGTTCAAAACAATTAAAAATGTTATAACTATTAGTTGTAATGTTGTTGATGATAGAGCTTGTTATCTGGTTGACCTTCTCATAAATCTTAGCATTTTTGTCCTTCCATATATTCCAACTTATTATTAGTGGGAATGTGAGTATGACCTCTCATAGTAGATTTTTTATTCCCATTTCTCCATCATGAGGAAATTAATTTAATTGTCTTGTTTGTATTAGCTAGTAAATGTGTAAATTACTAGAAAATGTGAACCATACTTTCCTAGCTATGTCTTATCTCATGAAAGTGTGATCAACTGAATCTTTAATTAGATAGTGTAGACATTTTGAAGCCATCAAAATGTTAAGCTTTCTCAAATTCTCAAGAAATGATAATAGTTTCTTAAAAACCTTGCACACAAGAATCACCATTTTTAGTAGGCATTTTGAGTTCTATTAGTTTTATCCATATTTTAAAAAGTAGGCATTTTGTTCTTGTTAGCTCCCCAGGTGATTGTTTGTTAAATATTACATCCAATGTAAGTGTCTAGATATTATTTTCCATAGCGTTTGACCATCTTGAGTGATTAAGTACCATCTCCTTAGTTTTTTGCATTTGTAACCATGTAAAGAATGCACATAATTTTGTATTAGAGGGCAAATATTTTAAATTTAAGTATGCTTATCATACTAAATTAATTGAGGGCAATACATGCTTAAGCCTTAATCCATTTTCCTTAGTTGGGAAACTGATTTTGTCGTGCTTTTCTAAATTCTTTATAGCACCATGCATGGAGGTTTTGGCAATGTATATATCAAAATGAAGGCCAATACATGCTTAACTAGAATTAGTTTGCCATTATCTTTTTCTTCCATCTTGCTACCTTTTTTTGGATTTTATCAATCAAGTTCTAATAGTAAATAGCTTTCTTTCATCCTATAAAGTGTTGACATCCAAAATATCTTATAAGAAGCTTCATTCTATGGAACCCCAACACTTTGCTAATTTTTTATATATGACTTAGACTAATTATGCTACTACATACAATTTTTCATTTTTGATGACTAATTTGAAGACCATATGTTCTTTGAAAGTCCTTAAAAAGATTGTTCAAGTTGCAAATTGATTTTAAGTAGCCTTTACTAAAAATAATAGTATCATCTATATATTCTAAGTGTTAGACAGATTTTGGGTTCGTCATTATTGATAACTTTCTTTTATGTTATCAACAAATTTAGACCTCTACTAAACACTTCCATGGCCAAAATAAAGAGCAAATAGGAGATTTGATTGTCTTATTTAAGCCCCTTCGATGCTATAAAGTAACCACTAAGCTTACCATTAATGATTATGGAGCTCCATGTGCTACATAGATTTATGATCACGTTAATTAACTTATCAAAGAGGTTAAATTTGTAGAACACTTTACATTGGAATTCCCATGAAATACAATCAAATGCATCCTTGAAGTCCAACATGATTTTGTAGTTGTGTCCTTTAGATCTTTAATTTTTCAAGACAATCAATTTATGACCTAATAAGCTATTATCTATGATGTCTTACCTCTTATAAAACTTGTTTGCACTTGTGAGATAAGCCATGGAAGAATGCCTTGCAACCTATCAAGTAGAAGTTTAGAAAATACCGTTTTAGTGAAGTTTCATAAATTAATTAGTTTGAAGTTTGAAAATGTCTCTAGGTTTTTTATTTTAAGGATACTTCGATATTTGAACTTGATATTCCTTTTGGAATTATAGATCCATTCAAGAAATCCTTAGCTATATTCAAAATATTGGTAGCTATTATGTCTCATCATTTAGTGAAGAACTTCCCATTATAACCATTAAGACTTGGGGTGCTAACCAAATCCATAAGGACTAATACTTCTTTTAATTCTTCCATAGTGATATCTTTCATTATGAATTAATTTTATCATCAGATACTAGTAAAGGAACATATGTATAGATATTCTTATGTTCTTTTATTTAATAGCCTTTAATAGATTCTAGAAATGTAAAATAGTGACTTCAATAATTTTGTAACAAGAGATCCACATACCCATAGAATCTTTAATATTTGTGATCTTCAATTATGATCTTCATTCCTCAACCATGATAGGAAGAATTTTATGTTTCTTTCTCTCTCTTTGTGAGCCATTTAATACTAGCATTCTGCTACTAGTAGGAATCCTCTCTATCAATAGCTTCTGACAAAGTTTTGTTGGCCTAAGATAGCTCCTCCATCATTTTATCATTTGGGTTTGCTTGAAATTAAGATTCTTTAAGCTTAACTATTTCTTTACCAAATTTAGTACCTACAAAGATGTTACCAAAAATTGTTTTGTTCCATTCTTTTAAGCAATCTTTTAGTCTTTTCAATTTGAATGCAAGAATTGTAATGTTACCACAATTAAAAGAAAGCTTCGAATTACTTTCCACCATTTGTAAGAATAAATGATGTTTTAGCCACATATTTTTAATTCGAAATTGTTTGGGAGTTGCTAGAGCTTCTATATGAAAATAAACCAAGAATGGAGAATTGTCAAATCTTGTTGTGCATAAGTGTTGAATTGAAGGTGTGCGAATTTGATCTGACCATCATTTGTTCACTAGTACCCTACGTAATCTTTTCCATGCACATCTACCCTTCCTCTTACCAAACTAGGTAAATAAGGTGCTTGTGAATGGAAGGTGTATAAGACTACATTGATGAAAACAATCTGAGAATTCTTACATAGCTTCCAATTTAAGAGAAGAGTAGCCCTTGTGCTCATCAAGTGGGGTTATTTCACTAAAATCCTAACAAACCTACCACAACTTGTTGGAATTATCAACAATTTGAATAAGGCTATGTCATAATATTATGCTCTCATTTACTGAGCTCTTAGCATATCCAAATGTGTAGATGGGAGGGAACTTCTAATTTTGATATTTAAATAAGAGTTGAATGAATTGTTCCTCATCCATAACCACTTGGCAAGCAAATTGTTTCTTTTAGAGAATCCAAATCTTGTTTGATATATTGCTAATGCAATGATCAAATTTCAGCTTACAACCTAGTTGTTTCAACCTTTTAATATGTGTCATTGGTTTCATTAAAGACACTAAGCCAATGTTCTAAGAATGCATAATGTTATTTAGACAACTTAGTGACCTTTTATTTGTAGGACCTCTTATATTCCATATAAGGATGTTAATCATTAGGCTTTATAATGTCAATAATTTGAATAGCTCAAAAGCTTCTCTTATATCTTTGGAGCTATTTGGTTTATCCAACATCTTTTACTATATTTTTCTTGGTCTTTTTGCTCTACATAGGAGTGAATTCTTCTTTCTTTTATAACATTACATTCAAGACCATTACCCTTTCTTATAGTTCTTCACTAAAGTTCTTAAGGGATTAAAGATCGTATTATCATTGAATTTTACAATGAGAAACTTTTGAGTCAAACACTAACTCATTTTTCTTCCTTTTCTATGATCTTTTTTAAGATAGAATGATGGAATCATCTAGAATCTTATGACTCATCATGTTTGGTTCTTTGTAGTGTAACAAAGTTTTGTGTCAGGAATTAAATACTTCATTTGATTTGATTGCTATTGGAGATGAAGATCTCTAATTGTATGAATTAGATAGTCTAATACTTATGACTTCAACCACTTTTGGAGATGTCACAACTACTAGATTTTCTTTAAGCATTGTTGCTTTCCTTACTTATGTGGTGCCTTTTCATTAAACTTAGAAACTACTTGAATCTGTTCCTTTAAATCATTGGTAATCTTTTAAGTATCTATATTAGGTTGTAGGTTAATTGATAATTTGTTGTGTTTAAATTCAGAGATTTCATAGCCCTATTTGCAACATGCACAGTAGTATCTAGCAAATTGTCATATAGATGTTTTTTTCAAAATCCATTGTTGGTTTCTCCTTTTTTAGAAACTTTGTTTCTATTGGGAATGCCTTCACCAAATGCACCTTGACACAAACTCTAGCTATGTTAGGTCGAATAACATCTAAAGTCATAGTGTCCACTTTCAATGGTGTGTTGATTACTGAGGTTACGGAGTATAGGGTTGTGTTGTTAAACAAGTGTACCAAAAGATTTTCCATTGTGATCCAAACTAAAGCAAAAGAGGGCTCCAAATTCAATTGGAAGTCCATATTCCATTACAAAAATTCTCATTTGGAAGCCCAAAATTTTCCAAGCTTGGTGCAGCCAATAGAAAAGGTGGTCTTCTTCTTTTTTGAATCTAATTAGGATGTGTCAATGGTCAAACGAACCCACTGTGAAAGACTTACAAATCAAATTTTGTTGAAGTCTATCCTGATAATCTCCATGTTAGTTTGATCATGAGAGAATATTTTGATAAGGGTAAATTTAAATAGAGCAACCATTTTTGAAATTTTGTTCTCTTTAAAGATTACCTATAGAACACCTCTAAATAACATCAATATTTTGATATGACTTAGGGATACTTCCATACTCACCCAAAACATTTACAAAGAAGTAATTTATAAAGGTGAGGTCCCCAAGACCCATCATTCTTGATGAGTAAGTCCATCACCAAAGAGGCCTATGTGGAGAAACAAACTCAAAAGATGGAGAGAAGGTAAGATTTCTTGTTATGATTTCTACCACAACCTAGCTAATTGATATACCATTGCTATGTCTAACATTATGCCCACAACCTGACACCTAAAATCCATTGCCCATCACCCTTCACTCATCACCTAATTCTTATCGCTCATAAAAGATAAGCTCTAAATGGGTAGCCCCCAACTAAATATATATGTAATGCATATAACTTATGTAATTCTATTTCTTACTACTCCTTACCTTAATAGACCAAAACCTATTATGCCTATAGATACCCTAAACTCTAACCTAGGCTATAATACCAATTCTATTACAAGCAACCTTTTAACATACTATCCTTCTTAAAAAATTCTCAGGTGCAACACACCAAAGTACCAATTAATATACTTGGCTAGACACCTTTTACTTTTTGGGCTTAATATTCAAACTAGGGGTCACAATCACCAAATCTGATCATCATGCTTATGACTTGTCATCCAAAATGATTCATGTCCTTTACCAATTGGTCGTCCTCCAATTCATTTAAGAACTAGTTCACCTTAAGTTGGGGTAGTCCATCAATATACAATGGCTTGTATATGGTACTAAAGCAAACATGTCAAACTTATAATAAATCAATACATATTCACCATGTCAAAGTAACAACATAAAATCTATATACTATTCAAAAATCCAAATTCCATCATGTAATAATCAATATAATAGATGTAAATATAAATGTCCATAAAAAATATCTTATAAAATCTAATCTTCATGAAATACAACTATCACTACTATGAAAAAAACAACCTCACTACTATCAAAATATCATGAAATTCAAAGCTAAAATACCAAGATTCTAGATGCACAAACTCTGATGTCCCCAACTCTCACTCTTATACAAGCTCTTAATTCCTTGAATAAACATATAAAGTGCAAACTAGCCAAAAAGCTCAATAAAAAACCTTTAAGTCAAGTTATGAAAATAATCAGTAGCTCAATAATAAGCATATCTATTTAATATAAGTAGAGTATAACCAATATCAAGAATAGATATCTTATAAGTGTATCATATCATGCTAAGTTGAGCTAATGCAAAAATAAGGCTACTACTATAGAAGAACCACTTATGATGTACTAACTACATGTTCACTGTCTTATTAAAAATTTTGGTACTCTCTTTAAGCCCATAAGAAACTTGACTTAAGGGTCTATCAATCATATACATAATGGGAGTATATAATCACAAATTATAGCACTACCACTTAGATTATGTCAATTAAGCAAGCTTCTAACCATATATACTACCACTTCCTCTTAGGCTCTACCAATCTTATAAGACTCTGATCATATAATCTAACATTCTCAACTAAGCTCTATGAATTACACAAGTTGTTTGTCAAGTGATCTAGTACTCCCTCTATTGCTCTTCCAATGACACAAAATAGTACATTCTTATCTATTAGGACTCCTCATAACAAAGCTATCTTGGGTTTGTTAGGGTTCCTTCTAAACCCTAATCATCTAAGTCTTATAGAGTTTTCTCCAAAACCCTATTTAGCCATCAGAGGTTATCTATTTATTATATGGGATGATCTTAAAGATTTCCTTAAACCCTAATCATTGATCCAAAGTACTCTAGATTTCTTCTAAACTCAAAATAATTATCTAAGTGTCTTACCTAATCTATATCTCACACTCATGATTAACCTTTGCCCTAATCTATACAGAATCCTTATTAGGATCATCTTGTTTATTTAGGCTTCCACTTGAATATTCACTCAAGTTCAAATCCTTAGCTTTAACTTTTAGGCATATTTTTCAAGTTATAGCTAATCTTTTAAACATGGGTTCACATGAGTTCTACTAATGGCTCATATACCTCTCAAGTTAACTTGAGCCACTATTTTCTTTTCAAAGGTATCTCTTGAGCCACACATATCCCCAAACTATCATCAAGAGTGTCCAACCCATGGCCTAAGAGACTAAAGTAGCTAATCATGGTCTTACCAAATAATCCAATTCATACCTAGGGTTTAGCCATAACACATCAAAACTTTTTTAGTCCCTTTGTTAAGCCTTATACCTTTCTTAAGGTCATATCTAATCTTTCTCTTAACCCTAAACTTCATTTAGATTTTAAGTCTCTAAAGTCTAAGACCTTCTCTTAGGTGTCAACAATGTCTTACAAAGTGTTGTAAGTCCTTGTTCCTAGCCTTAGTTCTTACATTATGGTTTAAACATGCCAAATTAGATCATATGACTCATCACAAAACACAAATTGTGGTTATCATTATTGTCCTCCATGGTATGCTCACAATATTCCTTATCTTAGACTTCTTTTTATAAGGCTACCATGGCCTTGGCCAAATTTAAATTCCAAACCTTAATATAATTAAATTTAATATCCTAAATTTTTAAATTTTAAATCTACAACCTTAAAATTGTAAACTCTAATGCATTTGGAGTTCAACACATAAGTCTTCAACTTTCATATCTCAAAGTTTCTTAGCAGTTTCAACTAGCTTTTAGACCTAAGCTAAGGTTAACATAGTCCTTCACTTGAACTTAGCTTTATCATCTACTAATCTTAAATAGTCGAGTTCATCAAATAACACATGGAAATCATGATCATACTACTTTACTAATTATTCTAACTTTAACCTTAATAACTCATAACTAAATCCTACTCATTGTTGCAAGCTTAGACAAGACCTTCATTTAATATAAGATCTAACACCTAACCCAAGCCTTACAAAGCTTACCATCTAAACATTGAGAGCTTTCAAGCACCTTGAAGCCATGTATGTTCTTTTTACGGTCTCAACAATGTCTCACATGGCATTAACTAAGACAAGCACCTAGGGTATATGGGCAAACCAAAGGCAATACACAAATTTTTACCATAAGAACCATCATTAGGTGTAGCTACAAATACATATTCCAAGTTAACATCCATGACCTAGTTTTGGCATTTAATTACATAAAATAAAATATAAATTTCACCTAGCATTCTCAAGTTGATCGTAGTAAATTCATTTATTATATAATTATTATTTGTAACACAAAACCAACATGAACTAAAATAAACTATCATATAGAACTATGATTACTTTGTCAACAATCATGCTCTCATGAAATACATGTAACAAATATAAATCATGTTCTTGGCATCATAACTTAGAATGAATTATATCATCAAGAACAAAGACATAACATAGTCATACCATCATGATTTCCTCCAACATGAAATAAATCTACATTCATGATTTATTCTTAAGCATGGATAAATCTAAGTAATCATGGAATAATTTGCAACATGATCAAACATATTTTATGTTAATAATCATATTAAAAAAATCTTTTAAATCTCTATTATAGGATCATCCACAACATCACATTCAATATTTCATAAAATCTTAAGCCATAACTAGGAATTGTTTTAGCATGACTTGAGCAAGACATCTTACTTAAGCATGCATTTGGATCTATTCTAAGCCATGCATTTAACCATAAAAATCCTATGATTATTTGTTTGTTTCATCATCAATAATTCTTTTGAAATGAAAGAAGCATAATAACAAAGCATCATGATCTTAGCCAAATAATAATTAATGCATATTATCACAATACCCAATTATTACTTAGCTTGTATCTACATTTTGTTGCAACATCTCTTGTCATCTTACCTTTAAAAATAATGCGGTATACTACTCCAAGGAATAAGCTTCTATTTACCTTCCAAGCTCGAAGTCTTCCTTTTTCATTCCTTGCTCGTGATTGACTTCTCTTCTACTTGGTTCTTCTCAAGTAAGGCCTCCTTACAATGGTTCATAGCTAAGGTTTCCAAAAATAGATTTAAATCACATAGAAAACCCCTTGCATAGCTAACTAACCAACTCCTTATATCTTGATGTATACATACCAAGTCAACTTGGATTAGTTTTAGGGTTCGTCCATATATTTACTTAAATTTACATGCCACCTATTCAAATTTTAAATCTCTTTTTTCTTAGCCACCACCTTGGTTCCTAATTTTAGAAATTCTATGCCAAGTAGGCCTTTAGCTCAAGGTTTGGATAAGGATAAAAGCATGCAAAGTCAACCTAACCTTTAAACTTTCTTAAAGATATATCAAGCATTAAAAGTTTTAAAGCATTTAAATTTTAAATATCAACAAAATATTTAAATTTTAAATAGCCAATAAGAATAAAAAGGCATACCTTAAGCTATCTAATATAGCCAACTTGAGGAGTGTAAAAATTTATGACCTTAATTAAATGTGTGAGGCATGCTTACTTGGGAAGCATTTGAGAAGTAGTTTTTGAAATGTATCCAATTCAAGAGCCATTGAGCCACTATAATTTTTTCATGCTAGTAAATGTAGCTCTATCAGGCCTCAATCTCTCAACAAGAGCTTGTATTTTGTGCTATTTATGGATGATTGCTTACAAAAGGTCTAGGTGTATTATTTAAAGAATATGATTGAGGCATTTGAAGCTTTCAAGAACTTTAGAGTGCATGTCAAAAGGAGAGTAGCTATAGATCAAAGCCCTAAGGACCAATAAAGGAGGAGAGTTCACTCAAATGAGTTTAGAGTGCTTTGTGAGATGTATGGGAATCGACATCTTGTACTGATCCTAGCATTGTCATAACAAAATGGGGTTACCAAAAGGAAGAATAAGGTGAACCTCAATATGACAAAGATGATGTGAAGAGAAAGCATATGCCCAAGGTATTTTGGAATGAGATATTTGCATGTGTAGTTTATCTTTTTAATCAATTGCCTATAAGGAATTTGAAGAAAAAAACTCCAAGAAGTATGGAGCAAAGGAAAATCAAGTGTGAAGCACTTGAAAATATCTAGTCCCTTTGCTTATATTCATGTCTTAGAGAAAGAAAAGACAAACCTTAATGATAAGAGCAAGAAGTGTTTATTAGCTACATCAAAATTTTGAAAGAGTACAAATGTTTTTATCTTAATATTAAGAAAATGTTGGTCATTAGATATGTAGAGCTTTAGGAAGGGACATCATATGATTGGTACACCAAGAAAGATAGGTGAATGATTTCCTCTCACGTTTAAAAGAAGAGCTTAATAAGGAATAAGAAATCAAAGGCAATAACACAACCCTTACCAAGTTTCTCCTCACTAAGCTCAAGCCAATGATGTTTTCTTATTTACAAGTAATAAACCATTAGCTTTGAAGTTGTAAAAGAGAAGAAATGGGTGCAAAAGATTGGAGGAAGAAATCCATTAAATTAAGAAGAATAACACTTGGGAGGTTGCAACACTTCCAATTGATAATCAAATCATTGTCATCAAATAGGTGTACAAAGTGAAGAAGACATCAGTGGAGAAGTGGAAACATATTAGATTAAGTTAGTCCAAAAGGGATGTAAATAAAAGCATAGTATAAATAATAAAGAAGTGTTTAATTTAGTTATTTTATTTGGAGATGATACAATTATTGATCACTGTTGAAGTCCATATTTGATGATTAATCTACTAAATGAAAGTGCATCAAAGTTTTTAAGTACCTCACTTGAAGAAGAAGTGTATATGCAGTAGTTTCATAATGATTGACCAAGAAGATAAAGTACTAAGATTGAGGAAAAACTTATATGGTATTAAGAAAGAGCTAAGAGCTAGTATAGTTGTCTTGACAAATATAGTTATGTTGTTGACCCTTAGTCATGATATTTTGTTTGATGATAACAAATTCTAAGTATTTATAATAAAATTATTCAAATAAATTTTTAGATTTTAAATAGTTGATGCCTGTGTTCTTGAGAAAAATTAAAGAAGAAGAATAAATGTCGAATTCCAAAACGATTATCTTTATTAAAGTGATAAACCACTAAGAGATGTATTTTGAATTTAATTATAAATATTTTAATTTTATTTTGATTAGAATATTAATCTTAATTAAATCATATCTCATAAGGTACAAAAATCAAATTTTCTTTAAATTAATCATCTTAAAAAAGTGTTAAGTTTCCAATAACGTGATCGAACCTCCCTAATTATCTTGAGAATAATTTCTTTTTTGTTTATATCTTAGTATTGTTTTAAAAACATTTATAAAAATATATTATAATCATAATAATTAATTAATAAAAATAATACTAATTAAAATAATAATTAAAAAGAATTGCTTATTACTAATAGGAACTAGAAGTCTTAGTTTATAATGCCTTAAAAATGGTTGGCTATGATTATTGAGTCAAGAACTCAAGTCTCAAACCCATCAATTAGTTTTGGTATTGTCAAATTGGGTTATTACTCCCATATATGTATAACAAGTACATAATGCATTACTAACAGTATAAGAAATCAACTCATGCGTGAACCAGGGGATAGCCAACCTCAAAAGGCTAATAAAAAAGTGTTAGTAAACTATTATAAAGCCATAAGAAGGCTTCGTATGTAACATGTGGGACTAAAATGCAGATTATTATGACCAAATTTGGAATTATGAGAGTAATTTTTGTTGTCCGATCGTGCAATATCATGATTGAATGGTCATCGTCTCTTTTGCTTATTTAAATGCACTAATTCTATCAATCATCTAATCATGTAATTTCACCATTGCACGGTCTATGTTTTATCTACAAGTAAGATCTAAATCTAGTCGTTAATAATCATGATTCAAATCTAATAGTTTTGATCAAATCTAATTTCTAAATAGCATCAATTGAATCTCAACTATTCAATCACATAGTTTTAGTGATCGAATAGTCCCAAAAGCTTTCAATCGTCCAGTTCCAACATAATAGCTCTTTTAGCCATTGTTAAGGCCCATTATAATATTTCATTTAAATAATAATTTTTTAATTAAAATACAAATGTCATTAAAATAATAATAACTATTTGGTAAGTGTTTTTAATCATTAAAAAATGTTTACAAATAAGTAAACTCTTGAATAAAATTGATTGATGAATTTTTTTACACAATTCAAAAAAAATTCAAGCCACGACAATCAAATCGTTAGTAACCGTGCTCATTGTCACATCAAGATGTTCGGTCCTTCAATCGTCAAACTCTTAAATTTTGTATTTTTTTCTCAACTCAACTAAGTTATTAATTTTTTATTCTTAATTATTTTAGTTAAAATATCATTGTAATATTAATCATTTCATCATGCATAGGATTTTTTTATTTTGATTTTGGTTGTGTTACTGAATAGATTTCTTCTGTTATCATTTTATTTCGTTGTAAGACGATATTAGTCTATTTGATTTTTCAATTATTGTAAGAGTTTAGTCTACTCTTCTTTTAGCAAATGACTTATATTGAGTATTTTATTTTTAGATGATTTTTTGCAGGTGGATGTAAGCTTAATTTTATGTTCAACCATCTAAAAATTGTTGGAGTACATTTTTAATTTCTGATGATTTATCTATTTCATAATTTTTATTAAATTTTATTATTTAAAAAAATAATATGTTTTAAATTAAAATTAAAACTTACATAAAATTACTTTTAAGCATTTTCTCAACTTTATTAAAATTTATTTTAAAACTATTTTTTAAATATTTTTGTAAGAAATATAATTTTTTATTCTTAACAATTCAACCCTCATACTAAACCACACTTCAAATATCTTCAAGAGAATGAGTTCTCTTAATACATTCGTGAATATATTTTCTATGTAAAGGAGGAGAGATGGGATATATTGTTTGTGTGACCTTATGTGAATGATCTTATTCTCATGAGGAATATTCCATCCATATATGAGAGATTCAAGATGGCCTATCATTTTCGATGAGCGATATTGATCGCATGTTTTATTATTTAGTCTTTAAAATCAAGTATTAGAGTTATGAGATCTTTATCTCTCAAGAAGCTTATGCAAATCAAATTGTAAAAAAAATTCAATGTAGGAGATCACAATCCTACCGACACCCTAATAAAAATATGGAGTAAAACTCTCAAAGGAGGATGAGAGAGAAATGTGAACCCAACCATATTCTGAGATCTCATAATGAGTTTGAGCTACTTAACATACACGACATATAGTTCTCAGTTGGCATTGTGAGCCAATTAATATAGAATCCAACTAAGGATCACATGAAGGAAAAAAAGAGAATTGTTTGATACTTGAAAAGTATTTTTGATTGTGGGGTATTCTATATATATTTGAAGAAAATGAATTTGAGAAGGTATTACGATAATGATTATGTCAATGACATAAATAACTGAAAATGCTTTATTGAGTATATTGTTTTAGGAAATAATGCAATTTTATGAGGTTTAAATAAATAGCACATGGTGACATTCTTGACTTGTGAATCAAAGGTTATAGTTATCATAGGCAATATGTTCCGCACAAGTTAGCTCATAATTTACTAAGAAAAATCTATTTTGAAGAGAAAGAGGTACCAAGATGATAATGGATAACAAGTTGATCATTGTTTTATGCAAGCCCTTAGTGTTTTTGGGCAAAGTATATTGATGCAAGGTTCCACTTCATTTAAGATTATGTTGCATCAGATTATTGATCCTTTTATGAAGGCCTTTAAGCATGGCAAACGCTAGTAGTTAAAAGAGTGATTGAAATTGTAAAAACAAAAGTCAAATTTGTGGAAAATATTAAAAATATAAATTTAAACTATTAAGAAAATAACTCTTAAAAAATGAGTGATTAAAAATAAACTATAGTTGAACTGGAAACTACAATCTTATGAAAATGTTGAATGATTTAGGACAAAATTTGAAGGGTCAAACATTTATGTAATATAAGTAAATTGTGCATTAAAATCTGTCCTGAAAACCTATCTTTCAGTGGCGCTGGTTTTATGCACGAATGTGTTTTCTTGAATTTGCCTTTTGAGGAATATAAATAGATAATATTTTCATGCTTGTAATGAAGATATTTTTAAACACTAACAAAATTGTTTCACAATTTTCTTTTCTTCTTTTTGTTCTTGGGAGGTAAGCCTCTACCTATGCTTCCAACAAATCCATGAATCAACAGCAGAAATAGCAGCCGACCATTAGACTGTAAAACCACATAAAACCACCAACATTAGAATAAAACCAGCATTAGCATAACGATTGGAAGAAACCACCAATATGTTACAGCTTCTTAGTAGCAAGTAGCAATAATGGTAGGAATAAAAAAAACTTCCATAGAACCAAAATTCGATTGCCGTAGCTCTTAATTACAAAATAAATAATGATATTTGAAATTACATACTAATAGTCTGCGAAAAAGGTTGAAATTCGATTTTCCTGCTTCGGAATACATGTAAACTGTGGAGCTGCAACGAGAAAAATGCCTTGGAATTTGTTTTCTATCCTTCAATAGTTGTAAAAAGCAGTTAGCCAGAATTGCAGTTTTTGCAGCGAACAGGAGGGCAAACATTAGTCATTTTATCGTGTCTATCGGATGGTCTATATTTAAATATTGTGGACGCATGAATAATTTAGATTCCGTAGAATAATTATAAGCGTAATGGCCATCACTTTTCCTGAAGAGAGAGAGAGAGAGAGAGAGAGACGGAGAAAGAATAGTATGGGCGAAATCATTACCATCTCTTCAGAAAGGCTTGGGATCTATGGCATGGTTTTCGATCATGTCAGGTGAAGGACGCATGATCATCTCGCTGTAATTGCAGCAAGTGACAAAGAAAGCTTCTTCTTCTCTTAGAAGAGAGAAAGAAAGAAAAGTGAGTGAGGTATCAAGTATCAAGAAGAGCTCAGGGAGGTGATTGCTTTTATTTCAGAGCTGCAGAAAGTTCGTTCTGAAAAGGAAAAAAGCACACACACACACACACGCAGAGAAAGAGAGAGAGAGAGGTGTTTGAAGAGGAAAAAAAAGAAGAGATGATGAAGGACTTGAAAGAGTAAAGTGAGAAAAGCGAGACAAGCAAAAGTAGGGCAAAGACACCGATCCTTCAGGACTGAGACCAACCCAAGGGCACGGGGACCTGCAATGCTTCTTTTCGAGTGGGGAGAGTCGTGAAGATAGATTCCGAAGGAGGCCAAGCCTTTCTCCCCGCCCTCTCCTTTTTCTCTCTTCTCGGGACTACCACACCTTTTATAAAAAAAATCATCATGGCCGACTCCTCAAACATGCTTGATCTCCATCATCAGGCCGAGGAGCTCCTCCTCCTCCATGGCTCCTCCGCTCTCGAGTTTTGCAACCAAGACCCCTTGTCGTAAGTCCTCTGCACTACCCACACTCTTCATGCATGCATTCAAACATTTGACTATGCATTTATTATTACCGCACTCCTTCCATTCCTAGGATTTGGAGTTTTCTTGCTTGGGTTTTGCCCTTTGTTCTCATGTGGTTTTCTAATTCTAGTATCATGACAAAAGGCTTGGACTGGCCTCCATTGTTCCATTCGTAGGTTAAGCCTTGACCACATAACATCAACATATGTCCCTGCTTATATATATATATACATGTACATATGTACATATATCTATATTTGTCTGATTCCTTCAATTACCCTGCTTGCTTGCAGGTATCCAGGTGCCTTCACCCCAAGCATCAACACGGCCTTCACTTGCCCAAGAGACGACATTCTCATAGACCCCTTCTTTGGCTCCCACATGGTGCATGACCTTGGGCTTCAGTATGCCGCCGGGGGGGAGAGCTTCACACATCTAGCAAAGATCAAGGAGGAGCTCTTCGACTCCTCCAAACTCGATGAAATTCACCAGTTCTCCTCTTCCTTGAAGCATGAAGAGCAAACGCCGTTAAGTGAGTTCAAATGTTACCGGCCTTCACTTCCTTTCGATGGAAACTTGGGCCGAGATCCCTCCACAGTTCTTCAGTCTGTAAACTTCCCAAGCTCTTTTCTGCCTTCGGCGGCGGCTATGCAGACTTCATCGAATATAGACCTTCAGGATCTTGAACTCTTGTCCTCGGTTCAGCTTTCCGATATCTGTAGGCCTCCAACGTTCCTTGCTGACATTTACAGCTCCCCACCCCAAGGAAGTTCCATTGGTCTCCACGAGGTAGCTAAGCGCCTTTCGTTTCTATAAGCAAAGCCGAATAAAAGTTTCTTCCTTTTTTTCCTCCAATACTGGTTCGGTCGCAATGCAGTAGAAAGCATAGTTTGTGACAAGACTATTGCTCTCCTCTCCTTTTTTTTTTTCGAGATTAAAGCAACGATGGATATCTTAAAAGCAAATTTGTATAGCTCTTTTCAGCTTTTTAGGAGACGTGCATCATCTTTTATAAAGTGATGAGAAAGATTAATTTGTTTGAGCTTTCCAAAGCTTTTTTTTTTTTTTTTTAAATGTGAACCGTGCACTGCTTGTGCTTTGTAGATGCCGGCTTCCGCCCATGGAGTCGCTGGAGGAAGGAGACCAGCAACAGGCAGCTTGAATCAGCTTAAGCCATCTCAAGGTGCTGCAAAGAAGCCTCGAATGGAGTCACGCTCGGCGCTCTCTCCCTTCAAGGTGCGTTACAATTAAATATTTGGCTGCAAGACATCTGAGAAATAATCTTCGAGTCTTCTTCCTTTCTAGGTGAGGAAGGAGAAGCTGGGGGACAGGATTGCAGCTCTTCAACAGTTGGTTGCACCGTTTGGAAAGGTATCCATCCCTACATTATCAACTATGTTCTTAAAGTTAACTAATGTTTTTTTTTAATTACTTTTTCTTATATTAGAAGTTGGAATTTAAAATATTTCAATATTGGAAATCAAACAAAATTCCTATTTTTAACGTCTTTAAGTGCTTTGATGGTTGAGTTTTGAATTGCCATAATACGTTAGTAGGGCTTCAAGAAAGCTCAATCCCAGTCATCTTCAAGCTGTACTATGATGTCAATGCCATTTTTGATATCTAATAGCAGTCCATCTTAACTAAAAATGTGATAATGCTTCTTCAATCTATTAAGATTTTTTATTAAGAGATACGGTTATAATGCTAACTTGCCAATTAATAGAACAAACATATTGTCATAGGGCGTCATGTGCCAATAGGACAGCCTTGCACTAAGGGGTAGATTCGACTTCTACTTGCTTTTCAATCATGTAAATGACTAATATTTTCCACCAAGGTTTTTTTTTGTGACTTCAAATCATCTTTTTAATTCTTTATAATTTTGGTTTTAATAAATAACTTTTATCAAAAAAAAACTTATTTTTATCAGTATAAAATTCTTTTTAAAAATATTTAATATTTTTTTAAACTCACAAACAATTTTTGAACAGAGTTTTTAAATGTATTTGTGGAAGAATATTCAAGTATTATATAAACATATTATAGGTTTTTTCTTGATTATACATAAACCAATTGAACTGCATTTTCCATGCCTAGTTTTCTTTAAAATATATTTTAAAAATAAATGGAAACAAAAATTGTTAATTTATTTACTTGGTAGTTGTAATAAATAGAAAAGAACTCCAATACTTTTAAATATATTAAAAAAAGGTTCAATTATTTACTTGGGGACCAATTAAAAATATATTGATCATAAACAAAACTTCTTTAAAAAAATGAATTTCAATAGCAATATCCAAATACTGTTCGCCTGCATTTTAATTTTTATTTACTAATTGTGAATAGTTTAATTTATATTTGTTTCAATTAGATTTCTGTATAATACATTTTAAAAATAATTAGAAATAAGTAAACAATATATTAATACAATTAAGAAGTATTCACATATTTTTTCTTGATTAAGTAAAAACATTTTAACGTTCATTTTTTATCATTATATTTTTAATTGATTCAAAGAATAAATTAAAGAAATTAATTTAGATTAGTTGGAAACTACAATCATCCTCATTTAAAGCACATCAGAAATGTTCTCAAAAGTTGAGCAAATAAACTTATTCTTGTAGATTTTAATAATGCAGTTGGGTAAAGTGATTTCAGTAGTCTTAACATTTTGTTAAAATTCAACGTTCACAAAAATGAATTAACACTAAATAGATATTTGCTACCATTTTGTATGGTACAATGCATGCATTGCTCATATACAATAATTTATTCTAATAAAAAAATAGCTATATCTTCTTCTTCTTCAAAAAACAAAAATGATGTCAATTTATTATTTTTTTTAAATCTCCTGAATTTTAGATCTCATAATAAAGTTCAAAAGATCTAACTAATGAAAAAGATAAATGACAAACCACAAATTGGGGAACATTTCTTTTGCATTGCAAAATAATATCACAAAAGAAACCATAATTAATAGGAATGAATGCAAAGATAGTGAAAGCAATCCATGATGCTTCTCTTTAATGCAGTATATGGATGAATGCTCCTACAAACACAAAGAGTCAAGTGTCACAAGATAAGGAAAGAGATCTTAAGACAATAAATAGAATAAGATAAAGACAAATGCTATCCTTCATGTTAATAGTCATAGTGTGGAGGAACACAACCCCAGAAATCATGCTTGGGTCAAACTTCTAAAGATTTTTGTATTAAATATTCACTTCTTACAATTAATTATCCACTATTAATCCACTCATCACTCAAAACAATAGAGTACCTTGCATGATATTGAAGAGCACCATAAAATATAGCACATATTTAGATAAATAAATAGAGAAAACCCACAAGATGAAGACGTGAAACTATGATCTATATGACAACCAAAAACTAAAGAGAAACTATTGTTGCAATTTGAAAAATCCACACTTGAACTTGAAATAAGCGATAAGCATCTCTCAAAGCTTGTGTTATGGGGGACTACAAGCCCAATAAAACAAATTGGGTTAATTTTAAAGATAGGAGGAAGAACTTAGGCTTTGCACAAAATATATGTTAGTCATTTAAAATTTCTCATTCAACAATCATATTTTTTATATAGATGCTCAAAAGGTTGTCATCTAATAAGCATAATTTGTTGATGTGTCACATATGCCATTATTCTATTTATTTATTAAAAGTTACATCAATATATCATAATTCTATTTATTTATTAAAAGTTACATCAATGATTTACTTACTATTCCAATGAATGTTATCCATTAAATGAACACCATTTTGGATATGTCCTTGGCAACATCATTGCCTATTTATACATTACAAATTACTTCAATGCCTTCATAACATTATACTACAACCATGTTGTTCCACACTATATGTCTATTAATAGAAATTGTTGTAATGTCTTTGTAGCATTGAAAATATGTTTGATAACATGATGTATTTTATGTATTGAGTCCTTACCTTAGTATGTAGCCATCAATATTTCGAAAAAAAATATAAAAAACGTAAAGGTTGAGGTAGCAATCAGTAAACAACATAGCCCATAATCTTTCTTTTTTTTTTTTTTTTACTTATATTTCTGCTCTTGCAGTAATGTGATATTTATGATACTTTTTGTTTGTGTAGACCGACACAGCGTCCGTTTTAATGGAAGCCATAGGATATATCAAGTTTCTTCAAGACCAAGTTGAGGTAATCTAAACATTCATGAAACATTACTAAATACATTGGAGTAATATTATTAAAATAAATCTAATTAAATATGATGCTATTAATGGTTCGTTCCAAGCAAAAAAATTGATATTTTAAAGAATTTATTACATTATTTGTATTTTTTTTTCTTTTTAATCCTTTGCTAATTTTTTTTTTCTCATGATTTCAACGACTCTTTTATCTTAGACATTGAGCGTCCCTTACATGAGATCAACCAGCAACACGAAATCACGGAAAATAGAACAGGTATGTGTGCATGCTTTTGTGCTTTACTCTGTAGTTTTCGTTATATAACTATGATAAATTATGGAAGTTGAATTTTGCAATTTTAATCTTAACTAAAACAAATTACATTAATTAGCCATATGTAAGAATATCAATTGTATTACGAGTAATCATTCCACAGTTTTATGATCATACAATAATTCTGCAGTCTAGACTTCAGGAATAGAAATATAGATAGATACCAGAAAAATTAAATCATATATAGTGAATTTCTGTATGTTTCAGAGTGTTATGCATTAGGTTTGTTTTATTATTAACAATTTTTTGACAAATTGTAATAACATTGTTTTTCAAATTTGTAAAACTAATTTCTGGATTTCTCTGCCAATCTGTTAGTACTTAAACCCCTATGTGTATTCTACGTTAAATAACCCCGATTTGGTAGTCCTTTACAATATTAATCAAACAAAGGAATGCCGAGAAATGTCAAGGAAAGAATACCATGTCCAGAAATAATAAGCAAACTGCAAAGGAAAATCTGAAATTTCTCGATGTTAGTTCTTTTGTTGGTGTACATTGTACATGAATTCAGGGAAGATGACTTCAGAATTGGTATTAAGAATTTTAGTTACCAAAAACATTTGAATTGTATATTGCTTTGCAATTCTCCAAAAGTGGTCTGATTAAATTAAATTTGAATTTTCAGTTGCATTTCAACTATATAATTGCTATTATCCATATATATTCAGCAATTTTGTTGAATGAAAAGGTGTCAATACTCTAAAAAAACATATAACGTAATTTGTATATGGTTCTCAAACATTGTAGTAGTTTTATTAAAAATTTTACTTCAAGGTTTAATAAAATTATGGCTCAAATGCCTTCCTTGTCTCAAACTTCAAAAGCTTCAACTATAGAAAGGAACAAATTGAAGTGATGTTTACTTAGAGAAATTAACAAGTGTTCTTTTATCTCAGACATCAAATGAGGAAGAAGATGATCCAAAGCCAGATTTAAGGAGCCGCGGGCTTTGTCTTGTTCCATTGGCATGCACAACGTATGTTACCAACGATAGTGCTGTTTGGTTGCCACCTAACTTTAGGGGAAGTACTTAAAGTTGTGAAAGTGTAGTTGAAGAAAGGTGTAAATTAGTCTTTCTTAAAAGAGACTGGTCATTTCTTTACCTCATCTCTTGAAATTTAATGAGCTTAATTAGCTAAGGCAAATTTCAGGACAACGTCAACAATTATGTGGAGCAAATTTGATCACTTATGATGAGTTCTCTAAGATGGAACAAGTTTGCTCCATTTGTGATGTGAAGCTATGTGCCAAGAAAACATCTGAATACTTTTAACTTTTTTTCTCTTACTAAATATATCAGTAACTTTGTTGATAGTCAGAAAGTTAAAAAATAAAATAAAATACATAATAGTTATTTTATCATATAATACATAGATTTATAAGAGATGACATCACAATGATAGGCATCAATCATGTTATAAGAGCAATATCTTGGAAGTTCGAGTTGAACTCAATACATAAGTGCATTCTTTTTAAACAAAAAGCTTATATTTAGGGTAAAAGTCATTCATTTTTTTTTACATATGAATACCACAAGCTGTAATTGAGTACCAAATGTGTGACTTTCTTTACATCTCCCAACAAGTCTCTATCTTGCATGAATATCCCACAACATTGGATCTCCTCTCGCCCCAATGAACCATTTTAACCATTAAATGTATGAAAATGTAACCTATTCAGCATGTACCACCATGGGAGTCAACTATTTGTGTACTTGATCTTAATCAGTAGTATGGGAAGCTATGACCCATGGGAGTAAAAATTCACATGAAAAACTTATTGCACACAAACAACATCTTGCACTATTATAGCTTTTAGGAGAGTAATATGTTATAGGCCTAAGTTGAACTAACTACATAAATCCATACCATCAATCCAATACCTAAATATGTTTTTGTACTTTAATACTATAACTTGTTCGATAATAAATATTAAACTATTCTCCATGTGTCCCAACATAACACCTTTGCTTAGATAAAGTTCTTAACAAAATTAAGGCAAAGTATGACATCAAATAAATAAAATTATATAAAAAAATGTACTATTGGTCGAAATCCCAATAAGCATATACAATCTTACACATTATGAAAAAAAATAGAGACAAAAGCACAACATCCGAGACATCTACATAAACATATTTATACAAACATACAAAAATATGCTATTGGCCCTTCAATTGATTGGTGACATCTATAGTACTAGTGGTCTTTGATAGTGCCATAGGTGCTATTACATTCAATCCCATTTCTTGATATCACTAATCCATAAGTACAAATGGTATCAAAAATGGGTGCTGATTGATGCATCAATCATCTTTTATTATAATATGGAGCATGCCATTATATGAAGATTTACATAATACTATTGAAGCACATCTCATACACTATGTAAACAAGAATGTGTGTTGTCCTTACTCTTCATAAACCATAACAATTAAGCAATGTGGTAGTTATATATATATATATATATATATATATATATATATATATATATATATATATGCATATCTATATCTATAAATATATCTATAGTTGAATAGAATTGATAGGTTCATTTAAAATATGTTTTTAGAATGCAATATTTTGTTTTTCATCAAATATTTGAAATATTTAAAGGATGATTTAGAACATTGGATTATTAATGTTGAGTTCATGAAACTTTTTTAACTTGATCTAACCATAGTTTTCTAAAATTGATATGTAAAAAGTATAGATTGAACAGCCCGATATATCAATCGAAATATCTTTTATCATCAGATTTAGAAAAATGGAAGGTTGATTTTAAAATAAAAATAAAAATTTAATAAATAAATAAATAAGTAAATATTAAATTTTTGAATAGCTCACATGAAAATGTCATTACACCAGAGTTTCAAAATGCCCTAGAGAATCACACGATTAAAAAGAATCATGATAGTTCGATAATGAAAACTATGTGATTGAATGACTGGATTTAAATTGAAGCTTTTTAAAAATGAGGATTTGATCCAAACCATTAGATCTCAATTGTGATCACACAATTGGATCTAGATTTGTGCTTATTTAAAAATTGGATTGCCAGATGAGACAGCTGATTGAATTAGTGCTTTAAAAGAATCAGATAAGATGACGACAATTTAATTGTGAAATTGCACAATTTGATGGTTCGTGTACTCCACCATTTGATAGTCTCTAGCATGAAAATAACTTTATATTCTAGTCTCACATGGTATATTTACTTTGCTATTTTATCTTCATGAAATAGTTTCCCTACATCTTTGATCAGTCAAAACAATTAGGCTTGGCTGCCCCTTGGTTCGCTCGAATGGCCATTACCCAAGCTGTCAATTTACTCTTAACCTATTCAGGAGTAACACTCCATATCTAATACTATTATTATAGGTTCAAAAGTGATATGCTGACCTGATTATTATAGAAAATGGGTTTAGGAGTTTTGGTCCTACCCAATACGTAATGCTTTAGGTTAGGTCAAGTAGAATTAGGTATTTTTTTTAATTTTTCTTTTATATATATTTTTATAAATTATTTTTTACTAATTAATTTTTAACAAGATTTTTAAATACATGATCAAAGATAAATAATTTTTATGATTATCAAGGTAAGATAATCAAAGTAAACTAAGATGACAAAGTTTTATAAAACTAATATTTTTCTAAGATTATTAATTTAATTTTTATGCATTACAAAAATGATTTCAATCAAATTTAATATTATAAAAAAAATAAAAATAAAATATCTAAAGTTGAACACAAAATAAATCTCTTAATGATCTATCAGATTAAATTTAAGCCAATAGATCATGTAATTTTTTTATCTCACATTCTCGATTACAATCAATCATGCAACTTTGGTCTTCTTTGATACAGATCGGATGGTCCTAATTATGTCTGATAGCTTGCATAATGACTATTTTAGTAATTATTTTTGAGCTATTCCACCTATTACTAAAATAAAAATTTATAGTGATCAACATGTTTTATTAAATTAAACAATAATTACTAACTAGTTAATTTAGTAGTTACTTTTATTTGTTAGAAAATTTCTGTAAATTAGAGATTTTTTAACTTAATTGATTATCAAAATTTTGATAAAATTTGAAGAAAAAAGTTGAGTCACAACATTTAAGCCTTAGTAGATAATGCTTATCGTTAGTTTCATTTATTGTGTCCTTCATTCGTCAAGATCCAAATTCTCTTTTCTTCTTCAATAAGCTAAGCTTTCATTTTCTTTCTTCCTAATTGATTCAATTAAAAGCAAAACCCAGTTGTGTCTTGTGAAACATTTCATCAAGTATAAAAATATGATCCTCTTACCACTACCATTAAGACTATTAAGAATATTTCTACCATGACATTGGATGATTTAATGAGTGAGCTCATGATAAATGAGATAAAATGGAGAGGAGAAAAGAAGAAAGAGGATTGATTTGGAATAATAAAATAAAAAAGAAAGAGCAAGAAATAACATTGAAGATGGAGAAAGGTACTTCAAAAGAGGAGTCTACAAATGAGGATCTTGTTGCTTTAATCTCTAAAGGTTTATCTAAAGTTCTTGGCATTACAAGAAGATACAAAAATTAATGGTCTATGAGTAGAATAATAAGAAAAAGGATCATTTTTCATGAATGTGATAAATCAGGATATATTAGACTAATATATCCTATGATGTAAGGAAGAGTTGAAAAGAAAAATATTGAAATGAAGAAAAGTAAGAAGAAGAAGAAAGTATTAAAAGTAGCTTGGAATAACTCCAAAGAGACTATTATAAGTGAAGACAAAAAGAATGATGAGAGCTTTTTTGTATGATGGCTAGATAAAATGAAGAAAAAGACATTACATCCTCAAGTGAAGAAGATGTAAGTTACTCAAATGAATAATTAGCTCAACAATTACTTTATATTTGTAATATATATAAAACTATGTAAATAATATAAGAAACTAAAAGAAAAACATTGTGAGGTCTTTCCAAACAAATTAAAGATAAGGTCAAGACTTATTTAGAGAGTATGCAAAAAGCAATGAGGAATTAATGAAAAATGGTTAAGGAGCATGCATCTCTAGTTAAGCTATTTAGTGATTTTAAATCATTGAATTTTACTTATTCATTATAAAAAGTAAAACCAATTAGTACATAAATTTTTATAACAAAAGATAGAATATCTCATGTATATAAGCATAATAATAATGTTGACATGTTACAAGGTTATAATAACAAATTTAAATACTATCATTGAATAAAACCTGGCCATACTTCACATGCATGTAAAGTTAGAAGTAATATTTATTCTAAATTTTCTTCTTTTGCATGGGTAGTGAAGGAAAATAGTACTCCATCTATTTTTAAATGTGTTGAACCTAGAATGATTTGGGTTTCCAAATCTAATAATTGATTTTTTTAGTGCAAGCATGTCTTCTTTCAAAGATTGAGGAAGACATGTGACTCTTGGATAGCTTCAAAAAGTTTGAAAGTCCAAAGATGAGAAAATTATGAAAATATGATTTAAAACATCATTAATGAAATGTGACAAGGTCCCTTTGGATTTGATTAAGCAAGGAGACACATGACAGTGTAACCTAAAAAGAATTTTATATGAGTTCAATTTAACTGTGAGTGAATTGACCAATTACCAACTTGATATTGTTATCCTAAGACCTAAGGAATTATAAAGGGTTCTAAGGGACCAACAAAGTGAAAACATTAATGCAAAAAAGATTTTTAAAAAACTCTTACTTCATATGCATAGATATTTTGGCATCTTTTACTTGCTTTTTTTACTTTCTTATGATGATATTGACCAAGCATATAGCATGTTCTAAAACTTCTCTTAACTTCCATTCATAAGTAGAATGACTACTAAGACAACGTCACTTGGCTTACCTTTTTTTGGCATTAATAAATTTCGAGTCATGATGATACATTTCATAAGAGCCAAGTGGATAAGAAATTGAGAGATGAATTAATTACTCATGTTTTACTTGTTTTATTTTAGATATCATAGGTTATGCTTAAACTTTTTGCCATGTATGCCATGCTATTGTGATAGCAAGAATTAGAATGAGAATTTTAATGTTATAGTTGTTGAACCATGTTAAGCATCATGGAATATGTTTTATATTGTTAATGAAATCTTATTTTTCTTTAATTCCATATGAAATTAATTACTATTATGATATCAAGAAAATGTTTGAATCACCTCATTTTAAACAAAAACTATGTGGTAAATATTTTTAAAAGAACATGGGCATACTTATTTATAAAGTGCGAAATTATATATTAAGGAAGATGATATTAAAGGTGAATTTCTAATTGAAGGGTTTCAATGTGGACCTAATTTTATAATCATACAAAAATGGATTTATGTATATATGGTATTTATCTACTATAATATAAAATTTCTTCTAAGGAATCCTTAGGAAAAGGATTTTTGTAAATAGACATCCTTTTCAAATGATAAAACTATATTTATCAAAAAAACTTATTATTATACATATATTATTAATTTCATATTAAATCATAAAAGGACTATTATTTTGAGAAAAAAATATTAATAATTTTTGTTATTTATTACTTTATAAATAAAAGTAAATGGTGGGGACCCTACATAGAGGAAGTGGTTCTTCAATGACATCAGGTGATATTAGTAGAGGTAACATGGTTAGAAGAGGTGATGAGGCTTGAGTTTATTCTATTACCCATTAAGAGGTTTCTCATTCCATAGATGTTATCATAGATATATTATATTTATAGAGTATAACTATTTCAATTTTATTTGGCATCACATTCATTTATTATTATTAGTATAATAAGTAAATTAAACATTGAACACCATGTAGGATGACACCACTAAAATTACAAGAAGTGAAAGTGTAGATTTAGATGCTATTAAATAAAGGATGTTTAAAGTCAAGTATATTATCAAGGGGAGTAATCATATTATTTGTGATATTCTTGGATGATAATCATTGAATGTATTATAGGAAATCTACAAATTACCATTAATAATAAATATCCCTTATCTAAAATTAATAATTAGTTTGATTTACTCTAAAGAGTAGTAGTGTTTTCAAAATTGATTTGAGATCTAGATAACATTAATTAAGAAT
Source organism: Vanilla planifolia (assembly GCA_023846275.1). Classification (NCBI taxonomy): domain Eukaryota; kingdom Viridiplantae; phylum Streptophyta; class Magnoliopsida; order Asparagales; family Orchidaceae; genus Vanilla; species Vanilla planifolia. The sequence continues at coordinate 6,726,872 of CM043868.1, forward strand.
TATGAAAGAGGATATTTCAAAGATTATTTTCAAAAAATGATATTGATATTATGAGTTTTTAGTATTGTCATTTGGTTTGACAAATACACTAATAATTTTTATGGATCTAATAAAAAGAGTTTTTAAGACATACTTAGATTAGTTCATTATTATATTTATAAATGATATTTTATTTTACTCAAAGTCTATAGAGGATCATATTATTTATTTTCATGTGGCATTAAAAATTTTGAGAGCAACAATTGTATTCAAAATTCTCTAAATGTAAGTTTTGCTTAAAAATGGAGATACTTTTTTATCATTTTCTTAGTACTGAGGGAATATTAGTTAATCATCAAAACATTTTTGCAATAATAGATTAGCCTTAGCCCATAATAGTATTAGAAGTAAGAAGTTTTTTTTGGGAACATTAGACTATTATAAGAAATTTGTATAGATTTTTCATAACATCTCCTTTAACAAAATTAACTTAGAAGTTTGTTAAATTTGATTGAAATTCAAATTATGAAAATATCCTCCAAATATTGAAAGATAAACTAACAACTCCAATCTAAGCATTATGAGAAAATATCGAAGGGTACCAAGTGTATAGTAATTCTTCTTTATAAGGTTAATTTGTGTGTTGATGTAGAATAAGTTGTTGTTTATCCAAACAATTAATACCTCATGAAACAGGATTATCCTATCTAAGACTTAGAATTAGCAAACTATTATTTTTACTTTAAAATTAAGATCATTATATTTTAAAGTATATATTTCATAAGAAAGAGTTAAATTTAAGATAGAGAAGATGGTTAAAATTTATCAAAATTATGATCTAAAAATTATTTATCAATTTATGAAAGCCAATACATTATGATATGTTTTGAATAGAATGGAAAGTGTAAATAGCATAAACTTTGCAACAAAGAAAAAGAAATTTATTTTTTAAATAGAAAGATTATAGTTGGAGACAATTACATAGAGAAATACAATATTATTAAGCAATTTATTAATATGACCCAACTAGTTAGAATAAATAAAAGACTATAAGGCTAAGGATCCAAAATTATAGAAGTTAGTTCAAAAGTATAAACAATTGTGTAAATTTGATTTTAAATTAGATTAGAATGAAGTACTGAGATTCCCAGATTAATTTATTACACTTAAATATCAATGGTTTAAAGAGTTATGAAAGAAGCATATAATTCTAAATATTCTATTCAACTTACAAAAAAGTTGTATTAAAAATTAAAACAAAGATATTAATGGTCACAAATGAAAAGTGTTGTTTTAAATTGGATAAGAAGATGTTTACAACCTTTACCAATTTCTAAATAAAAATAAGAAGTGGGTATGGATTTTGTGGTGAGAATTTCTATATTAGAAATAAGCCATAATTCTATCTACATGATTATGGATAGACTAACAAATTCAACTCATTATTAAGCTATTCAAATAACATATGTAATAGAAAGGTTAGCCCAAATATATACAAATTAGATTACTAAATTATATGGAAGACCAAAGGAAATTATATCAGACAGTGACCCTAAGCTCCCTTCTCTTTTTCAAAATGTTGCACATCAAGCATTTGATACAAATATAAAGTTTATCATAGCTTTCTATCCACAAGCAAATAATCAAATAGAAAGAAATATTAAGACTCTCAAAGATTTGCTAAAACTCTATTATTTTGATGATGATGAGAAAAGTTGATTACCTTTAATTAAATTTGCATACAATAGTAGTTACCAATTTAGTATTAGAATGACTCGTTATGAAGCTTAATATGTAAGGTGACATTAATCATCCTTATGTTGGAATAAAGAAAAGAAAAGAGATATCTAAGGTCTTTAATTTGTGAAGGAAGACATAAAAAAGATAAAAATTATTTGAGATAAATTAAAAATAGCTTAAGATCGACAAAAATTCATTAAAGTAAGTCCAACAAAAGTTGTTATAAGATTTGGAAGATTAAGAAAGCTAGAACCAAAGTTCACTAGCTCATTTCAAATTTTTGGAAGGAGTTAAACAAATTGTTTATGGTATAACTTTTCCACCATAGTTACCAAAATTCGTAATCTTTCACACTCCATTTTTTAGAACATATATATTAAACCCTTCATATACAGTTAGCTATGAAAATTAACATATTAAAATTCAATTAGATTTGACTTATCCAAATGTATCAATGTGGATTATAAATAAAGAAAATATGCTAAGAAATAAAGTCATTCTAATGGTTAAAATTGTATGGACAATACAAACAAAAGAAGAAGTTATATAAGACTTGGAAGAAGAAATCATAAATAAGTACCAATAACTATAAATAAAGTCAAATATTTTATGAGTATACAATCAAAAAGATCAATTCATAAAACTCTAATGATATTGATTTTTAAATTTTTAATGTCTAGATAATTAGTTATAAATTTTTTAAAAAAAGATGTAAAGATAATTTTCTTAATTATTAAGAAACAAAATTATAATTTTTTTTATTTTATCATTACTTCCATTAGATTGATAATATTGTAAAATGGGATTTTGGTTAAGATAATTGATGGCTCAAGCAAACAAGATAGAGAGAGAGGCAGAGGAGATAAAGAGAGAGTAGAAGGAAGAGGAAAGGCTCGGTTGGAGGGACTTGAGTGGGCAAGGTAAGGAGAGCACTTGTTATTATTATTAAAGAACAAAAGAAAGGAGGAAACATAGTAGTAACTAAGAGGATTAAGATGATTGCTATGATAGGAAGTCAAAAACAAAAGGTAAAGATAGGTGAAAAACAAAGGTAAGAAGTTAAGATTGATTTTACTAAATTAAATTAAATAATTACACAAAAGTTTGAGGGATTTGTTTAATTTATTAGTTAAGAATATTATAGGATGCTTTGGCAAGTGTTATAAGTAATTTAGATTAGAAATAGTTTGGTTTTGGGTGAATATAATAAGAGTACATTCCTATCTATATAAGAATTTACTATACATTAAACTATGCATATGTTCACAGTTAAGCTGAATTTGTAAGTTGATATGTTGGAGATTAATGTACAATACAGAGAAAATGTACAATATGTTATCTAAATTCAGTGGGAACTAAGAATGATCTTTGATGCTGATGGAGGGTTTAGTTCCACTATTGAGTAATAGATGATACATGGGATGTAAAGTAAACTATGTTAACAAAGGTAGATCTAAAAGAAAATGAACTATTAAGCAATAGATGATACATGGAATTTAAAGTATGATACATTAAGTTGAGAATAGTCATGGTTAAGGGAAAGGATAGTACTTCAGTATGATCAATAAAGTGGTTTAGTGGTGCTTCATAGTATGATATATTTGACATATCATATAGTAAGAACGTTTTGAATAATATGTACTATTTTTAATAGTTAAAGGATAGTACATTAAAAGGGAAAAGGGGGCAATAAGAAAAATTCTTTTGAGGATATTATGATTAATAGTATGTATATAGATATATATACACTAACATTAATAGAATTTTGATGAAATTCAAGTAATTTCTGACGAAGGATCTCTAATCAACTCTAAGTGATTTTTTATGGTTGATAAAGAGGTTTCTCAATGGAACAAACACAATGAACTAATAAATGGGTGTATGATTGCTTGCTCATAAGAATAAAAAACTCTTAGGAAGAAATACAACTTTTAAGAGATTTTGATAACTCTAAGTGATATCCTAACTTTAATGAGAAAGATTTCTAATAAAACATTAATGTGTGGTGGACATTTGTGAGATTCAACTACAATGTCCAAGGCCATGACTTGCTGAAAGATTTGACTCCTCTTAACAGGTACTCTTGTCTACTCACCATGCAACATTAAGCCAATCTCATCATCTAAAAGAGAATAAAAAATCATGATTGATGAAGATGAAATTAACAAACTAATCGCCCCCTAAAATTTGCTCAAATGAGAAAATTCTCTCAAGAAAAAACATGTTTGGTGATCATTAGGATGGAGTTCCCAACTATTGGCTTTAAAGGCTCATTTATGATTGGTTATCTAGATCTTAAGCACATATTTGATTTTCCATAGAAGAGGAATTCTCATTTTATAAGGTTAAGAAATTATAAAGTATTGTTTTATTTTCGATGTGTGTATTCAAATGTTGTAATTTTGAATTCAACAAATGCTCTAAGTTGTGTCGATTTGGGTGGCTTTTGAGCACTTATCTTACATTTGTTTAACAAAACTATCCTTTACTCACTTGCCATGGCCATTATCACTCTGCTCAAAATTGACACAACTATGGACGTATTAATGTCTCATATTACAAAGGTTTTCATAAAGTAGTCCTTATCAAGAACCTCCCTTCTAGAATTAGAATATATAAAAGATAAGTCCATAATGAAGGTGGTATCTTTTAAAAGTCAATTATAAGAATCTACCACCTTGCTATCTACATTATCGGATACAAAGGTCATGCAAAACGAAATAATGAATTGCTCAAACATATTAATTAGGAATTAGAGACTACAAAGCCCATAAAGATTGTGTTTGAAAAGAAGCACTCAGCACAACCCACTTAACCTAAAAAATAAATAAGTAGTATAGGAAGAAGGGCAGGCCTTTGAGGAATCACCACTCAAGCTGGATAGCACAGTTGGACAATGACTCTATAATCCCATTAATAACCAACTAATTCTACACTAAAAAGAAAGAAAGGAAGCCATGATCAATGAGCCTAATAAAAAAAATATAAGGACCATTAATACTACACCAATCAACATTGAGTATGATAAGAGATCACCCTAATTGTTTGATTATTAAATTTCACTTAAAGATAAAGAAAAATTTCATATAGACACTTAATTGAATCAATCATCAAGTAAACTAGAAGAAATTAGGGATGATCTCTATTTAAGAAATAATCTTGATGATGAATTCATTTACTGAGAAGGAAAAGTAATAATTAATAGAAACACCAAACATAGCAAACCACTCCTCCACTTACAAGAAAAAATTTAAAAGTCACACTTAAGCCATACTTAAATATTCTAAATGATTAACACCATAATATGAAACATTCAAGACATTGCAGGTAATGCCTCACTTAATAGCCAAAATGCTCATAATGTAATACAAATTTCAATTTCTATCTTAATTGAACCAATGAAAAATGAATCAAAAGTATCACTTTTATGCATTCAAATTAGGGATTCATAATTGCATACTTAGTTAATCAAATAAGAAATAAATTATTTAGAGTAATCAGTTAGCTATTAACACAATCAACACCTCAAACCAATTAATGCTTTTATGGTGAATCAAGGGAATATAGATCAATCCTTGTTCTTTTCTATTGCATATGCAGAACACACTAGATGTCAAAGGAGATCATTATAGTTAGAATTAGTTAAACATTAACATATTCAGTAAACAATTCCTAGATAGTGAGTAGAAACTTTAATATCATTTCAAATGCAGATGAATAATTTGTCCTACCCAACCAAGATGCCAAAGCAATAGAAAACTTTCAATCCTTTATAAAGAATTCCTCATTTATTCAACAACAAGTTCTTGGAAGCCCTTCGCTTGATATGGAAAAAGGAATGGATCTTTTATCTAGAAGTGACTAGATAGATTATTATGTAACAAAAATGGCTAACAATATTTTCTCACTTCTTAGTGCATCATCTTAGTAAGAAAACCTCTAATCATATGAACATTCTATTATAGATGTACTAATCTAATTCAAGAAAACCACATCATTACAAATGTCTACCCTTGTGGTTTCAACACCATAATGTTAATGAATAGTAAAAACTAGACTAGGAACTTCTTGTGGTAGCATATGAGATGTTAAGATTTGGGACCAAATATAGTAAAATCGAAATGCACCTCAAATAATGGAATAAAATCATAATTGAAAATATCTTTGATTAGAATAAAGTAATAGAAGCAATCATGAAATCATTAAAGAGTAACATGAAAAATCCCCTTTAGATGAAAATAAAGCAAATGGCCTAATGCATAAGAAAACTTAATTTATTACCAAGCTCAATAAGAATGTATTAGAAATAGAAACTAGGTGTTAAATGGATGAGGGAAGGAGACTTAAATTCAAAATACTTTCACTTGTTAGTTATGACCAAAAGAGCAAAGATTTATATCAACAAAATTCAAATTAGGAAAGCAATTATAGATGAAAATCAAATAATTATAGAAGCTATTTAATATTGTCATGATATATTATCTCCTCTTAAAGAGAATTGTAATGTGCAAGCTACTCAAAAGCTGCTATATACATTCCCTACCTTATTGATAGAGATCAAAATAATTCAATTGCTCAATAAGATACCATGGAAGAGCTTAAGAGAGTGATGAAAGGACTAAATGGAGAGAGCGTTGTCGGCCTAGAAGGCTTCACTAGTTAATTTTATAGGCAATGATGAAACATTATTATGCGAGATCTACAAGTCTCCCATGACTTCTTGAATTGGAGTCTAATTCCTTCATCAATTACAAGTATATGGATAATCACAATTCCAAAATTAAAATCTATAAGATCATTCAAAGATTACAAGCCAATCCATTTGTGCAACTTTGTTTATAAAATCTTCACTAAAATCTTAGCCAACATACTCATTAAAATCATACAAGAGATAATCTCTCCTAAATAATTTTCATTTATTAAGGAAAGAAACATATTTGATAACATACTATTGGTGCAAGAGATGGTGAGTCACATCAATCATAAAAATAGAGGTAATAATCTTATTATTAACCTAGGTAGGAAAGATGCATTTGATAGTTTCAACTAGGAGTTTTTATTTAGTGTATTAGAGGCATTTTGATTTTATACTAAATTCATACAATTGGTTAGAAACTACCTTCAATTTAGTAGATATTCTATGCTTATAATAGAAGCCCATGTGGCTTCTTCAAAGCAATCAAAGGAGTAAAATAAGGTGACCCTCTCCCACCTATTTTATTCATTAGGTCAACATAAGCTTAAGTCATGGAATCAAACCAAAGGGATGCAAACCTATTACTCATGTCATATTTACGAATGACATTGTCTTTTTTTAGAACATGAAGGAAATGATCACTAAAGAATCTAATGAAATTTCTACTTTTATTTCAAAAAGGGTTAGATCAGAGCATTATTCATCATAAAATCATGTTTATTGTTTCAAAAAATTCCCAAAACAAAAGGTTAATTAAGTCTAATACAAGCTTTGTTAAAGGATCTTTGCCTTTCAAATATCAAAGAATCAAGATCTTTAAGAAGAGAAATAAATCATCAATTTACCAACACATTATTGATAACATAACCCAAATAATTTAACTAGAGTAACAAATAGTTTTTTTAAAGGATGAAAAGCTTGTATTAATCAAGATAATAAATTCTATACCCACTCACCTTTTAATAGTGTTGGATATACCAAAATCAATTATAAAATGAATTGAAATGTTGATGGTGGAATTTTTTTTAGAAAAGTCTAAACAATCCCCCTATCTACCATTGGACTTTCTGCAAGAAAATAATTAACCCAATAGAGAAATATGGAATCAAGGTGTTCACATGCAAAGTATAGCGGCTATTCTATAATTCAACCTCATTATCGAAAACATTCATGAGAACAAAGTATGAAAACATCCTTCAAAATTGATAGGCTACATCAAGGACTATTACTTCATCTACATGATGTAGAATGCTTAAACCACACGTTTTTCTACAATAAGTTTAGGCACAGACAAATAAGTAGTGATTTATATGATTTCTCCAAATAGTAGGGAGTTTTAACTCAAGCAAAGCCTATGATAGGTTATGTGATGACAACCCAATAGATTCAAACTCTTTGAATTTCTATAACATTAGGATCCTAATTAAAATCTCAATACTACTATAGCTCATAATCAATCAACCTCTACTATTTCCATTAGCACCTAGGAAGTTTGCATATAAATTACTTACCAAATGCTTATTTCATGATCATGAATAATTGTTTACTATTTCTTCATGTACTGCCCAATAGTTGACAGAGTATGGAATTTCTTAGAATGGATGTTGGAGTTGATTACAAACAACAATGCAATGGGTTATAGACGAATTCAAGTATGATGATTATGAAAAATTATGTTGATCTCAATGCACTAGTAATGATTTTACCAACCAGTATTTGTTGGATGATGTGAAAAGTTTGGAAGATGAATCATTTTGAAGGTAAACTAACAGCTTATTCTCATCTTAACTTGGTATTTGCTCACCGATACAGAACATTCCAAGCATTTCCTATGTAAGCTAACAATAAGACAACACCTATACTTTCCAAACTACAATATGGATTTTCATGTATAGCTAAATGTTTAATAAGAAGATTGCTGGTAACACAAATCAATTAATTTCAAAAAACAAAATATACATATATATAAATATATATATTAAAAATAATATTTAGTACTTTATATACATACATGTCATTATAAGGAATCACAAAGGTAAAAAGATTAGACAAGAGAACTTTATCTCAAATTCTGGTAGATAAATATAACAACTATGATATAAATATAATTGTAATATCATTCATGCCTTTAAATGGTTTTAGATGTAGTTATTTTATTAATTACATGATATTTTTTACATGGTATAATTACTTAGGATTTTATTAACATATTATTCATTCTAGCATTTTGTATTCACTTAATTTATATGGAAGTTGGATATAGATATAAAAGTAATGGCTAAGAATATAATTCATTATATTAATACATTACATGGTTTATTAATTTATTTATAAATTAAGGAATAATAAATAATAATTGGTATTTTCTTAAATATATTGTTCTCATGATATGATATAATGTATGGATGCCCTTATTGGTATAAAAACCTTATCTGATAGGATGACGATTGCACTATACTTATTTGGCCAATTGTGCTCTATGCATGATGGCTAAGATGAGAATACCATTATTAGATAGATGCTAACTTATTATGTCTATGAGTTATGATTATATAGATATTTGTTATTTGATATAAAAGATAATCATCAAAAGAAAATTGGGCCTTAAGAAATAATAATATTGAGAGAAATTTGAAATAAAGTAATAAGAAATAACAATATTTGTTATAAGTGTGTTCTTCATACGTTAATTTATTTTGTTGTATCATTTTCTTATATTCTTGTTACCTTACATGATTTATTTATTTATCTCTTTAAATTTATGTTAGTATTTATATCACAAATCATATATCAACTTTACATAAAGATATGGAATGTTTTATATGTGGACCATCCTTATTAATTATTTGAGTAGAGTATTATATGATATTGATGTACTTAAAATTTGTTTTAGGACTCATATGTTATAAATCTTGAAATTAAGCTAATATAATTTTAATTATATCTATTTTGATGTCATAAAATTATTTTATGAGATAAGATGTTTATCAATTAAAATATTATTAAATTAATATGATCTTAAGAAATATGTCATAATTTCAAATGAATTAAAAAAAAATTATGTAAGTATATCATTGAAATAAGCTTTTTAAGATGAATCTAATGGCATTTAATTTATAATTTCTAGATATCTAAATAATTAGTTATAAATTTTTAAACAAAAAGGATATGAAGATAATTTCTAAATTACATGTGGAAAACATATATAATTTTTCTAATTTATATGTTACTGGTTTAGCTGGGATGAGATTAAATGTGATTCATGGTTGGGTTTCATAGGTAAGTAATAAGAAATAAGAGGGAGAGAGAGAGAGAGGTTGATATTAAAGAAAAGAAGGAAAAAAAAGAAGGTGAGAGACTCAATTTTAAGAGAATAGTAAGGAAGATGAGCATGAAAAGGGGAGAGGGCAGTACAAAAATTCTTGGAATCTATCACTATAACTTTGATAAGAAATTAGAAATCAAGAGGATAGGAAGTATTGGGAAAACTATTGGAAGATGGAAAATAAAAGAAGAAAGTGAAACCAACAAAGATACAAGTTTGATTCATATTTTTTAACCTTGTTCAATGTATTTTAGGTAAATTAAGGTGTGATTATGTAGTTGTATGAGTTAAAATTATTGTTAGAATGTTTGAGAAGGATTTTAGGAGACTAAAAAGTGATTTAATCATTTTATACAATCAATTTAAATCAGTTTAGAATAAAGACATTATTTCAGTCCATTAAAGCATCACAAAAGTGCTCACAAGAAGATCATATTATATTTATCATATTGTATAATGATCGGTAAGTCAATAAGGGTTGAGCAAATAAATAAATCATATTGTATAATAGATTAGGTCATATAATATTATAATTATTAAAGGTTGTAGCTTAAGAAAATGTAACGATTGTACTATATGATATGTATGACCATATTGTATAATTAGTTGGAGGCTTAATAAAAGATTAGATAAAATAGTTAGACAATTGGAAAGGATGTTGATAATACTATACAATGGAAAAAATCATACAATACAATGTGGTAAGTGTAGAATTAAAAATCAAAAGTATTCATTGAGTTGAGCAAATTTAAAAAACGACTGATAGTTATATTATATAGGTTTATATAATAATTCACTTATAAACTTAACATTATAAGAAACCTTAAAGAGGAAGAGTTTGATTAAGAAATTTTTTGTCTCAAATTTTGATAAATAAACTTGATAATTGTGGTATGAATATAATAATAAATTTATTCATATTTTGAATTATTTCCTTTGTGACTATTTTATTTGACATGATTTTCTTGCATTTTATTGACATGTCATGCATTTTTGGCACTATACACCAAGAAAAATTACTGGAAATAAGGATTTTAAAAATGAATATATTAATAAATAAAGAAATGTTTATATATATTTAATGGATAAAGAAATGAACCTAGTATATAGACAACTAGCATAGTTATTTTTGTAATAAGGAAAAAAATAATAAATATTTATTAAATATATTATTTTTATTAAGTGGCATAACCTCATTTGATAGGGTTGGGATGCCCTTATTATGCAAGTGCATATTGAGCCACTAGCACTTTATATAGAGTGCTTAGGTTGAGGATACCCTTTATTTAGTTGGATGCTAATCGAGATCATACAATTGTTAGTTAATAGATCTAGAGAATAATATTTCAAAAGAAAATTGGGTCGATAAAAGCCTAATAAATGAAAACTTAGAAATAAAAGAACAAATAAGATAATGTATGTTCACATTTTATACAATTCAACTATAATTATTGATTTTATTGGATCATTTATGTCATAGTTTATTCTTCTATGGTTATCCATTATTCTATTTTTATAGCATCAATTTAACATGGGATATTACATAACAAAGTTTTTTATATTTTGCCATTTTATATAATTTATTTGTTAAATTCTTTAAAATCTTATTAGTATTTATATCATAGGTCATTCATCTACTATATAAGAGATGGAGACTCTAAGGCTATGGAGCAGGATCTTATCCCTTAGATGGGATAGTAGATAGTGTCTTATATATAGTTAAGTTTTATGTAGCTTACTCACACTATGGTTTTCATGTGTTTAGTTTAGTACATTATATTATATCTGATGTTTTTATATATAGTTCTTTATAATTTTAAATTTTAAGTGGTGTATTATAAATTAGTTTTATGATTGGTTATAGATTTTGTCTCTTCATCAAGTCCCTTAAAAATTTCTTGTGTCCACACATGCTTTATTATTTGTTGTTTATGTTTATTTTTATTAAATGTGGATGGGCTATATGAGACCTTAACAGGGTAGTAGCAAAGTATTGGTTTAAGATTGATAGGATTATGTGAGTGAGGACATTAGCATAACATATATATTTTTATATACAATGTGGGTTAACTATAAATGGTTATATATAAAACCTTTGAGATATTAAAATACTATATCACAATGAAGGAATGCATAGAGTTCAGTTTAAAAATTTAAACAAAGGAATGAAAGGAGAATTAGGAGATAGTCGATAAGATTAACACAAACTTTGATCTCCTTTTTACAATCAGTCGAAGGTACTAGTAATCAACCTATAGGACTTGTAATAGATAGAGTGTTAAATAAATTCCAAAGAATGCATTTACCTTAGTTTGCTAGAGAAGGGAATCTTATGGAGGAAAAAATGGTAAGAATAGATTACAAGTATCTTTTCCAATATGTCATGCCCAAAAAATAAGGTTTCTTTGACAACTATAGTGTTAAAGAATATTATTGATCTATGGTGGAGTTTTAAGCAAAAGATTCAATTTGAATTTACTAAAGATTTTGAAAAGTGGTTAGTTTCAACGTCAAATGTTAGTGATAGCTTATGAGCATAGGTTTACTTATCTAAGAAAATATGAACTAAATATATTACATGTTTCACAAGGGTTTACATGATGAGATATGTGTAGCATTGATGATAATAAGAACCACTAAAAACGTTGATTTTGTTGGATATGCTAGAATTATAGTAGTGGAACCAAGTGTCATGGAAACTTGAAGAGAAGTTGAAAAACAAAAAAAAGAATCTTCAAAAGTTTAAAGTAGTTTCATAATATAAAAGGGTGTTATAATAATTTTGGTAATGGTACTTTCAACAAATAAGGATTTAGCACATTCTAGTTTCCAAAAGGACATAATAGAGATAAAACTAGTTTTTTATATAGTGGTAAATGTAGTAGATGTCACAGAGGGGATTAAGATTATAGTTTACCATGATAATGAAATATTATGTTTGCAAGGAATTAAGAGATTGTCCCAAGGTGGTGAAACCAGAAGAAGTTAGTACTTTTATGAGTGTAGGTATAGGCATAGTTGGTAAAGGTAAAGGAATGAGTTTGCCTACAATTTTTAGTGGTGCTAGGAGAGGTAGTGTAGCTAGCAGAAGAAGATAAAGTCAAGTTTATTCTATCACTTAGTAAGAAGATCCTTAATTTATTAATGTTATTATTAGAACAATATATTTATAGAGTTTACCTATTATAGTTCTATTTAGTTGTGAAGTATCATATTAATTAATTTTTAAATACACATTAAGTAACTTAAATGTTGAACTTCAATCATTACAAGATATTTAATCAATTAGAATTCTTGAGAATAGATACACAAAAGGAATTATATTAAGGGGAAGTCAAAATAAAAGGAATGTCAAGGGTTGTAATATTAAAATATATTATTGATAGCTTAAGGATGTGCATTGATTATGAAGAAATTAATAAATTTATTATGAATAAATATCCTCAACTCATAATAAATGATTTATTCAATGAGCTCCAAATGAGTGATAGCATTTTCGAAAATTAATCTAAGATCAAGGTATTGTTAACTAAGCATAAAGTAGAAAGACATTTTCAAAATAGCCTTTAGAATGAGGTATGGATATTATGGATTTTATGATATGTTTACATAGATCATTAGTACATTATGATTCAATATGATTGATTATTAATAAATTACAAAATCAACCCATTCTTAGCCATGATACCCAAACAATAGTGCTATATAGATGTTCTAAATTCACTTCTTTTTTTAGAATAGTTTACGTCATGAATTTGGTAAAAATTTGAAATTAAGCTCAACATCTTATCCCAAATAGACAGACAAAAAGAGAGAATAATTAAAACTCTAAAAGATTTATCGAGTATTCGCATATTAGATATTGGTGTTGATTGGAAATATCATTTAGTATTATTTGAATTTACATATAATTATTAATCAAGTATTAAAAAGCATGTATAAGGCTTTATATGAAAGAATATGTTAGACAACTTTTATCTTGAAGTAAAGGACGGAAAAAAAATAATATTGGGTCTTAAATTTATTGATGAGGCTAAAAAAAGGTTAGGATTATCTAGAATAAGAGGTAGCTTAGGATAAATAAAAGGCATATTTTGATGCTAAATGTTGATTACTTGAATTCTAAGAGGGTGATCATATGTTTATTAAAGTGAGTCCAACATAAAAATATTATAATATTTGGAAGCACTAAAAGTTGAAGCCTCAATTTATTGGTCTATTCCAAATTCTATAGAGAATTGGAAAGGTAGAATATGGATTTCTTTACTCCATAATTAAAAAAGAATTCATAATGTATTTCATGTTGCATCAAGACATATTCTAGATCATTCTCATATTGGCAACTACGAAAACAAAGACATTAATATTTAAGAAAATTTGATATATCTAGAGATATCAACATGAACCATGGATAGAAGAGAGAGTGTACTAAACAATAAAATGATTTTAATGATAAAAGAATTATGGAAAGATCAAATAATAAGAGAACCCATCTTAGTAGTAGAAATTGATATGCTTAATCAGTATCTAGAACTTCTTTTAAATTTTGACATGAAAGATTAGTAAGATAGAAGACTATAACAGTCCAAAGTTTTGTTATAACTAATATCTTATAAATAAAGAATTAAGTCAATAGAGTAAATTATATATGTTTTAATGTAAAAAAGTTGTTTACTAAGATAAGTTATTTATCAATTAAAATATTATTAAATTAATATTATTTTTGAAAGCATCTCATAATTTCAAAGGAAGTCAAAAAATTTATTTAAAAATATTACTGTAAACGACCTTGCAAGAGGAGTTCAACAACTATGAGTTTGCTATTTTTAGATGTCAAAATAATTTGTTATGAATTTTTAAAAGAAAAATATATAAATGTAATTTCATAAATTTATGAGTAAAATTGTAATTATTTTTATTTATATGTTACTGCCTCTATTGGGATGAGATTAAATATAATCCTTTGCTAGGTTAGGTAGATGATTAATAATAAATAAAAGACAGAGAGAGAGAGAGAGAGAGATCAACTAAGAAGAAAGCGAGAAGAATGAAGAGAGATGTAAGAAGCTCGAATAAAAGAGAAAAACAAGAAAGAGTAGTAAGAAAATATTTTAATGGCTATGGTAAAAAGGAGAAGATTTTTAATTGAAAGCCTAATCATTAGGTTACGATTAATTTTAAGTGCTGGCCAGATGAATCACCTTGAAAAATTATATGTTAACTTCTTTCTCTCTATTTAATTTTTTCTTAGATTGTTAATCTCAAAATGATTTGAACATTAATTCATTATTTATTAAAAAGAATTTGTAACTATTTCTTATAATATTAAGATAAGATATATAATTACGTTACAATTTTGTATGTTCAATTTAAACAGTTTGGAATAAAGAGATTAGTTCAGTCCATTTTTTAATCTTTGAAGCATTATTACTTATTTAATTTTGTTATAAGGTCATAATAGCTTGTTTTTTTTCTTTTGTTATTATGAGGATTTAACCTACTTAACTTTTGATGAAAGACTTATATTGATTATTTAATTTTTATTAGATTCTTATTAGAGTTGGACCAAACTATCTAAAATTATTGTCATACTTTTTAATTATTTTTAATTTTTTTATTTCATAATTTTCATAAAATTATTTATTAAAAAGAATTTAACATGTTTTAAAATAAAGTGAAAATTTGCATAAAAATAGTTTTAAAGACTTGATTGGGCTTATTAAAAATTATTTTTAAATAATTTTTAAAATATTTTTTAAGGAATAAAAATTTTTATTCTTAAAAATTCAACCTTTTTCTGTTAAATTGCACTTTACTTAGTATTAGAGCAATATTCCATTTTAATGAGAAGAAGGTCTCTAGAAGTTCTATGACTCAAATTAATCCTTCAATAAGCTTGGATGAAGATGCTTTTTTTAATATGCCACACTCTTTTGTGGTGACTATTATCTTTATTAAAAGATTAGAATGGTTAGTTAATTTAGTAATTACTTTTAGTCGTTAAAACATATTAATAAATAGGAGATTTCTTAAACATAATAGATTGGCAAATTTTTTATGAAATATTTGATAAACTTTGAAGAGAAAATTTAAGTTATTCAAGTTATTAGTAGCTGATGCTCATTGTCACTTACATTTGCTGTGTACTTTAGTCGTCAAACTCTAAATTACATTTTCTTCTTAAATCATTTAAGTTCTCAATTTTTTTTATTTCTAATTGATTCAATTAAAGCACTTATTAAGCATTTTATCAAGTATAATTTTTTTGTATTGTGTTCGATTTTGTGTCACCAAATTCTTTTCTTTTATTGTCCATTTTATTTTTTTATAAGATAGTAATAGCTTATTTCTTTTGCTTTGTTATTATAAGGCTTTAACCTATTCTTCTTTTGATGAAAGGATTATATTGATTATTTTATTTTTACCTAATTTTTGTTAGGATGGATGTAGAATTGATTTTAAGTTGAATAATAAAAAATCATTGATTTAATTTTTTAATTTATGTTGTTTTTTCTAATCGATATTTTTTATAGAATTTATTATTTAATAGAATTTAGCATGTTTTAAAATAAAGTTAAAATTTGTACAATATCAATTTTAAAGACTTACTAGAGTTTATTAAAAATTACATTAAAATATTTTTTTAAAATAATTTTTAAAAAATCAAAATTTTTATTTTTGATAATTCACCCTCCTCTTATTGAACCACGCGTATTGATAATCTACATATAGGATGTGTACAATCTGTAACCAATATGTATACATATGTGTTGGAAGATATTATAGTTGTAATGTCCAAGTGATCATCTACTATGAAATTTTCAAAACCGTTCTAAAAGTGTGTGAAAAATATGTGTCATACAGCATGATGACTTATGCATATTTACATGATACATGTACGTTATTAGGCAATCCTTTGTATACACTTAACACTTGTGCATGATTCTAATTTTTAATAATACAAATGCAAACTAGCACCCATAATGACTTGTAATTCACTTTGAAAATCTAATTTTCAAGTTGTTGGTGTTTTCAAATGTATTGTTAATTGAATGAAAGAGCATAAATAGCATGTATAACATATTAAAAAAGGCTAATAAACTTAATTTCAAATCCCAAAAAGAAGAAAAAGAAGAAGCTTGATTGTAATAATGTTATGAGTTCACTGTTGCATCTTTCCAACCTATTATTTAAGAACCTAGGTGCATCTCAATCCTTGTTTGATCAAAATTCTCATACTACTTGGTGACAAATCTCCTTCTTATTTAGTAATTGCATCATATTGTTTATACAAGTGAAAGATTTAAGGATTGTTAATTGTATCTTATATAAATGCTAAAAATCTTTTATAATTGTTGTAATAACTCTTTTCAACTTTCAAAATTGGCACCTCTAAGATAATTTTTGTAGAGTATTTTGGCTTAGTGCTTTGTGAGTCTTGACTTATTGTAAGGTTTATCCTTACCAATTATAGTAAAAGGGGGTGATTGTTATAGTGAAAGTCTAGTTGTTAAACTAAAAGTGTATGTAGGCATTAGTCAAATTAAACCACCTAAAAATTCTTTTTGTTTGCTTTCTTCTTTCAATTGTATATTACATATGATGCTATTCATACAAAATGATTTGAAAACTAATTTACTATTTGTTAAAAATAATTTGCCATTGTTTCCTATAATATTAAGATGAGATAAATTGTTGTAATACATTTTATAATTGTATTCTAATTTTTACTAGTTCATAAATCACCCCCACCTCTCTTTGTAGGAAACATACCTCAAAAATAAGCTAGTCATATAGGTGGTTAGAGAGATGGAGTGACTTATTCTCAGTTCAAAAGACCATCAACAAAAGAGCAAGTGCAAGACTATAGATGATCTAGTGCAAAGAAAAAATTATGTGAAATCCCTTGGACAACCCCTTTGACTTTCCTACATGATGAGGAAACCCTATGGTGTAGGAGGGGGTTAAGGGAATGGGGAGTAGGTTCAAAAGTCCAAAGAGTGATAAGCAAGTAAAAACTCAAAGTGGGCCAAAATCCTAACAACTATAATTGAAGATCTTAAAATTCTAGATATTCCTATTTCATACCTAAAATCATTGTTATACTATTTGACTTAACATTAACCCTAATCAATGTTTATAGTCACTTTACCTTTTACTTTCAAAGGTGGTGTAATCGATAAGCTCTTGCACCAATAGTAAGCAAAAAAAATCTTCTTAAAATTTGATTAAAAAAAAATCCTCAAACATGATACATTGCTCTAATGGATACCCATGTTATTTAAATTTGTTATTATAACTTCATGGAGACATCAT
Organism: Vanilla planifolia; assembly: GCA_023846275.1. Taxonomy (NCBI): domain Eukaryota; kingdom Viridiplantae; phylum Streptophyta; class Magnoliopsida; order Asparagales; family Orchidaceae; genus Vanilla; species Vanilla planifolia. The sequence goes on from CM043868.1 coordinate 6,744,928, forward strand.
GTAAGAGCACTCATATGATTTGTTGATCAAATTAATTATAACAAGTGAGTGATTTGCAACATAGGTGATTCTCTAAAACTTCTTAAATTAATCAATTAGTCTGCGTAAGCTAACTAATTATGAACTATCCGTTTAGAACTCATGTTTAAAAAGCTTCTTTTAAAAAAGATAATCCAAAAGCTTGTTCTCATCAATGAATAATAAGCTTTTTTTCTTTATATACATTATCTTTTCAAAAAGATGTTCTTGAAAATCTCTTTGAAAAAAATACTTAAACCATAACAATTACAAGAAATGAACCAAAATCGACCCATTGTCTAAATAAGATTTGTGCGCAGACCAAGCAACCCGCTCTTGTTAAGGCCCGTAATTGATTTGAATTGAATTGATTTAATATCTTCATTCAAAGTATTCTAACTATCAAAAATAGAAAAAAAATTATTCTAAACCTTTAAGAGGCAAAGATAACCACCTTCTAAGCAATTTCTTCTACTTCCTCATCTTAATTTGGACTAATGATAATTGTACAACATAACTAAAAAGTTCTATTGAAAGTTCAATCATTTTTTGAGTTTATCTTTGCTTTTTTTAAGTTTATCTTTGCCTTTCAGTATCACTTATAATATGAATAATCTAAAAGCTGATAAGATTTACAGTGCAAATTATGATAATGACTTCCTGTTAGCTTTCGTAGATATGTCCATTTGTTACTTTGTTCTGCTGCAGCGGATGCCTAAGCTAAGAAACTCATATTTTAATAATTTTTTTTTTCTACAACAAAAGCATTTTGTGAGCCAGCCCATCATTCACAATTGGTTGGACGCAAGGTAAAACAAAAGCATTCAGATGATTTTTTTTAAAATTATTTAAAATATATATATAGTGAGAAAAAAATTTAAAAGGAAATACTTAATGAAGAAAGTTCGGAATTATCAAACCGATTAAATTAAATGAAGTATTGATAGTCAAAATCTGTTTATTTTAAATACTTTTCGGCTGACCATCTCCCACATGTTCAAACAAAAACATATATGTAAATGATAATAAAATCTTAAGGAAAAAAAATATTTGTTAAAAAGATTAAAGAAATTTCAAAATAAAGTTTTAAAAGTAAAAAATCAAACAAACAACGGTTCTGCAAGAAAACAAACGACGCTCCAACCAGCCACGCAGAGACAATAATAGCCGAAATATAGGCAATAAAATGTTCATAAAATCTGCACATCAGTACAACAATGATCTGCAACATTCTACGGCACGACTTTTATTATTATTATTCTTTGTATTCCACTCCAATGGCAATTTAACAATCATGCATTAAACCATACGCCGTTGACAGAAGGACCTCATCCGCTTACATGCCTCCATTAATAAATCGTTTGGCAGACCGAAGAACAACCTCACCCAATTCTTACAGCCCAGGACAAAACCTGCAAAGAGTTTCATTTGTAATTTAGTGCAGAGATTCAAATTTCCTAGTAGCTACATTAGTAGAAAAGGAAAACTACTACTTGAAGAAAGAAAACCTCTAGCTCGAGCAAAGAACCTTATTGAAGGACTTGGGTCATTAAAATCTTTTAATTGATTAATTAAAAAGCAAAATATTATATTTTATTTCCGCAGTTTTTAAGATCCGTTTATTTAACAGGTGATATCGCAAATGAGTTTTCATTGATTTTAGTTTTGGTCCTTTTTGTCAATTCTATCAGATCTTTGGAATCAGTGGTCCTCAGATAGCTTATCCGTGACGGGTCAAGTAATAGAAAACGATTTTACAGCTGTGGTCAAGTTGTCGGTGGCGGCAAGAGTATAAAAATAATAAAACTATTATATAAAATAAAAATTTTCTATAAAAATAAAAAATTTATAAATTTTGTTTTACAAAATGTGGAAGTGCGACTGAACAAAAAGCTGAGTTAATTCAAAACCAAATTGAGATAACGGCGTCGCAACCACGAGGCGCTTAACGGAGAGGAAAGTTTTCTGACCTGGCAAAACCAAAACCGACTCTTCCTTCATCAGCTGTTTCGCGAAGTCCATATCATTCTCAATGCCGAGAAGGCGGCTGGTGTCAATCTCCACCTGCCCCTTAGCAACACGAAAGAAGATGAAAAACAGAGCAACGGATACCCATTCAATTATCGATGAGAAATAAGCCTACCATCACGAATATGGAACCCTGAGGCCTGGAGTAGCATTTTAGGGCTTCAATTTGCTTCAGACCTTTAAACAATGCATCAACACAGGATTCCAATAACTGAACAACATTCGCATGGAACTCCTCGTTTTCGTCAGACAGGATCGCTGGAACTGCAGCCTACTCCAATTGCAATGCAGAACACAAAAAGTTTACTCATTTGAGCAATTTCCTTGGAGAAAAATAAGAAGTTCAGCAAGCAGATGCCTTCGAACCTGAATCACCGAAGCCGGGCCAGGGTTTATGTTCATGATCATCTCTGTAGCTTCTCTCACCTACTAAAAGCAAGAGAAAGAATAAGTTTGATAAGTAGACCTTCGAGACTGAAGGTAGGACAGAGAATCATACTCTTTGAAGGATCCCCTGCGGATCGCAGATCACTAACCAGCCGAGACGCCATCCTGGAACCATCCACCGCTTGGACAGCGAGCTGATAGTGAAAACCGGTGCCAAGTGAGCAAAGGAAGCCATGGGAACGAAAGTTCCACCTCCAAAGACCATTCCTCCGTAAACCTCGTCAGCGATGATGGGAATGCACAAATCCCTAGCGATTTCGGCGATCTGTGTCACGAAAGGGAAAAAGGGTCGTCTTCATCTTTCTGTCGATGGGGATTCACGGAAGATAAGGAAAAAGTTCGACCTGGAAGAGATGGTGAGAGGAGAAAGCGGCGCCGGTTGGGTTGTTGGGATTGATAACGACGATGGCAAGGGTGTTGGCATCGGCAAGGGAGCGGATCTGGGAGGGGTCGGCCTCCCATCGGCGAGAGGGTAGAAGATCGTAGTAGCGGCAGCCGACGCCGGCGAGCTTGCAGGCGGAGTCGTATAGGGCAAATCCCGGACGGGGAAGGAGGACGTTGCCGCCAGCCGAAGCGAGGACGGTGAGGGTGGTCTGCAGAGCCTGCGTTGCGCCTACGGTGAGGAAGACGTCGCTCTCGGTGACTTTAAGAGGAGGGTCGGATCGCGATATTCGGCACTTTCTCACCACGTTCGTGATATACTCCGCAACGGCTCTGTTCCATTATGACATCACTTTATTAATATATTTCTAATATATGAAAGATTTATCAATTAAAAGTACAATAATACAATTAATGTTTTTTCTTTTTCATTAAAACAGTAGTTTATTCCATTTTTATGCTAACAGAAATCAGTCATAGGGAATATTGTGATTGATATGTTGCATAGTTAAAAAATGTTAAAAAAATGATGATAAAGTATACTTAAAACATAATTTATGCATATGCTAAACCTTTTCTATAGCAAAAAATCGTAACAATTGGAACAATTCTATAGAGTCGCACGAATTAAAGCATAAATTTTCACAAATTCATCATATAGACCATTTAGTGTTACTTCAACTACATTAGACAATTGAAAATATAAAGATTAAAGGCAAAAATGGGCCCTTTGCTTGACGATTTTCATTTTGAATCATAATTAAAGCTTTTCTTAATTGTTGTAGAAAAAATATTGGCCTTAAAATGTGCCCATCTACCATCTAGCTGTAGCATCCGTGTGTGGGCGAATGATGTTGTACGCAAGCTTCCGTCGACGTGTTCAAAACTTCTGGTCTACATGAAGTGTTCCAAATCGATTACCGGTTCAGTGTGCGTGCTAATCACACACGGGTTCACAAAAGTATCACTTACCGTCGAGCCGACGGAAGGCCGAAAGCCGGCAGGTAGGAGTCAAAGTGGGCGGAGGCCGCCGCAACGGCATCGCCGAACGCCCGACGCTTGCCGAAATAGTCGGAATAAATAGCCAGGTCGCCGGTTCCGAGAGAGATTACGGACTTCGCCGGATTGGCCGCCGCTTTCAGTTCGGCCATCACCCCTCTTATCGAAGTCTTCATCTGCAAGAGCAACGGGTTGCATCCAACCAACAACCTGGGTTTGGATGTCGCCATGCCATTCTTGGACTTTTCTTCCATGGAAGAAGAAATGGAGTCCTATGTGGAGAAACAGAGGCGACTTTTTAGCAGAAAACAGAAAAAGAGACGGGAAGAGTGAGAGGAAGTGGGAGTTGAGAGAAATACCTTAGAGGTAGGTGCCATTTGTATTCAGGGAATAGGGAGAGCTTATCGTCTCTTTATATAGGAAACCGGCTGTTAAAACTCGAATGAGTTTTTTAGTAGAAAATCTTATTCTTCGCTAATTCAGGTTTTTTGGATTCACAATTATGGTGGTTTTTTGGTACAATTGTTATGGAACCTAATTGTCTTATCTTATCTTCTAAGTTATAAATTCTCTATAATAGAATAGTCATAGATAATAACAAATGCTCATTAATGATGTCAAAAATGTGAAATTAATCTACAACTAATGGATTATAACATCATCTTTAATTCTATGATGCAAATTTTTTCATGGTTTGTTGGAATCAACGTAAGAAAACTATCAAATGAGTTCCTAGAGAGCACAAATCGAGTTAAAACAGATACCAACTACATCTTAATCAATTATTGCCCCAAGGTAGGTATTGTATGAGTTTACTTCAAAATGGGATTGTCAAAAAGGATTTTGAGTTATTTGTGAGAACGTAAGAAATTTTGAGAAATATTAAAGAATAAAAATATGATATGATTAGTGAACGTTAATTGTATGTCAAGATATTTTAGAATCTTTTTTATATTAAGTTGCGGTTAGCTCATTTTTTTAATAGATTTTTTTAGGTTGTTTTAACATTAGTTTGTGGGAAGGTCATTAAATTTTTTATTAATTTTTTGTGATGTAATACATAAATTCAAATATCTTCATTTGATATTAGTCATGATGACTCTTATCACTTTTTATGTAATTACCTATTCTTCAATTGATCTTCAAAACCATTAGAAAGAACTTTGGATTTCTACTTTAATTTTTTATTCTTTTTATCTCTTAATGTTCGTTCACTAAAAAATTCAAAGTATTGTGCATTACTTTGATCCCTAATGCTTCTCACATAATCCAAATTGTTGTGCATGATCGTGATCGCAGTTATGTGATGCATTCCCTAAAAGTTCTTTTTAAAGCAGTGCATTTTTAATATTTTGGGAATAATATTCTCATAAAAAATCAAATAAAATTAAAGATAAAGAAAAATCTATTATAAAAAATAAATTGTATAGTTTATATGAAGATTTTATATGAAGATTTTTTAGATCATTATTTGAAGACCCCACCTAATAATATATATATATAATAATATAGATAAATCATAGTTTAAAAACAATTAATATGACAATTGAAGACACAAAATCTTAGATAAGAAACTTATGTTAAATTTATTTCGGTAAAATATTATTTTATTATTTATTTTATGAAGTCTTTCAACAAATGAAATATCATTAAGGTTAATTAAGATAGGCCAAGGCTTATATTGTAATCCATATTTTTTTTTTGCATTTGTCTGATTCAACTTATGTGTTGTAGTCATGAACTCTTATATTGTATCAATTGTACATTTCGATGGTAGGTGTGATCTGTTTTATAATGTATTAGTCCACTTAAAGTGTTCCTTTAAACATATATGTTTAAGTGATAGTAGTTCTTTCTGAATGAATATATGATCAACATTTGTGCATATAAGTTATTCGTACTTATTCAATGCAAAGTCATTGACATAAAGTTGTATTTCCAAATTTGACCACATAAAGCCATAAGCATAAAATGAAAGATTAACATAACTAAAAAAATTACAAATCCAAAAATTGTGAATGATCATCCAAAACTAAAATATATACAAAAACAAAATTCACTATGCCAAAAATAATAATATAATACTAATCCAAGCTTAATACGACACTACCCTACTCTCATATGATGGGTGTGATGCTCCCATAGCTTCAAAATTCTCTTCTCTAGATATATTGGAAACATTTCCTATGGTATAAATGCTAGTAAGATTCCAATTAGCTCATTAAATAAATCCAATAAGATAGCCAATATAAAATAATAAAAGTTCATGTCAATATAAAGTAGTATTCAAAAATAAGGAAACGAAGCATGAGTAAACTAAAAATGTCAAGTACTATAAAACTGTTTTTCATGAATGTTATTTTATTTCTAATTTTCAGTGCATTGTATTCTTAGAATGATTATTTTTTAGACTTAATAATCAATATCATTTGATCTCAATTGACATTTATAAAAAAAAGAGGTATCCTAACCTTGGCCTTAATATGCATAAGGGTGTCTTGACTTTGATAGTATCCTCTCCTTATTATAAACGATCATAAGGGTATCTCGACCCTAAGAGCATTCTTGCCCTCAAAATATGAGGATAAATTCATAATGAATCAATTGTTATCTTCTTATTTTATATATTACAAACTAAATTGCATGACATATTAGATGTTGTTTTCATAATTAATATATATTTCAATTCATTTAATTTTTTCTATTTATAAGAAAATCCAAACAAACAAAGTAACATGTAAATAGAGATTTTCCCAAATCAATTATCCATACAACCATAGAAATAAAAGTCATAACCATTGTAACATAACATAATGAATTGTAATCCAAAACAAACCATGTAAAAATATAAAATCATATACTAGTAAATACATAACAGGTTCCTAGATTTTTCTATATGAAATTACTTTTTCTAACCTCTAGTTTTTGTTAATTTTCTACAATATCATATATGATCATAAATTATTATATATTATTTTATAAAATATCTGATATTTCTCTATCTTGATACCCTTAATTTCATATTAATTATTTCATTATTAAATCCTTATTATTTGCTTCTATGAGCTTTTCCAAATGCTTTTTTTTTCCTACTTAATTCTTCCTCAACTTTTCCCCATTTTCATATTTTATATATTATTATTATTATTATCATTAATTTTATTTTTTAATAATATTATTTATTTTTATTTTTATTTATTTATTTTTAATTTTCTCTCTCTTTTTGTCCCATTTTCTCTCTCATCCACTCAAAACCAACCACATATCGACTGCTTTGATTCACAAATAGTTCAATTGAGGGTTTAAGTGAAACCCTCATGTGCTTTTTTTGTCTACTAGGTGCTTGGATTGGTGGCCCTAATTTCTGAACCCGATCCATGATTTAATTCTCACAGTTGAAATGGCAAGCTCATATAGGTCCAAACATGCATGCATGGTAAGTCAACCCTTCAATTTAATACATTTGGTGTGAGATGGTGTGGCTTGGCACATCAATTCGATTAAAATTGTACATTTAAACAAATGAAACTTCTCTCATAGTGCTCTTCTCTTTTGATCTTCCACTTGATAACCTAAGCTTCTCCTTTGTCCCTCACTCAGCACAATAGCTCCTAGCAAACTCACATAGCAAAATTAAAAGAAACTTATTAAGAGGAGGTTATACCTCATTGATGACATCAGACTAGCTAACCAAAGTGCTTCTCAACCAAATCTTTCAACAATCATCATGATAGTGAAGAGACAACAAGCATCCTAAGCCCATAACAATCTTTTGCAAGATCATGGAACGTTCTACATAGCTTCACTCAAATTCCTAGTGGCCACCACACACAACTCTCAACCCAAGTGTTTTGTAAACATGCATAAGAGGGGAACTCAAAATCTCATTAGAAAGGGATAATCACATGCTTAAGGTGATAACTAATGTCAATTAAAGAATCACAAAAGCTATATATATATATAATTATTTATCTATGATTAAGTAGTGATTAAATTTGTAAAATTACAATTCCACAGTTTTGAAATTTTTAAACTTACATTAATATTCCTTGGACATTCTAAATATTAAATTATAACTTGATTTGATATTCAAAAATTATATTTATATCTTAATTCTCTAAATATTCACAATAAATTATTTAAAAATCTAAAAATTATAAACTCAATAATATTAGATTCATCTTATAGAGTTCTTTTATTATGTACTCAAATAATATTTTTTTAATCAATTTTAAAATTATGACTTACTTTTGAATATTTTATTAATATTTTAATAATTTTATATATAATTATTACATTTCAAAATTTTGACTTTATAGCATCAAAACACAATTCATCATAATTTCATAGGCTTATTTTTAAGTTTATCATATCTTTAACATTGTGAAAATGCAAGATATTACACATTTATTTAGAAAAATGATATGTTTCATTTGAGTTATTTATATTCTTATTTAAGATTTGAAAATTTTTAATAACTTTTTCTTTGAAGGTTGTATGTATGGTTGTTCTCTTAAAGATTAGAGTACATTATATAGAAAACTACTATAAGTGATGGAATTTGTATCATTAATCCTCATGTCATAATAATTCAATTTTGTATAGCTTGGAAGCCTAAATGGTATATAGAGGATATCATATAGATTTGATCAATTATATTATAAAAACTTTGTTAACTAATCATTCATCCCTCAATTATGTATAAGTATAAGGTTGGGCTTAATCCTTCAATGTATCATTATGGAGAAACAATCAATGTTATTTATGTGATGGAGGATAAGTAAGATGAAAATCCTACAGTTAGATGAGAAGGAGGTAATGATGATAGTGGAGATATATCTAAACTGTAACTCAAATACACTTTATATTACAACCTAAGCATTATGCATACATATATGATAAGAAATCATAGTTTTTGTTATAAAGACAATGATAAGCAAAAACTATTCTTCTACTTTTTTCATTCTATAGGAAATGTTTAAATAAAGTACAATGTCAAATACTAAACTTAGAAGTAAAAAATGAAGAAAAAACCTTCTTAATAAAATAATAAAAAATTTACAAATTGTTGAAATAGTTAAAAATATTATATGAGCCTCATACATGACCCATTATGGCACACTAATGATTAAAAAATATTATCATTATAGTTGTCAACTAATGGCTAGTTGAGTTATTATGAGTTTATAGTAAAAACTAGAGAAGGAAGTGAATGTTTATGATGGAGCAATGCACACATACATCTTGGATTTGATTGAAGATTGATGGCTTTGCTTAAGGATTTGGCTCAATTTTTTTATTTGGAGCTGTGTGAGTTAGCTTCAAATGGTATGGCTAAACTCTTTAATGATCTCTAAATTCATACTTATATGATCTAATTTCTGGCTTTTGATTAGCAGCATATGTAGAGATTGTGAAGTCATCATATATGTACAATGATCTCAATGTATGGATGAGAGGATCATGTATGTTAAAAAATGAGAAGCATGAACTTGTTCGCATTAGGTATCAGCCTTGTATGATTTAATATTGTGTCATGAGAGTTGATGTTTCTCAAGTATCATACTTTTATGAAGATCTTTTCATATGTGTACAATAGTTATTTCCTCTTAGGTTGAAGTTAAGAGTAAGTGTTTTCATCCATGAATGAGTCCAGTGTCTTATGTGTTCACATAACTTATTCATCATATAGTATGAAGTAGTCTATTATACTTATATGATCCATTTTCCATCCATAGAATCATTCAAGTAACATAGATGCAAATATCCAAATTACATCATACAATATGAAGTATTATATCATAATTATATGATTCATTACTTTTAATATATCATTTAAAAGACTTAGAATAAAAATGTTAGTCATTGTAGAAAATGATATCATTTATCATTTGATTGGAATCTTTATGTTATGTTGTGATGTGTTAACTAAATATTGTTGTACTATTATGTTCAAGTATATTATAGAAAAATCCCAAGGGCTTGACACATTATAAAAAAATAATTGTACTATGATAATCCTTTTATTGGACTCATATGATTATCTTAATCTTATGTAATGAACGTATCCTACTTGTATGTTCTTAGAGATCAGCTAGTATCAAGAACTAAAAACTATAGAAGTTCATTAAAAAATTATATAACACAAAACAATGATTTGTGTTATACCTATATGATAAAATATTGTAACTAAATTGTAAATGTCAGACAGATAGTTAATTGAGATGGTTAGCTCTATCTACTTATCACTTTAGTATGATCAATTGATCATATTTGTATAAATAGTCATTAGAATTTGTATTGGTGAGTTTAATAACATTGGAAAATAAAATAGTCATTGACTTACCTAACTAATGAGAGACTAAGGATATAAGTAGGAGTGTTTTTCAACTTACAAAAGATTGATGAACACATTACTACTTCTAAAAGTGCTTCTCATGCTTAACCTATAAGACATTCTAAAAGTTTTGTTGTGTGAGCTTTAAAGATCTTCATGTTGCATTTTGGTCATTGTAATCTCTTCATTTTTTTTATTCTAAGTTTGATAACATCTTCACCTTACATTTAAGTATTATACAACTTTTTTTGTAAAGGGTTTAAGGTATAAATTATTATAATGCTAATTTTAAAGTATTGTACATTTGTTACTTTTAACTATTTATTACTTGACCTATTTTGGTTTGGTATGGTTGTTGTTGGCTTGTGATTATAAGCTTGTGTGAGTTCTTGATTGTTCAATGAATAAACAAGTTGTTGTGAGGGTTTGTAGCCCTCCTATTATGTGACAAAAGGTGTTGGTTTAATGGAAACCTAGTCAGGTTAATCAGTGGTAGATGTAGGCCTTGTGTTGGTGGTTGAATCACTTGAAATCATTATGTCCATACTTATTAATATACTTATTCTTTGTTCAATAATACCATACTTTAAAAACAATAAGAACAATTTTCAAAAGATCTATAAGCTAAATATTCATTGGTTAGCAAAACTCGTTTATTCTTAAGAATTTTAAAAGACACAATTCATTACTTCCTCTTATAAGTTGCTTAGTTCTTTTAATTGGTATCAAAGTGAGTTATATCAAAGGAAGAAATTACTGAGATAAGATCTATCATTTGTATTTTGGAGTGTGTGTAAATTGTTTATAATCTCTTATTATGTAGTATCCTCCTCTATTTGTTGGGGAACATTATGCTCCATGCAAACACGCTTTTAAACATTTGTTTAAAAAGTAAACTATGATTTATGGAATAGTTTGATACATTCTTACATTATTATCGATGATAAAAGTGAAAGATCTTGTATAATGATTCAACTCAATGCAAAAGGACAAATCTTCTTATTTTGAGCTTTATCACAAGATATTTTAGAAAACTCTTTCAATTATCTATATGTTATGAGGTAATGTAGGAACTATACATGTTATTTTGTGATGAATAATCTCAAATCTCTATTAAAAATAAGAAGGTGAAGAGACATAAACAAAGGAAGAAGGAACACAAAAAAAGAAAAACAAGATGACTTAAAAGTACTTTTGAAGGAAGTTTTTCAGACAAAGGTGTGCACAACTTACTTTCCTCTTAGGCTAATGATGACTCACTTATTGATTTTGATGATAATTTATTTAATTAATTTGATGAATTAGTAAATGAACATAAGAAGTTAATCAACATGTATGTTAATGTAAATAGGACATGTTGCAAACAAGAACAATGTATCCAAGAGTTATCTGAGCACTATAATGAACTTAGAGAAAAGAATAAATTAATATTAATTGAAGTAAAATTGCATTTTTCTTCCACTGATGTGTTTCAAAATAAATTGATTGAACATGAACAATCATTTTCCTTGTAGTCTACTTGTCTTAACACATTGAAAACTAAAAATGATTTGCTAAAAATGAACAATGAATTGAAAGAAATGTTAAAGAGCCTTAACTAACTTGAAAATGAATTAAATATTTTAAATGCAAAATTTGTTGATTCTTATTCACATGTGTCACATCATTCGTCATTACATATTCATTTGAAATTGAATGATGTTTATATGCATGCTTCTACTTATTAAGGTTGTTATTCTAAGGTTGTGTGCAATTATTGTTGCAATCGTGGTACAACTTAATTGATTATCCCTTTAGAAAATTAATTAATTTGAAAGAAAAAAAATAAGTTTGGATTCCTAAATTTAGTCCTTTGTGTACAAGATTTGAAAAATCACCATACTCTCACACTACCACCACTTGAGAACCCAATATGGATTGGGTTCCAAAGATCAAAGCTTAGGTAATTGTGTAGATGTATCTTTCTAATAAGGGCCTATATAGACAAAACTTTGTTTGTGAGCTTTGCTTGTAACTCACTTGACAAAATCTATATTTATTAGTAAGTATGGTCCTCAGCTTAATAAATATAATAATGTTGTTATAACTTAAATTTTAAGAGTTAACCTAAAACATTGGATGACTTTGATATGTACTATTTGTCATTACGAAAATGTTTTCATTTGCATTAAGAAAGAATATATAAGAAAACATTGAATGGATTAAGGATCTTTTCACTTTAATGTTGATTGGCAAGCCGATTATATGAAGGATGCTTTTGTCATAGTTACTTATGAATTAAGTCTGAGTGATTCAACTTAGAAATACAAAATATAGATATTTGTACTTGCATGACACATCCATTGTATAGGTATGCTTCTACTATTAGATATATAGATTGAAGTGTTATATAGTTTGTACAAATATAATTAAATTATAATACATGTGCAACATGTTTTCAATTAGTAGTTGTGCAAGTAAAACTTCAATCAATTTAGTATGTTACTATTATAAGCAAAATATGATGTATCAAAGAAAAAGTGGTATTGACATTAGAATAGTATGATTAGTACATTGTATCTATATGATACAATAAAGGCTATTAGGAATAAGTACTACAAAATTATCGAACTAACACAAACATTGATCTATTATTTTATAATCATTATTACTTAAGTAGATGATCATTGAAATACCATTCAAGCATGCACAATCCATTGATCACCCATGTATGATGACTATATCAAAGGAACTTTAACTTGTATCTTTGGTCATTCTTTAGATCACTTTGTATAATCTATTCATTCGTACAAGTATAATACCCTAGATGTATATATACCACAATTAGTTAGGGCTTTTTGACAAATAAATTAACAAAATATAAGAGCAAGAGGATGAAATGTTGTGGTGATCTCTTGGGGATCCTTGATATGATCCACTTATAACATCTTTTTATAGCCAAGAGCCATTCATTTTTGTGTGGATAAAAGTTATTACTAGCCAAAATCAAGTTTTTGCATTAATTCTCACTTCCATCTTCTTCGTTGACCAGGTAAGCAATGCTATGTATGCTTGCTCCCTTACATTTAATCTAAGTATTTATAATTAATGTATGCTGCTATGGTTTTTCAGTAGCATTAATTTCCATCCTAAATAAAAGGTCGAGAATGAGGAAACCTATTCCTAAGAAGAATTTGATGATAACTTATTTAGATCAAAATTTGATGTTGAAGCATGTGAACTCAATAAGGATTGTAACCTAAACATCTCATAACTTAAATTTAAGAAGATGATCCAATATTGTTTTATTTTTTTTGGAACAAGTTTATTAAAGGTTCTGTAAATCCTCTATCACTTGAAAACAAGATGATAAAGTATTATTGTAACTTAGAAATTTCAAAAGATTTTAGTGTAACAAAACTTTATTTATATCAGATTGATGTAGAAATAACCAAGGAAGATCTAAAAAACCATTTTAGAATTCTAGCATTTGGACCTTAACAATTAGCCAAACTATGAAGATCTAACATTTGATTAGGAAGAATCCAATAAATTCATATCCAAATCATCAAGTAAGAGTCATATGCAAGATGTAAAATAATTGAATTTGAGGTCTTAGTTCATCACTTCCTTAGATTTAAAGTTACGCCCCAGGAAGGTGGTTATAAATGTATTACACTTTAGAATTCTCTTGCAACTACTATTATTTGAAAGGTAGAAGATTTGATTTAGGTTAGATAATATTTAGATTAATGAAAAAGGTGTTACCCATGAGCAATCCTAATTATAAGAAGAAGATTAACTTGAGCTTTGGGCATTTAATTGTGTTAATAATGACTTATAAGTATAATATTAGGACAGAAGATATGGATTGCATTCCTTAAGTTTTTAAGAATATAGACATGTAGATGATGCACTATTTTTCTTAACCTCATAAAGAAAATGAAGGTGGTACTATGATAGCATGCAAGGAATAATTGGTGATTAAATTGTTTATTACTATACAACCTCCTCCTACTACTACTACAGGGCAACATGAAACACATAAAGTCTTGATTTGTTTTGAGGTGTTCCCATATTGAGGCTTCATTAGTACACCTTCTTTTTAGAGTTGTAGTAGTGGAAGTTGGAAGTGTGACAATTGTGAAGAGCAAATGAAGCAGGATGAAGGAAAAGAGTATTTTTATCACAAGAAGGTTAAATTCTTCTAGAAGATTTTCTTTGAGGGGTTTTTGAATTCATGATCAATTCTTAGAATTCTTTGAATTAATTTGGATTCACTCTTAATTCTTTTTGAATTTCTCTTATATCTTTCTCATTCCTTTAGATAGAGATTGATATAAAATATTTCATTATCAAAGCCTAATATTTTAATTAAAAATGACACATTTTTCCCTTGATGATAATTTGAAAATATTGAGTCACCAACACCTTGCCCAAGTGCAAAAGCCCTCCTTACATGTAGTTGTAGTTGTTGTGCTCAACTAACCTCACGTGCACATGGTAGTACCTAACACACAAGTGGCACATATGGCTCCAATCTCCAATACATATTGATCAAGAGCAATGCACATGATTGAGTCAATGTTGTGCGTGTGTAAAGCTTAAAGTTGGGTACATGTGAATGCAACCTTGCGTGCTTGCTCTCTACATGTAATCCAGGTCATGAGCTTATTGCTTTGTGTAACATTCGATTTTCATCATTTTGTCCCCTCTGTTGATTTTTTTCATTCTTAATTTAATGAGTTTTGAAGTGATCTTCTAATCATAGGTCTCTTCATTTTGAGATTTGAGTCCCATCGAATCTTCTTTAAAAAAATGATGTTTAGTTATCTTCTTTAAGAGTTTGAGACTTTGATTAATTTCATCTTGGAGTTTCTTGGATTTTGTTAACAGTACATGTTTTTAACAAGTATTCATTAGTCTCTTCATTTTGTTAACACCAACAAAGCTTTTTATTAATATATCTCATTTTCATATCAAAAGGAAGTGTTGTTCGTCCTCCTTGAATCAATATCATTGTGCTTATCGATAATAGAAGACATCTTGATCCCACAAGAAGGAATTCCCCAATCTAATTTAATAGATGTTTAGAGGTATCACTTTAAAAATAATCTTATCCATTTAGTCTTTGGAAATGGTAAACTTTACCTTGAATTATTTTTTTATCTATTTCCAAAGAGTGTTTATGAATTTATCCCAAAGAATATGATCTTGGATATGATGTGGTCTTTAAATTTTAATATTTTTATTATACTTTTTTATATAAGATTTTTTATATTTTCAATGTTGATGATAACACTTATAAGTTCTTTCTTCACTTATATTCTGAGTGAAGAGTTATTCTTTTTGTTTCATATCATGTAGTATCTCTTTCGAAGTCTCCATAGGAGATAAATTTTCATCAAATTATTTAAGGGTTTGAAGTATCATTTCAATCTTTGTTGTAATAAGTACTTTGTTCTTAAACATTTCTAGAAAAAGTTCAGTGTTCAATTTCCATCATGTTTCTCAAAAATGTCCTGTCTTCTTATAGTGATCACAATACTTTTAATTTTTATTAATAAAAGAAGTGTTGTTAGTTGTGGCTATAAGAGTATATTTTTTATTTTGTTACCAAGTTTTAGACTTATACTAAGACCTGGTATTTTATCCTTCAAGTTTTGTTCCCTTGTATTCATTCTTCTTCTTTAGAGCCACTAAGAGTATATTAGCTTGTTTCAAAGATTAAATAAGAAAAAAAGATAATTTGATAGTAATAGAATAATATAGATCTATAATATATTTTGATTATATTTATATCTCTTTAATAGGTATTCATAAATGCAAAGTTTGTCATCAAAATTTTGTGATGTTTCTTTCCCTATTTGTTATTGTTAATATCATAGACTATGCCACTTTTTTTACTTTTTTTATGTAACCTATAGGATAAAATTCTTTTTAGGTTAATTACTTAAATTGGCTTCATATCACTATGTAATTATGTCATTTTTTAGGCGAGCATTCCATTAGGCCAATGTATGATTCATCATTTTCAATCGAACATACATCACTTTTTTGATGATGAGTAATCATATTGAGAGAAATATATCTCTAATTGCTCCAATCATGTATTTAATTTCATTGTATCAAGTGTACCATCATAATTTGGTAAATCAAGTGTAGTACCTATCTTGAAAAGTTATTATTAATTTTTGTAAATCAAAAAGTAAGATTGATGTCATTCTCATCTTTATCTCTAACTTTTTAAGATTACTATTTAATATAAAATTCTTTTGATTAAGAGTTTTTTTGACAAAATTTCTTTTGGATTTATTGTAGGAAGGGATTGATATTTTAACACCATCTTCATTAACACTTGCATTTATTAAGTTAATAAAGCTACCTATGCCTCCAAGCTTGTTGCTAAAGTAGTCGATGTAGTCACCTCAACTGGAAAGCTTATTACAGTTTATAATTCCCTTTTACAGCTTGTTCTTCAACTATCTTTTACTTTGCACTTTTCATTAATATCAAATCAAGGTATTTTTATGCCCAAAATAACATGATTTGTCTATAAAGCATTCTAGCCTTGAACCTTTGATAGTACACCTTTTTTGAGTAGTAATAGAAGTTGAAGGTGATAATGGTGACGAGCAAAAGAAGGAAGAAGGAAAAGAGCACTTTGCCACTAAAAGATTAATTTTTTAGAAAGATTCTCTACAAGAGGTTTTTGAATTTATGAAGTTCTAATTCCTAGAATTTTTTTAATTCTTCTTGATTCTTCTGAATTCAATTTGAATTCTTTTGAATTCCTTATACATCATTTGCACCCATTTATGTAATGGTTGAGATACAATATTTAATTAACAAAGCTTATATTTTAATTAAAAATGATGCATTTGCTCATTGACCAAAATTCAAAATTTTTACAAATTTTTAGTTATCCGACATCTTGCTCTCACCCAAAAGCTTTTCTTGTGTGTGGCTCTTATGCACCATCAGCACTGCACATGCATGGTATGTGGAACCTACTAAGTACATGATGCAAATGACATAGGCCCCCAATATGTACCCCATTTTATGGTGGTTAGTATACCTACTAGTCATAGGCGTGGTGCTTGAAGTCGAGTACATGTAGATGACATCACCACGTACATGCAAGTGTAGTGACACTTCCCTTTATTTTTTTTATTTTTTATTTTTTTCTTTTTTTCAAAATTTCTTCTTTGGGTCTAGATCTCATAAGGGTGTGTCCATGCCTCTATAGGAGGCACTTGACCTATGAGTTGCAACGTGCGCTTCGGTATGCCTGTAGCGAATCTTTGTGTTCATTTTAGCTCATGGCCCTACTATTTTGTGCTATGTATTGATTTTTGTTATTTTGTCTCCAATCAAAAGATCTTCTAAACAAATCTCTTCATCTATTGCTAGAGATTTTGCTTCCTATGCATCATATGAAACTAAACAACTAGTCTCAATGATAAATGCATTGGAAAGTCAAATCAATGAATAGTTTAAGAAGCTTGAAGAGAAGTTCTCTAATTTCGAAACTATAATCCAAAGTCAATTTGAAATACTTTTCATATCTATCTCCATTATAATTAGTAAAATTGATACTTTATTGAATTAGACTTGATGAAACACCCTTAAAATAAGAGTTGTAATTACTGCAATTGACTATTTCTACTAGTTGATGTAGTTATGTTTGTCTTATTTGCTGTTTTATACAATTAACTAGTTTTGTGGTTTATCAAGTCATATTGGTTGATGCCTCTCTTATTGCATACCCCTTGATTTATTAAATAAAAAGGGTAGAACATGATGACTATTAGCAACCAAAAAAGTAAGAGAAGTTGTTTTGCATACCCTCAATATTGTGTTAGAAGAAGTAAACAATCATGTAGAGCTCAATGATTTCTTTGTGTACTTAGTTATATTTTTAGGGGGTGATAAATCTTACTTTTATTTGTAATTATTATATTCTTAATTTTATCTAAATGATGCTTTGCTATAATGTTGAACCAAGGGAAATTATTGGATTGTTTAAGTTCTGCTTTTCTAAGTTGATATCCACATGTTGGATGCTTTGCTAAAAGATAGTTCAATGTATGCTTTCCATAATTTTTTATTACTATTGTTATTCTTGCATTGGTTTTATAATCATCAAAGAAGAGATTATTGAATAATGAGTTTGATAATAACAAACCAAAGCATATGTTAACTAACGGTTGGTTGAATTGTGAATTTGCACTAAAACTAGAGAGAGAAGAGAAAGCTTTTAATGGAGCAAGGCACACATACCTCAAAATGGATGGAAAATTGGTGGCTTTGCCCAGGGACTTGGCTCAACTTGCCAATTTGGATCCATTTGGGTTAGCTTAAAATGGTGTAGCTAAATTGTTTGAAGATCCCTCATTTACCAAATTACAAATGGTAGAATTATGAATCCATTCCATTATTCACAAGAGGATAGGATACACTACTCATGCATGCATTCTTGTAAATTACTCTTCTTTTAATTCAATTAGGATTACAACGTATATATCATTCAATATATAACATCATAGATTCAAATATGTTTGGCACTACAATGTTGGAGAATGTTTTTAAAAATAATAAGAGATTATACAAGTTTATGATATGTAAGATCTCTTGAGCATACAAAATTACATGATCTTTAATTTGATTTGATTAAATGATTAATGTTCACATTCACTAATTACAAGTTGTTTCACTATGACTAATCTTTGATTGCACTAGACTGATGGTCATGGCCATGAGTGAACATAGTAGATTGATCATGCTATACAAGATATGTGTTGGTGTATTTATCCTATGTTAATAAACTTTTTGTAACTTATAGTAACGATGAAGCATAAAAGTGACAAATACTTACCACATATTGTACTAGAGTGAAGTGAACAATGTCCATGTCCAAAGGCATGAGTTGAAGAATAATATCCCACATTTAGATGATTTGATTATGTCTTCTCAATATTGTGCCACTAATACCATTTATTTGTGATGTTACGATTCTGTCTTCAAGTGAATAGTTCCCACAAGTGTAAATACTTGGTTGATTGACCTTATCATCTTAGTGTAACGTCTTGGGTGAATGAATAATAATTATTCTTTGTGTTACAATGAAGTGTGATTGTATTATTATATAGGTCCATTCCAATCTATGCATATTGATGAGACAAGAATCACCCATGAACTATTTCTCTTACATATTCCATTCTAGTATGACTATCAATTATATCAACCTTAGCATATCTTCCTTCAAAAAGGATTAGATTTCTTACCTTCCATAATTCCAAGCAAACAAGGTTCAATAGCAATGTGATTATTTTCTCTTTAATAGTTACAATAGCATTATAACTAATGTTAAAGAGTATGCTTATATTAGCAATGCTTATATGAAATGGAAATTGTACCAAGAAGTTTTTCCAAACATAATATGTATTCTCACATATAGAAAAAGCATATCCATTGAATTAATCACTAGCAAATAAGGACATTTCTAAGGTAGTTGAAAGTTGAATCTGTGTAGTATGTTAAGGAAGGGAAGTATGACTTTGTGTAATCTCCATTGAAAGATAGAGATCTTGAGACAAAATCGCTTGTTCTATATCTATCTCTAGAAATCTAGAATGATCA
The DNA here is from genome assembly GCA_023846275.1 of Vanilla planifolia. Lineage (NCBI taxonomy): Eukaryota > Viridiplantae > Streptophyta > Magnoliopsida > Asparagales > Orchidaceae > Vanilla > Vanilla planifolia. The sequence goes on from CM043868.1 coordinate 6,764,759, forward strand.
CTTTCTTTCTTATAAAGTTTCATGTCGATTCGATAGTGAATTAACTGCTTGTGATTAAGGACCAATAGTTGAAATAATCTAAACCCACTCTTACCATGTTTACCTCCACTATGGATCCCACATGTAATATATACTTCCACATTTTCAATATACCCTACTTATTATTTTTTGAATTGTATTTAATATGACTAAATTTAGTCTATAAAGATTTTTTATTTTTTAAATTTTAAAAAAACTTGTAGTTGAAAGCTTCATCGAATCATCAAAAGTTTTAATACTAAAACCATCTTCATCAATAGGATAACAAAGTTTATTCCAATTGCTCCATCTTCATTTATGACCTAGTTTTGTGTCACCCCATAAAATCTATTTAGTATTCTTTCTAAGGTTATGAAGAATTGTTTGGGAGGATTCATAACCTAAGATTGGGAGGGTTATCAAAGTGAAAGCATTCTTTATGAGGGTTAATTTGTCCACTTTTAAGAGTAGTTGATGCTTCTATTTGACAATTTTTTTAGAGAGCTATTCAAGGTTAGCCTATGGATAGAATTTTGAGAAAATAAATTAATGTTTTTTGTCATTAATAAAAAACCACAATGCTCTAGACACTTTTGAGTAAAATGGAAGTTCACAACAATATTTCCATAATAGAAATTGGATGTTTATGCAATTCTTTTACCAAAATAGTTTTTCTTCAAATAGGATTGGATTTCTTACCTTCCATAATTCCAAGCAAACAAAGTTCGATATCAATGTGATTATTTTCTCTTTAATAGTTTCAATAGTACTATAGTTCCACCAATGTTAAAGAGTGTGCTTAATATATTAGGAATGCTAATATAGAATGGAAATTACACTAGAAAGTTTCTCCAAAGCTAATATGTAGTCTCACATCTAGAAAAAGCATGGTCCATTGAATCAATCACTAGCAAATAAGGGCATTTCTAAGATAGTTGAAAGTCGAATTTACATTGTATGTTGAGGAAGGGAAGTATGACTTTGAGTAATCTCCAATAAAAGATGGAGATCTTAAGAGAGATTTGCTTATTCTATATCTACCTCATGGAATCCATAATGGTCTTTTTGTTTCTTATTAGGTTTCATGTTGATTCAATAGTGAGTTGATTGCTTGTGGATAAAGACCAACAGTTGAAATGATCCAAATCTACTCTTACCATGTGCACCTCCACTATGCATCCCACATATAACATATGCTTCCACGTTTTCAAAATACACCACTCATTATGTTTTGAATTGTACTTAATATGCATAAATTTGGATGATAAATAATTTCTATTTCTTAATTTTTTAAAAAAGTTGTAGTTGAAAGCTTCATTAACATCATCAAAAGTTTTAATACTAAGACCAACTTCATCAATATGATAACATATTTTATTTCAATTGCTCCATCTCCATTTATGTCTTAGTTTTGTGTCACTCTATAAAAATCCATTTAGTATTCTTTTTATGGTTATGAAAAACTGTTTGGGATGATTCATCACCATAAAAGTGTGGAGGGACATCGAAGGGAGAACATGCTATATGAGAGTTAATCTATCCACTTTTAAGAGTAATTTATGCTTCCAACTAGGAATTTTTTTGGCTATATTTTCTAAAATTGGTTGAAATAATAAGAATTTATTCTTCCATTTAGACAAATTACAATTGAGATAGGTTAATGGGGACTTCTATTATTTCAATCCCCACTTTTGGAGAGCTATTCGTGGTGAGTTGATGGATAGAGATTTAAGCAAAGAAATAAACATTTTTTTATCATTAACAAGAAACCATGATTCCCTTTTAAATAACTTAATCAAATTTTTGATATGGTGAATTGATTTCTTTTCCTACTAATAAATTATGATTATGTCATCCACAATGCAAAGATGTGCAATATTAAAACAACTTTACAGAAGAGCTAAGGGATCGATTTGGCCTTGTAATTGCAACTAATTAAGCCCTCAACTAAAACATTCTATTGCCAATATGAACAATAATGTGGATAATTGGTTTCCTTGCTTCGTGCCTCTAAACTCCTAAAAAATACTTGGAAACCACCTTTAATGATGATTAAGAACTAGTTGTAATAAATGATGATCATAATAGGGAGGATAGTCTATTAATCAATTCATAATTGTAGCAATAGGTTAAGTAGCATTGCTACACTCATTTTTCTTTTAAAAGTCTCAGGTGTAATAAAAAAATTCTAAATGTTCACAATATTTAATGTACTTATTTGTAGACAACTATACCAAAATTCTATTATGATAACAATCTAAAAAATTATCATCCACTAATCAAACACATAAAGTCAAATATCTAATGATAATCTACCATATGCCTAAAATCCATTCAAAATTAGCATAATAAATAAATTCCAAAGTTTAAAAAAGAAGAACATAACTAAGAAACTACCAAGTCTAAATATAATTATCCAAAATCATCTCATGTCTATTAATAATATAACTGAGAATCATATAAAATAATAACCCTACTATAATTATTGATAAAATGCAAGAAGATGTGTCATCTAACTAATACACTAACTCTATTAATTTTAAGCCTAGATTCTATATATCTCTGAGTTCCCTAATCTTACAAAAAAAAATATGAAGGGTGAGCCTAAAGCTCAATATAAAATCTTTGAGTCATATTATAAAATTAACAAGAAATAGTCAAGAAATATCTATATAATCACAGAGTAAAACATGTAAATAAGCAACATCAAATTTTAACTCTCATAAGTATATTAAAATGAACCAATTAAGTTAATATAAAATCTTATGATATGACCAACTAGATTCTCAATGTTCATTTGTTAATCAAATACACTTTCTAATCTAAGAAAATTATGACAAGACCTAGTACTCTTATCATAATAAGTAGTCTTGCATTTTTCAAGAAAATGTAGATCATAATGGCCAATGCCATTAAGTTTTAAGAGTCCTCAACAAGCATATGTACTCCTACTATAATGATAACTCAACATTTGTTTCTTTTGAAACTGAATATTTAATTATTCTCTTCTATGATTATTTATACATTGACTTTCAACTAACCAACCTTAGAGATTCTTACCATATAATTTGTCAGTTCTTCTATAATCTTAACCAAATACATGTAATTATTACCATTAAGCCATGGGAGTGGAGCGACTAACTCACCCGTCTCCTAGGTGAGTGTTACGATAAAGGTATCATAACATCTAGTATTTAAATAATCAAATCATCCATGACTCATAGCATCTTATCAACACTAATATATTGCTACTTAACATTACTTAGATTTACTTAATTTGAATCTAATGTGTATGGAGTTTTTAATTTAACCAACAACCTAGTAAGTCAAAGATTTCTCTTAATCTTAAATCTATTATTTAGCATTCTCCATGCCCTAATTATGATAATATAGGATTTCAATCCTAAGTCTTATTTCAATTATTTAGGTTTAGCATAACTTAGATATCTTAGGACTTCCATCAACCCTAATTCAGTTATTTAGAATATCTTAGCTAATTTTTTTATATTTAATTTTACCATGATTTCATCTAAGATCTTACTTATTTATACTATTTTTAGTGTTCGCATAGTCTTTTCTTTCACCCTTAAGTTTCATGTATAGATGACTATCATTACAACTAAGTTTGTGTTCTCATAAGTTTTGTCATTGACCATAATGCCTCAAAGAAACCCTGAGTCATAACACCCAAATTAAGACATCTTTGGGGAAATCTCATGTTTCTCAAATCTTGATCTACAATGTCATTAGATGACTTAGAAGCCTAATTAAGGTCACTCATGATCTTACTTAAAGAACTTAACAAAATGATTTAACCAATATTTATACCTTTTTAGTTTCTTGGCTAAATCTAGCACATCCCTCAAGTATTGTTCCAAGCTCTCCTATCTCTTCCCAAGGTCTTGGCTTAGATCTTTAGTATCAAAATCTTAATTTATAATGTGTATAAAGGCTCACCAAATGGTATTACCTTAGTCTAACTCTAAGATCTTCTATTATGGGTTCCTTCTTATGATTTATTCTTAATGTTTTAAGCCTAAATCTAAGTTAGGAATACATTAAATAATCTTATTTAAGCATCTTATGTTTTCTTTTTAAACCATATTAAGAATTAACTAGAAGACCTTAATGTCTATCATTAGCTTTTACACTACTAACTGTATCAAAATCTTTTTTAGGCAATTATATTCTTAATAAACCTAACCTTCTTTTAAGACATCAAATCAAGCCCTTCCAAGTTTACCAAGAAGAAACCAAGGGTTATGTACACCTTAAAAGCCATTGAGGTTCTATTAAAGTTGAACATATGCCTCCCATGACTCATCAAATCCGTAGCTCAATGATTCCTAAGAATTATTAAGGAAAATTGATACTTGGAGAAAATTTTTTTAGGGGTTTTCATGTCATAAGTAAGAGGTGTTTTCCATCAAAAATGAATATTCTAAGTCCAGATTTCACTTAAATCAATACACAAAGCTAATAATGTAATCATATAATCATGGTATTTAATGGGTTTTTTATTAGTATTTATCAAGAAAAGTGACAAACAATCTTATCTTTGCTCACAAAAATTCTCTTAAGTTTAATATTCAAAAATACTAGTTAGTCATGCCACCATATTTTCATATAAGTTTATTCGCATTCATAGGTTTGACATTAAGATAGTTTTTTGCATGGGTCTTTTAATAAGTTTTTATAAAAAAGTATTGTCAAAAAATTATTACATGCTAGTTACAACTACCCTTAGTCATGGTAAAGCATATTCTTTTCCCTTTTTATATGGAAATTTTATCGAATAGAATCACATTCATTTTTCAAAGGATTCTATAAACAATTTAACAAGATAATCCATTTTTTTCATTTCTTAGATCTTACCTAAATTTAGTATAGAATATCAAGGATCATCCTACATTATAATTCGAGTAGAAGACTTCACCAAAGGTAAGCTCTTTTTTCTCCAACTTTTGAGATCTTACTCATGATGTGACTCCTTCCTCTATTACCTAATAATTTTCCTCGCAATCCTCTATGGCTAGTTTTTTTTATAAAACCTAGCCAAACTTCAAATAATCATTATATAGCTTCAATTAAGCAGTCCTAAATCAAGGGAATATATTAACAAACCAACCCTTTTCCAACATTTAGATTTAGAGCATTGCAATTTCAATGATTGTGAACAAAACAAGTTAATTATGAAACCATGGTTTATTCATCATCTTTTTGTATCATATTATTATGATAAGCTCATCATACATACCTTTAGATAGATCCTCTTACACTGAATAATAATTTATGAAGATCAACTTATATGATCATATGATCATACTAATACAATATACTCTTAATTAATCATATTTGTATGACCATGGTATACTTTGTATTATGTGCTGCAATTTATTCCTTAATTTCTTTATGTCTTGCTTGAAAATCTTGTGCAAAAGTAAAAGTTGAATTATAAACTATGTGTATGAGTATGCCAAAAAAGTCAACAAGACATTTTGGATCATAACCAAATATAAGTTAAAATGGTGTTTATTTAGTTGTTTTAGGACAATGCTATTATGCATAAATTTTTATTTAATATGCACAAATCTCAAGTTCCTAAATTCTTTTCAATTAGTTATCTTAGGAGATTTCTTAACATATGATTAACAATTTTTATTTGTCCATCATTTGCTGATGGAAGATTGAAAAGAGATGATCTAAATAATTTTTGAAGTATTTTTTAGAAATAAGAGAGAAACGTAACATCATGATCAAAGAAAATAGTTAAAGGCAAGCCATGTAAGTGAACTATATCTCTAAAGAAAATGTTTGCAATATATGAGTCATCTTTTGTTTTTGAACGTGGTATGAAGTGTGTCATTTTTTAAAAACATTCTTCAACTATTATTATGCTATCATGATGTCATGGCATTTTTTATAAGCCTAAAATAAAATCAATGGAGAGGCCTTCCCAAGTTTAGAAAGGAATAAAACAGCCAATAAATCATCATACTTTTTATTTAGTATTTTTGGCTAGCTTACATGCATAGTATTGAAAAATAATTTGATTGACATCTCATTTAATGGGTGATCAATAGAATTGAGATTCAACTAGGTGAATAGTTTTGTCTTATCTTATGTGTTATGTGATTCCTCTAGAATTTTATCCTATAATTAACATATCTCTTTTGGAAAGCATAATATTTGCACCTAAATAAATAATCATTGATAGGCGTGCAACTATTACGAATTGTGGTGGGTTTGTCTTTTTGTTATTATAGATATTGTTGACGTCCTTAAAACTTAGGTAATCATCCTTAATCCTAGGAAGTGGTTGTTATTGTTATTCTAGAAAGTGCATCAACAAATTTGTTATATTTTCCTTTTTTATGTTTGAAAAAAAAGAATAATCTTGTAAGTATTTAATCTACATTACAAGTCTATTATTCAACTACCTTTCTATATTGATATATTTTAAAGCATAATGATCTATATTTAAAATAACTTTATTATGTAATAAATAATGTCTCTAATATTTTATTGATTATATTATTAAAAAAAATTCTCCATTATATGTAGAATATCATGGTCTAGTGATATTTATTATTTCAATAAGTTAAGCAACTGGGTGATTATGTTTGTAAAGTACACCACCAATTTGAATCCTAGAAGCATCACATGAAACCTTAAAGACTCTATGAAAATTTGATAAACACAAAATAAGAGTTGATGTTATGAGTAGTTGGATTTGATCGAAAGCCTTTTGTGCACTAACACCTCATACAAATTTAACATTCCTTAAAGCATAAATAATTTGAGCTATTATTATGCTAAACTTTCTTATGAATGTTCTATAAAATGATTTAAGGCCATGAAAACTTCTAATTTTAGTAATATTCTTTTGGTTTGGCCAATCAAAAATGGCTTTAATTTTTAGTGGGTAAGGTTAGAGGCAAATAGATGATACTATGAATCTTAAGAAATTAACTTTCCTTTGCATGAAAGAGCACTTATTTTGGTTTATATGTAGTTTTTTATTTCTAAGCTTCTCCAAAACAAGTTTTAAGTGTTCTAGTTGGAATGTCTCATTAAAGCTAAACATTAAAATATCATCAAAATATGTAAGTAAGAATTTTCTAATGAATATTTGTGAAGAATATTTGTTAAAGACTTGAATATACTTGGTGCATTTGAGAGGTTGAAAGGCATCCTTAGCCAAAAGTTTTAAAAATAGTTTTTCATTTATCATCATGATGAATCCTAATTTGATGATAATTATATGAAGGTCTATTATTTAGAAGACATTTGAACCTAAAATAAGATTTAATAAAATATCTAGTCGTGGGATTAAAAATTGATATTTTGACATAATTATTTTAATGGATTTACCATTGATACACATACACCACAAGCCATCCTTTTGGGAGTTAAAAAGTGCAAGAATTACATGTGAGCTAAGGATTTCTTGTAAGAAACCTTTTAGAGGTTATTCATTAACTTTTTTTTAGATTGGCATGCTCAATAAGATTCATTCAATAATTAGAAATATTGGATTATTGAGATCCAAATATTAGGTCAATGGCATATTAGATGTCTCACATAGTAGGTAGCTCATTAGAAGATCCTTAGGAGTAATGTCACTAAATTGTGTAGCCTATATTTTGAGTTGGATCTTATGGATTGTTGGTATGTTTATGGGTTTTAAGGATAGTAGTTTAATAGTTTTAGTATTAAATTTAAATACATATATATTCTCTCCACCATAATGAATAATAATCATGTCATAAAGCTGTAGCCTTCCAGATAAGATATGCATTATGTCAATAGGAGACATCACACCACTTATTATCATTATAACTACCCATTTCTAAGAAACAAGGTAACTAGATGTCACAAGCAAGAAGGTTTTGTTAACTTAACTCACATGGAAGGGATTCGAAAAAGGTTCAACCTTGAGATTGGCCATAACTAAAGTATGTATATAAATGACATTCAAAGTACTACCATCATCTATGACTAATTTACAACCCTTTTCGTATGTTAAAAACATGCTCAAGATGTTCTCCCTCTTCTAATCCTCTACATTAGTTTTAGACACTAATAGGCAACTTATGATTCATAATTGTCCATCATCATCTACCCTAAGTTTTTTGTCAAATAAAATATGATGTTCATCCTAAACTTCTTCTAGTTTTAATTCAAGGTAGTCATCATCTTATATATATAAGATTTGTGCTCAACATTAGTAAACAAGTTTTTTAAATTTGAAGTAAACTATCTTTGAATGTTTTTTAGAATATTCAATATAACCTTTTAAGGGGTAAGATGTTGTGATTTTGGTGTCATAAGAGTTTTAGTATTTTGCACTAAATTTGGGATTTATGTTCTACAACAAGATGTATGGAGAAGTATGAGATTTAATTTTATTAGTAGAGTATATAAGCTTTTTTGTGCCTTTGTATTATTTGAGAGAGGTAAAAAAATCTTTGAGTTTTTAAGTCATGAAGTTTACCTCTATCTAATTTATGTGCATAATAAACTGATGAATTTACTACTTGCTAATCATTATAACTATATTTTGTCTTACCAATTGAATCCTTAAATTGATTCAAGTAATCACTTATGTTTAAAAATCGTTAATGTAAGGTCAATGGATTGATCATGAAAATTCTTATTGTCATGCCTTAAGCAATATTTTGTTCTTGACATCTATTTCATTTTTAGCTAGCTCATTACTCTTCTAACCATTCATTCTTCTTTTGGATGAATGTTGAATCAATAAATTTTTTCTTGACCAATAAGCTTCATTTTGGTTTTGCAAAACTAACATTTTGACATTTTTCCATCTTGTATCAATAGAATTTTTCATATATTTGATTAAACCAATCTTGGAATTTATTTTTAGTTATAGATCCCATCAAAAGTTAGTGCTTCTATATTAACTTTTTTGTGAAATTCTAAGTTACAATCTTTATAATGTGATTTATCATCATGGTCCCTATTAAGCATAAACCCACAATATTCTCTATTAACATCCCCATTATATGAAATAACATGGTGTAGTCTTATAGGGGTACTTGGATGCATTTGTGAGGTTTATACTAGAGTGACAAGTTGGGTAATCATTGAAGAAATTTTATAAATGTTTTTTAATTCAAGACTTTTCTAACTATTCAATGTTAAGATTTATAACTTTTTCTAAATAATCTAATTGGTTAATTGTTGCAAATTTAAGAGGCATTATGCAATATAGAAAGTAAAAAAGTGATCGTACGATTTATAAGAATCTGAATATATCTAATGTAAGAAGGGATTATGGAGTTCAAAGGCTACTTGGTTAAAAGTATACTTGTGGAATAATTGCAAAGTTGATTTAAGAAAACTTATAAGAGAGCTCTAAGCCTCTTATTACATTGGTATCATAGTGTATATTGACTTTAGTAATTAGATCTATTTTGATAAGAGTTTTGTATATTTTTGGGTTTTTAGGACTGAAAGATACTAGATTGATGATTAGTTCTAGGCCATTGATCCATGTAATACATCATTGCATCACCTCCTTATAAGTTTGTTAACATTTAATGCTTATAAACTTTATTTATTTAATTTGGTTGATGTAACTTATCATCTTCCATGGACTGGCCTCTCAACCTTCCACTATTTGAAGTATAGCCTTGCAGTCTAATTTCATAATGATGTTTAAGACACCCAGATGTTTACAATGTTATAGCCCCAACATTACCATTCTTTTTTGCTTCAATATTTATCTTGTAGCCCACAGATGTAGAGAAGACTATGATTGCTATACTTACATAATCATGAATAATCTCACCACAACTTATAGGCTGAAGGCTGTCATAAGCTAGCCTATCAACATTCAATTTCATGAGGTAGTAATGTTTGATTGTTATCAGGGGTTAGAGAGGGGGGTGTAGGCGTTGAGTTAAGCAATGTGTCAATATACTTCTTAAGCATTGCCATTAATAGTTGTTGAAAGAGTTGTGTAGCTATCTCTATAATTTTACTTTCCTTCACTATCTAGTTATCGAAATGATCTTTGATTCTTTGTATTTTTAACTTTCTTTGTTTATCCTTTACAATCACATGGAAGATTTTAGCTTTCCTATCTCTTTTTGTAAGCCATCTAGTACTTACATTCAAGGGTAAATATTTTTCTTCTATTTTAATAATTGTAAGTAAATGATCTTGTGCTTTTAGTAAATCCAATCAATATGTCTTAGTCTTTATTAATTTGAATTGTTTCTTTTTCTCCCTATCTTACCCTTCAACTGACCATACTATTCAAATATGCTACCAAATTTCTTCTTTTTCCAATACTTAAGAAAGCTTTAGAGGAATTTAATTTTGTATTCCAATGTCAAAACCCACCATTAGAAGAGTTCTACTTTACTTTGTTGTAGATAAAATGTCATTACTATAAGTCTACATGTTATAAAACTTTAATTGTTTAAGGGTCAAGATTGAATATGATAGAATGTTAAGAAGTAGAGGAGCATGATTAGATAGGGTTATGTTGAGATGTTGAATGGCAATTGAAGGTAGTGCATTTAACGATTACTAATTCATAAGAATATGGTCTGACCTTTGTCTACCAATTTACCTTTACACATCCTAGACTAAGTGAAGCTACAATCAAAGAAGGGAGCTCTTTCAGAATGACGTAATCAATACAACTTGTAAACTTTATGATAGGATCGATCTTTGGGCTAGAATGGCCTTTATACTCTTCAAGTGGGACAGTAACATTAAAGTCACAACCAATTAAGGAAGATCAATGGTCTCAACCATATCTCTAAGTCATTCCAAAGACTTCTCCTGTCAGTAAATACGTATGTCCTATAAACAAAGGCACAACACACTTGAGTACTCCAATCTTTATGTTTGATAACCATATGCATGAATTGTTCTTCATTCTTAATATCTTGACAAGAAAATTCCTATTTTCATAACACCCTAGTTTTTTTCGATGAGTTATATTCAAAGAAGTTAAAATTGAGTTTCATTTTAAGAATTTCTAACTATTTTCTACTTTCCATAGGTTTTAGCTAGGCAATAATAGATATTTTATGGAGATTATAAGAGATTTAAGGCAACTACTTCTTTACCCACAAGCCCCTGATGTTCCAAATAAGAAGAATATTCATTGTTGTTTGAGCTTACCATAATTTTAATGGCCAAATAGCTTTTTTTGTTACTTTGGGATTTCTTATTTTGTCTATGTCTTTTTCTTTTATTTTTTTGTTAGAGACTAATGTGAATTCATCTTAGTATAGCTAAAAGATATCAGATGTGAGAGCTCTTTCATATAAGTCCTTAATGAAATTTTTAAATGGTTGAATGTCATTTTTTTGCATTGAAGGTGTTATCTTAAATATGATTTTGATTGATATTCCTTGTTGTCTTTAAGTTGTTCTTTACTTTGAGCTAAGCAGTTATCTAAAAATTTTAGAGTGGTGTGGTTATGTTCTAGTTTTATTTTAAGTGAGTTATAGAGAGTGCCTATGTTATTGTTGTCCTATGTTATAGTTTCCTATTACATGAGAGTGATAGGACAGATAAGTTGGATCCTATCATACTCAATATCTGTAGATTGCACTTTTAACTCGTCTATGTTGGCTTGAATATGAGATGTCTATCAAGCCTCTTTATTTGTGAGAATTTGTGAGGGGTTTCTTATAGCTGGAACCTTTTACATGAACATCTCACTTGGCATCACATTGGCTACTTTGTTATGATTATTTTGTTTGCATTATTGTAAAGAATGTCCTTGTTTCTTACATCCAATGCAATAACTAGGCAAGTTGTCATACATCCCTTTTTGCTAAAAGTTGTTATTACATGTTTTGTTGAAATTTTGAACTAAGGGGGTAGCACTTTCACCAAATCTACTTGAACTCACACTCTAGCTACATCCGATGTGGTTAAGTTTATCATTGCAACATATAATGTTAATGGGGCACTTGTTGCCTAGCTAATTGTGTAATGAGCTCAATTAAACAAATGAATGAGGAGTTGCTTTAGAGAAATTCAAAGCAAGGCTTGAGATGGCTTTCAGTTTAGTTGAGAATCGTGATGCCATATAAGTACCCTCTTTTAATTGAAGAAAATCGATAAAAAGAGTTCTAAAATTATTATTTTTACAACTTACCATGCCTAGCCATCTTATAAGAGAAATACCTACAAATTCCGTTGGGCTGTTAAAGTTTGACAAAAAAATGTATTACACTAATCATACACGCGCTAACTTAATTTTAATATCAGAGTTGTAAGCCCTGCCCTTTTTTTCATTAAAACATGATTCACTTCTGTATCATTTTGTCATCAAGTAAGTGTGTTTAAAGTACTCTAATCCAATTTCACTTGAACTTAGCCCAAATCAACAAAGTCTCAATCAATTAGAATGATCTAATTATAGCCAGTTACTTGAACAATCCCAAGTTGATCCTAACTCAATTAAGTAAAGATAATAATAAAAAATGAGCATACAACAAGATAGGTTAATTTGCTATAATTTAATATTTTTTTATTTAGTTGTTTTAGTTTGGTTAAATGTGTAGTATTCAAAAATAATACAATTGACATCTCATTTGATAGATGGCCAATAAAATCAAGATTTAACAAAGCGTAGCAATTTTATTTCATCCTTTGTGTCCCGTGATTCCTCAAATTGTAATCTTATAATTAATAGATCTCTAACTAATGTGTTTGGGAAGCATAGTTGTTTGCACCTAAATAAATGTTCATTAATTGTGGTGTAATTATAAATAGTGTGGAATTGTCTTTTTGCTTATTATAGATATTATTAAAGTCCTTACAAACTAGCTAATCATCATAAATCTAATCAAATCCAAGGAATTTTGATTCTAAGGAAGTGATCATTATTATTATTCCAAAAAGTGCACCAACAAGTTTGTTATCTTTTTTTATGTTTTAGAAAAAAGAATAATATTTTAAGTATTTAATTCTCTTTGCATGTTTATGATTTAATTACCTTTCTATATTGATATATTTTAAAGCATAGTTGTCTGTATTCAAAATAAATTCATTATGGAATATATAATTTATCTAATGTTTTATTAATTATATGATTGCAAAAATTCTCCATTATATTCATAGAATATCATTGTCTAGTGACATTTACTTTTCAATAAGAAAAGCAACTAAGTGATTGCCTTGGCTAGGTATACCACCAATTTGAATCTTAGATCACATGAGACCTCAAAGACTTTATGAAACTTTGGTAAACATAGATTAAGGGTTGATGTTATAAGTATTTTGATTTTATTGAAAGACTTTTGTGCACCAACAACCCATACAAATTTAAAATTCTTTAATGCTTAAATAATTAAAGCAATTATTGTGCTAATATTTTTTATGAATGTTCTATAAAATATTGCAAGGGCATGAAAACTTCTAATTTTAGTTATGGTCTTTGGGTTTCTCCAATCAAAAATGGCTTTAAAGTTTTATGGTTAAATTTAAAGGCTAATAAATGATAGTATAAATTTCAAGAATTTACCCTTTTTTTGTATGAAGGAGCACTTCTTTAGGTTTATGTATAGTTTTTTTTGTCCTAGTTTCTTTAAAATAAGTTTAAGGTGTTCTAGATGGGATGTCTCATTAAAGCTAAAGATTAAGATGTCATAAAAATACACAAATACAAATTTTCCAATGAACGTTTGAGAACAATGTTTGTCAAACACTTGAATGTACTTGGTGCATTCAAGAGGTTGAAAGGCATCAATAGGAACTTATAAAAACCATCAAGAGTTTTAAAAATAGTGTTTTATTCATCATTATGATGAATTCTAAATTGATGATAATTACTATGACGGTTTGTTATTAAGAAGACATTTGAGCTAGAAATAAGATTTGATAGATCATCTAGTCATGGGATTAAAAATTTATATTTTGTCATAATTTTGTAAATGGATCAACTATTGATACATATACACAATGAGTTGTCCTTTTTAGCAGTAAAAAAGTGAAAAAACTACTTGTAGGCTAAGGATTTCTTCTAAGAAACCTTTTGGAGGTAGTTCATCAACTTATTTTTTTTTTAGTTTGACATACTCAATGGGATTCATTTGATAATGAGAAATAATGGGTTACTAAGATCAAGATATTAAGACAATGGTATGTTAGATGTCTCATATAGGAGATAGCTCATTAAGAAGCTCCTTTAGAGTAATATCACTAAATTAAGATAGAAGGTTAAGTATCAATGATAGATGGGATGTCTTAATATTTATATTATCTTCTTTATTATGAATGACATAGAATGACGTTGGATCAACCAATTTAATACATAAGCTCTTAAAAATTAGTTGATTAAGTCATTATAGGTTTAGGAATAATCATCTCTCAAGATAATTAATTTGTTCTTAGCAACTTTGTGTTAAGGTTATGTAGCTTGTATTTTTAGTTGGGTCTTACAGATTGTGGTTATGTTTATTGATTTTAAGGGCAATAGTTTCATCGTTTTAACATAAAATTTAAATACATATATATTCTCTAAATCATGATGAATGACATTCATGTCATAAATCTTTAATCCTCTAAGATATGTGTTATGTGTATGAGAAGGACATCACACAACACATTGTCTTCATAACTACCCAATTTTTAAAAAGCAAGTTAACTAGATGTCACAACTAAGAAGGTTATGTTGGCATAATTCACATGGAAGGGATTAAGAAAGGTTCATATTTGAGGTTAGCCATAGTTAAAGTATATGTAGAAATGGTATTCAAAGCACTTCCATCATCTATGACTGATTTACAACTCTTTTCATTTTGTGTAAAAAACATGTTAAATATGTTCTTCCTCGTCTAATCCTTTATGCTAGGCTTAGACACTAAAAGATAACTTATGACTCCTAAGAGTCTTTCATGATCTACTTATAGTTCTTTATCAAATAAAATATTATCTTCATCCTAAAGTACTTATAGTTTTAATTTAAGGTAGTCATCATCTTCTATGTATAAGATTTGTGCTCAACATTAGTAAACAAGTTTAAGATATTTAAAGTAAACTATGCCTTTGCCTTTTCATTTAGAGTATTTGAGTTAACCTTATACAGGTTAAGATGTGATTTTGTGTTATAAGAGTTTTGGTATGTTACACTAGATTTAGGATTTATTTTATGTAAGATGTATAGAGATGTATGAGATTTAATCTTGTTTCATAGAGTATGTAAGACTTTTATTCCTTTGTACTACTTAGAAGCAGTAAAACTTTTTTAAGAGTTTGTGAGTCATGAAACCTTACCTCTTGACTAATTTATGTGTGTAATCATATGATGAATTTAATTACTAGTAACTAATCATTATAACTATATTTTGTAGTAGTAACTAAATCCTTTAATTGATTCAATTATGAAATCACATTTAAAAATCCCTAATGTAAGATCAATGGATTGACCATTAAATTTCTAATCTTGGTGCCTTGAGCAATATTTTGTTCTTGACATCTCTTTCATTTTTAGCCAACTCTTCTCTCTTTTGCCTATTCATTCTTCTTTTTCATGAATGTTCAATTAATAAATTTTTGCAATACTAATAAGCTTCATTTTTTGCTAAATTAACTCTTCAATAGTTTTTCATCTTGTACCAATTGAATGAGTCATCTATTTGATTAAGCCAATCTTAGTATTTGTTTAGGTTATGGATCCCATCAAAAGTTAGTGAAATTCTAAGTTACAATCTATGTAGTGTGATTTATCATCATGGCTTCTCTTAAGCATATAACCTTAATATTCTATATTAGCATTCCCATTATATAAAGTAGCATAGTGTGGTCTAGTAGGGGTACTTGAATGCATTTGTAAGGCTTGTATTTGAGTGAAAAGTTGGGTAATCATTGAAGAAATTTTATAAAAGTTTTTAATTTAAAAATTTTTCAATTGTTTAATCTTAAGGTTTGCAATTTATTCTAAATAATCTAATTGGTTAATTGTTGTAAATTTGGAAGGCATTATGTAATGTTAAAAGTAAAAAAGCAAATGTATGATTTATAAGAATCTGAAGATGTGCAATGTAAGAAGGGATTATGGATTTCAAAGGCTACTTGGTTATAGGCATACTTGTTGAATTATTGAAAAGTGGGATTAGTGGGACTTCTAAGAGATTTCTAACTCTATTATTGTATTGGTATCATAGCATATATTGACCTAAGATAATTCCATCTAGTTTGATATGAGTTTTGCATTGTTTTTGGATTTTTTATGAGTCAAGGATACTAGATTGATGTCTAGTTCTAGCCAATTGATCTAAGTATACAAACCAATTGATCCAAGTAATACATCATTGCATTACCTTTCGTATAAATGTGTTAAATTAGAATGCTTATAAATTTCATCTATTTAATTTGGTTGATGTAACATAGCATCTTCCATGGAGTAGCCTCTCTATCTTGTAATCCAATTCAATAATGATGTTTAAGTCACCCAGGTCTTTGCATTGATGTAGCTGTTACATTACTATTGTTTTTGCTTCAATATTTGTCTTGTAGCCCACAAATATAGAGAAGGTATTCATTACTCTACTTACATAATCACAAATAATCCCCACCATAATTTATAGGCCCATGGTAGGCACGAGTTGGCCCAACAACATTCAATTTCAAATGGTCGTAACATTTTCTTATTCTCAAGAGTTAGAAGGTGGAGTAGGTGTTGAGTTAAGCAATGTATCAACATATTTTTTGTACATATTCATTAATAGTTGTTTAAAGTTTTGTGTAGTTATCTCTAAAATTTTGTTTTCTTTCTCTATCCAGTTATTAAAAGGATATTTGATTCTTTGTATTTTTAACTTTCTTTATTTATCCTTCATAATCGCATGGAAAAATTTTACTTTCCTATCTCCTTTCATAAGCCATTTGACACTTACTTTCATGAGACAGAATTCCTCTTCTATTTTAGCAATTGCAAGTAAATGATCTTGTGCTTTTAGTAAATCCAATCAGGAGGTCTTAATCTTTATTAATTTGAATTATTTCTTTTTCTCTTTGGCTTGCTTATTTTGTCTATTTTTTTTCTTTTTTTTCTTATTTTTTTGTTTGAGACTAACGTGACTTCATCTTGTTCCACCTAAAAGATGTCGAATGTTAGTGCTCTTTCATATAAGTCTTTGTTGAAATTTTTAGATGGTTGAATGTCAGTTTTCTGCATTGAAGGTGTTATCTTAAATATGAGTTTGATTGATATTTCTTCTTATCTTCAAATTGTTCTTTACTTTGAGCTAAGTAGTTAACTAAAAAGTTTAGAGTGGTGTGGCTATGTTCTAGTGCATGAATTTTCTTTTAAGTGAGTTAGAGGGAGTGTCTATGTTATTGTTGTCATATGTTATAGTTGCCTGCTACATGAGAATGATAGGGCTGATAAGTTGGATCCTATCATACTCAATAACAGTAGATTATACAGTTAACTTATCTATGTTTCCTTGAATATGAGGTGTCTATCAATTCTTTTTATTTGTGAGTATTTGTGAGGAGTTCATTATAGTAGGTACCTTTTGCATGGACCTCTCATTTGGAATCACATTGGCTACTTTGCTATGTGGATTTTGTTTGCACTATTATAAGGAATACCCTTTTTTCTACATCCCATGCGATAACTAGGCAAGTTGTTGTACGTCCCTTTTTGCCAAAAGCTATTATCACAAGTTTTTTTTTTAAATAATGAATTGAGTGTGTAGTTTTTTCACAAAATCTACCTTACCACACTCTAGCTACATCTGATCTTGTTTACCATAGCGGCATATAATTTTAATGAGGCACTTGTTGTCGAGGTAATTGTGTAGTAAGCTTACATGTTAAACAAATGAATACGGAGACGTTGTAGAGAAATCCAAACCAGGCATGAGATGACTTTGAGTTTAGTTAAGAATCGTGATGTCATCCATATAAGTATTTTCCTTTGAAATTTGTTGAGTTTCGATATATGATGCATCTAGCACCTAAAGTAGTAGGTTCAAGGAAAAAAATGATAATGTGTCTATTGTCTAAAACTCTCACCTAAAATGCACCTCTAAAACCAACTTCTTTACACCATACAAATATTCTCCATGCTAGATGGAGCATGGGAGAACTTTCCAATAAGGTGATACTGAATAACATTTACATTTTTGAATTTCTCTTATCATATAAAACTATTTTAGGTTCTCTATTGAAGATCGTAAAAATGACTTAACTTCAATTGGTGAGATAATTTTTGATGTGTTGAGAACCTTTGCAAAGTAGCGACTGGGAGATCAGTTCCCTTCCAACACAATCATAAACAGATACACTTGAGACCAACTGGCCCCAGAGCAAGACCCCAAATAGAAACAATTGGGGAGGGTGCACTGACCTGTGATACACCATGTCGCCAGAAAACTGCCAAGGCTGCCGGAGAAACTTTTTTGCTAAAACGCCTTCAAATTACCTTCTGGTTGAACCATCTTGTTTCAGGTTGCTTGCCTCATTTAGTTACATATTTTTTATATTTTAAGGAAATTAGTTCATATTTTTCTTTTCTCTTACTTTGTGTTCAAGCAATACCTTCATCATTATTAGTGTCATACATGATCATGATAGCCAACTTTGTGATTTTCGTACAACTTCTTCATCCAAAATTCAAATATAGAGATTTTTTAATTGAAGAAAATCAATAAAAAGGGTTCTAAAATTATTATTTTTACAACTTACCCTGCCTAGCCATCTTATAAGAGAAATAACTACAAATTCCGTTGTATTACATTAATCATAGACGTGCTAACTTAATTTTAATAACGGAGTTGTAAGCCCTGCCCCTTTTTGTATTAAAACACGATTCACTTTTGTATCATTTCGTCATCAAGTAAGTTCGTTTAAACTACTATGATACAATTTCACTTGAACTTAGCCCAAATCAACAAAGTTTCAATCAATTAGAATGATCAAATTATAGGCATTTACTTGAACAATCTCAAGTTGATCCTAACTCAATTAAGTAAAGATAATGATAAAAAATGAGCATAAACTTTAAAAGGATAAAACCAAATAACAGAGAAAATGAATTGATCATTAGAAAAAACATGACTTATAGAAAGAATTCCTACTACATAATACGAGATAGGTTAATTTGCTACAATTTAATATTTTTTTTTCAATATATCATATACAATATGTTAAAATTATATATCATGGAAATTTATATCTACTTTTTTAAAATTTTAAGTAATGAAAATGTTATTATTTTGAAATGTATGATATTAAAAGTTATGTAATGATTAATGTGCAACGTCGAATATAATTGAGTTAGATAGATTTTCATTAATTTAATACTTTGCCTAAGATAATGTATAATTTAATGTGATATTATATTATATATATATATATATATATATATATATATATATATATATATATATATATATATATATATATATATATATATATATATATATATATATATATATATATATATATATATATATATATATATATATTATTGAATAAGAAGAGTTGGAATAGTTATGATTATTATTGATTGAAAGCATGCTTTTGAAGTTGTTGATAATTTTCTTTAAATGAAAAATATATGATGCTTAATTATTAAATAGGCAAAATACAAATTAATAATCAAAATTAATAATTAAATATTGTGTAAAGCCAAATATGTATAGAATAGATAAATGAGTTATCTAAAAATTTTAGTATATTCAAAAACAATTCATGTTTATATAATTAAAAATAAAAAAGAAATTTTTATATGCAACCTGACACCATGGGATCAAGCTTTTATTGTGAAATTTGATGTGAGAGCATCTAGTGGTTCTTATGGCTGCCCATGTATTTGGTGTTAGTCACTGTTACTGACAACATCATCAATTCCTTATGTGTAATCAAACTTATATATATATATATATATATATATATATATATATATATATATATATATATATATATATATCAATGTATCTACAAATATAATCATATATTTCAAAATACTAACTTAATCACTTAAATTATGGATATCCAAGACCATAATCCAAAATTTAAAAATCATAAATATCTAATACTTAAATAACATTGTAAATCAAAAGTCCAACATGAAATAAACAAAAGCATGCAAATACCAGTGTACAAAAATAATTGTTTATTACAGTCTAATATCCATCAATAAGTACAATTAGTAATCATAAATTAAAATAATAACTCAATTTTAACTAACAACAAAATGCATGATAATATATAATTTAGTAGATGTACTAACTCTGATGATTTCAAATTTGACTCCAAATGACCCCTAACTCTCTTAACCCACAAAACTATAAAGGGGATCAAGGTGGTAAGTTAAATAAGAAAACCTCGAGTTATATTGTAAAATTATCATGTGATAATATATATATATATATATATATATATATATATATATATATATATATAATTCTATAAGAGTAATGTAAAATTAGCATCAAATAAAAAACCTCATTAGATGAATCCCTATCTACTAAACTAAGTTGATATATGAGTTTATGAAGCTATTAATTGGATGCATAGTGTTCCAACATCAATATGATACTCTTTCAAATCTAAGAGAATTATGACAAGGTATAACACTCTTATCACATAATGTGACTTAACACTTCATAATGGTAATGTCAATCACATGAGAAAACTTCTCATGCTTTTAAGAGTCTTTAATAACCATAGTTTCTACCCATTATATATCATAGAACATCATCTATTTCTCATGGGACTAAATATGCAACTATTCTTTCCTAGGAGTAAATATATAAATAGTGCTCAACCAAACCTGAAGTCTATTACCACTTGATTTAGCACTACTCTTACAAGATAAACTAATCACATGAAATGGTTACCTCCTTATTAGGGAAGTGCAAATATTTTTTCTGTCCATCTCTTGTGTGATGGTCCAAGATCATTGATCCATTACATCAAAAATCTTATCTCAATCAAAATCATTTTCATGGCTTATTAGCATCATGCAAATCCTTATCTATCATTATTAGTACACTACTAAGGTTTCCTTAAAAGTAAATCAAGTTCTTAGGGTTCCTTTAAACAAAAATTAAATACCAAATGTTTTTTAACCCAATTTCCAATATCTAAGCTTTTTACCCTTTGATTGAGACAACCTAAGGTTTATTTTAAACCTAAATCAACTATCATCTAATGTTACCATCAATTACATGAGTATCTTAAGGTTTCCTTTAAACCCTTAATCAATAATCTAGGATATCTTAATTTATTTAGATATTATTCTTATTTTAGTCCTTACTCTATGCTTATATAAGATCCATACTAAAATTTCATTACCTATTTAAGTTATTCCTCGAGTTTTTATTTGAGTCCAAATCTTTAGCTTTTACCTTTATGCACAATATCCAAGTTATTCTTACATCAACCAAATCAAGTGTTATGATATTAACATTTATCTATGTTGTTTTATAATGATAATAAATCATAAGTATTTTTATTAAATTTTGTTAGTGAACTTTCAGATCCTAAATAGTTAATAGTTGTATTCACGAGAGAACTTAAAAAAAAGAGAAGCAAAATTAAAATATTATGAAAATTATCTTAGTTAGAACGACAAACTATTATGAGATATATTTTGACATTTTTTAAGTATTTTATTTTCTTTTTTAGAATATTAAGTTTAATTAAAATTATTCATTCAAAGAATATTAAAAAATTAATTATATTTTATTTCTAATATCCTTGATCATCATATCCAATACCCTTGATCTAATATCCATAATCTTGACATCTTAAGAATTATTTGATCAATATCCTTAAAATTTTTATTTTAGTAATAATTTAATTAAATTAAAAAATTGAAACAAATAATAAAAAAAACCTAATTCTAAGTCACTTGAACCTATTCTTAAGTATCGCTTATCATTTGCTATTCGTTATAGTAATCAAGTTAAGGCATCACTCCCAAACTTGTTTAGAATACTTTTTTTATTAGAGACTACTCTTTGAATCCATATTTCATTATATATTATTGGCAACATGGGTTACTAAATCCCTAATGAACAAGGGGGCAACCAATCCTGAAATCAGACAACCTCTAAACCACATAAGAATTCTTATAAGGAGAAAACAACATTACAAATACATTATGTGAGACTAAAACAACAAGTGTTTTTACATGATGAGCTCTCAAATTGTGTGAGTGACTGGGCCTTTAGATTGCACTGTTTGTGATTGAATGATCACTACCTTATCTGATTTCTCAAAAGCAATAATTCCATCAGACGTGTGATCGAGCAATTTTTTGAACGTATGATCCGTATTCCATCTGCTTATAAGTTAACTTTTGTAGTCAAATTATGATTTAAATCTAATGACTTAGATCAATTTCATGTTTCTAAAATACACTGGTTAAGCTGCATCTATTCGATTGTGTAGTTTTCACGATTGAACAATCGTGAATCATTCTAATCTAGTGGCTTTAGTCCAATGACTTTTTTAGTCATTATTTTGAGCCCTTGGGATATTTTATTTAAATATTCATTTTCAAATAAATTATATGATGGCTATGAAATGGTAATGACTAACTTGGTGTTTTGTAAGTACTTTTAAACATTACAAAATATTTATAAATAGGTGATTTCTTGAATAGATTTGATTGATAAAAACTTTTATAAAATTTTGAAGAAAAAATTTTAACTCACTATCTCAAAGCAATTTGCAGCCAATGCTCATCATTGCCTTCTTACACTGCACCCTTCTTCATCAAACTCCAAATTTCTTATTCTTTTTCCAATAAAGTAAGCTCTCGTTTTCTTATTTTTTAATGGATTAAATTAAATTTCTTTTCTTTGTTGAGTATTTTATCAAGTATTAAAAAAATTTTGTAAAGGTATTTATCATCGCTTGCCTTTCACTTTTTGTCAATTTTATTTTATTGTAAGGCCATATTACTTGTTGTGAGGGTTAAGCCTACATGTCTTTTGATGAAAAGATTATATAGTTTCTATTTTGTGCTTACTTTTTTTTGGTGGTGGACATAAGCTTGATTTTAAGTTAAACTAGCTAAACATTTCTTGTCTACACTTTTAAATTTTTTTACTTTTTATTTCACAATTTTTTAAAACTTTATTATTAAAATAGAAATTAACATATATTCAAGAAACTAAAAGTTTTATTCCTAACAATTTATCCACCCTCTTGTTGAACTACATCTCATCTAGGCTTACACAAGTTTCATTAATAACTCTTATGTGTCTCAAAAAATTAAGAACCATTGTATAGCTCTTAAAGGCCTCTCTTAAGCCAAGTGCATCCCCTAAATCGCCATTTAAGATGTCATTCCATGGCCTAAAAGCTTAAGTAGTATCACTCATGATCATACTTAATAAATAAAGTTAAGTAAATGAAAAACATAATGAACTCCTTGGCTAAGCCAAGGAGATCTCTAAGTCTTAACCTTAACTCTCTCACATTCATCAAAGTATTTTACTGAGAGCCTTACTATCAAAAGGCCTAATTTATTACATGCATAAAGGCTTAGTTAGTGTTAATAGCCTTAGTCCAATCATAAGCCTATTCAAATTTTTCTAAACTTTTAACTACCAATATGCTTACTTTCTTGTGCCAATTAAGCCATGCAAATATAAGGTATCATCTCTTAGGTTTACCAAAGAATCTCATGTCTATTTGAACTACAACTAAGGATCAACCATTAGATAACTAGAATAGAACCTTCAATTCATACTAATCATTTCAAAGGAAATCATTAATTTATTGGGTATAAAATTATACTAACATTTTTCATGATAAAACAATCATCTTGCATCTAAATTCATGAAACTAACAAGGCATTCCAAACTAACACACTTTCAGACACATGACTACTTGTTGTATTTAGGTAAAGGAAACATTACATTAACATATGATACTAAATTCAAATTTTAAATTCTTATATATGCTAATAAAGGATATCTAATTTAACAAGCATGTATTTATAAATAATAAAATGGTTTTCTTCATTAAAGGAACATGATCAAAAATTCATTATTCATGAGAAAGATCATGTCGAGAAATATAAATTGATCACTTATGCATGCTAATTAACAAATTATTTAGATCAACATGGCATAGTTATATCCCTTTCATCTTCTTAAATTAAGAATTATGATGAAGTACTTAACATATCTTATCATAATCATGATCAATATTTTCCATAAATTATGATGAATTACTTAACATATCTTATCATAATCATGATCAATATTTTCCATATGTTATTTAGCAACACAATCACATTTATCTTACCCAAATTTTAATTACAATTAATGTATAATTGTATGGTTCATCATACTATATGATTCTAATAAAGAGAATCTATAAAGGCAAACTTTTCTTTCTTCAAGTCTTGAGATCCCTCTTACTCTTCTTGCTCACAAGTGGTTCTTCTTCTTCTCTTTGATTTCTCTCTATTGGCATTCTTGCTTGCTCTAATGTCTAGGTTTTTCTAAAACCTAACAATAACACATCTTAATGCTTAAATAAGCTTAGTTAAGCATCTTTAAAGCAAGGGATTATCTTAACAATCAATTAGATATTTTCTAAGTTAATAAAGAATCATATAAATAAACAACTACAAACCCTTAATCCATCTCAATTGGATCCATTGTCATGTTAATTATATAGTCAAAATTCTTCATGTCTAATGTAACCATATCTAAGCAAGTTGTTTCCATCCTTTAGGCTTTGGGCACCTCGATTCCATTGGTGAGGATCAAAAGCAACTCAAATATCAATCCTAGTTTATTTATTTTTATATATCATACTAGTGTTATAGATATTTGATATTATATAAAGTGCTAAATCTCCCTTTACTAACTATTAAATCCTTTGATTGTATTTGTACAATTTTGGTAATCATGTTTGTATAATTCACAAGTCATAAGCTTCACAATTATCATATGCAATGCCACCCTCAGCTTGATGGTATTTATACGATATTAATAATTATACAATATGATCATTAGTTGACCCAATGCACGGCTCATTGGAGTAAAACATTTTTCCTTCACTTATCATCATACTTTTATAGTCCTTGACTTCGTACTTATATGTTCGTAGCATCACTTCCATTTATTACATTAATGCCCTTGTACCTTAATGTGATATGCTTGGTATGATCACCAATGATGTTTTTGTATTCAATTATATTTTACCCTCTTTTACAATATTGCATCATATTAAGTGTTGTGATCGTATTGTTTGAAACATTTTTTTACCTTAGCCATATTAGATGCAGCTGAACTTAATGCTTATGACATTATAATACTTTTATGATATCCATGATGTACTTGTATGAAAAAAGTTTGCTATAACATGTTCATGCCAACATATAGATTACTTTTGTTTCTTGATCATATTGTATAATTAATCAATATTGTATTGCACCACATCCGCAATTGGGTTCTTGATCAAGTTTCTTGTTCCATTGTACCATACTACCTTTTACCATCATAGTATAAGATTCTTACCAAAGGCATAGTTAGTAGAAAACCAACTTAATTACTCATATTTACAAGCAATTAATCAACATAGTAATAAAAAATAATATATATTTGTTAGCCAAGAAAAGGTGTAGAAAATAAGTTATGAATAATTAAGTATAGGTGATATTGGCTTTTATTATAACACTTAAAAAGGATAAAGGATGCTCAGTAAGTGATTTCTTAAATAAAGAAATCATTAGATAAATGGTGACTCTTATGCATGGCTTCTAAGGTTACAAGGATGATTAGTCCCACATCAATTATGAAAAAAAACTTCTAGGTTTTTATGCAAAATTGTGGTCTTAAATTATTGAGATAAGTTTTTGCAAAAATCTTTCTTGGGTTAAGATGGGGTAAGCTAATGGGATAATACATCAAAATAGTATGATTGAGTCATCACAAATATGTTATCATTTTGGTATCTCTTTTAGTTCTATATGGTTCAAGAAAGAACTAAGTAAAAGCTATAGAATTTGAAAAAGATAAGAAATGATCGTTGGGTGATATCCTAGAGAGAGGATATTATATCCTTTGATGTGATGATCATAAAATCAAGTTAAATACTATTAATATCTTGTCGAGCTTAGTATTATTTTATTTAATTCTCAAGGTTTACTATAGTAGTTTGGGTTTGTTGGAGCAAGCACTATAGCATATATAGTGAATGACGATTGAAGGCTCGATTTATTAATTTTGGAGCCAATAACTATGTTGTTTATGGAGTGGCTATTTCATAAAAAAAACTAGATTTTTAAATATTTATATGATTAGCATATTATTTTTTTGTAATTATGGTAAATAATTTTATCATGATTCATGCATATTTGAGTTATCTTTTTGTTGATGCATTAGGTTATACTTAGATTTTAAAATTAAGATTTTTTAAGTTTTAAATTATTATATTTAAAATTAAAAAAAATGGGCCTAAGCACCCAACCCCTCTGGTATGCCAGAAAGCTCAGGTCAAGTGGCTCATAGTGCTGAGCACTAAGTCTTAGGGAGCCACGGGACAGTAACTCAGCCAAAGTCGAGTTGAGTCAACCCTAAGTATTGATTTGAGGTTCAAATCTAGTAGCAACTTGGGTTAATCAATTCAAGGCATGACTCTTAAACCAAACGTAAGAATAATGAGTCAAGTTAGACTCGTTAATGATAAGTAATTTGTTTGGGTCAGATCATACCTGTTTTAATATTGCATGTAGGTGCCTTAAGTAATGACATCCCAAGGGCATGAGAGAGTAACCAAACCCTAATAAGATGTCTATTACACATAGAAGAGGTAATATAAAGACAAATTACATGCACTGTTTTGTAACGTGGGACTAAATAAACAACATTCTATTTTTATTTTGAACTTAAGTGAATCTACACTGACCGATCAAGCATTTTATGATCGAATGGTCACGTGTTCCTCTACATTTATGAATAGTTTTCTGTCATCTAATCATTCATTTAGAATGCTTAATCATATGACTATGAATGTATCCTGATCATCATCACCATTTATTCAACTTTTGAATCTAATAATCCAGATCATATCTCATTATGATTAGATCTAAAATCTTTAATGGTTATTTCAATCAGATGATTCCATCTCCATCTACCTAGAATTAGATGATAGTTGCATTTCATTTTCTCTTCTTGTCTCTTTTAATGGCTAGCTTTTGAAAATGCTAATTTTAGTTGTTGGGAGAGTTATTTTGGGAGGTTTTTATTTTGACTATAAATGGTGATCATTTACCAATATTATATATTATTAAATCAACTTAAAACATTTCATAAGTGCTTAAGCAAAGTCTAAAACAAAGAGCATTAAATTTTAGCATGCTTACGAGAGCTATAGATTTTTTTTAATTATTATTTCCTCTACTCTTGTCTATAATCTTTTTCTGCATCATTCTAGTAATATCTACATCATTAATTAGATGTGTTATTATTGTTTCAAATTTTTAAATGTGTAGAATTTGTATGTAAAATGTTTTGTATAGTTCTTAAGTTTTTTATATAATAATTTTTTTAGATTTTGGTGCCTTATTGAAACACTGATTTAAATTTTGTTTTCCTCTACCAGTCTCGACAAAAATGAGTGATTAGTGGAAGCCTAATCGATGATCGAGGATAGATGTTGGCACAGGTTTTGGTCGAACCACTGAAAAATCTTTATTCATTTCTGTAATTATTGAGCAATCTTATTTCATCTATAGTCTTTTTAAAAGTAAATTTTATTTTTAAGCATAGAATGTTTTCTTTAAGTTTTTTGAAATGAAGAAAATTTTAATTACATAATTTACCCCTCCCTTCTTAAAATGAAGAAATGTTTTAATTTCATCGACAGTCTTTCACAATTCAACCATTCATGAGAGGTCATTTAAATAGGAGGTTACGTATAATTATTTAATACAAAAGTGAGCTTCTTACTTACTTATTCAAGACTTTTATGCCTATATAATTCTTTAATATGAAATTATATGTTCTACATACTTTATGAATATTATCATGTCTATATAATTCTTTAATACAAAAACATATTTTTTAATTATTTTTTGAAAACTTTAATGCCTATATAATAAAACTTATTTTTGTCTACTTCTTAAAGTATTTCATCCATATTTTCAAATATTATTGATAATATTATTAATGTAACACTAACCACACACTCATGAGATGTATAGATAACCTTAACTACTTAAGACTATAATTTATATGTTCTTTAACATGGTATATATGTATTAAATTTTGGGAAGCTATAACTTTGTTAATCTAAGTTTGAGACTATGTTATAAATCTATGTTATTATTAATGTGTTGTCATTTCTTTTCTTTTTTTTAGGTCAAAAATCTTATGACTTGAAGAGTTTAAGCTAAGGATTTAAAACTTGAGTGAGTACTTAAGTGGTATCTTGGATACGATAAAGGATTCTAATGAGACTCTTAAATTAAAAGAAGACAAGAGCAATATATAAATATGAAAAAATGTGATAGATAAGGATTACCCTGATAAGCTGATTAACGTTTAACACAAACTTTAGATTAGATAAGATGATAGAGTAGGGTTTTAAAAAAATCTTAGATAAATTGATTAATCTTTAAAAGAAACCAAAGTTAGCTTAAATAATAGAATGAGATTTTAAGAAATCCTTAAATAACTTAATTCATATATTAAGTCTTTGAAGAAACTTAGAATCATTCAGATGATAAATCAAGATTTTTTAGAAAACCCTAAGTAAATGTAAGTAAAATCATATAGATTAATATCATAAGTCTATTTGATTATGACATGAACTTAGAGCTAGTGGACCCCATTTAACAGACCCCAAACTAAAGTTATGATGTCAAATATACCATATAATAGGATTTTCATCATATATAAAGATTGTTTGCCTCATTACTTAAGATATTTCCAAAAGATCATGGGACAGCCTGAGCATATGGTAGTGGAGTGGTACATATTGTTTAGAAGTTTATGAGCCCTGTAAGCTGGTCAATGTAATTGGTAAAACCTTATTATGTAAAGTTTTGGATCATGTGTAGAGGATTTAAGATTGCAAAGTGTCATTATAGAACATTGTAGGAGACCATGGATGTCATGAAGCACTTGTTAGAGTGTCAAAAGGTCGATGAGGACTCCAATAGCCATATGTGATAGCCTCATATGATCAGACTTTTTAGTAAGGGGGGTGTCAAGTTATATGATGAGATAGGAGTTGTAGACTTGTATCAAAGATTTCATGGGTATAAATAGAGTTGTAGATTATTGGTGGATTATTATGTATTTTATAAGTTGATTGTATTTCATTGAGACTTATTAGGCCTTATTAAACATAAGATGGAGTCAGTGATTATGGTTTTATGCATTATCTTAGCTTGGTAAATTATGATACTTTATTGATTCTTTTGTTATATTAATAATTTTACTTTGTCATTATAATACTACATATATGTTTTAATAGTAGAACTTAAGGATTTTTATTGAGCATAACTCACCCCCTATATCATCTATAGGTTTAGAGAGTTAGTAGCTAAGATAATGGTTAAAGTAGAAAGTCAGAGTCTATATCTTAGTAGATTATTTTCTTAGTTAGCATTTTGTGATGATATAATTCTAATTTGATTTATTTTTAGGATTGTTATTCATTATGTTAGACATTGGATTGTATATGGTATATTAGATTTAGATATTTAGAGTTTATTTTATTTATGATTGACTTGGTTCTGGATGGCTTTTGAGTCATGTAGCTATTTAAACATCTTGTGGATCATGTGGATTTATAAGTTATTGGTTGTCTTGGTACCATATACATGCCATTATACTTTTACAAAGTACTTGGATTAGGATAAACTTATGTCTGAATCAACTAGGTCATCAGTTGATATGGAGACATGGTTCATTTCAGGTGGCATGTAATAAGAATAATGATCAAATTATGAGATTATAACTCTTAATTTAAATGTCAAACTAGGGGAATAAAAAGTGATAAGCGAAGTACTTTGACTAGTGAATAGGTCTAGTTGCACCCTAAAAAAAGGCTAAAAAAAGTAGGATGTGACATATTCACACATACATCTATTCATACATACATACATACATACATACATACATATATACATACATATATGTGCGTGCATGTACAATAACTAAAGGCCTTCAAAAGAAAAAAAAATAAATACTTATAAATAACAAACTAAAAAAGAAAACATATTTTGGTGTGATATATCTCTTTAGTTATGCTAAGTAACATCAAAATTGACCTTAAGATTAGTCACAAAATTAGGTGCGCCCTATCAATCATCCCATCAACAATAAATATGTGTGTTAGTAAACAATTAAATCATACTTACATCAAATCATGCACTATGCAAGCAAAGAATGGAGGCTTGATTTACATGAACAAGAGATCCTTTATGTGATCCCTTAGCTTAGAGATGCAATACTACAACCCTTTGTTACTCCTTGTCTAGCTAAGCATAATCTGTAGCATGTGATGGCTTAAATCATCACCTCTTTTAAAGACATGAAAAGAAGTCCTAACACCACCTTTAAGTGTGGTGGGCAAGAAATATATATTTTTAAGATAAGGTGTAATATATAAAAAATATATGATTTATATGATTTTTGATCTAAAAAAAATCATTAATCATAAAATTTAATTATTTATTTCTTAAATTATAATTCTTTACTATTGTTGTAACTCTTATTTCTTGTTGCAACTTTAGAGTCTAGTAAAAGTTTTCTTTGGATTACTCTAAATATTATTATGTAGTTTTTCATTTTTAACATTCTCAGATGAATCATTTCTCATTAATATTGATAAGTCATCAACATCAATTTTAATTGTAACAAGATTTATATTTGTTTGATCACTCTCTTATAATACTACATCTTGGTTACTATCTGCACCATTTATAAAATTTTGTTTATCATTAATTTCTTTGAATTTAGTTTTACATAAAAATCACTATTTTCTATTATCAATATTCATACGAGGATATAACATGTAATAGAGTCATGTAGCATCTTAGTCTGGCATACATGTCTCATCCACAACAAACCAAACCATCTAACTAACGTCAAGTAAACCATGATGTGGATAAATAGTAGTGCTCTGTTTAGTATCATACTAGCTACCTTTGAACAATATCATGCTGTTATCACCTCAAAATATTTGAACTCGATTAAGTCCTAGCTTGTCATAATAGTCACACTCATGATTGCCATAACAATTGTTCTTAATACAAACACTACTATTCTTTATTTCTTATTTTGGCCATAAAATATAAATCCCATAACTAGATAACAATTTTATTGTTTGATAGAGCATGATGAACATTGCGTTATATCTAGTAATATCAAATAATAGTGCTGGAAACTTATTAGCCTGTCCGCATTAACTCAATTAAAAATGTTCCGAAGAATGCATTTGATTTCCAATCAAAATGCAAAGAATCAGATGCTTGAACCAGTAAAAAAATTCCTTTTATCTCAATTTGTCTAATAAAACAATGCTTATTGTTGGATGTTATTGTTGAACCTCCTCATCAATTCTTCTGCATAATTTTTTAAAACACATTTAACGCATGATACATATAATTAATTCAATCAAACGCAACATATATTTAATTTTTTACTTAATAACAGGGTTGATTTCATGGCAGCTCAAAAAAAAAAAAAAAAATGATGAAGACGAAGAACTCGTTGCTTGGCATCAACACAGCATCGTGTATTTACAATTGGTCTGAACGGCAATCCATTAATAAAATAAAAAAGACAACAGACCCGGTACAACTTTATAGCCGTTGCCATTACGTGGAATTGATGTTGAATTTCATCTAATTGTTGTCTCCAAATAATATATAAAAATGTAGGCATTTCTTTTATTGTTTATGCCTCGCATATTGATCGTAATGTGAACTTCCTTTTGTGCCATTTTTCAAATGGATACATTCATTTTGTATTGTTTTGAATCAAGACTTTTTGCCACACGTCTTAGATGAATTGGTAAATGCTCCATCAAATAAAAAGTTTTCTGATAAGAAATGTTTTTCTAAAATGCATACCATCCTATTGATGTTAACCTCAAGTTAACTCAATTCAGATCGTCTAAACGTTGGCAAACATCTTCTAAAAAACTTATAATAGTTCAGTTATCGTACCTCACATGGTCAATGCTAGCTTTTATGTAAAGTTAATCTGAAACAAACATTGCACAAATGGATGATAACCATAAATTTCCATGCCATAAAATCTATAGTCTAATGGATTAACAAAACGGCTTATATGCAAAGTATGCTATCTTGAAAATTAAGCTACTTCACCAATTGATAAACAATTCTAACATTCTCTTAACTCCAAGCGTCACTTCAGTGGTTTATACAAATTCCCATTTGCTTCTTTTAGCTCAAGCTTTGAATGTCTATGGTAAATGTTCATCTACTCTTACCTTTGCATTGTCTTTTATTTTACCATTACGGTCTATTACAATGTTGAATATGTTATCAAAAATATTATTTTCAACATACAAACGTTTAGATCATGTCTAATGAGAAGGACTAGATATTGTAAAAGCTCCTAAAAAATTATTATGCCACCATACCTAGTTATGTATTCTTCCAAAACCATTATTTTTGCTCTTATTTTGACAAAATTATATATCACTTGGTTAATGCACAAAAAGAAAAGACTTTGACTTGAACATTAATGTATTGTTGTATCTATCTCAACCTGACTCTTGAAGAATTTATCTCTTTATTTTCTAAAAGAATGCCAATGTGATAAAACCATTTCACTATAGTAAAATAATTAAATTTTTTTCTTTATTTTTATGTTTGAAGGCCTTTAACCTCTCCATATAGTAGGCACATGAAAGAAGACCTTTGTGCTCCATCAAGATAACATACCGTAAACTAGAAAATCACTTATGATATAAATGTTGGCGTTACCATCTTAAACTTTTAAGCTATAGATACATCCCATCTCTCAAAATAATCTATCCATAATAATTTTAACTCATCAAAAAGAGGCAAAAGAAAACATCTAGATTGTCATAGGATTAGATGGTTTTGAGTTGATTAATGATGAAAAGATAAATGGTGGATTTTGTGCACATTGATGATGGAAAATTATTGGTAATTAACAAGTTGGCAAAAAAAAGTAGAACAAAATGGATTGAAACTATATGAGCATATCCCAATCTAATATTCCTTAATTCCAAAGAACAACAACTATGAATTGAACCAAATTTTAGCATGCCATGTCATGTGGTTATTTGTATATCATAAAATATAATGGTGTTAAAGTCTTGGAATTATTGTGTTAATATTGAGCAAGGAAAGAAAGTCTTATAGAAAGAAAAAATGAAAGCACAAGAGAATGAGAGAGAGAGAAGAAGAAGAAGAAGGCAAGTTGCATATGCTTTCTTCTTTCTAAAAGACATATGCATGAATACAAAAATCATAAAATTTTTCTTTCTAAATGGCCTTATTTATATACAAGAGTTATGAAAAATTTTAAAATTAAAGCCTAAACAGTTTATGTAAATCTAAATAAACTACTCCTAATTCAAATAATTCTAAAATTCAAACAAAATAAATAATCTCATATAATATGATATTTTAAAACTAAATTTAAATGGTTTAAATAGTAAATTTAATGAATATTCAAATGAATAAAATTATCTAAATAAGATTGAATTCAGATTTAAAATTTGAATTTTAAAATTATCAAGTATGTTTTAAAAAATTAAATATCAAAATAATGACAATTGCATTCTGCATTATATTACAATATTACAATATGTTATGACTAATTCTTCTTTGTCCAACTATTGTTTTGAAGCATGGATGTACATGGACTCAACATGACATTATTACAGTTATTGCTATAATAGATTTAACAATTGTTTGGGTACACATCAATCTTTTTATTCAATTCCTAAGGCTGTATCTTCAATAGTAAATGTAGTCACAAATAAACCCACCCCAATGGTGCTCATCTATGACAAAAGTTGTCATTATAGAAAACCTTTTAGGAATCTTGTGCTAAAAAAATGCCTACTAAGTGGTTTTTTTAATCCATACATGGCCAAGATTTCTACAATGCTTAATGCCTTCTCTATATAGTAGTTTTTTGGGTTAGTAATAAGTGGCCATCATAAAAAGTTCAAATATTTGTAGTGGTCGTAATTGCTTGGAAATTGGTAAATGAAAGGGTAAGGATGAAGGATGAACTAAATCCTTGAGATAAACTTCAAAAAATATCTTTAAAATCACCATCTTCTCTAAAGTAGATGATAAAATTTGTTTCACACTTTTGGTCATTCTTGCAAAATATTGCATCCTCTCTAACCATTGGATAAAGTTTGTCTGCACCTTCTACTACCAAATGCTTGAGCTTATATTCATGTGAGATCCTTCAAAGAAATTATTAGAAAATCATCTCCATGGATCTTTTATTGACTTCATCAATCCCAAAAGTATCTTAGACACAAGAAAATTTGATTGAGTTCTAAACTCATTTAATCCCTTAATTTTAAGAATTTAAGGAGTTCAAGTGACATTACATTTACCCTAACTAAAGGGCAGGGCTGTTGGGGTGAAGAGACAAATTATGATGATGACGTTGATGAGAGGTGGATCTCAATTTTAAGTGTAAGATGAGTAGCTTGCAACTAGGATGTGAGCACGAGAGAGTAGCTCCTAGCATACTCAAGAGGATTATGCTCATCCTAACACCAAAGTAAAGAACTTATATTTTAACTTAGTTTAATAGAGCATGTATTCAAAGCTTACACAATTTAAGAAGATGAATACAATGAGGATTAATCATCATAGTAGATCACTAGTGCCCTTTTCTATGGATTTATCATGAACTTTCTTGTTTTATGACTTATCACTTTCCTTATTTTATTTTGTCTATAATAACCCTTAATTTGATGTTGACAAAGAGAGGAGAAATATCAATGTATGAAACATTAGAATTAAATAATATTACAATATGCATTATAATTATGAAAAATATAATTATCTTAAATAACATAATAAAAAGTGAAATCATATTAATCATAAATATAAAAGAACAAGTTATTTAATATCCTTAGGAATTTAGGTTATCATATATGATATAAAACTCATAGTTTACATAAACTTCTTAATTTCATGCCATACAAGTGTTTTATTGCTCATATCATTTGACTCGTATGTTTTATTTTCTTATTGATGCCATTCTTTTAATACTTAGATTAAAGCATATATTTAGAGAGAGCCATAAGCATGTGCATAATACATAAAAAAAGGAGTTTTTTTATCCATATATCCATTGTATTTATTTGTCACACATATCCCTTGACTTTTTAGAGACTAAAAAATGGCAACAAGCACATCACAAGCAAGGAGAGATCTAGTGAAAAAATTTATTATTATCGCTCTTCAATTTTTCTACACCCTCATTTAGTTAGCTCATATAGGATCTTAGTCGACCTAGGTGTTTTTCTTTCCCTCTTAATTTGGTGAACTATGTGCTTTAATTTAACTTAACTTGGATTACTTGTTACAGATAGATGTGTTATTAGATGCTTATTTTTACCTTGAATAACCTTAATCTTACCCAATCATGAGATGACACTACAAATTTGTACAAAATTTACTAAAATTTAGAAATCAAAGGTGACATGGCTTAAGAAAGTTTAGAATTTAAATTTCCTTGAATGTTAACAATTTAGAAAGGGATGATAAGCCTTTAACCTTAACCATTTCAACCCATATGGTGCTCTTATTTTTGGAAGGAGTGGCAACTAGCTTTATTAGGAGAGGTATGAGGTAGTTTTCCAAGTGAAATTAAGAGGGAAACCATGTGGATTGCATAGAATTAAACCTTAACTAAAATTTTAAGGAAGTCCCTTAATGGAGAAAGTGGTTAGTTGGCCCCATATAAGATGTCACATACATTTTTGGCTAGACATTAGAAACTAATCATGTGAATGATTTAGGAAATGTCCCACCTAAGAGAAACCAAGGCAAGGAGGAAACTCATGAGCAAGGAAAAGAATTAAAAAATTATAAGCTTAAAACAAGTAGAACATTTCCTGTAGTAGTCCATTACATGGCTTAAAGGTAGGATGAACCTTAAGATTATGTATTAAATTTAGATATAAGCTAGGTAAAAATTGGGTATTTTGTTAAACATGCAAGTGAAAATGTATGTGGCTAGGATCATGAGATGTTATTCTAAGATCCCATTTTCATGAAACCTAATCTAAGGAGAATTTATGATTAAATGAAGATATGGTGATGATAAATTTGTTAAAATCATGCTTAGGATGTTTTTTGTATATCCCTTACATGTGAAGCTTAAATTAGGTCTATTGATGATATTCATGTTGGCAAGATGATAAGATTTTTAGGAATAAATAAATGATAAGATTTTTATGAATTTATCTTGATTAATGTTAGCATGATGTCATGACCATGAATTATAATGTCCTTAATATGACTTTTATCATGCAATGTACTAGTTTATGTTATGAAGGAACTCATAATGATGACATCCAATCCATAATCTTAGTATTGTTGGTGGTTAAAAGGCATGCTCATGATTAGATGAAATTGTTATTTTGATTCATGCATGAACTTGTGAATCTAGATAGATGAATGTTAATTATTATTCTTGATCAACTTTTGATATGATAAATATCATCTGTATTACTATCTCTTAATGTAATAGAATTCATGATAATTATGATTAGTTCATGCTTAAGAGAAAATCATGATTAGATACAATTATTTCGAATTGAAAAAAGAGAAAAAAATATGACTAAAACTTGTTATGAAAATAGATTGTTATTCCATGATTTTAATTTCTAAGAATTTGATCTATTTCATGCATATGATAAGCTTATTATTGCTGAGAATATTACAAATGGCATGTAATACTTTAGCTCTTTCTATAATAAATTATGTTTCTAAGAATATTACATGTTATGAAAGATTTATGTTGACAAAAATTAAAGTTATGACTTAAGGAAATTACGAATTATAAACTTGAGAAGGCTAAGGAAAACATTGACTTTATTCTCATGTAATTAGATTCCAAGAATAGGTCATGAACCCTCAAGATGAAATTTTCATTTTGTAGCCAACCCTAGTGATGAATTCTTGCGACCAAAATTTATGTATTTCATTGGTTATGTCAATATAGCTTAGGTACTCGATTTGGCTAAGGTCATGTGAGGCATGGTTAATACCTTAATAGGATCTAGTTGGCTTTTAAGATTCTTAGAGCTTTCAATTTCTAAATGAGAGGCTTCAAAGGCTCTATTTAGGCCTTAAAAGAAGACTAGGTTGAGAGAAGGTCTCACTTATGCTAGAAAAGATTACTTGTGGATAGCTATGAATGATTATGTTGACATTAAATTAAGTTTAACATGGTGGTATGATCATAATTTCCTTGTATTATATATGGTTAATCGATAATAGTTTGTCCATGTGTGACTTAGAGTTAGTTGATGATAATCTTGGACATACATAATTAAATTTAGATCATGATAAACTTCGCTATGCTTGACTTGGATTTAAGGATGATAATTTTGATTATGCATATTTAAAATTAGAGGATGATGATTTTAGCCACTTACGAAGTTCTAGGGGTTAAGGTTTGGTTAAACATAACAATGTGTAAGTCAACCAAGCCTTTACATGCTTATTGATGTAGGAGGGTAGTATGTTAGTAGATGTTGAAGCTATGTTCTAATGAAGTTTTAAGTTAAATATTGTTAGACTTTGAAGTGAGTTGTAGCTGTTTAAAGAATCCAAAGATGTAGTGATTATGGTATGTAGTAATTCTTTAGTAAACCATGGACTTGGGTAAGTTATCTCTCTAAACCAAACCCAAGAGTGAATTTTTGCAGCATAAACGAAGACTAGGTTGAGAGAAGGACTTTTTGCCTTGTTAAACCTTGGGGCTAAGTGGCAAGACTTGACTAAGGATTTTGGATGTATTAAAAAACTTTAAAAAGGAATTTAGATAGATTTAAGACAAAAAGAGCTCTTGAGATTTAAGAAAATAATGACTTAAGTAGCTCAAGTTGGTTGAAAAAGAAGGCTAAGGTTGAGTGATGGCCTTGAGGAGCCTTAAAAATAGGATGAGGGCTTGGTTATGTAATATATAAGATCAAAATTTATAGATTTAGCTATTATACTTAATTAACATTATATTAAGCATAAAAACTATTAATATACTTAGGGTTTACAATTTGAATACCTAGGTTAGTATTGGAAAACTTAGGTTTAAAATTTAAACACCTTGGGGTTGAAATTAGGATGTTTTAGATGAGAAATTTAATAGCTTAACACTTGAAATTTAAATACATTAAGGTCCAAAATTTAGATCTAGTTAAGGACATCAGCAGCTAAAAAAACATAAGTTTCAATTAGTGTGTCTTTAAATAGTCCCAAATTAGGCATATATTACCTTTGATTTAAGCTTATTTGATTCTTAGGTTTTTTATTTTTATATAAAAACCCCAAGGATAGAATTTGGGGTTTGACTGAGAATAGGTCTTTAAGCATAGTATGGATATGGCCTTGGATTAGTGAGGCATTTAGTAAAACCTTGGATAAAGGTTTTTCAGTATAAAGTGCTCAATTTTGGCTTTATAAATGATGTTAGATTCAGCCAAGGTGCTATTTATTTTCTTAAATTTTGGTTAAACCTTAAGCATAACTTGGATTATTTTTGGTAAAATCATGAGAAGCCTTGATTAATCTGTTAAATCAAGACTTGGAAATCCTAAATGAAGATTTGGAGATTGTTATGGCACAAGAGAGTTCTTTTAAAAAAACATAATGGCTCAAGTTTGTTTATAAGACATGAGAATTATTAATGGAACTCATGTGAACCCAAGTTTGAAAAAAAAGCTATGGAGCATAAGGGTTAAAGAAAAGATTTTAAACATTAGTGAAAGCTCAAGCGATAGCTTAAATAGAAAGATATTAGTGAGGATCCTAGATAACACTTAAGTCAAGAACTAATCATAAGCACAAAAATTTAGATAAGGTATAACACCCTACATAATTAAATTAGGGTTTAAAAGTAATCTTAAAATATCTTAAATAATTGATTTTGGGTTTGGAAGTAACCCTAAGATATCCTAGATAATTAATCTAAGGTTTGTAAAGAAACCTTAGAATGCTCATATAGTTGTTAAAGTTAGGAAGAAAACCAAAAAATGCTTACATAATTAATTAAGATTTCAAGGGAAACCATAAAATGATCAGTTTGTTGATTCAACTTATGAGGAAACCTTAAGATCATCTTAGATTGCATATTAGAGTTAAAGAAATACTATAAATGAGACAAAATTGTTAGTAATAATAGTAATATTACAAGTTGATATTGTGATGGTATAGATCAGAATGTAGTGTACCCCAAGGTTCCAAAGATTTGAAAGTGGTTTGTTAGGACTTCTACCATAGAAGGTGGTAATTATTTTGCATGATTGATAAGGCTATGGTTGTGGAGTGCCAAGTCACATGGTAAGAGACTCCAATGTGATCACATGCCACTTGCTTGATAAGGAGGTATCATTTCAAAGACTTTTAGTGTGTCTGAGCACACCTAAGACATTTTGCCAATTATGGGATTTGTTAAATTATATAGTATGGCTATGTGACAGTAGGACCTTCTATCATTTATGAGATGTGCTAGATTATATGATGTGTTTGAGTGCTACTAAAACATTTTGTTGAACCATGGCACATACTAGATTTTATTATGTGGTGTCATTAAATTATACAAGACATCACTAAAGATCATGGATGTGCTCGAGCATATGATGGTAGAGTGTCACTTGCTTATTGAGGACTCTTAGATCCATATGGGCCTAGCCCATGTGATTAAACTTCCTTAATGGGGAATGCCAAATCATGTGAGAAGGTAGGTGCACCAAACCTTGTGTCATGATTTTTATGCTCTTAAAGAGAATGTCAAATCATTGGTGAAACATTAAGCACCCAATTAGATATATTATAATATTAAGATTATGATTATGATAGAGATTGAGAGGTCTTTAATAAATATAAATAAACAATATTTTTTGGAGTTATATCATTATAGTTAATGATTGATACTGTAATTATATGATATTTTAATGTGATAAGTTGAAATAGTTCTAGATGTTATTCTTGTTCATGATATTAGTTATATTTTGCTTATACCAGATTGATATATTTTCTCGTTACTACATGTTTATGTTTATAGCCTAATTATAGAATTCCATGTTAAGCTTTAACTCCCTTTATTTTTTACATATAAGTTTAGGGAGTTGAGAGCTTTCTTAGGGGCCTGAGATGGGGGCATCCATGTTTTACATCTAAGAGTCTCAACATTTCCTCTTGCTTTCTTGATTTTAATGTTATTTCAATTATGACTCTAATATTTGTACTCTGATGGATTTGGATTGTATCAAATATTTATTTATAGACTTTATTTGCATCTTTAATAATATCCTTATATGTTGAATTATAGATTATTTATGAGTTATAATGATTTATTGGTATAACAAATATAAATTGTAATACTAGTTTATTAGTTTGCTTTGATACAATATACATGCCAATGAAGTTGGTGGGTTACCCTAACCAAAGGAGAACCAATTCAATATCTATTGGGTGACTAGAGAGTAGAGGATATGATTCATTTTTGGGTGGCAAATTGTCAGCCTAATAATCAAATTCAGGGATCATGACTCCTAGTTTGAATGTTAAGCCCAAAAGAGTAAATGGTTATCAGGTAAATACATTGATTAATACATAAGTTTTGTTGTACTTAGGTGTTTGATAAAATGATGTTTTGATACTAAAAAGGTTGGGTGTGGTACTTTTCATCATAATTTTTAAAATAAATGAAGTGTTCAATATATTTCTATATTATGTTCATTTTAACAATATTATATAGATAATCAATTTATAATCCATTCCAAAAATAAACATATTATGATTCAAATTCCAAATTATTATTCATCCTATGATACCAAAACCATTTTACAAATTCTAAGAATTCTAATATCAACTAAGCTAAAATAAATGTACTTCAACAAACAAACACAATTCTTAACAGTCCATGATTCCATTTTATAGCTAAACTAAACATTCACAAACTCAACAAAGTAAAGCTATATCAATACTACTTAATCACAAATTGTTTTAATATATACACCTAGATTTCTTTTACATACTAATCACAACATAAATATCACATTCCTCAAAATAAGTCATTGCAGTATTGATTATTATCCATTCAACTTATAAATCAGGATAATAACTAAGCACGAGTCAACTACAAGCTTAGAAGGTGTAATATGCAAAGTAATCTATCTATTTACTTATTTAAACAAATAATATTATAAAATTCTCCATTTATTATTTAGTTAGTATAATGAATATATAATATAACATTTGAACAATATAACAATCATGTCAATATAACTACTTATGTCAAATGATCTACAATGAAGGAATAATACAAGAAACATATATCATGTTATTGGAACATGTTACAATTTAATCCCCACTTCCATGTTCAAATTTGCTTTTCATTTCATCCTTGTATTTACTAGTTCATCTAACTTTAAAATTTGGCACACTTTTCAATTTTGTTATTTCATTGCATGTAATTTATTCATTGGGCCCACATTTTTCTATAAATCCATGGCAATGTCCCAAATACAACCAATATTCCTAGAGGCCAAGTGCTTCAAAAAGCTGAAGTATCAAAGAGAAGTATTCACTATTGGCAAAACCAATTTACTTGGTAGACTATGCCATATTAAGTAGCTAGTAATTTAAAGGACTGTCTTAAAAGGTGTAATGTAGGATTATGTGTCAATGAGAATAATAAAGGATTATATCACTAAAGAGATAAGTTAAGCATACAAATCTTATATATTAAAGTTCATTTGCCCTTATCAACAATCTATTAATGATTAAAGCTTTCTTTTTCATTTCCTTGTTTATTGCTTACATTTGTATACATTACCACACTCATTTGTTCAATTTCACCTTTGTTCATTGACTATCTATCAAGGAATGCCCTTTCTTCCCATTTTTGTTCAACACTTTTGTTCATTTTTTTAGATTTTTGTTTTCATGCTTATTTAAGTAATATTACTATTTATAATATCCTAAGTATGCTATAAACACAATAATTTGTATAGTCATGATAATATAAAAAAAGATAACATAGAATATCAAACTTCATACACCATATAAAGTCATATAAACTTTCATACATCACCTTATTCATACAACAAATCAAAAATCATCATTACATGAACTCATACAAAATTTCAAACTTCAATACAACATTTATGTTTCATTTCAATTATAATATTATCATATTTTTTTATTAAACATATGGAATTATACTATAAAACACTTATCTTAATTCCAAGTTCAAGATGTCACTTTTGTGAATCACCTAAAACATGTATATTACTTAGTTATAATACTTTACAATCACACTTTTTTATTAAGTTGTCACAAAATAGTTCTTAAAACATTGCCCAAAATTTCTTATTATGTTTCCCTTATATTTTCTTCTTAAGCAGATTGGACTAACCAATCTTCATAAGATATATCATTCTTGTTAAGGGAATTATACAATTACTTAATTGTTTGATTGAATTATTTAATTAATGGTCTAATTAAGTTGATTAGGCCATTTGATTTGTTAATCAAATAATCCATTCAATCCACCTTCTTCAACTTTAGATAGTAGCTATGTTAGCTCACAACACAATACATTAAAAATTATGATTGAGTAGTATGAAATCAAAATAGTGTTAATGGTGATATGTAACACAAAGATCCCTTTCAAACTTTATTTAATTCAAAACACATCGAAAATTTATGAACTCCACCATTCTCCATGTCTTATACATGGATATAAGCAAACATCCTGAACTAATTCAATGAAAACAAAATTTTAAAATCACACCTAAATTTCTTCCTTTAATTTATCCCCCTTGCCCCACTTGACTACATTTGGAGGTGTGCTACCCATAAGAAGGGACAAAATTTTTAGCTTTAAAAAAACTTGAATGCAACAACAAAAGGCATTGTAGTAAATTATCTTGTCTTAATGTTGGAAACAATTGTAAACTATTTTTAACAAATAGTGAATTAATTTTCAAACCCTTTTGAATGAATTATAGGCCAAGAATATCAAATAAAAAGAAGAAACAAATACATGATTTTTTAGGTGATTCAAACTGACCAATGCCTACATCCACCATTACTTCATGGCTAAGCTTATAATATAACAACAATTCCAATTTCCATAGCAGATAGGGGTAAACTTCATAACGAGCCAAAGGACCACAAAGCATCACACCAAAAGTTCTTACAAAAATTGACTATGAAGAGCCAACATAACACACTCAAAAGAGTTATTATAGTAATTATAAAAAAAAATTAGCACTTGTATTAGGCATGACTCACAATCCTTATATCTTTCACATATATAATCAATATGACATAATTACAAAATAATAGGAAGAGATGTTACTAAGAAATATGAGATATTTTGAATAAACAGTAAGGATTAAGACATTGTAGGATCTTAAAAAGTAATAGTTTGAAAGGATGCAATAGGGAAAGCACATTATTCATATATTCAAGCTTCTTATTCTTCACTTAAGGGATTCATAATTAAGTTGAATGGCCTTTTTTTAATGTGTTATATATTCTATTTATACTCTCAATCCAATTAAAAATGCATTTAGAAACATCAGCATTTTGAAAATTAGATTTCCAAAATGATTAATTAGTTATTAGAAGTGTTGGTTTGTGTTTTTGCTATTATGAAATGGAGATCATACATAGGTTATAGGTTTATAAAAAGGATCACCTAAGAGTATGCTTACATAACTCATATATTATAGTTACCAAAAGTATATCATACAAGTATGATGTAGGTCATAGTATTGTGCATTACATGTTCTTCACACACCCTTAAAAACTCATCGATCTTTCAAAATTTTATACTAAACAATTGTGGAGATTGTACAAGTATGATACCTTTATGGCAAAGGTTGTTTAATGATCATACACATCCAATAAGTGGATCACTAGTGTATGATAAAATTTTGCATTATGTGTAATGCTCTTAGGCTTTTGGATAGTTTGTACAGCTATGACAATGGGATCATATCAATATTGAGAATATAGGTGAGTAACATCTAATAAATAGAGTGAATTATGAGACTTTTATCCTTCCTACAAATTGCAAACTCTAGTTATTTTGCACTTGTATTTACAATTTAAATCACA
This sequence comes from Vanilla planifolia, assembly GCA_023846275.1. Taxonomy (NCBI): domain Eukaryota; kingdom Viridiplantae; phylum Streptophyta; class Magnoliopsida; order Asparagales; family Orchidaceae; genus Vanilla; species Vanilla planifolia. The sequence continues at coordinate 6,809,115 of CM043868.1, forward strand.
TTTTTTAGAGTAGTTAAATTTTAAGAAAACTTTGCAACTATAATCATTCTTAAAAGTAATGAAATGAGCAAGATAAGTAAGATAAAAATGAAAGCACAAAGATTTTTAGGTGATCTAACTAAATTATTGCCTACATCCACACCCAATCAACTTTATCAGCTTTTCACTAACCAACTACTCACATTTGCCAAAGCCGATAGAGGTAAACCATACAATACTACTCTCTTTTAACAAATTTTGGTAAATGTACACCTTATAAGAGATCAAATGAATTAACTTTATAGTTCACATAGCACTTAATAAATTAATTCTCACAAAATACTATACCATTCACTTGAGAAGTTTATATAGCACAAAAATAGTAAGAAATTAAATTACCATTCAATATATCAATTTGAAGCAAAACATGAATGAATAAAAAGTGAAAACTCTAATTATAATAATGAAAAGAATCCCTTTTTGCATCTCAGCACAACCAATGAATTATGAATTTTGCTATTCAACTTTCAAAATAGATTTTCCAATTATATCATTATCTTATTTTTACTATTTTTACCTTCTATTTATATTAAAGTATGAGTTATTCCAAATAAAAGAGTTTTAATAGCTAAAATTAGATTCTCAAAAAAATGAAAAGTCACTAAAGGTTTCAGTGAAATATTACATTAGAATGACCATTGGACATATGAAGACAATGGATAAGAAAGACTTAACACCACTTAAGATTGTTCTCAGCAACTTATTAGTTTACTTACTTTAAATGAGTTGTACAAGTTTGAAAAACTGCATCATATTGTACGGCAACTGCTCAGTGCATGCAATTATAAGTTATTAGGGCTTCGCATAAAATGATCATATGGATCATACCAAACTAATACAATTAATTCATTATCTTAGAACAATCAAATGAGTTCAATAAGTGGTTTGCCTATGTGTAATAATTTATTTTAGTGTGTGTCAAGAACTCTAGTTTTTTTATCAGATTCTTATTACATAGTTGCAAAATGGTTTTACAATAACCAATATGTAGCTTATGAATGTACAATATGAACATCTTATTTATTTGAAGATTCAAACACTTATATTATGCTTATTGTAACTATACATTATATACAACATAATTGAATGGTTTATCTTATAAGCTTTGTTAACTTAAGTGCTTGAAGAAAAAAATTATATGAGTGTGAAGCATACTTAATAAGTTACGATATAGGTGGAAGGATGACTAAGCAAATATATAGCTATCTTATTTAGTTAACAAACATATCATATCTAGATGATGATGTCATATATAACATATGAATATTTCTATTTATTCTATGAATAAATTTGATCATATATTAATGAAGAGTCACTTTGTACTATATGATATATGTAACAATAAAACTTATAAGACAAACTTGGAAATCATCCATAATGGATACTAGTTTAATATGGTATGATCAAGCCAATGCCAAATGAGAAAAGTTATCATGCCCTTACGATGAGAGCATCGTAGCTCTGTGACATGTAGATTTACTATATTTAACTTGTGACATATTAAAGAAAAGAATAGTCATACAAGTACAATATGTGGCTTCATATTGTATGATTACATTGAGAATTAGAATGAAACTTATGTCAATATGATTTCAATATCAATTTTGTTTAACATTAATCTTAAGGTTAATTTAACTTCTTTAAGAATTAACATAATAGTTCTTTATCAAAATTTTGTATTGATTGACTCATGTAAAAATGACTATAATTCAGCATGCATGAGAAGAATGAATGCAATCTTATGTGTTATATAAATAACAAGTGATAGGTATAATAATTCTAACCCAAATGATGTGTTGAAAATTAGCTCTACATGGGTAGCTAATCCATTAAGAACCTTTTACCATAACTCAATGATTTATGAGTTGAGCCATCCATGGAGTAAAAGTCTTCAAGTTTCATCCCACTCCAAGTTGCATATACCTTTCTCCACATCAACATTAATTTCTTTCACTATTTAATTTTGTATATGCACAACTCTTTAAGCATCCATTAGTAACCAAGGGCTTTGTTTTGTGATCATAAACCTCAAGGTTACAACAACTAGTGTGGAAGTATTCTCTTATAACATTTACTTAGAGAGTTATATGTGACTTGCTTGATACGTGTACTAAATTGCCATTATATTTGTTTGATAGAATGCCACTTAACTTATAAAATATCCTATATAATGATCATAGTCATAAAATATTATATTTTATTCATATGATAAGATTTTTTAACATTATTTTTATTGTAGTTATTTTTATGATTTTGAAAGGGAAATAATTCATACAAGTATGACAAACTTTTTTGTATTGTATGATGCCTAAATTTGTTAAACACATAGAACGTAACTTGGTTTCATGCATAATCAATAGAAGGTTCTATCATGTACAACCAAGCAATACTTGGTCTACCTTAGTCAAGCTAGATGTCGTAACAATATGATGAGGCCGTCATATTAACACAACATGCAATACTAATTCTATCATAAGAAAAAGAGTAGGAAATTCAATTGCACTAGTTTGATGAAGGGCATAGTTTAGTATGATAACTATGTAGGTTTCAAACAGAGCAATGTCTTAAGTGTGTTTCAAAGGACACTTGTTCTAATTTAATTCTAAGATTGATTTAACTGATTATACCTCAAGATTTGACTGTTATTTAGCAATTTGTGTATGTTTTACCTCATGAGCATGAATTATTACTTATTATATTATTACAACATGATTACAATTATTGATACATATGAATATAATCATCTAAGAGAGCATCACACAAGAGAATCGAATGGTTATGACATGAGATATGTATGCATTATGTATCACATAGGTATCGATAGTGGATCATATAATTATAATCAAAGGAATTATTAGTTAGTAAAAGAACATTTGGGTCATTGTATAGTTTTGGCTCTCCATCAGTCAAGTTCATTCATCATGGTTTAGATCCAGGTCATAGAGCCGTGGAGTAGTTGGTTTGTCTATGTGTCATTGACAATGTAATGGGTCAGATCTAATCTCGTGTGTCATGGATCAAGTAAGGAGATTGCTGCAATGTTGTGCGGTCAAGAGTTGGAATTTTACAGAGTGAGTTGGAGCCAAACGTTTTGGAGCCTTGCACCCTTCCTCTCATTATTAGATTCTTGACAAATCAACATGGAAGATTTATTATTATGATCAACCATAAACCTTTATAAGATATAAAAAGAGTAGAATTTTTACTCATGCAAAGATCACCATTCCAAAAGATAGGCCTCCCTTTTTTATATAAATCCTAACCACAAAAGTCAAAATGAAAAATAAAAAATAATAAAAATTTTGGTCAAAAGAAATTATCAAAGTTGTTCCCAAATAGCTTTATAAAAAATTATCATTTTGGTCCAATAGTTTTGCAATTAAAGCTATTACCAAATAGCTTTCTAAAATGCTACATTTTCAATTTTGTATTAATCAAGTTCTCATGAGTCATCATCAGTTAGATCTAAGTCATTAGGTCATGAAGTGGCAGGTGGGTCTGCATGTCGTCAATAATGTCGTAGGTCATATCTAATGTAACATGTTGTGGATTAGGTCGATAGGTTGGTGCAATATCAACAAATCACAAGTCGATGTGTTACAAAGTGGGTTGGTGAGTTGATGAGGTGTCTCTAGTGATATGAGCAACTTGTGTCACAAAGTAAGTTAGCGGGTAGCTGCTGTGTTGGCATAGTTGCTTGTCGAAGTCAAGTTGGAATGTTACAAAGTGGGTTGATGGGTCGACATGGCGTGGTGGGTTGGTATTAAGATGACATGTCACAAACTTTGTCAATAAGTCAATTCGATGTGATAGATTTATCTCAATTCATTGAATTAATTCAGCTAAACACATTCAAGCTCAATTGGTTGGGATAGGCAAAATTAGGGATGAGAGTACTAGAGTTGGCTGAACAGAGCCCAATGGGTCGTATATTGTCTCTTTTTGTGTTTGGCTCAAATTTGAGCCCATAATATAATTTTAATCCCCCTTTTGAACTCTATCTATAAAAAATAGATACCTTAATTGTCCAGAAGTATTAGCATGTATATGTTTGGCTCTTAGGAGTAAAAAATCTTAACCAATGTCTTTAACATATACATTCACATGATTTATTTTGTTATATGCTTGAAATTGGCACAACATGTGGTACAACCAAAGTTATAAAGCTATATATGTATATATATATATATATATTTGTGTGTATGTATATATATATTTTTCTCACTAAACTAGTGACGAGTAGCTTAGCTTTTTTTTGGCCTAACAAATTTAGATCAAGAGAAGGATCAACATAGGGTTACTGAAGAGTAATAAGAGTTAGAATCAGAAGCTTGGTGATGATTTATTATGATTATTAATCATATTAATTATTTAATTAGCTAGTTATGATTTTACCTTAATAGAGACATGATTACTATCTTAATGTTAGTATGGACTTAGTTTTAATTATATTAATAATTTTATTTTAAAAACATGTGATAGTTAAAATTTGCTTTCATTATGAAATTTTAAATTATAAATATTTTATCTTACTTCTTTTATGGTTTGAAATGGTTTTCAAACTATAATCATGAAAATTGGCTTTGTTAGTAAAGGAGTTGCTATGGTTTTATTATACACAAAACTATGTTTTTCAAATCAAAGAATAACTTTAAAAGAATTAAATGATATGGCATCAAACTTAAGAAAGGTTGTGTAACATCACTAAAGCATGTTAAGCAATATCAAAAAGAAAGAATAAAGTAACACGTGATTTTTGTTTATGATTTGGTCTCACCAGTGTTTACATCCGCCCTTAGTCTATTGATTAGACTTACACTAAAACAACCACTCTCTTTTGTTAGAACCAATATGGGTAAACCTTATAATAAGCTAGAGGACTTATAAAGCACTAGACCAAAAGTGCTTACAAAAATTAGGACATAAGAACCTACATAGCACACTAAAAAGAGTTATTACAAAAATTATAAAAATATTTCTAGTATTTGTTTAATATATGATTCACAGTCCTTATACCTTTCACTTGTATAAGAAAATTGACATAATTACTAAATAAGATGGAGAGATGTTACCAAAAAATATGAGAAATTTTGATCAATCAAGAAGGATTAAGATGTAACTAGGCTCTTAAATAATAGGTTGAAATGAAGTAATAATGCAAGCACATTATTCCAATAATAAAGCTTCTTATTCTTCTTCCATGGGATCTATAATTAAGTTTATCAACATTTTCTAATGTTTTAGATATGTTATTTATATCCTCATTCAAATTAAGCATGCACTTAGAAACTTCAAGGGCTCAAAAGCTAGATTTGCAAAGTGATTAACAAGCAATTATAGGTGTTAATTTACATTCATAATACTTAGCAAATCACATAGACGATAAGTGTAGTAGAAGGATCATGACTAGCATACCTATAAAACATGTGTATTATAGTTACCCAAAGTATTTTATACAAGCATGATACAAGCCATTGTACAGGACAATGCATACTCTCCATGCACTTTTAAAAATGGTGTTAGGTTTTCAAAACTTTGTACTAAGCAATTGTAAGGATTCTATAAGTACAACACATTCATAACACATGTTGGATAAGGATTGTAAGCATCAATAAGTGGATTATCAATATATAATGAATTTTTCCACAAAGAAAAAATATTTCATGATTACACATTCAAATGTGTTTTTCATTCTTATGTGACATGGAGAATAGTAAGTATCATGGAATATTTTCATATGCATGGTGTGGATGTTGAACTCAACATAGTCTATAACTACATTGAAATGTGCAACATAACAGATATGTATATTGTAATGTATAGTATGATTTAAAGATATTATATTTCTATAGTTATATGACCAAAATATTATATGTTGTTACATGCTCTTTTATCTTTCAAGTGTGATGATACCTATTATAGTATTATATTGTTTGGTTTATCCATTGAGCCTTAAATGGCTAGCTTAGCCCATAATTGGTTCACATTTTAGGTACATGGATGCCATAACATAGAAAAGAGTCAGGGAAAAAAAAAGAGATTAGTAATAGCATTTTGTAATATTATAAAACTATAATAACAACATATTTACATCAATAGTTGAGAATTGTTGTTGCTCTTAGATCCCAAATTGAGATTTGTTGTCAACTCTTAGTTTTGAATTAATATTATTATAAGATGCTTTCATTTATACTCATGTACATAGTATATATTATGTCAATTTATTTTGGATTTTATTATTTTAAGATTTATAGTTTCTTGATAATTGAACGGATTTTTTGAAGATGACGATTTTGGAAAAGTAAATTATAAATTTTCACATGTTGATAACTATGTAGATGATACTAAGATATTATAATTAGATGTATAATAGATAACTATGTAGGATTATTGTAAATAACCTTGAGGAATAATATGTGTTATAAATATATATAAAATTGATATGTATGTATATGAAAAAATAGATGAAACATATTGGATCCACGATTTGTTTATTAAATTAAATTTAGAAACATGAGTTTAAATGATTTTAGGATTAAGAAAGATCTTAAGTTCATGATGGAGAGGAGAATATCATAAGTGTATACCATTTTTAATAGATTTGGCTCTTCAAACCTAATGCATAATACATTACTATCAATGTTTGAATTCCATTTAGAATTTCATTAATTTATTTTGCTTAAATTTTGGTATGCTATTTTTCTATCTATTTTTAATCATTGAAAATTTACCATAATTGCTTAATAACTCTAAATTTAGCAAAATTACTATTGAAAAACACAACCCATCAAGTCCTTTCATAAATTGCTTTTATTGTTATTTTATAAGATACTTTATAATAAAATAGATTTTCCACTATCATAAAAACTTCAAATATACACCCTAAATGCCATTCTTAAACTAAAAACCTCATGACTAACACTCAAATAGTTTTATTATTTTTTTTAAAACTTTGGTGTATCATAATCTTTATTTTTCCCTCAATATTAGAATATGACGTTGAGAAAATGGATTTAATTCTTACGATGAATAAAAATTAAATTTTACAAGCAACAACATTTGATGAACGGGGAATCTTTTGTTGATGGATATTTAATACTTCATAAATAACCCAATTTGTGGCTAACTTGAGTAGACTAACCTCTATTATGCCATTTTTAATGCATAATGGCTTTGCTTTATCATATGATCCTTTTTACCATAAGCAAAGCAATGAAGGCTTTCATTCTTTATATCTTTCCCTTCATGTTACTTCCCATACTATTGACATCAAGTTTATTCTTAAGATTATCCACTAGAAGGTTCTTCATTAGAATTTTTGGTATTGCTCCTTAATAGAGTTGGTACTATTTGAAAAATTCTTAAATGAAAATTATGACTCTTTTCTCTTTCTTGATTTTTTCCTAAATTGATTTATCTATTGATTATAGTTTGCTAGTCTTGTAGCTTCTACCATCTCCCAAAATTCCATATGTTGGAATGGGATCAAATAAGTACAAACATTTAGAATCTTAGTTCCTTAGGTAATACCATTTTTAGTGCATATCTAGCTCAAGATAAAAAAATCTCTTCATATTCTAGTATTCCCAAGTTACTTTGGCTTTGAATACAACTTCTCCATTACAAATAAAGGAATGTAGCAAACTATATAGGCCTTAGTGAATTCTACTAAACTAATTTCTCTTTTTGTTTATATTTATAACTCAATGTCTTCTAACTTGAATACTATTACTTCATTGCACATTCCAAATTTAAAATTACTTAATCCACTTTCTTTCTTGGAAATCATTCTACTAACCCAAAGGTCTTATTCATGTGCTCAAACTAATCTTCTACTCCCTTTTTTGGGTGATATAGTTTTTCATTATTTTGCTCATAATTAATAGGACAAAAATAGTGTGTTTCATCTCATTTAGTAGAAGAATAGAATTAAAAGGCTTATATGTGGCACTACAAACACTTAATTTATTTTTACTATATGCTTGCTTAGCCATGATTACATTAACTTTACTCTTATTAACTTTCATTAGTTCACTTCATTTATGCCAATCTTTGAGCTTTTAGAAATGTCCCCTATTTAGGACCCATTTTTTATTGCTACTAATGAAAAGTCATAGTTTTTTATTTAATTTCACCAAGAAAAACATACTCAAATTCTTCATTTAACACCATAATTTCGTCCTTATTTGATACTAAAATATTTACATGAGTAATTACTACACTAACCTTTCTTCCACATGCTTATATTACTTTACTTTTTCTTATACAAAGCATTACGATTTCAAGCCAACTTCCCCATTTAATAAGAAACAATATTTTTTTTTATCTTATACCACTCATGAAAAATTGTTATTTATGATTTGATCCAAGTAGAAATTCCTCCTCCACTAGCCATTTGTAAGTATTATACCTCTAACTCTGTCACTTCCCTGAGTTCCTTCTACAATCTTCCTTAAGCATTTTTAGCTTATATTCTTTCATTATAGTTATTCTTATCACATATCTTGCTTTACTTCAAATTCATAAGCATATTCTAAATTTTTTTTATTCTTTTATTTTATAAAAGCTCTTCTACTTTTTATCTTTTCATCAAATACAATTACTCTTCACATGCACTACCTTTTTCATATGGTTAAATTCAAGAATTTCCTTTACTTTAGGTTTACATTAATTATGGAACAATAATTAATGAAGTAATTTGTCAATCTTACTCATATGTTCCAAATACTTCATTTTAATATTCATTAGAAAATAATTGATATTTTGTTGCAAGTTTTCACTTTAAATTAAATTATACCATAATAAGTTCTATATACCTATATTCTTTTCTTTAACACTTAGAATTCATGAAATTTAATTTGTTTATATCTTATGTGCTTTTATTTATATTTATTAGATTACACCAAATGGCTTTCCTTTTAGGCTTTTCATCCTTACGTAGGAATAAACTTCTTATTCCTATTTATTTCTTCTTTTGTTTTATATTTACCAAGATTCACATTTGTTATCCATAAGTGGCATATTTATTTTTATATGTATTAGATTACTAATCTATGAAAACACTAACTTGTAATGTTATGAAGTGCATTTCCATTTAAAATGCCATACACAATAAAACACTAAAGATATTAATCTACTAAAATTTGGCTCACCTTATGATATCAATAACCATCTAGGATATCTAACCTTTTTTAATACTAACTTGTCATCTTATGGTCCCTTACCCTAATTCATATATAATCCAAACAACACCAAAGATCACATTAAGTCTTAAAGGCAACCTTGTCCTCCTCATCTTCTAATAAATATTCATTAACTAGATCATGAATTAAAAAATTTTATTACTATCAATTCTTACTTTTTTATTAGAAGATCAATTATAGATTCATTAAATCATAAAAAAATCACAATTAAAAAAAATCAAAGGAGAAGATAAAATAACAAAAATTGTTGAGTGACACAAGGCAGTGTGATCTATGCACACAGTTGTGCATGGAAGCTCATTACATTACCAAAAAATTTGAGGCTATGTGTAAAGGCATTAGTGCACACCCAAGAAGATGTGGTGCATAAAACATCTGTTTGCATGTAGTGTGCACTATAGTGTAAGACCTTGCACATGTGGTTCTATAATACCTACTAGTGCCAAAATTGCATGTGTGACTAAATAGTCTTCATGTATGTGAATAGTGCCAAGGGCATAGTCTTCTATAGGTGTGCAGTAGTGCATAAGTGCTGATGGACCCTTGTCATGCATATTTTTGTGATGATGGATTTCTTTGTCAAACCTTAAATGTTATGTGCCACATAAAATAATATATTTTTATGGTAAAATATTATATTCAAATATTTATAAAAAGAGAGAAGAAGGGTGAACAAAAATAATTCTTAACATTGGTAAAAATATCTTTTTTTCTTTCATCTTTAATTTCTTTATCATTCCCATGCTCCAATTCTATTATTATAAATCTAAAGTAAGTTCTATTTTTGACAATGTAGCATAAGATGTCTTATAGATAGTTAATATATTTTGATATCAAAGCACTTCAACTCGATTCTAATGGTAGAAGCTAAGAAGAAAGTAGTTGAAGAGTAAGTTATGAAAGGGAATCAAGAGATTAAGGAGGTCATAGTCTAAGTGACTACATCAATTTTATAATCATTAAACTTAGAGTCTCATGTAACTCTGATAACATAATAAATATAAGTATTAATAAAAATGATGTTAAATTCTTAATCCTCTTCTTCAATGAATTTAAAAGATAATTTAACAAAAGAAAATACTCTTAACTAGAAAAATGCTAGATTAAGTGGTAATTCAATGATAATTGGAGATAAAAATGATATGGACATTATTAATCTCACCCTTTCAATTCATAAGAATCACTAATATTTTTTTTAAGATAGATGTTATACTTGATTTTTCTATTTATGATGTTACAATGGATACAAAAAATTTGATACTTGGTTTGAACAATTAGAGACATATTTTTTAATGTAGGATTATTTATCAATTGATAGGTGACATGTGATTGATTAAAAATGACTAATTATATATTAGTCTAATGTAATGCTCAATTAAGAACTAGTGTAATTATAGAAGTGACAGAGTCAGTTTAAAAAATTAATTAAAGATGAATTTTACCTAATAAATAAGAGAAAAGATGGAGAAAATAACATAATTTATAATACTAACAAAGATAGATGGTATAAGAATATACTATAGAATTTCAAGAAATTGAGAATACCTATTGATAAAATACAAATATTACAAAAATATATTATAAGTGTGTACTATACTATCATTATCAAATTATCTTTATTTATTATTCAATTTTCGAAAAAAATAACATATTTGTGATGACTATTGCAAAAAAATCAATATAAATAAGCAAAAATAATATACCTAAAAGTTAACAAGTCTGAGTACAAGTCAAAAAATTCATAATAAATAAAAGAGTATTTTTCAACAAAGTGTGTTATGATAATGGATACCAACAATCATAACAGTAAAACTGAAAATTATGATCATTACAAAAAGGTAAGACAAATACAATAAAAATAATAGAAATTATATTTTAAATTATTTTTAAACAAGTTAAAAAAGCCAAAATACTTTTTATAACTGAGATTAAAAAAATACTTAAAACACTACTTCAAGTTGATAAATGCTCATCACTTATGTTTAGTTTAAAAGAGATATCTCATGAAACAAAATAAAATAAAATAAATTATTTACCATCCAAATTCAAGTGAAAAAAGGCTTATTAGTTCTATTACTAACACTAGAGGCAAAAAGAATTTAACATTAGAAAGACTTGTGAAGACGTTAACCCTATAGAATATGCCACATTCAAAATCTTATTTCATAGGATGGATTCAAATTAAGTCCAAAGTGAGATTTGAAAAATAATGAAAAGTGAACTTTTTCATTAGTATAAACTATATTAATGAGGTTATCTACAAAGTAATACCTTCAAATATTTATCAAATTATATTATAAAATCCATACTTATAAGATTGAGATATTACATTTATCAATGAGCATAATAATATCAATTTATAATAGATGGACAACACTTTCTTTTAACACAAGATAAGAGAGCATTAACAAAAGATACTATTAGTACTAAGTAAATAGGCTAATGAACACTTACTGAAGTTAAGTGTTACTTATAACCAAGTTAAATAAATAGATGATGATATTGATGAAAGTCTCAACCACTTGAGATCACTCTATAAGGTAATAAAACTTGATCTTATAAAGAATCAATTTATCTTTAGAAAAGAAGATTCAATGAACTCGAATAAAAAAAGAAACCTATGATCAAGAGATCAATTATAGCTATAATTGAGACAACAATCAAGGAAAGAGAAAAATAAAAAAAACCATCGAGTGGCCCAACACAACATGACCCACAAGCATAGCTACATGCAAAAGCTTGATGCGTGCCTACTAGAGCATGCATGGCTACGTGCAAAAGCAATAGCACATGCTTAGAAGACACAACATCTATGACATTTAGCCACATGCCAATGGCACCAGACTACTACACGTGCCACTATAATTGTTCATGCATTATAAGTATACATAACGTGCCACACATAATGCACATGCATGATTGGGCATTATCTATGTGCTTGAATAGTAAGGGCATGGTCATCCACACATGTGCAACAACACACCCATAGATGGGCCTTTGTAATGTTGAGTTTTGTCAAAATGGATTTTTTTTTCAAACCTCATGTATCATATAGGAAATAAGATAATATATAATTTATAATATAATATTATCTTTAAACCCTTATTAGAAGGGATAGAATGTTGAATGAATATCATTCCCAATATTTGGCAAAAACTCATTTTTTGTTTGTTTATTTGTTATTCCCACACTCCAATTTCACATTGCAACTCTAAAATAAGGTCTACTATTGAGGGCTCTGAGCAAATGACCTCACAAATGGGTTACTTCTCATCGTAATTTAAAAACTAAATCATGAGTATAATATATTTCTACAACTCATTTTTCTCTATAATATTTTATTATTCTGTAGTACTATAAACAATCAATCTATGATCTATTTCAAAAAATAATACAAAGCATCAAATTTTAAAATATTATTCATTCTATAATTTATAAAGAATTTTTTAAATTTAAGCATTCTAATAACAAGTGACCTAAAATCTATGCATTTTATGTCATAAGATATCTCATATAATCCCCATTTCATTTTCATGAGCTTTTGTTACAAAACAATAATAATAATATAATCCAATATATATTTGAACATACTATAAAAAATTTATACCTCTTTTGCAAACAAACCAAAAATCTTTAACAAGCCATAATTCCACTTTATAGATAAATTACATAAGCACAAACTCAATAAAGTAGCACTATATCAACTACTGCTATATTAAATATCATCTTAAAATATAAAACTACATTTGTTTTTACATAACAACAACATAGATATCTTACACTCCCCAAAATGTGGCACCACTCTATTGATCTTCAACTAATCAATATGTATATCATGACAACTAGTCATGAGACAATTACCATCTCAATAATTATAATATATAAATTAGCTTATCTACTAATTTATTTTAATAAAAAACATTCTAATTTTTTTTATTTATCATGCATTCATTATAATAAGTAAGAGTACAATATATGAATAGTACAAATTTTGATGCACTATTTGTTTTCTCTGGAAATGATTCTTGGTAATCAAATGACTTTAGTTGCTTACCCATGGATAATGTAATGCTTTGGTCATCTCTTTCTTCTTTATCTTCAATGATGCCTCTTAAATTTGGATAATTCTAGATCTTCCTTCTAATTAAGGCATATCAATCCATAGATGGATACTCTTCTAGTGTGTTTTTCATATTGGTTTTACTTTTTTAATATGATGTTCATCAAGATTTGGACCTATTTGGATAGTTAGGAAATTTTTGTTCCCATAAATTTTGTTAAGTTTGTTTTTCTTGGATCATATTAAATCTTTTAACAATCTTTTATTTCCCCTTATTTGATTACTCCTTTGCTTCTTTCTTTTTTTATTCATATGATGATTGGTGCTTTGGTACATAAAATTTGATAACCAATGCACTAGTTCACCTCTTTAAATGAATACCTATTTCACAAATCTATAATTTTGATATTAGCAAGATTTAAAGACTAAATATGACCAATTGTTTCAATTAATAAGCAACATTTAGTAGAAAATGGTGGTAGAATTCTAGTCTGGTTCAAACAAAAAGAGATAAGATAATAGAGTGATAACAATAAAAATGATTATTATCTTTCCTAGTTAGGAAACATTTAGTTGATAGATCTATCTACCTCAAGAATAGGAGTAAAAATAATAAACAGGTGGTACTATAAAAAATCATTATATGCAACCCCTTGTAATGGTTTGTACAAATCCCCTCATCGAATATACTAAAACCGAGTGGAGAAGAGAACATAAAAGAGGAAAGGAGGAGATAGGATTAATTATCTATAAGAGAAACACCATTCATAAATGTAAATCATAATTTTCATCCAAAAAGCATATATTGTCTTTTTATTCCATCAATGGTTTTATAATACACATAACGAGTCATGATAGTTTAAAATTAAAAAAAACAATAATTTCACTTATTCTAGCAACTTCAAACAAATTCTAAAAAAATTCAATTAATCCATGAACAAATTCAAATTTTAGAAGTAAATTGAAATACTCCAAATAAATTATAAAAATATTGGTACCGTCTAATTTATTCTACATCCCATCTAGCCTTAAAAGATAATTTGCAATTGTTATAGATGATATCATTATTTTAAGGGGATACCCATAAAATGTAGTTTTTAATAATTATCATTATGTTTTTATATCTTTCTGTACTTTTTCTCTTTGTTTTTATTAAAAAGGTGTATCTAAAGTTGTAAATGACCACCATTTTTTTTGTATAATTATTTAAGGTCCTAAATGCTCATAAACATCTTAATTATTCTAAAAGAGTTCTAATGATTTTTATTATTTACTTAAGTACAAGAACTTATTTATCCTCATGTCTTTTCTAGAATAATTCATGTAGTTACCTTTAGTCAAGCTACATTTAGTGGTTAGACTCATTCTTGAGTTATTGGGTTTGTAAAACCTATATGGAGCTATTTGGTGGTTCCTACTCAATTACATCAAGTTAGTTCTACTAAAGCACATCCTGTAGTTCAGTCAACTGCTCCAAATGATTGAATTATATTGGAAAATTTTTGGATCCTCTAGTTAGCTACTTTTTTAACGCTTTAGCATTGTATAAAGTATTGGGATGCTATATATAATCATTGAACCAATATCATAATATTTTTTCACTTGAATATAAAAAAAATATTGAAGGGATTTTATCTTCATCATTAGTAGTTTTGGGTTAACATAGATATGGAATTATTGCATATTAGGGAAAGGTTATATTAAAGGAGATTTAAGCTAGAGATGCGTTGTTGTAATGTTGCAAATGTTTTATTTCGAGTCATTTCCTAGTTTTTATCATGTCTTCAAGTGGTATAGTACTAGTGTAGATGTCGTTAGCTATAGTGGCCAAGCAAGGGGATGATAATGGAAGTAATGAATTGATAGAGAACAATATCTAGATAATGCAGTTCAAATTTTTTGTTTTAGAATAAAAGATAAAAAAAATGTATAAGAAAATTGTCAAATTTTTTGGGAGCTAAAACAAGTTTTTTACTTGGTTTCATAAAAGTTGGTCAAATTTCACTCAATAGGTTAAAGGGTTTGAAGAAATGGCCACAATAGCAAGTTGTTTCCAAAGCCTAAACAAGTTTTGATAAGTTAAACTTATAGAAAAGGAGATCAACTATTAATCTTTTAATTTTCATGTGATTTGGTTAAGGTCATGCTAGGAAAAAATCTTCAAAACTTGAGGAAAGAAGACATCATTATTTTGACAAGCTCCTAAAGAGAGAGAGCTTTTGAGTTCTTTTTGTTAGAGTTTTCTAAGGATTTGGATGTATGTTAGAGAAAATTTAGAGAAAGAAGTTCAAAGCAAAATATTATATACTTATTTTCAAAAATTTTGTAAAATTTATACACATATATGTAAACATGTTCAACAAAAAAGCTCAATACTAATCTTAAGAAAAATGACTATATGCATTGCCAACATATCTAAATTTCTCTTTGGAGGCCATAAGTACAGGAGATAAGCTTCTAACAAATGTCCAACACTTGAATACTCTTAGGTTACAAGTAAAGGAGAAAGCAAAAGTTTAAAAGTGATTTCAATAAATTCTTTATACCAATAAAAAACCATTTTTCTCAAACATATTAAGACCTTATATAAGACTAAAAGGAAAAGGAGACTAGGGCAACTTGTGGTAAATTAGGACTTAGTTGCTCAGTGTAATTAGATGAATAACTAGGAATTATTTAGCTTAATCAAGAATGTGGTTTAGCTTAACTACTTTTGTGCTTGGACAACCCTAAACAAATAAGGAATATTAATTTATTACCTTTAATCATCTAATGTGCCCTAGTGATTCATTAGGTTATTAACATCAACCCTAGATGCTTGAGAAAGCACTAAATAGTTTTTTAACATGACCAAAAAAGCCTTGACACACACTCAAAATGTTCACAATGATACGTAAACCTTCACAAGCCTTAGGGTGACCTAGATTTTTCGACTATTTTGATACATAAGTTTTTATAAAATATAATAATTTATGATGTCCTCCAAAATGGATCCTTGAAAAAAGGATCTATCTTTCAAATAGCCATGTCATTAATAGATCCTCTAATGCATGGTTGGAAAGGTCTAGAGCTACTATGCTAAATTTGCCCCTCTCAAAACCTCTAGTCATTGATTGCCATTATGAATTGATAAGTGGGATCTAAGTTTCAAATCTCCTAAATCATTGCAAACATTCATTCCTCTTGCATTTCCCCTATCAAGTATGCAAGAAGATAACTATTATGTATCATTATGACAAAACTGGTTACCTATGGATAAAGACTCTTTACATTATTATAAAAATAACCAAATGCTCCAAAATAATGATAAGATAGATTGAAAATTTTGATTATTATTTAATAATGATATCATATTGAAGTTTTTAACTTTATGTCCACAAATAATGTGTTATGATAAAATCTATAGTATTGTTGGGTGAGGATAGAATAATTTCTGATTAGATGTCTTAGGCATAGGAAAAGTAAGCTTAAAGAATATAGTGACATGAAGCTTAGTAAGTGGAGGTGAGATAGGCTTTAGGAAAAATAGAATGTTACCTCATATGATAAAGGAAAAGTAAGGTCCAAGGAATATGGAAGATTATGATCAAGAATGGTGCCAATGTAATACTACCCTTGGACACAAGTGAAAATGTAATACTACCCTTGGTAAGCTCATATGATAAGGTTGATATAAATGACATATTGTATAAATCATAAAAGATATGAAAGACAACTTACGCATAAGTAACATGGGCTAAACCCCTAGATCAACTTATGGAGTAGCAAATGAAGGCTCTATAGAGGAGGAGAATAGTAGGGGCTCAAACACATTATCAACAAGAAATGTAAAAAAACAATTTAATAATACCATCATATTCCTAGTATATCATGAGACATGACTCAAAATTGAACCTAATAAGCATTATTTCATAAATGGGTGTAAGGATAATAAAAGGTAAAGTGGAAAGGGTTATAGTAGACTATGGAGGCTCATAGATAGAAATTGACAAAAGGGTGGCAATACACTCTGTAGGCTTAGAATGGACTATGGTAATTAGCACGAGGAACTAAATTAAGAGTTTTCTTTAACAAAATCATAGGAAGTAATAGTTAGAGATAAGGTTAAGAGCTAGAACAAGGTTACCAGTAAGGGAGAAGGATACTTAATGGATAAGTGGGTGAGAAGAGGTGGAGGCTTCGGTTTGTTGTTGGATTATTCATTTATTGAGTAGATATTGGTTTTTGGCTTGTATTTAATGGCAAATGTTGTGGATGTGATCAACTTAGGTGGTTTTGTAGGCTTAGGTCTAGGTTTAGGTGAAGAAATAAGAAATCAGTGTTAAGTCATGCACATTTTATGCAAGTCAATAAGTAGCATATAAAAAACATGATCTTTGAAGTAGATGATAGTAGTATTAAATGACCAAGTCTAACCTAAGGACACATTAATAGGATGACAATATCATAGTAAATCTTTACATGATACTCTTTATAGGTAAAGAAAACAAGACACTTTTA
Organism: Vanilla planifolia; assembly: GCA_023846275.1. Lineage (NCBI taxonomy): Eukaryota > Viridiplantae > Streptophyta > Magnoliopsida > Asparagales > Orchidaceae > Vanilla > Vanilla planifolia. Next base: position 6,826,917 of record CM043868.1, read on the forward strand.
TGTTTCCTTTATGACTCCCTTTTATGAAGTTAATGAAATAAGGTTGGGTTTGTGGTAGTGCTATATAAAAAGTGTGTGAATTATCTATTAATAAACCAAGCTAACCATATCATCACCCTTAACCAAGCTAATTACATCACCACCTTTAATAACAACTAAAAGGTTGTCAACATTATAATATATGTAGGTGGTAACAAATATGATTGGTTAACAACATGGTAATAAAGTGAGGGCCAAGGATAAAAGCAATAAACTTCAAGTGACACTATAAAGTAGGCCTTTGGCTATTATCATAACAAAATGTTAGGTGGCTATTCATACAGGTAGAATTGCTTAGTGGTAACTTAAGCCCTAAAGTTGATAGATATCTTGATGGTCAAATCTCAAGAGATAAGAAGATGATAAAAACTTTGGGCTTTCATAAAAAAATAAATATATTATTAGAATTAATTAATAGTTTAAGTTATTTAACCTTTCTTATTATAAAATAAATGTCTCTTTGTTGTAAGTTTCAATACCTTTTGATCATAAAATCTCCTTGTGACCAGCTATTAAATGAGTTATAAAATGAGCTATGTCAATAAGCTTCAAATAGTGGTTGACTAAATGTAAAACAACATAAAAACCTAATGCTATTTGCATTATTTGCATAGTTATCACTACAAATGGCTTTCCCTTTCCACCAAATAAAAGTAATTATTTAAAAAAATTGAACTCCAAAGGGTGCATATATCTTCCAATGACTAAAAATAAAACTTAACAGAGGTGTGCTCCAAATTATATATTGAAAATTGAGTGACAACATGATAATAGGAAGGAAGATGAATGTGGACAATACAAACAAAAAAAGAATAAAGACAAAATGATTTGCTACCATGGAATGACATGATAATAAGGATTAGATACCAAATTAGAGGGTTAATATATTCATGTGGATGTCAAAGACATTATTTGCTATGACTAAGAGGGATGGTGGTAGTAGAAGTAGGCAATGAAGTGGTAGTGAAAAGTAAAATTGGGACAAATGTTGTCCAATTTTAGGGAAACATGGAGGAAATGGTTAAATTTATGTGACTTAAAAATAAAAATTTTAGCTATATGGGTCCAAAAAAGTTATCCAAATTTAAGCTCAATGGGCAGTAATTTTAAAAATATTTATTTCTTTTTATGTTAACAAAAAATTGTTAAACTCCAAATTCTCTGTATTTTGGAATTCAACAAACAAAAGAATTCGAATTGTTGCAAAATTTTATAAAGTAATAAACGTAAGTTAACATCTTTCTTATTCATGATGTTTTGTTTTGAAGCCATTAACTTAGAATCTTTTTTCTTTGAAGTAAGTGTTATTAGAATTTAGATTTTCACTTGCATAAGTTTATTTTTTTTTCCCTAAAAACTACATCAAATTTGTAGATAATTCTTGGAACTTTTGAAGGCTTTTTACTACCTTATAGAGATCAAATTTTGATGTTCAAAATTTTTTTAATATCTAGTATATTTTTTGTATATTTTTATCCTCTCAAAATATGAATAAATCTAGGACAAGATTTTCCTATTTTCCATTTTTTCTAATATGTTGCTTTTGTCATCTCTTCATACTGATCCCACCACCTTTAGTTTGTATGGCATTCATTTGCCTTATCATCAGAAGTTTTCATTATATTATAAAAATGATAAAACCTTTCATGCGACACATTTGTGGAGATTTTTTTTATTAATGTTAGTCATGTCTACAAATGGTCTGGGATAATCCAAGTCATGTACACAAAACATTTAAATTTATTTATATATATATATACTTCTTAGAATTTTATTTTAACATTTTTATTCTTTTGTTTTCTTTTAGCTAATGTAAGCATATTTTATTTTTATCTTCATTTAATATATTAATTAATATTGATTAAATTTTAATAAAAACTATAAATGCTTGAATGTTGCCCAGCTAGGACTTGTCATTTGATAATATATTTTATAAACTCTACTTAAAACTCTCTTCTATGAATGATTGGTGCACATTTAAGGTCAAGTTCACATAACAAGAAAAAAAACTAGATTTTAGTTAAGACACGTATTGTCATCTACACATCATGATTATCAAGGTTTTTCACATCCACAAACCTACAAATTTGCATAATACACCCATGTACATTAATTATTTGTTTTTTTTCGACTTTCAATAAATAGTATTGTGACTTAATAAAACACCTAAAAGCTCTACTTTTCAAATTCATATAGCCATTTTGCATAAACCTTTGAAAAGTTTTTTTTTTTTTTTTGCAACTATTTGAGAACTTCGCCAATAAACTTTAGTAAAAACTTCCTTTCTATTCATATCGATTGCATTTTCAAAAATAATATTTTATAAAATAACTCCACAACGATTGCACCAACGAAATCTATTCACAAATTTGACATTATTTATTCAACTTGCAAAATATTATGAATAATGTATTAGACATCCCATAAAAATTCATTTTTAGATTTTTGACTAAAAAAACTTTTTTCAATAAAAGGAATGAAATGTTTACTTTGTTGTGCGATTTTTTTTTAAGAAAATTTTATTAAAATTGTTATCCTTAAACTTTATGTGCGGTAACCAACGAAAATGATTGGACTTGCAAATTGATACCTACTGCCAAAACAAATTTGAATAAATTTTCACATGACCCAAAATCAAATGGACTTGCCAACAGCACGTAATAAGTTGTATTCCACATAAATGTTGAAATTAATAAAAATTAAATAAAGTTATCTAAAAATTATATTTTTTTAAAAAAGAATCGAAACTTCAGCAATCGGGATTTTTTTCTACTTCCGATGCACCACGTCATGCTATTTCAACCTGCAGCTCTCTCTCTCTCTCTCTCTCTCTCTCTCTTTAATGTTGATTGCAGAATGTTTGGGGTAATAATTTTGCAGGCAATTAGCTGAAGGAGACGGATAAGTAAAGCCATGTTCCTGCTACAGTTAGAGGACCAAGGTCGTGAATTTCTGGGAACAAGGCACCGTTGTGTCTCTCAGATGCATCAACGCTGTTGACTGTGAGATGATTTCTAATCGGACTGGTATGTTTTGCTCTTGGGTTTAATAAGCCTGGGGAAGGAGGAGTCCTGGGGATTCTTGTGGTAGAGATCAGGAGGTTTTTCGTTTTGGAGCTGGAGGGTTCTATGAAGGCATGACATAGTCTACTAAAAAGAGGATCATCTTTACTTCGTTTTGGGGGCTTTCATCTGCCGTTCGAGGTAAGTTTCCTTAGCCTTCGCAGTGCCTAATTTATTAAACCTAAAGTGAGTATGATGCAATTCACGGTTCAAAGCTTCTCTTAGAATTTAATGTGTCCCCTTGCAAGTATTGAATCTTTGAGTTTATGGCACTCTGTAGTAGTGGAGATCGGTAATGCAGCACTGTTTCCTCTTCGTCTTGAGATGCTGATTGAGATATATGATTACTAAGAATCTTGTTTTCCGATGAACTATTGTTGGATGATGATAGGGAATGGCTAGATCTATTGATCCTCCGGATGGCAATGGAAACCCTGGAAAGCATTATTTTGTGATGTGGCAAAACCTTTTTGAGATTGACACCAAGTATGTGCCCATAAAACCTATTGGTAGAGGAGCTTATGGGATTGTTTGCTCTTCTGTGAACCGGGAGACGAATGAGAAATTTGCAATTAAGAAAATACATAATGTGTTCGAAAATCGCGTGGATGCACTGCGAACATTGAGGGAAGTTAAGCTTCTCCGTCACCTGCAACACGAGAATGTCATTGCTCTTAAGGATATTATGATGCCACCGCATAAGAGTTTCAAGGATGTCTACCTGGTCTATGAACTGATGGACACTGATCTGCACCAGATTATAAAATCTCCTCAGGCACTCTCTAATGACCATTACCAGTATTTCCTATTCCAGGTACTTAAGCCATCCTTGCATTATATCGCTGTTTATTTGCTCTTGGTGATCACATTATGCCTCTTATAGTAATTAGAAGGAATTATCGTCTAAGTTTTTTTGGTTAAGGGTCAGCTTGTTGTTACTGCCCACCTTCAGTGTTACACACGTACAGTGTGCAACAGTCCTTGGGTTCCACCTGCTGGCCCGGGTCCACCTATGGGGCCTACCAACATTTTTTAAAATAATTAAATTTTGGAAAAATGTTTATTTTGTTTCTTCTAGATAAAATTTTTACTTATGTAATTTACTCTCTTAAAAAGTAAACGAAACTTTATCTTGATACATTACATTTATTTTTTAATAGCACTTTTCAACCGTAATTTATCGAATGTGACAGTTCCAACAATGCTTGCAAGTAACATTTTTCATATCACAGCATTTTGATCACATGTGCCATGTGAAGAATATGTTTGTTTGCTGGTAGTAGTAGTAGTAGTAGTAGTTACATGTTCTCCTAAAACTTAGTGGATTTAATGTATATTTCATTAGGTTTGCTTGTGCTATTCCTATTTTTCAGTTGTTTCTCAACCTTAGGCTTTGTTTTTTTTTTTTTGGAGTTACAACTGCTTCAGTTGGAATTCACTAAATTGTGCTTGGACAAAATTGTGTTTGTGGAATTACTTTTCTGATTGCAAATGGTGAACCTTGTGGTTTTTTAACTTTTGTTCTTAAAATCTTGGCAATGAATCCCGTGTGAGATCAGCCATTATGTTCCAAGACCTCAATGAGATCAATTAAACCCTAGAGGTTCTCCTTTGTGTTCTCAAGTTGATTCCTAATCTTAAGTGAGATTGTTTGTAAGGATGAATCTCTATAAATCTCTTGTGTACATTTCTTTTGCCTTTTCTCTTTTAGTTTTTATCTAAATTATTCGTATTCTCTGGTTGGTCATTGCCTTGTTTGTAAATTTTTCTCAAATTGAAACTTGTATTGAAAGGGAGCTAAATTTTTTGTCAATTGATTATGCAGGTTTAGTTCCTGACTTACAGTTTAATTAATATTCAATATATAGCACTCTAGTTTCTCCCTTGGAAACGTGTAGTCAAAACGCAAGGACATTTTGTAAATTCTGGTTTGAACGCTATTGGAATGCTTAAAGTGCAATAGTTTTTGAAGTTTTGTCAATAGTGTTAAATGGTTGAATTGATCCTACTTATTGAGGTTTTAAGATTTAATCTCATTTCATAATATTTTAATTCTTCAAGTTGGAAGGTTCTCTACCCCTTAGGATGGTTTAATAGACAATGAGATTACAAATTAGTTTCTAAAAAGTTGAAAAAACAATAATATAGGTCAAGGAGAGGCTTTAAGTATGATTATGGAGAGGGTAAATTGCATGAATATCAATTGAAATTTAAAGATCATAAATGGAAACACAAAGTGTTCATCATAAGCCTATCACAAAAAACATAACAAAAAAAACTCTTATGAAACTATGATCATAAAGTTGTTAAAAAAGCATGATGATAAAGTTGTTATAAGCTCCAAAGGTGTTTACAGTTATAGAAAGTAAATTAAATGCTATCATATATGTGACAAGCACAACAAGTTGCTAAAATAAGGCAAAAAGATGGTGGTTTTAGTCAACTAATATAATGACATAATAAAAAATGGAGGTGTCTTGGCTATGCTCTGAGAGGGAAATTAGTGATCGTTTACTGTTTTAACTTAAGTGGATGTGGAGTTAAATGGAGTTGTGGACCATGGAATTGCTAAAGATGATTGCAAAAACATGGTGGTATTGTTTAGCTAACATGGTGAGGCAACTTAAAAGTGGTGAGGCAACTTAAAAAAAGTTTGTGTCTTAGCTATGCTTAGAGAGGGATATTAGTGATCCTTTTGTTGTTTTAATAATGTGGATGTGGAGTTAATGGAGTTGCTAGAGCTGGTGGCTAATGAGTTGATGATAGTGGACAAAAGACTAAATGATGAAAAGTGTGAGGATTTGATTCTCAGGTAAGACTTTAGGGTATAAGGAGCATAGTTTAAAGATTATATAGGTTTTGGATAAAAATTTGCTTTGATATGAAAACAATGGACATTGTAGTAAGAATGGAAGAAAATGTAGGTTGTGCAAGGGTGTTGAATGGGCTACCTAACTTTTTAATCCTATGTAAAGAAACCAATTCTAGAAGCTACCAACCATCTTATCACCATTGGGGATATTTATTTTATAGATTTAATTTTAAATATTATTTAAAATTTGAGTGAATTTAAATGTTTCTAAATGGTATTCATTATCAGAGGGAGGCTAGCTCATATGAGCCTTTGTCCATTTATTTTTATCAATTTGTTATTTTAATTGTGCGAGGCTCATGCAATATATTGGTGGCTTAGCTCATTTCACAACCATTGGTGGGCTTGCTGCTTGCTTAGTTAATCCAAACTAAAGTTTGAAAGCATAGGTTGACATGCACAATTGAGAAGAAAGAAGAGAAACATGGTGAACCTAAGTGGATGTTTACTAGCATGAATTGGGGAAAGAATCATAAAGGTGGAAGTTGTTTTACTAGCGACAAAGTCATCTCATACTCTAATTTGTATATCATATAGTGGATGATGATTGAGCCTAGCAGTATGACAGATTGAATGTATTAGTGAGGGAAATGAAAAATGTGTTGAGAAGATAACTTGATGTCATTACAAAATTTTCATTTGTTGATCTAGAGACAATTGGCTAGTTGGTCTTTGGAAACAAATAAAAAACCTTCTTCATGAAACTCATCTAGTAAGAAGACATTTCTCCGAACATTGTTTCTACAATCAAACACCATATTCGAATTTCATGAGGAGCTTTTATAGGCTCCCAAAGTGAAAGAAAACCTGATGCCTAAGAATAATTAAGTTGGCTAAGTAGAACCAACTAATTTCATACCTTATATTCTTTGCATTGTAACTCTACATATATCAAAATCAAAATCTGTCAGACTATCAAATTATACAAAATCCTTGTGTATACATCATTTTTGAAGCACCAAATATGACCAATTCAAACTGTTTCAAGAATATAAGAACTTCATTGTTTGACCCCTTGAAGAGGTCCAAAATATACAAAAAGAATCAAAATTGTTGCAAACTCAAGGCTTTATTAATGGTTCTTTCTTCAATCTAGTATGATATTGTGGTTTTCTAGCATCATGGCAGAATTGCCGAGATGCTTTTTCATCATTCCATTGTGTGATTTGTTGTCTAAAGGTTCTATTATGAGGGCATAGGATTCATGGATTTGTAATATATTTTTCAAATCCCATAGCACTGTTCATAGTTGATGCTTGTTTGGGACTGTTTGATAGTGGAGCTTGGTCCTATCTTATTTGTTTGGGGAATCAACCTTATCTTGTGTGTTAGTTTAGAACTATGTCCCAACCTGATACATTAGCATAGCTCATCACAGATAATTTGTTAGGTTTAATTGGGCAATTTAGATATTGGAACATATTTTTACTTTCTTTCTTTTCTCAAGTTAGAAAAGACTTACTATAAATATGTGTTTTTGAGGGTGTACTTGTAAGTAGATTATTTAGCATTTTGTTTCTAATAGAATTACTAGAGTTTTTTTGTATAATATTTGTCATGTATTTGGTTTTCAACTATGTTTTCTTGTTCTTCCATTGCGTTTTTGTATAACATTTTGTATGATTCATCTTGGGATAGATCAAAAACCTTAATCACAGTCATCTGAGATTCTTGATTCCTACCACACCCTATTACAATTTCATGGTAGTGTCTGAGTTATAAAGGCCTTAATCTCTCTCTTATTCTCAATAACCAAAATCTTATCCCACTTTCATCTTGTGGCCTCTATAAAGGATTGGGATTTGCTCTATATTCTTATCAGCTACGTAATTGATATATTCTGCATTGTCTTAAGGTCATGGTTTTCCTGGTGTCCAAGGTTTTCACGTAAAGACCTCGCCTCTTGTTTTATTTCTTTTGATCTTTGCAGTCTGAACCAGACTATTGATTACCTACCTAAGTGTGTTATGTAAATCCCTGCTTATAATCAACCTTGTGCAGGACCAATTCTTTGAGCTTTGCATCATCTTTCTATTGTTGCATGTGAAAATAACAAACATATTGCAGAACATGTGAGGAAGGAGAGTCACTTCGTAGACTGGAACCTCATCCATGTCGGTTGCTGAGCATACTGCTCAATCCAATTTTGCTATCCAAAATGAGCTGCTACAACTTATGCTGAGCAATTTTAAGCCATTATTGCAATGATTTTTTTAACATTTTAAAGTATTGTAAACTGTTTTCCCTGTGTTTGTGCTAGCAGGTCTAGTTCTTATCATCCCTCCTCCTGGCTATCTAACTTCTGCAATGTTCTGGTAGCAACTTGCTCACAATCCAGCCTTGTTTGTTGAGTTCATTTTTGCTCAATCTGAATGCTGACCTCCAAGTCCCATGTTATCCCTTGCTTGTGTATTTAAGGGGGAGGTAGAGACAAATCAATGCCGATGCCAATGTTCCTAGCAATTGAATTGGTCCAATGTCATTGACATGTCTCTCCCCTCTCAGAAGATCCTCCTAGAGCTTGTCCCCAAGATTCAGTTGTCAAAGCCTACATACAAAGGGCTGAAGATCTAATATGAGTTCCTTCTTGAATTGAAAATGACCTTAATGATGTACATAGTTTCAAACATTGTGCATTGTCACCTCTTCTCAACTCTCCTCAAGGGCTCTAACTTTGAATGTTGCATGTAGCCTCATTAGCTGCTTTGATTTTTAAGTTTTTTTCTTTAGTAGCCAACGCCCAAAGAAGTTGATCAACCATCTCTTCGTTCAAGGTGAAAGGAAATCCCTTTGTTCCAAAAGAGCTTCAAGGATAGGTTGTGTCGAGTGGAACACATTACTAATGAGAGTATCTAAATGGCCTTGGAACACACTACTAATTAAGATACACAATTCATACTATCACAGTTGTTCTATCGTATGAGTTCAATCTTTATTTGGTGTTTATATCTGATATAGTCAATTATATTGTATATGTTCTATACCTATATCGTACATACCCAATGAAGGTCTACCAAAGTAAATTATTAGATTGATGAGGTTGTACTTATATGATATGTTATTCATACCTATATGAAGTAAATGACACTCTAACACCAGTATACTTAGAAGACAATAGATTTGTACTCGTATGATGCAACTTGTCATACATGTACGAATAGTTATAGTTTTACATATTCTTAGTTGATTTACATTTTATTTCACCAAGATTTTGTGTCAATTTTGTTAGACCAAATTTTCTTCAAATCAATTTCAACTTATTGAATAGTTATTATTCATTCATTGTTTATCAAGCCAATTAAATTATGTTATGACATCTATCTTACCTGACAAATGTTATAAATGTATATACAATTAATTCTATTATAAATTTAATTAAATTTTGCTAGGTAAGGACTATATTTATTTGTTACAACGATTATAGATTTTGACAAGTGAACCACAATCAATGCTTATAAGTTAATGTTTATCTCCATAGGTCTACATTATAGAGACACATCTATACATCTAAGTCTTAATTTTAGGAGTCCAAATCATCTTGAATTCATTAATAGTATGTGAAAAATATGTTTTTGTAATGCTTGTACACAAAGAACTACTTTTAAGAATCCAAGCGTATTTGTTGGCTCAAATTAATGGATTTTTTAAAATTATAATTAGTAAAAATATGACAAAGCTTGTAATAATTATTACATACAATTTTAGATATTGCATTCATATAGCATGTATAGCATGTATGAACAATGGTCATGAAATGAGAAAGTTCACTAACAATTCTTTTATTATCACATAAATTCATATTTGCATGAGATTGAATATGAGGAGAGATATATGAAGAGGCATTAATAAATTTTGTTTTTATAGCATTAAGCTCTTGTTTGGATTATGTTAAAATATATCATCTTTTTCTTAATTTTAGAATTTTCTTTCCTTAATAGAGTATGTTTATGTTTCAAAGTATCAATAACAGTATTGCTTATAAACAATGATTATTCACATTCAATAAACTTATTTTGTAATTCACTGAAAAAAGAAATAAGTAATTTTGCTTCCTTTTGAATTAATTCATTCTTTACTTTGAGATTATTATGCTGTTTTTGTAAATCATGAATATGATGCTTATGGATAATTCTTTTATAAACCTGCATATTGATTAACTTCTTATGCTCGCATGCTAGATTTTTAAAACAACTAGATAATTCATCATTGAAATTAGAAAATGAATCAACACTTGAGAGCAAGATATATGTGATGTATCTCTTTCTACAAAATTTATCTCAGATTGGCTTTGGGTCAACTTCTTTTTCTTTGTTCTTTTCTCTTTGTTTTCTTTCTTTGTCATTCTCTTTAATAATTTAAAGTTTTTTATACTTTTATAACATATGTAGCTCCTGAGTTGTCTCATAATGTATAGATGAGTGACAAACGTTTATTCTAATGTCTGTGATTATGTACAATATAAAATATTTAGTCCTCTTGCATCAGTTGGACTATCATATGAGATCTTTCTTTCGTTCTCTTATAAATAGTATAAAGATGTTCAAAGAAATCTTGCCAGTCGTAATCTAATTTTTGAAAAAAAATATTTTAAAAGAATATTTTCACAAAGAATAATACTTAACAAATAAAAGCAGACAATTGATAGGTTAACAGCACACTTATGGAGAAAAATAATGGATCTTTTCTTGAAAATTTCATACTTTGATATAACTTGTTCTGATACTACTTATTGAACTTAATGAGTGATGCTCATAAAAAGAAGATGAATTGTAATTCTTTTAAACCTGTAATGATGCAATAATAAATTATATTGTTAACTTTAGCTTAATGTTGTTGGAGAATTTTTTTAGCAAATAGTTTAATTTTGAAACACCTTTGTGTGAAATCTAAGCTAAGAAATATCAAGTAAATTGGAGTAACTCACACACGAATTTTATGATGGTTTAACTAAAATAGTGCATACATCCACTCTAAGTTCAATTCTTAGGCTTGCATTAAAATGGCCACTTGCTTGTGATTAAGCCGTAAGGGAAAATCTTGCAATGGGCCAAAAGACCCACAACGCATTCTATTAGAAGTCCATACACAAAATCAGCCTAAAAGAACCAATACAACAAACTCAAACGAGTTATAACAACTTTACAAAGATTATAATATTTATAAAGATCAATAGCATACAAAACTTATACTTTCACTTGAGTAAACAATAACACGATTAGTAAATGAATGGAAAGATGTTACCAAGTAATATGTGGTTGTATAAATCAAAACAATAAAGATGAAAATGCATCTTTGCTCACAAATAACAGTCTAAAAGATGAACTAGTAAATACAAGCTATTTCTCCAATCAAGTCTTTTATTATTCTTCTTAAGATTTTGCAAATAAGCTTATTAGCTTCGTCTCATGAAATATTTATGCTATTTATAGTCCCTAAGTGATTAGAAGACCAAGAAGTTCCAACAACTCAAAACTAGATTTTAAAGTGATTAACTAGTCATTAGTTGTCTTGAGTTTCGATTGTATTAAAACAAAGGAGGGATTTTATGGAGAAAGACAAGTATTAAGGAAGATCGCTCGGTATGATTTGGTTATCTAAAATAGATAGTTTAAGCATGACATGGTCATCGTACTTTACAATACACTTTCTTATCACACTCTTAAGAACTCATGTTTTCAAAACTGTGTTAGATAATCATTAAGATCGTACAAGTATATGTAAGTGGATCATTAGTTTATGATAAATTTGTTCACTTAATGCATTGCTCTTATGTTTTTGGATATTTTATTCGAGTATGATAATGAAATGTATTAATTTGAAAACAATCTTTTAGATCATTTACTTGAACGTAACAAGCTACGCATGTACGATTTATAAGTTTTGCTGAGCACACAGAATATAGCCTGGACCTGTACATGGTCGATAGCTGACTATACTATGTATGACCATTAAATACTTGGTTAGCCTAAGTTAAGCAGAAGATTGTATCAGCATGATGAAAACATTGTAACTATACGACATACAATCTTAATTAAAATCTATAGTGATATATAGATCAAGAGGTATATTTTACTAGTACGATGAATGATATTGTTCAATATGATCACTATGCAATTATCAACTGTGTCTAGGGTGATTTAAATTTTTATTGCACAATTTTTAATTCTGAGGATGTTTAAAGTGTTTAGACCTTAAGATCTTGATTTTACTTATTAGTTCTTCTCTAGTCTTATTTTATGAAATAGAGTTATGAATTAAAAGCATGTATGAGATACAATGTATAAAGTCTTTCATGCCATATAGAAATGAGTGAAATTTTATAATCCTAATCATAATAAATTATAAAGGATAAGCTCTAGATGGGTAGTTACTCCATCAAAAGTTGGGTTCTTTGGCTCCAAGATTTAAAAGTTGAGCCATACATCTTGAACAATGACATTAACATCGTTGATATTTCTTATGTATTTCTTCTTCTTCATCACTCGAACTATTTATTCACTCTTCATAGTAGTTTAAACACAAAATTAGAAATCACAATAATTTGATTTTGTTATCATCAAACTTTATAAAGTATGGAGTCAACAGATACAAGTACTGCTTAATTAATGATAATCTTTATTGAAAGTGATATCTTGAGCCACTACTCTATTTCCTCAAAAAGGAAGATGCAAATCAAGTTTTTGAAAGAGTCCACTTGGGAGAGTGTGGTAGCCATTCTTTTGGGCATACTCTAGCCTTTAAAATCCTCAATCAAGGTTATTATTGACCAACTATTTTAACATAAATTTTCCTGCCCTTGTCACATGTTCCAAGTTTAGGGAGCTCTTCCTTGCTAGCTTTGAAAGAAAGGGAGAACAAAACAAGTATACAAAGCAACCTACAATAAAGAAGAAAAACATAAACATAACCTAGAAATGCAATGAAAATTGCCATCTAGATTGTCAGGTCTATTGTCTTATGTCTAATTTCTTTGGCATTAGTCCAACTGATCTCAGATCTTCTCAGTTGACCATTTGTTGATATACTTTGAATTATCACATGTGTGAGAATTTTTGTGTTATTGTTTTTGAAGAGATTAACATTTATCACTTCCATTAGAAGTTCTTTCACACATGATTAAGATGTTACTAGTTCCTATGGGCTTGAGTGGTGAATTGTCTTTACCACTTTTTCTGAAAACTTTTTAACATCTACCAACTTGGTGTTGCTCCATGCCTTTGTCTGTTTTAGGTTCTATTTGGTCAATTCGTCTAAGATCAGTTGACAAAGCGAACAAATTTATCGCACAAGTGATGATTGAAAGAAAAGGTCCACCTTCCTATCTAGACAACTAGTGATTGAAAGAAAAGATAAATGTGGAAGTATCATTAACACTGAATGCTTCCATTATTGAAAGAAGAGCTCTCAAGAATGACCAACTCACCTTTTTAAAGCTTTTAATAGATTAATTATTATCCATAATCATGCTTCAACATGTGTAAATCTAAACTAGGAGTTTTTTTTATCAAACTAAGTTTAATTTTAGTGATAGTATCGATTTACAGATGCTATCATTTTGATGCCTCTTGTCTTCAATACAAAAAATACTTGGTCATTGAGGGAAGAATGGAAAGTTGATGTTTTGATGCTCATAGTTATTGGGAATTCATCAATTTGATTGTGTCAGCCAAAGCGTAATTCGTTATGAACTTGAGTGAGTTGGTTTAATGGCTCACCCTAGATATTTAACAACCAATTAAACTTGTGTGTTATGCTTCCCAGATAAGGGTCTTTTGGGCTTGTCTTCCCATGGCAGAGATGCCTTGCACATTGATCCTTAATGTTCTTTAGGAAGCTATCAAGAAGTTTATTATGGCTTGCACCTTGATCAACACAAAAGGTAAGTATGCGACACATTTGCCACATCCAGTGGAGCTCAAGATGCAGGAGATCCAATTTTGTTATAGATCATAGACTAGATCTTAAACGAGAGCTTGAAAGGGGCCAATATTGGAGTTTTATTGAGTTATTGGTATTTTTGAATATTATTAGATTATAACTAATAACTTATGAGAGATGTTGGGACATTTTATTTGATTTATGTACATTTTAATATTTACTTAATTTTAATTATTATTTTATTGAGTTATAGGGTGTTTTATATTTGCACCTTTTATTAAGGCTTCTTGTCCTTATCTAGACTTTGAAAGAAATAGAAAAGGGAGACTTTTTGGTTTGCTTTCAATTGAGAATGAAGAGATTGTAAGGTGTATGTATTCACAAGAGGCTTCCTCCAAATGAAGGCATATAGGTTAGCCTTCATCTTCACTAAAGTTGTGATTCAAAATTATCCCATCAGTTATCATCATTGTCTCTATCATTTTCCCTTTTATATGTCGTCATCATCTTCACATTGTTCTTTCTTATCAGTGTGGACAATATCTTCTTTTTCATATTATGATTTTTCATGTCTTTCTTCAAGATTCAAGATAGCCTTACATTGATATCTCCTTTGCTCTTATTGATTCCATTTCTATTAATACATAATTTGAATATGGGGATTATTTCTATTAGTATCCCTACAAGAGATTAGTGATGTAACACATTAGTCATATCTAATGGAGCCCAAGATGTAGTAGACTATGGACCACATCTTAAGCAAGAGCTTGAAAGGGGTTATTATAGGAGTTTTATTGAGTTATTGGTATTTTTGAATGTTATTAGATTATACTTGATTATTTATGAGACATGTTGGGACATATTTGATTTATATGCATTTTAATATCTGTTTAATTTTAAGTATTATTTTATTAAATTATAGGGTACTTTAGTTTTTGCATTTTTTGTTAAGGCTTTTTCTTGTCCTTATTTAAATTTTGAAAAGAAATAGAAAATGGGGACTTCTTGGTTTGCTTTCATCTAAGAATCAAGAGTTTGTAAGGTGTATGTATTCACAATAGGCTTCCTCCAAATGAAGGCATATATTTTAGCTTTCATCTTCATTCAGGTTGTGATTCAGATTTATCCCATCATTGTCTCTGTCATCTTCCCCTCTCATATGTTATCATCTTAACATTGTTTTTTCTTATCGGTGTGGACAATATCTTCTTCATACTATGATTTCTCTTATCTTTCTTCTTCAAGATTCAAGATAGTCTTGCATTGATATTTTCTTTGCCCAAGTTGATTACATTTGTAGTCATACTTAATTTGATTATGAAAATTATTTTTAGTAGTATTCCTAAATGTCTGAATTGTAGATGAAGAAGACAAACTAGGCTTTAGTAATTTCCTTGGATTGAATATGTTTGTTTGCAATTCTCCTGAACATAATTGAATTTAAAATTAATTGAACATATCCCTTATCTCTGAGTAAACCTAAAAGATTGATATACAAATTGATATGTAACCCACTTAAAAATACAAACTACATGCTTAAGATTTTACTTTTTTCTTTTCTTGATAAGTATTACTGATATTAGTGCATAGGAAAACTTTTATGTTGTTTGATTTAGCTTGTTGTTGCTTGTTTAGTTAAAAAAATTATAATTTTTTTCAACATTATTTAATTAAATTAATTTAATTTATTTCAAAATTGCATAATTTTTGCATTTATTTTTTTAGAATTATTAAATTAATTAATTTAATTTAATATGATAAATTTAAAATTTTAGTTTATTATTAAAATATTAGTTTTGTCTATAACAAAACTTAGTTCTTTTATCTTCATATATTTTTTTGACATATTTGAATTACATAATACTATCAAAATAAAATCAAATAAAAAACTTAGACAACTACAAATAAGATGAACACATTACGTCATGTAATGGGAAACTCAGTTGATAGGTTCTATAGAATTGAGGCCACATTGGAAGGCGTAGTTACTCAACATTAAGGTGGCTTAGCTACTATAGCTAGGAACTCAAACCTAACTCCCCTTAATGAGTAACTAAGAGAAGACTATTACACTCCTAGGGACAATAGGTTCTTGGATAGAAGATCACAAACTCTGATGAATCATAGAAATGATAGGATAGAGATTCACATTAAAGTTGAAGTGGAAGCACCAACAATTGGGGGTTTATGATCCTTATAAATTATTAAATTATTTGACTCGAATAAAAGACTTTTTATTGGTATGATTTTGATGACTATTAGAAGATTAGTTTTGTTGAGAAAAAATTAATAGGATATATTAAGATTGGATTGATACGCTAGCCAAAGAAAAGAGATAAGTAAAAAAAAGTCCTTAGAAAAAGATGAAAGAAATATTAAGATAAAAATATTGTTCTAGGTACCTTAGTAAAAGACTAAAATATGAGCATTTATTTACTATTATTATCATGATGAAGATTGAAAGTTAGTCAATAAATTTTTTTTGGACTTAGACTAGATATTAGAAGGGAAGTTGAGATACATAATCCTTAGATGCTTGAGAAAGTAACTTAGTTCAAGTGGTGGAGAGACTTAAGAAACTAGTGCTTGGGAAGACTATGTTCAAATCATTGGGTTCATGTATTGAGACACTTAAGGAAATTATTAAGCTCGGTTTGTCTTCCTCATGTAGTACTCGGACTACTAAGGATACAATTGGAAATAATCCCCATAATCGAACTTAGTATTAGTATTACTATAGATGCAATTAGTTTAGACTCGAGAGATCAATGCAAGGTTAGCCTGAAGCTTGAGGAAGAAAGATAAGAGGAACTAAAGTTTGAAGGAGCAAAAGGAGAAGACATTATTCTCATTGATGAGGAAGGTCAAAGCGAAGAGGATGATAAACACTTAGGTGTTATATGATACTTGTTTGTGTTTAGGGAAGAAATTGGGAATTGAAGAAGAAAAAATTCTTTTAATATCTTTGTGATTTATTATGAGAAAATGTTGAGATTAGCTATGAATGTGATTTCAACAATTGTATTAAAAAAAATTAACCTTAAATTTGAACCTCTTAAATCATTTTGTATGAGTTTGGTAAATTGTACTTCTTTGCCAATCACATATAGGTACTTAGTTCCACTTAAAATTGGAACATATGAGGATAGAATTTTATATTTTTTCTTACCTATGGACATAACTTATATTCTATTTGTAAAACCATAGTTGCATGATTGTATTGTCATTAATTATAGAGAGAAAATGCATGTGTTTAAATAAAATGATTAGTGTATTAAACTATTAAGGCATATTACGAAGGTTTAGCATTCCAAAATTGTTGCTTGAGTTGAAACATGGTACACTTAAAAAAATAAGGCTTCTTAATTATTTGAGGTCTATTAAGCAATCAATTTAATCAAAGATATCAAAATAAAAGATCAATCATATTTGATATTAGGAAAGATGAGACTTAATAATATCAGAAAAGAATTCCATAATAAAATACTTTTATACCTCCTACATATTAAAAGAGGTTCGACTGGTCAACATGGGGACTACATTTCCCAAAGGCTCATAAGTTAAAATGGACCCTTAGGAGCTACCAGATGAGTTGTCTCCTATGAGGGATATCTAGCATTCCATTAATCTTATCTCAGGTTCATCGTGGCCAAATTTACCACATAACAGGATTAACCTAAATGAACGTGCTGAGCTCAAAAGGCAAGTATATAAACTCCTTAATAAGGGATTTTTGTAAGAGATTTAAGTTGTATTATACTTTCACTGTTGATGCCTAAGAAAAATAAAAATTGGAGAATTTATTGATAATAGAGTCATAAATAATATCACTATCAGATAAGACTTCTTATATCAAGACTTTACATCTTGGATTTGATTTGTAGTGTAAATACACTTAAAGATGAATGGATGATAATTTCTAAAACGTTAAATGAATTATGAGTGATTATTGATAATTTTTAGATTACTGAATGCTCTTAATATTTTTATGAGATTAATAAATATGATTTTAAAGGCATTTATTAGAAGATTCTTTGTGATTTTTTTTGGTGTTATGATATATAATCTTGGTGAATTTTCTCACTTGGAACATTTTAGAAAACATTTGAGAAAAGGATAGAAATTATTTGTTAATATAAAGAAATGTTTAATTGCAAAAATTGAGAGAATTTTTAAAGATTTATTAGGATTATGAATACACTGATTGGATACTATTAAATACACTTAAAGATGAATGGATATAATTTCTAAAACTTTAAATGAATTATAAGTGATTAGTGATATTTTTTTGGATTATCGAATGCTCTTAATATTTTTATGAGATTAATGAATATGATTTTAAAGGGGTTTATTAGAAGATTCTTCGTGATTTATTTTGGTGCTATTTTGATGTATAATCTTGGTGAATTTTCTCACTTGGAACATTTTAGAAAATATTTGAGAAAAAGATAGAAATTATTTGTTAATATAAAGAAATGTGTAATTACAAAAATTGAGATGAATTTTTAAAGATTTATTATAACCATTTAAGGATTATGAATTGATCATGAAAAGATTATAGTAAACAAATTGGCTTGTTTCAAAAAGTTTTACTAAAATTCAAAGTTTTCATGGATTAATTATTTTTTACGAATAATTTGTTTAGAATTTTAGTATAATAGTAGCTCTAATTATTGATATATTAAAAAAAGATAAATTTTTATGGAACATTAAATTAAACAGTTCCTTTACTTAGATTAAGGTCTTAATGATGTTTACTCATATTATGGCTTTAATGATGTCCACTAGTCTGGATTTTTTTGAAGTATTTAAGGTTACTTGTGATGCATCAAAAATTGAAATTTATAAAATGTTGAGTTTGGAGGGGTATTTTTTAGGTTATTGTAGTGAGAAATTAAATAACTTATGATAAAGAAGTTTATATTATAATACAAGTTTTGAGATATTAGAGACATTATTTTCTCTACAATGAATTTATTTTTATCATTGATCACTATACTTTGAAATATATTAACACATAAAAAAAATCAAACCAAAGGCATACAAAATGGTTAGAGTTTTTATAGTACTACTCTTGTCTTGAAACATGAACTTGGAGTCAAAACAAGTCAACTAATGCAGTATGATGAGTAGTATTAATTCTATCTTTAATTAAGTTCAACATTTTATGTTTTGACTACTTGTAGGATGATTATTTGACTTGTTTTGGCTTTTGTGTGATTTATGAATAAAGAGTTAAAGGAAATACTTATAAGTTTACTCGACCTTTACCACCTTACTAATGGATATTAGTTTAGGAGATAAGGCCTTTTGTATTCATCGAATCTTGTTATGAGATTTTTTTGGTCATTAAATTATATTTAGATGGAATAATTGGTCATTTGGTGGAGATAATTTTACTATTTTAGTTGAATATAGGTTTTATTAGCCCTCACTAAATAAGGACATATAATTGTGCCATAATTTAAAGTGTACAAATTCACAAAGACCACTAAGAAACAATTTGGCATGTCTTTGCTCATTTTTGGTAGAGCATGAAAAGATTTATTTATGAACTTATTTTTTCTATAGATGTTATGTATTGCATGATACACTGATAGTATTTTTTGTGGTAGTTAACAAGTTTCTAAGATGATGCTTTATTCTCTATAGGAAATCAATGATGAATTTTGTATTGCCAATCAGGATAATTAGATTACTAAACATTATTGTGTTTGATAGGGATGTGATGTTTCTTTCATATTTTTGAAAGACCTTTTGAAAATTATCTAAGATTGTTAAAATGTTTATTCATATTTTATGTCTAGACAAATACTTCAGTTGAAGTAGTAAATAAAGCATTCAAAATTTTATTAAGAAATTTGGTAAAAGTATTAGGAATTGGGGTTTAGCTTTATTCAAAATTGAATTTATTTATCATAATAATGCTGCTAAAATAAAAAATTTATTAGCTTCTAAAATAGTGTATAATTAGAATTCCAAGAATATAGATTTGATGGATATTTTTAGTCATTTTTATTTTGATTTTACATTCTCATTCGCAAAATATTTTCAAAACGCATATTAAAAAATAAAATAACAGATTGAATCTAGTAGCTTAAAATATGTTATAATTATTAATTAAAGATTTTGAAGGAAAAATGAGAGACTATGTATTAGAACGTTTTTTTCTTGAGATATTTGTCATCTGAAAATTCAAAAAGCTACATGAAAAAGCTTGTGATCTTTTAGAGGTAATTAGAAGTTAAATCCTAATACTTGATGTTCTAGAGTTTTCTATCAACATATTTATTAGCAACTTATTTAATGTTGAGAATTTATCATATAAGTGTGATTTATATGATAAAACTTTTTAGGCAAACTTTTCTGTAGGTGATTTGACTAATGATTAGGTTTTTTATTGTTGACAGTATTCCAACTAATGCTTTTGTAGTTTTAACTGTCCTCATAGATTTTTGGTTTGTTGGTGAGATCAGTCACATTAGAGGATGCCTGACTGAATTTGGAAGACATGGAGAGATTAGTATCAGATCTATTGAGAGATTACTTGGAGTTCAATTTTGTGAAATGAAATTGTTCTTGGTGGGGCAAGTTAATATAGCACATTAGGTAGATCAAGAAAATCTAATGGAGCTTAGAATTTAGCTCTAGTTTTATTGCAGACCATTGAACAGATGACAAAATTTCAAATGGATGCCATATGAGGTTTTTATTGAGTTATTAGTGTTTTAAGACATTATTGTGTTTTAATAAGTTATTATGAAACTCATAGAGACTTATTTTATTTCTACAAATTTTATTGTTTGCTTCATTTTTGTCAATTGAGTACTAATGGTTTATGAGGTTCATGCTTGCACGAGAAGCTTCCTTTAATGAAGACATCAACTGACTTTTATCCTCACCCAACGTACAATCTGGATTTATCCCATTTGTCATTGTTGCTCCATTATCGTCTACAGCACCTTCCCAGCTTACCTTCACCATCGGTGACCTCGATGCCATGACTTCCCTGAGTCATCTCAGATTCATTGTTGTTACCACCTCCAACTGCTATTGTCTTCTCCTGTGGCCATCGTTAGTGATCCACAACTGAATAGCAATAACTTGTTTGGGAATTACATTTTAAATTCTTTTTTAGTCTTTGGAAGAGGATTTCATATAGTTAGTGAATCAACAGTTGTTGTCACTAGTTGCAGTGGACTACTACCACTCCCAGCTAACTCAATTGTTGGCTTCTTGTCGTGTTCACTACCACACCATTGATAATAAGATTATGTAACAAGCCTACAATTGATTATTCAGGTAGAGCTGTGTTCCATTCTTTGCCAGTTAATAAAAAGATTATCATTCTACATATAGAGAGAGAAGGAAATCAAAAGAGCAAGTAACTTTAGGCACCAATAAAACCTTGATCACAACCATTTGATCTTCATAAATCACCATCTACTATTTCAATTTCAACTTAGCTTCTTGAGGATAAGAGCTTTTACGTCTCTTTCTTGTTCTTGATACCTAGAATCCTTTGTTGCTTTCATCTCGAGGACTTAATTTTCTCTATAAGGGCTTGGGTTTCCTTCTGTATTATTATCATTTGCATGGTGAATGTTTTCTCACTCTTGTGACTGGTGTTTTTCTTGAGCTTAGTGAAGTTCTTTGTGCTTAAAGTAAACCCACAAGAGGGGAGAGGGGGTGAATTGTGGTATAAATAAAGTTTTAAGATTTTCTTTCAATTTTTTGTTTAAATTAAAACTTAAATCTTTTAAGCAAGAACAAGAAAGAGAAGTAAAATAGTACACAAAAGATTTTTAAGGTGGTTCGACTCAAAATCGAGCCTACATCCACCCCCAACCGGTGTTGGGAAAAAAGCCACTAAAATCACCAAATTACAAGCGAGGTTTTTCGTACGGCTCACCTCAAACCTACTTGGGATTTTACCTACTTGAGTTTTTCTCGGGCTCAATTCAAACCTCGGGCTTTTGCACAATTGTCGGGATGCTATTACCCCAAAGAAACAAATACAAAAATTGGCAACAAAGTATAAACTTAAAACAATTTAAAGAAGTATGAGGCACACTCAATACAATAAAATTTCAAAGAAAAATCAAAAAGAGGGAGGAATATAAATTGAAAATAGTTGAAGCAAAAACCTCCAATTTCGGATTCTTTCTTGCAACTTTAACTTTGTGAATTTAGAAGCATCATATGCACTTGAAATTGCTCGAAGCTGTGATTTGAAAGCTTTGAGAACTTAACAATTGTAACCTCTTGGATTTCTTCATTCTTCCCTAATTATAGAGCTCAAATTTTAGCTCTAAATCCACTTCCAACGGCTTTAAAATGAACTAGCCGTTTGGGTAACGGACACATAGCAGTCACCGTTCGATTTAGATCCTAAAATGGACGTTTCTGATTGAATCCCAATTTTACCATTCGAGATTGATCCTGGCCGTTGGATCTAGGCGGCCTTGATCTGAACCTTTGGATCGCTCGTAGGTTGTCCTGCATGTATTAATATAATGTGTATAGCAACTATTTGAATTGTAAACTTACTGCAGTGGTTCCGCATCATCTCGCAAAACTGGCTCAGGTTCGAAGCTCTTGCTTGTCATTTTACCATTAACTTGCAGCATATTTCCTTGATTAACCTAAGCCGTCGGATCGCGCCTGCCCTTCCGCTTTCATTAACTATCGGTTGGGAATTTAATCTCATATTGCTCAAAATGGTTGTGATTGCTTTCTATAAGGATTCTGGTTCGTATGACTCTCGAGCCATTTGGGGTTGGCTCCCCCCTTCCTCGACCAAGATTTCATAACTTGGTCCTGGTTGACTTGATTTCACACTGTTTCGTTAAGCTTTCCTTGCGGGCTGATTTTGCGCTGTTCCGTTTAGCCTTCCTTGCGGGCTGATTTTGCAAGGCTGATTTCGTGCTGTTTCGTTTAGCTTTCCCTGCGGCCTTTTTCCTTAGCCTTCGGGCTTCGCTCGGCCCTTCAAGTCTATTGAACAATTTTTATTTTATTTTATAAAGCCTGGACGGACCAGTGGTCGGGTTGGATCGACCTGCCCAATGCTACAGCGAAAAATCTCGAGACTAAAATGGTTTTATAGTGTTTTGTGAGAATTTTTGTGCCAAAATTTTGAATATAAGTGTACCAAAATAATTTTATATTATGATAGTGTTACAAGTGTCCTAAGTGACCGAAAAAAATTCATGAAAAATAATCCTTAAATAATTTTAAAAAATCAAATACCAATGTCTATACTTTTCATCAATTATGCTTGGCTCAAAAATCAAAATTCAATAATTATTAAACTTATAATATTTTCAAATATTAATACTGCTAGTGTGCCACATCATCTCTAAATCTGGACATATCAAATTCAAGAAAAATAAAGAGAAATTCAAGTATAAAAATTTTCGTATATATCTTCAATTTTCTTGAAGCTTGCCATGACTCCAAGAGCCTTGAAGACCATTATTTTAGACATTTAAAGTTCATGGCTTGACTTAATTGGATATTAACAATTTTACTTAAAACAAGCCCATATGAGATATAAACATTTATGCTTGACTCATCAAACACAAGGGTGTAACACTTAAGAAGCTTAAGATTTCCACATAAAATCCTTTGGTCTCTTGTTGTCTTTTTCTATTCTTTGAAGAGCACTTCCATCCACGTGTTAAGTAAATCTCTACTCATATGCTAAACAAAACAAGTTCTGAAAAATCTACATCAACAATATCATTAGCACATCTCTATATATGAGTTTTATGTTTATGATATAAGGTAGAATAGCTTCTTTTATAAAATTTTGTCTGATTTCATGGCTCCTACCTTTTTGGCGTTAGATCTGCAACTTTGCTGCAGCTCAAAATTATACAAGCTTATACTATAAAAGGTTTTTATTCAGTTTCAAAGGTGCAAGCTCTTAAACTTTGTCATGTGCATTTCAATTGTGCAGGAATTTTTTAGAAATATAGTATCAAGAAAAAAATATAGAACCTGCTGATATGTATGACAGACTAGGAGATCCACTGAAATCTTAAGACTTTTTAAGTCTTTATTTTTTGTAGATTTTTAAAAGGTTCCTTCTTGGATACTTAATAAGAGCATCTATGTGTTGAAGTTTTGATACCTGAAATTCTGTTAAAGTTTTGGCCTTTTGGTGCTATGATTAGCTTTCTTTTGTTCAAATAACAATCTATAAATTTAGAAAGTCCTGCTAGCTTCCATATGCTGGCAATTTGAGAATGTTAGCAACCATGGTGTGTTGCAGTAAGCTTCTTGTCTATACCATAACATGTCTTTATGGTAATTTAATTATGACACTACTAGCACAAATAACATGTGTGCCTACCTGAAGAAAGAAATCTTTTGAATACTTAAGTCAAACATGGTTGAAATTGACTTTGTTGTTTGATTGTTCTATTTTGATTGTTCACATTTTATAAGATAGTACATTCTCTTTTTCTCTAGAATTGGTAGTATGTTTTAGCTTTTCTGTAGCATCCATGTCATGTCATGATAGACCCTTTGCTCTCGTGACTCGTGTTGACTATGAATGAACAGACTCAATAATGACTGGAAGTTTTCTTGTGATGTTTTAGCTGCTCCGTGGCCTGAAGTACCTTCATTCAGCAAATATACTTCATAGAGATTTGAAGCCTGGAAACCTTTTGATCAATGCGAATTGCGACCTCAAAATCTGTGACTTTGGCCTGGCAAGAACAAGTAGTGGCAAAGGACAGTTCATGACCGAGTATGTTGTAACAAGGTGGTATAGGGCGCCTGAGTTGCTTCTTTGCTGTGACAATTATGGGACATCGATAGATGTTTGGTCTGTTGGCTGCATCTTTGCAGAGTTACTTGGCCGTAAACCTGTTTTCCCTGGAACAGAGTGCCTTAACCAGCTCAAGCTAATTGTGAATGTCTTGGGAACCATGGATGATTCTGATCTAGCCTTTATTGATAATCCTAAGGCTAGGAAGTATATTAAATCCCTTCCATGTACACGGGGTATAGCATTCAGTACTCTTTATCCACATGCAGATCCCTTAGCTATAGATCTACTTCAAAGGATGCTTGTTTTTGATCCATCCAAAAGAATCAGTGTAACAGAAGCTCTTCAGCATCCTTATATGTCACCACTTTATGATCCTAGTGCCAATCCTCCTGCTGAGATCCCTCTCGATATTGAGGTTGATGAAGACATGGGAGAAGAGATGATCAGGGAAATGATGTGGAAGGAGATGATTTATTACCATCCCGATGCTTCTTCTGTGGATCTGTAAGATATTGCTTTATTATTACAGAGTTTCGCGAGTAGTTGTGAGATTTTTCTTGTTTTAAGTAAACTAGAATGATCTTTATTATGTATGAAAATATGTATTATCTCCTGAAGTTATTTTAAGAATTCCTAGTAAAATCACTTTTGCGGCTTTTGTGGTCATCTTAATTGGTTACAGTTACTTTCTACCTTTTATCTATGAGCTTTTCAAACATGACATCAAGAGTTTGGAACTTATGGCACCTATTTGTTACATTGTTTGATTGATTACATTGCTACCAATTCCTTCAATTGATTCTATGATCCAACTATAACAAAATTTTATTTGTGCCATGATTTGTAGATACAAACCTGTGGACAAGGGCAATGCAAAGTGTCAATGAAAGTCTAGATAACTTGTGCCATTGTTTTTGGGTTATATGTAGATATGATGAGATCCCTCACAATAAACTAGATGTTGTGCTGCTCTTTTGGATTTGTTAGTAGTTGTTTTCATAGACTTTATCACGGAAAAACTGTAGGTTGGCATTATACTAGAGGCCAGAAAATTACTTTAAAGCAAATCAATACTTTCCATTTGTACCAGATTTTCAACTTTTTTTCTAAATATATACTTTCTAATTATTATTATTTATGATATGTCTACAAGAATTATTTGTCTTTAAGTCTAAGCTCAGTCTGAATGCCTGTTTATATTGGAAATCATTAACTAATCAATGATTTTATGTTTAAGATAAAGCTAATAAAATGTTTTTTAACTATGTGGTGTTCGCTTAGAAATCTAACTTTTTCTCACAACACAAGTAAACTTGATCTTGGTTTTTACTAATTGTACAATGTTAGTTCCCTCTAATCTAGTTCTTGCGCTTTTGTTCCAGATCTCAATGGTTAGCTGACTTAAATCTCTGCCAATACACCAAAATATAATATTCTAATTATGAGTTGAGGAAACATCTTTGTAATGTAAGAATATGCGTAATAGACCTTTTGAATTTGACCCTCGCCTCATGAATGTGAGAGTTTTCCTAATACAGATCTACCTTTTTTATGTTCAATTGTTCCACCTTTTTCATCTACTTAATGTTCTTGTTATTTAATGGCTGCTAGGAAAAAAGGTCACTTTTTACCCTCAAGTAACAATATTTTTTATAGAGCTTTAAAAATATTTTTTTATGATTTATAAAAACTGAATGTGCTGCTAAACTAATCCTTAACATGTTTCCTTATTATTTCACCTATTACAAAAAACAAATTGTCAAAGGGGCATTCCTACAAAGTGGACCACTTGTACTACTCTAGTCCACTGTGTTCAGCATGATTCTAATGGCAACACAAGATTAGAGAGTAAACAAAAGAATATTGTTAGCATACAACAAAAGCTAATTGAGAAAACCAGTGGGAGAAGTTCTGATCCTCAAAGTAGGACCATCAAGTAGGCATTATTGAATGAGCATAGACAAAATTCCTCCTGTCACCCTTGTCGTAACCAATAAAAATTCTCAATTCAATTCATCTTTCGATCATCTACAAACATAGAAAACATTAGTCCAATAACACAAGTGAGCAACCATTTGTACTACTCTAGGAAGCCACAGTAAGGTAGTGTCACCTCTAAGGGGCCCCCTCTTATCGGTCAATTAGTAGCGAGTGCTTATCTAATCTTCTAATGGATATTGTGGCAGGTTGTGATTTCCACTACCCACAAATTTGGTTGACAAACTATTATTTTAAAAAGTTCGCAAAAATTTTTGTTGAATTCTAAAACTTTTGGCGAAAGGTTTTTAGAAGAAATTTGGTACTTAATTTTGGATCCAAAATGCATGCTTAACAATCTTCTAATGGGTAAAATTTGTCGAGTAACTCGACATTCGTTTTCCTAATTGGTGTTTTTTTGATGTTTTAAGCATTCAAATCTATCTCAAAACCATATATGTTAACATTGTGATTGCCACTAAAGCAATTATGATCATTAAAATTAACATGGAGTTAACAAGATCTAATCATTTCAATTATAAAATTTCTCACATGTTACTATTTGTAAGAGAACATAGTAGATGTGATGGATGATTTAAGTTTTATCTCCATGATTTCAAATAAAAGAAATTTTGTATCAAGGTTTTATCCTTTTTTATAATTAGAATATAATTATCAACATCATATAAGGTCAACAAAATCCAACTCTATCATGTATAAAATTTTTCACAAATTATTATCTATTACAATAACAACACAAATCGGAGGGATGATATGAGCTTTTGCTTACATGACTTTAATTGAAAATCATGTAAAAGTTTTATCTCTTTTCTCCAAAGATCTTTCCCCATGGCTTGATCTCAAGCTTAGCTTGCATTTGTATTATATTGAGATTAAATGTGTGCTAGGATGAGTGCTAGGATGATGTTGTTTTTTTTGGGACTGAGGAGCGACCGAGGAGTGCAAGGACGACTGAGGAGCGACGGCGGAGGAGCGGGGACGTGCCGACTGGTGGCCGAGGCTCGTCTGGTGTGGGGTGGTGTTGCAAGGCGAGGTTTACTCGGGCGCAGCGTCCAACCTTGTGACGATACCCGAGGCGGAGACTGTGGCGCCGCGTGGTGGGCCTGCGGGACCGGCGACACCGCGTGGCTGGGAGTGGAGGTGTGCTGTTCAGATGCAGAGGTGGTCAACGATCAACAGTCAATGATTGTCGGCCCACGCGTGAGTGGCACGTGGGGTGTTCGACCGTTCGTGCGTGGACCGGGTTCGTGTTTGAATTTGAATTCTAGTTCACGGGGGGTGCACTGAGACAGGATTGATTGGCTCAGGCTTCTGCGGTGCATTAGACCCTTCGTCCCCAAGGTCTCACTACGGACCCTGCAGCCCTAATCTATCGTTCGATAGCGGGAAGCATGCTGCGGAGGAGCAGCCAGCATGCAAGGACTACCGCGAGCAACTCCCCAGTGCGGGAATGCTTTTCTTCATCATTTGAAGGAGGAATGCCATCTGACAAGGGACCCCCACCTCCTATCAATTCGGAGGCTGGAGGCTTCTCAGGGAAAGACGCCATACTGGAGATCGAGGACACTATGACGAGAGATGTGGAAGCGAAGGCGAACAAATTTATCGGAGATGCGGTGATGCAGAGGGCTGCGGAGAATTTGCCGGCCAAGGCCAGCTTTAGAGAGGTTTTGACAGCTCGCAATAATCAGAATGGTAACATGGTGAATTCCTTCATGCGCCCGACAAATATTGATGTCAAGGAACGTGCCATGGCCATTCCTGACATTGCTGAGGACAGTGAGGTCCTCGTCTCTTCTGAAGCTTGTCAACGGCGAATAGATTTTCACAAATTCGACCTGGTGGGTCGAATTTATGGGAACACACTACCTTTCCCGATCATCGCTAGGGTGCTGCTCAAACGCTGGGCCACCACAAGAATTTCAAAGTGCTTGATCAGTCTTTGAACTGCTTTTGCTTGCATTTCGAATCTATGGAGGAACGGAATGATGTGTGGCTTGGGGCGCCGTGGCAAATCGCTGGCCAAGCTATGGGTCTGGATGCCTGGTCGCATGAGTTCAATCCTGGCGACTCCCACGCGATGTGCGCGCCGATCTGGGTGCGATTCCCTGGCTTGCCCCTGATTTACTGGGATGTGGACAATATTTTGCGCATTGCAAAGGCGATAGGAGATCCATTCCTTCTCGATGGGTGGACGGCAGCAATGGAGAGATCGTCCTAGGCTCTGGTCTGCGTACTAACGGACCTCTCCAAACCCTTGAAGCCGGGCGTTTGGCTCAATGGGGACTATGGGAGAATCTACCAAAGTTTCGAATATAAGGGGCTGCCGAGGATTTGCTTCTCGTGTGGTCATGTGGGTCATTTAGCCAGCCAATGCAACGGGCAGCTGTCGAAGGCGGTGACTCAACCTGGTGACGGTGAACGTTCTGAAACGAGCGGGAATAGGGGCCAGAGGGAAGGAGGAGAGGACATCCCGAGGCAACGGAAGAGGCACATGGATTAGGGCCTTGGAGGCTAGTTCAAAATAGACGGAGGAAAACAGGTGCTATGGCTCAGAGTGGCACGGCGGCCACGGCTAGCCATTGCCCCAGGAAAGACGTCAAACGAACTCGAGGGCGGGTGCACGCCGGCTCGCCCAGAGGGGCCAGCCTTACCTCGAGGGAACGCGGGAGGAGTAGACCCAGACGGGGTTCACCATCTAGGAGCCGTGCTCAACAGTTGGAGTGCACGGAAGATCAGGGCCCGGCAGCGGAAGGTGCGGAGTGGGTGGCCCGTGGGGGCGGAGACAGGGGAAAGTTACCCGTGTCTATGGTGGCTCGAGAGAAGGACACGCCCACGAGTCTGGGCGGCAGCACGGCTTAAGAGGGCGGGCCATGGCTGCTCTTCGTGGGGAGCAGCGGCCATCACAGGTGGTGATGGTGGAGGTTCGGGGAGGTGCAGATGCACGGTTACTGATTATTGTTCTAACGACATTATCATTTATGAATGTCATAGTGTGGAATATAAGGGGCATCAAGAAGAAGAAGTCTAGGGGCTATTTGCGCAGGTTGGCCCGTGAGCAGAATGTCGCTGTAGTGGCGCTAATGGAGACTAAAGCGCGGTCATTTTCTAGACAAGATGCAGATTGGCTCCTGGGGAAAGGCTGGGAGTTTGAGGCCTACCCCTCGGAGGGCTTGTCGATGGGCTTTGTTATTCTGTGGAGGATGAGAGTGGATCTTAAGGTAACTGCGGCTTCATCTCATGCAATGGCTTGCACAGTCAAAATGCTACCTGACGGCATGATTACTTGCTTCTTTGTTTATGGCCCCAAACATCACCATATGCGCAGGGCCACTTGGGATGCTATCCGGAACTCCTACGGTGGCGACGAACCTCTTCTCGTTGCTGGAGATTTTAATTTAGTCTTGGCACCAAAGGAAAAGTGTGGTGGGCGGCGTTTCATCTATGGTAGGGATCAGCAGGACTTCACAAACCTTATGTAGGAGCTCCAACTTGTTGATTTGGGCTTCTCCGGCAATAGGTTCACTTGGAGCAACGGGAAGCAGGGGGGTGCACGCATCCTCGAGCGACTGGACCGGGCTCTTATGAACTCAGCTGGGTTGCTCGCATTTCCTGGATGTTCGGTTCATCACCTTAGTAGGCTGGGTTCGGATCACTGTCCACTGCTGATTAAGGTGGGAGGTGGGGATCATTGGCAGCAATCCGGTAGGTCCCTCTTCGACAGCGTGTGGCTGGATTTCCCTCAATCTTTCCAGGTGGTGGAAAAGGCTTGGAGGAGGAATGCTAAAGGTGACAGTATGGAGATTGTGATGACGAAATTTAAGCGCGGACTGATGGCGCTGCGCAAATGGAGCCATGAGGAGGTGGGGAATATTATAGATCGAAACAGGGAGTTGGAACGGGACATCGACGAGCTTCAGAAGAGGGAGTCTAGCGAGGGTCTGTTGGAGGAGGACCACAAGCGGCTTGGGAATATGGTTGCTGCCTTTCACCGGGGATGTGCCCATGAAGAGCAGTGGTGGTGGCAGCGCGCCAAGGTGCACTGGGCGAAGCTTGCTGATTGCAACTCGAAGTTCTTCCACATTGCTACCTCGACTCGGAAAAGGGAGAATCGCATTACCTACTTGAGGGATGATGACGGCAATATTGTGGACTCTCCTGACAGCATTAGGCGTCTTGTCCTCGCCTATTTCGAACGAAAATGGAGCGATGGAAACCAGACGCCCCTGCCCCTTATTACCTCGCTTCCGGGATCCATTAGCGATGAGTTGGGTTCTAGCCTTTGCCGCAGGGTTACGGAAGACGAAATCTTGGTGGCTATGTAAGGTATCAAAAGGAATCGTGCCCCGGGAATTGACGGAATCACAATGGACTTCGTTAATGGCTATTGGAACATTACGCAGTGGGATATTATTAATGCTGTTTTTGCTTTCTTCGAGGAGCGCAGATTGCCGAAGGGCTGGAAGGACACCCTTGTAGTCCTTATTCCGAAGAAACAAGGTGCTTGCCAGCCTGAGCATTTCCGGCCGATCAGCTTATGCAATACAATCTATAAATTGGTGGCTCGAATTCTTATTGGCAGATTGAAAACGCTGCTGCCTAGTCTTATTTTGAAGGAACAGGTCACTTTTGTCCCTGGGAGGAGCATCTCGGATAACATTAACATAGCCCAGGAAATGGCAGTGAGGATACGCTCCTGTACCGCTGCCTTCGGCCTCATGACAGTGAAAGTTGAAATGGAGCAGGCCTATGATAGGGTTCGATGGGACTTTCTGCTCGAGGTTATGAAGGCAAAGCGTTTCCCTGCTATTTGGTGCGAGTGGATCACAGCGTGTATTTCTGGTCCAAGGTTTGCTGTTCTTATTAATGGAACGCGGCTTCCTTGGGTAATGGCGCGTCGGGGCCTCCGGCAGGGCTGCCCACTTTCCCCCTTCCTCTTTGTCATGGCCATGGAGTATCTGTCGTACCTGATGCAGGAATATGAATCCCGGCAGTTGCTTGGGTTTAGACCAGGGATGCACGCGCCGCGGGTTTCCCACCTCCTGTTTGTGGATGACGTGTTGGTGTTTGCTCCTGCATCAAGGGAAGCTGCGAGCGCCGTTCGTCACATTCTGTAGGCCTTTGGGGACAACGCTGGCTTGAAGGTTAATTTCTCCAAGTCCAACGTTTACTTCAGCGATAAATTCAGTAAGAAGTCTCGCCTCATTTCTCGGAAGCTTGGCATGGAGCTTGGCCGGACCCTGACGTATCTGGGGGTTCCAATTACTGCGCGGCATTTGACCAAACATGATCTGAGTCTCCTCGTCCAAAGGATCGACACCATGGTGATTAGCTGGTGCGCCCGGGTGTTGTCGCTTGCGGGCAGGGTAGCGCTGGCGTCCTCTGTTTTGTGCTTCATCCCCAACCACATCTTGCGGCACTGTATGGTGCCGATGGGGATTATTGCTGACATTGAACGACGCATAAGACAATTCCTCTGGGGTGGCTCGAGTAATGCGTAGGCGCTGCACTACGCGTCTTGGGACTGTGTGACTATGCCGAGGACGGCCGGAGAGCTTGGTCTTCGGGATCTTCGAATTTGGCACCAGGCCTTGTAAATGGGGAACTGTATGCGTATCCTCGGTCGTGATGCGGACTTATGGGGAGACATCATGAGGAGGAAGTATGGGTTCAACGACTCGCTGATGAAGGCACCCCGAAAGGCCTCTGCTGTGTGCAAGATGATCGTGGAAGCTATGCCGACGATGATTTCGTGCTTTGTGTGGCGTATTGGCGACGGCCGGAGGGTGAGGTTTGCGGAGGATAATTGGCTTGGCGTTCTCCCTATTAGCTGCTGGCCTACATTCATTAATATGCTCGTCCGCTGGCCTGAAAGTGTTGCCGAGTGCATCAGGGCCGACGGCGACTGGGATGGCGAGGCGATCCCAACTGGGCGGGCGAGGAGCTCATTGACAGAATTTTGCATCTTCCGAGCGCTCAGGATTCTGTCCAGGACATCTTGCTCCAAACGCACACCGAGATGGCAAAGGCTCACAGCGGCCGGATCTACGAGCATATCAAGTGCAACGAGTGGTCTTCCGCAAGGGGTGGTGGCCGACGCCCTGATGAGATCATGGGGAGAATCTGGAAATTAAAGGTGCTGCCGAGGGTCCGGGTTTTCCTTTGGCGGGCTGCCGGCGATTTTCTGCCTACGGCGACGTGGATG
Source organism: Vanilla planifolia (assembly GCA_023846275.1). Lineage (NCBI taxonomy): Eukaryota > Viridiplantae > Streptophyta > Magnoliopsida > Asparagales > Orchidaceae > Vanilla > Vanilla planifolia. The sequence continues at coordinate 6,859,754 of CM043868.1, forward strand.
GCTCGCCGGGGAATCGACCGGGATTCCTTGTGTTCCTTTGGCTGCACGGAGGCGGAGTCCCTATAGCACGCGCTGTGGGACTGCCCGCGTGCCCGTGATATGTGGGCTGCCAGCCATGCACGGCACGTGCTGCTGGAGCTGGGCTGGCCCATAGGCGCGGCGTCCGATTTCAGAATTTTGGACAGATTTTTCTGGCTTATAGGGTCTGCTGCTACGCAATGCGGTGTCGGGGTGCATCACGTGGCAATGCTTGCCACTACTATGTACTACATATGGTTGAGGAGAAATGCGTTCAAACACAACTGCAACGTGCCCACACCCTGCTCGTTATCACGGACGATCAGGTTCGAGGTAAGCACGGCTCTCAGGAGGCATCTCGCCTATTCATCTCTGTCCAGCGAGAATCCTAGCAGGTCTTCGGATTTGCTTGTTACACATGGCTGGCTTCCCCCCTCAACAGGATGGATTAAAGTCAATTGTGATGCGACGGTTGGCGACTCCATAGCTGGACTTGGTGTTGTTGTGAGAGATTGCTGAGGTAAACCTCTTATGGTGGTGGGCAAGAGGATGTTCTCAGTGACAGCTAACATGATGGAGGTCAAGGCCATTCTTTTGGCATTCGACCTTCTTAGGGGATCCCTTCCCCAGTATCGCGCCATGGAGATCGTCTGATTCGATGATGGCACTTTAGGTGGCCTGGGATATGGTTAACAACCCCAATGGGGAGGGCGTGTTAGCTGTTACTCTTCAGTATGTTAGAGATATGGAGGCTCTCCGGTTTTCTCACATCCTCAGGGAGGGGAACGAGCCGGCTGACTGGGTTGCTCGTGATGCTTGTCTTCATGAGTTTGTTTGGGTTCCTGAGGGATCTCTTCCCCAGCCTCTCCTCAAACTTATGCTGTCTGATTTTTTGTTTGATCCCCCTTGAGGATCTTACTGTAAAACCTGTGTGGCATTGCCACTTTTGATATAATGATATATCCCTTTCAAAAAAAAAACAAGAGGGGTTATATGCTTTTTAAAAATTTAAAACTACAAGTAATGTAATTGATCTAGATTATTGTAGTTATAGTTAATTGGTTTAAAAATACGTTAAGAGAAACTCTTGATTAGTTTTACAAACTTATCAGATATAAAAACAAATAAATAACACTAGTTGTTTTTAGATAATTTAGCCAACTAAGACCTACAACCACCCTTATTCAAATGATAAGGCTTGCACTAATAATTTACTTTCGATTGCTAATAAGTAGCAAGGGTATAAAGCTTACACAAGAGATTCACAAAGGGTTTGTACAATGCTCAAAAGAGCCCCCAAAACAAAAACTTATAAGAGTCAATCAAACAGTGTTTAAAGGATAAGGTTATAGCTCTTGCACAATGAAAGCATGCAGAGGACCAACACCCTTTCATCTTTTAATTCAAGAGGCACAACAAATGAATAAATCTATAATGATGTTACAAATGTAAATGCATTGAAATGATGAAATTACATATAACAAGGTGCAATAGTATTTAAATCATAGCTCTAAGAGAATGTATGATTGTTGAAGCATGCTTAAGCTTGGGCATACCTTTAGAGTGATATACTAATATTTCATTAACCATTTTATCAAGTGCTTATGATGTATTTTATACTCCCTATCAAGATAAATAACTATTTTAGGAGGTGTTTAATAGCAAAATTCAAATTTTCAAAGAGATTATCTAACTGCTGCACTTCATAGGTTATGCATACATTTACAATCCAAAAATTATAACAGTATGACATAAAGGAAGAACTAATTGCCTAGGAAATTAGCTTGTATGACTCACTTATTTGGGTTGCAAAAAAGGTATCGTATACATATGATATAATACATTGTATTGTATGATCAAGTTTAAGGTAATGACTTAGCCCTCAAGCTCGCGTGTTTATGTACTTTGTACAAGTACAACAAATGTATCATAGTTGTACAATATAGTTCAAAGTTAACTATGGTGTTATCAAGTTTTAGGTTCTTCATACGAATATGATAAACGTATTGTATCAATAAAATGAGATTTAGGATTAAGGTTGATATAATCATTTTAGTTTATTTCTACTTCATATAGATATTATAAGTACATATTTGTGCAAAGCTTTCTAGCTTCACTGTATATTATACTCATATGAATCATACACATAATGCAAGGTTGTATATATATGATAACTTTTAGTTTAGTTTTTGCCAAAGTTTGTTTAAGTATTCTAAGAGTGGTGACTTATATCATCTTATGTGATGCTTGTATGTTCTTATGATTGAGAGTAGTATGATACAAAGTTGATAGTGGATATCATTGACATACGAACATGCTATAGCTTAACTACTTTGTGGATAAATCATGATCATAATAGTATGATGAGATCATCATTTATATGACATACTAGTTGTACCTTTTAGTCATTATATTATTTATTTGATAATAACAAAATTATTATAGTATGCTTATTAATACTTTTGCTAATTATTGATCTTAGATCATTAATTTAGATCTTACATTTTAAAAATAATTAGATTAATCATGTGAAGAGTTTGATCATGTAACTTAAGGAGATTAATGAAGGTGTTTGGATGTTAATCGTAATTAGTACCAAGAGAAACATAAGCTTGAGCAACACAAAAAAAAATCTTTATTATCTCTTTATTTTGTTAACTAGCATGTCAAATTTTATAATAATTTATTTGAGACACTTAAGATTTACTTAAACCATGCATTTCATCTTGTTTAATGTATATCATATGTCTTAGAATATTATATTCATAGTAAGTTGTACTATATGTTAAGGTTAAATCAAATTAGATTTGAAGAGAATAAATTTAGTGAAGTTTGTATTGGCTAAACTAATCTTCTTTATATAATAAATTAATTGCATAATATGATTAGTTAATAGTTGGATTTAATAGAATGTCGATTGAGGGTGACCTCAAGTAATGTAACTATTTTGCATATTTCATATTAATGTGATACACATCATACAATATGTTTATTGTTTACTAAAAATGTCTGATTTGAGATTTAGTATTTTTGATTTTTGTACAGTAGAATATTATTTTTATATTAGTATGATATATTCATTAAAAGGATTAAACAAAAGATTACACTAAGCAAATTTGTTGTATTTATGTACAAGTATGGTTGTATCATATGCATACATCATATGTGAGTTGATTGTAATTATAAAATATGATGATGTTCATCATAATAATATGATTCATTTATCTATTTTATATAGTGTAGGACTTAGTTTGTGAGTATGTTGATTTTAGTTATATGATTTAATATCACTTTCTTATATGTACCATATTATTTCACCCCTAGAGCCTAATTTTGGGGCTTAGTCTTATATTGTATAGATTTGTATTATAGTAGTACAATTCCTTATCATTCAAATATGATACTTTGTGATTAGTAAAAATGATTTGTCTTAGAATCTAAAGTAGTATACAATTGTGTATTATACAATATTTTCTTAGGATTTTAGAATTTAGGTTTTATATAATTTTATTTTAGTTATATTATATAATATCCTCATCATATATGCACAATCTATTTTTGTGAATAAAAATGAACTAGATAAATGTAGGAAATTGATTAGACAATGCTATAAATAATGCACTATACTTGTATAATAGTTAGATTATATAATAGAATTAGTTTAAGATGTAGGTAATGACTAGTTTAACTAACATAGTCATTTGATTGAATTTTAAAGTCATTTGAAAGAATTCTTAGGATCATATAAAAACATCAAAATATGATAAAATATACTAATTATTGATTGGAAAATTTATTATGAGAAAACTTGATTGGATTCATCATTTTAAAGAAGAGTAAAAAAGCAAAGTCTTTGCATTTAGTTTGGAGCACTCATCTTAGCTTTCTTTTTCATCTTTGAGGTAACATATTGTTATTTCAAGTTATATCTATTATATTCTTTGTTATATGAGCATTGAGTTTTATTACATAACTTGTATTGATTCAAATAGTGTGTCTTTTTCTTAATTATTCATTGGTTATAGAAATTATTGTACTAAGTTTTTTACTTGGTTTGTTTGTCTTATTTTTAGGACTTTTACATATTTCTTTTATTAGTTTTTATTAAACTAGTTGTAGACTTTTATTAAGTGAGTTTATTAGCTTATATTAAATCGTTGTGTTATTTTCTTGGTTATCGTATGCTTTTATTAAGAGTAAGAGTTGTAGAATTTTATTCAACTAATATTATAGATTTTTAATTAAGCCAATGTTGTAATTTTTTATTAAGTTATTGATGTATTCTTTTATTAAACCAATGTTTAGTGAATTTTTTAGTCATTTGGTCTGAGGTGGATGTAGATCTGAGTTTGAATCAAATCATTTGAAACTCTTTGTGCACTTTACTTTTACATAATATAACTACTTTTACAAAATCTAATATTTTCTAAACAAGTATTATAAGAGCCATTAAGATTTAAGAAAAGCCTTTCATTAGTTTATATTGCCAAACAATTTGAGTTGATTTGAAATTTATTTAAGTTTATAAATTTCATAATTCACCCCCTCTTGTGGACATTAAGCTCCCATAATTTTTAACAAGTGACATCAGAGTGAGATTAAATCAAAATAAGCAATTCTTACAAAAAAATCTTATTGATATCTTACAATATAGTTGATGAACATATTTCATTAAGTGTGGGGACTTTAACTCATTGTCCTCTATTATTTGAAGGAAAATGTTATTCATTTTGAAAAAAAAATTTATGTGTGTTTTTATCAAATCCATTCACATGGAATTATGGGATGTTATTGAAAATGATTTTGATTTTCTTTTAAAAAGGTTAGTGATAAGATTTTTAGAAAAGCTTTGAATGAATTTTCAATTAAAGATAAGCATTGTGTTCAATTGAATTATCAGGATTTAAATGTTATTCATTATGGCTTGTCTAATGTTGTTTTTAAAAAGTTTATAAACCTAGATATTGCTTTTTTATGTTTGGTATGAGTTGCAAAATTTCTATGAGGACAAGAACATTGATTGCACCTCCAATCATATGGAGAAAAGTACTTTAGATTGTTCTTATTTTATGGACAAAGATGAGGACCAAAAGGGCAAAGGAAAAAGAACTATAAAGGCATATTGTCATGAAAGCAAGGAAGTGGGACAACTTTGCTTTCAAAGTCCTATGTTTAAGAAGAAGAAGAAGAAGAAGGAGAAGAAGAAGAAGCTTAAGAAGAACAAGAAGAAGAAAATAAGGAAACAGGTTACATTGGTTGATTCATCACTATTCTCAAGAAGAAGAACAAATAAGATGAAGAAGTTGTTCGTCTCATGGTACACCATGATGACTCATCTGGGAGTGAGTAAGATGAGATAAAAAAGAACTCCATAAAGAACTAAAGAGTAATTTTCTTAAATTATTTAGTGCTTTTGAATAACATATAATTAAACACAAAAGTTTAAAAAGTGCACAAAAAATATTTTAGCTCTTGTGATGAATTGAATGAGAAGAATTAGAAATATTTACTTGATTTAAAAAAAACTAAAGTTGAATTAACAAAATGTGTCATTGAGAATACTAGGGATAAAGTTTTGTTTAATCAATTTAAGAATTTGCATTCTAATTGTACTTCATCTCATCATGTTCATAACAAAGCATCTATTCAAAATTCTAAGTCAATAAATGTTATTGGAACTTTCCATCATGTTCCATTTCTTGCAATTATTGTTTGATGAAAGATCACATATCTAAAGATAGCAAGAAAAGAATTAATATCGATTATAAGTCTACTTATATATGGGTTGCAAAGAATAAAAATGTACCTAAAAATGATGCTTCACTTAATTGTGGATTCACCAAACCCAAATCCTTCAGGGTTCACAAATCTAAATATTAAATTGAACCTAAATATTAAATTAATTATGTTTGTAAGCATATTTTTCATGTTTTAATTAGGAAGGGGGAGAATTCCTTAAAAGAATGATTATTTAGCTTTATTTATTTTTAATACAAGTATTTTATACAATAATTTATGAGAATAAAAGAACATAAATGCCTTAAAGTTTTATTAAAGTGATTACTTTTTATTTATTCTTCAACAAGTAAGAAGTTCTTTGATTAGTTTTTAATTATTATTATGAATCCTTAGTCTTATATTATTCATATTTTCAACAAGTGTATAATTGTGTAAAGTCTTTATTTACTTATTTTAATTTTTATTATCTTTTGATGTATGATAAAAAAAGGGAGAGTGAAGTAAGAAATGAAAAACATTCATAACATCCTTATGCTTTGTTTGTTATTTGTTTAAATCACATAAATTAAGTGGGAGCATGAATGTAAGGAGAACATTTGTGTGTTTTTATGATTTAATATCTTTTTATTTTAATATTTGTTCAATTATTTTGTCATCATAAAAAAGGAGAGATTATTGTACTCTTTGATAATTATATCATTTGTTTGATGATAATAAATCATTGTGTTATATTTATTATTATTATTATTATTTAAAGTGTTAATTTTAGATCATGCATCTCAAGAGCAATTAAGTTAATCATATGGAGAGCTTGATCAAGTGACTCAAAGAGCTTGATAAAAATGTTTTGATGTTAACTGTAACAAACACTAGAAGAAACATAAGCTCGAGTAACACATGAAAAAGATTTTTTTGGATTCTTTTATTTTGGTAATTAGCATGTCAAAACCTGTAATAATTTATTTGAGATACTTAGAATTTTACTTTAGGTATGCATTTCATCTTTTTTTATATATATTATTTATTTTAGAATATTACATTCATAATGAGTTACATCATGTGTTAAAGCTAAATCAAGATAGATTTGAAAAGAGAATGAATTAAATGAAGTTTGCATTGCTCGAACTAATCATATTATATGTTGAACTAATCATATAGTATGATCAATTAATAGTTGGATTGGATAAAGCATTGATCAATGGTGATCTTGAGTAATACGATTGTTTTACACATTTTATACTAGTACAAGACACACATTGTATATTACCTTTATCATTTGCTTTAAAGATTTAGTATTCTTGATTTTTATATAATATAATATTACCTTTCGTACTAGTCCGATATATTTATTAAGTGTATTAGACTGAGTGAATTTATTCTCAACTACGATTGTCATATCGTACACATATATCATCATATGAGAAGCTTATTATAGTCATATAATACGATACTATTTATCATAATAGTATGATCCATTTATTTGTTTAAAAAAGTTTAGGACTTAGGCTATAAGTATATTTGTTTTGGTCATATGGTATAATATCAATTTTGTACATGTATGATACCATTCACTCGATAGCTTGTCTTAGGGACTTAATCATATTTTGGGCAAATTTGCATCATATTAGTGTGATATCTTTATCGTATGCATATGATACATATGATTAGTATAAATGAGCTTGTCGTATGACCTAACGTTGTATATGACCACGCGGCATACAACATTTGTTTAAGAGGTTAGAATTCAAATTTTGTGTATTTTTATTCTAGTCGCACCATATGCTTTATTTTATATGTACAATCTATTATGCACGATGAAAATGAACTATTGGATATTGGCAATTAACTGGACAACATTGTTAGTGGTATATCGTACTCGTAGAATCACTTTTATCATATAGTACGTTTAGTTCATTATGTAAATAATGACTAATCTAATTAGTTTTTGATATAATCATTTGAGAGAATTTTGCAGTTATTTAGGAGAAGACTTGTTTAGATTCATCATTTTTGAGAAGAGCAAAGCATAAAGTTGTGGCATTTAGCAAGGACCACTCATTTGAGCCTTCTTTTCATCATTAAGATAAGTTGTGTATTGTTATTTCAAGTTATATCTATCATATTCTCTTTTGCATGAGCAATGAGCTTTATTGCAAATCTTGCATTAATTTAAGTGGTGTTCCTCTTAATTATTTATTAGTTATATGAATTATTTTATTGAGTTTTTATTTAATTTTCTTGTCCCATGTTGAGAGTTTTACTTTTTTATTTAATAAGCTAATTATACACTTTTATTTTATTGTAGGCATTTATTAGCTTTAATTAAACCAATGTTATAAGTTTTTATTTAGTCAATGTTGTAGGATTTTTTATTAAATTAAAATTATAAGTTTTTATTAAACCAATTTTTTAGTTATTTAGTTAAGGGTGAATGTAGATCCTAATTTGAATTGTATCACTTGAAATTCTTTATGTGCATTTTATTTGTTCCAAAATACAATTAGTTTTACAAAATCTAACAATATTTTATAAAACAAGTGTTATAAAAAATTAATATTTAAGAAAAACAACTTTCATTGTTATGTGATACCAAATAATTTGAGTTAGTTTAAAATTTATTTGTTTGTAAATTAAATAATTTGACACTTTTGGACATTGAGCTCCCATAATTTTTAACAATACTAGTCAATGCATATTGAGTATATATCATTGGTCAATATACTAAAGATATAAGTATAACAAAGATACCACTTTGTATGATTAGTTTGTAGTTTGTATATAAAACTTTGTATCCTATTGATTCTTTTAGTTATATGACTTTTATCAGACTTCATTATGATTTAGTACAAGATGCTTATATTTTGACCTTAAATTAATTGTTAAACACATTTTAAAATCATGGAAGACTAATATAACACTAATGCATGCATGAATAGAATGGAATTGATGTATGCATTCTTATGTGACCTATGAGTTTAAGAGAGGGGTTTTGATATTCTAACTATTGAAGTAGTAAATGATGAGCTGTGAAAGTTGAGTCACCTTCCTAGAGCAATAATGCCTTCATCAATCTTGAATTTTTTTGCATATAGATTGTTACTAGCTTCTTTAATTTTCACTTATTTACAAAAGCTCATAAAACACATTAGTCCTCAAAAGCTTGGTTTTATTTTCATTAAACCTCTTAAGACATGAGATCAACAAGGTGTACATCTACAAAGTGAACTGCTTGTATAATACTAATCCACTTTATTTGATATGGTTCTAATAATAACAAAAGATTAGGTAGTAACTAAAATAACACTATTTGTGTACATCATATTCTAAGTGAAGAAATCAATGGGAAAGGTTTTGATTTCCAAAGTTGTTCCATTAAGTACTCTTTGTTGAATGAGAATAGTAATAATCTTTCATATAACTATTTTTGTCAGGAATAAACGTAGGCTTGATTTTAAGCTAAATCACCTAACAATCATTCACATACTCTATAGTTTTCATTTGGTTTTTTATTTCATAATTTTTATAAAAATTTATTATTAAAAGAAAACTAATATATTCTAAAATTAAATTAAACTTTGCATAAAAATACTTTTAGAGACTTGATTAAGTAATTAAAAAATACTTTAAACTATTTTCTTTAAATATTCTTTTAAAAAATATAAATTTTTATTCCTAAAAATTTAACCCCTTCTCTTCTTACTAAACTATACTTCAATTAGTATAAGAGTAAAGTCCTTTGCTTGTGAGAAAAAATTCTATGGGTAATCCATGACTTAAATTAATGCTTCAACAAGTTTTGGTCAAGATTCATTTTCTTATAGGCTACTAGTTTTTGTGATGATTATTTTTTATATTAGAAGACTATGATAACTAGTCATTTAAAATAGATTGATAGGAGAAGTGTAAGAATTCATACAAATTTTTTTTGATTTTTCCACTAAGAAAGATATACAAGATATTTTAGTACCTAAATCTTTTACAAAATGAAATGAAAAACTCAAATTATAATTAAATAATAGAATCATAAATATTTTATGTTGGGCTTTGAATGCTAGCAAATTTAATATAATCATAAATTTAGAAATAACTTATGAAATTTGGCATAAATTAAAGATAACGTATAAAGGTACCTCCTTAGTTAAAGAAAATAAAATAAACATGATGCATAACTATAAGTTATTTAAGATGCTTTCTAATGAATCCATTAAAAGCATATTTATAAGATTTACTAATATTACTAACAGACTTTACTAGTTTGAGAAAGTTAATTTCTGTGAATGAATAAGTGAATGAGGTTCTTAGAAATTTACCTAAAGAGTATGATCCATTGACCACCTCCATCAATATAGCTAAAATAATATTTTTATTATGACATTAGATGACTTGATGGATGACTCATGACTAATGATCTAGAAATTGAAAAAAAGAAGAAGAAAAATTAATTAAGAAGAATAAAACAAAGAGGATAGAACAAATAATAACATTGAAGATAGATAAAGATATTTCAAAAGAGGTGTTTACTAATGAAGATGATAATTATTTTAAACTCTGGAGTTTTTTTAAAATTCTTGGTATTGTAAATAGACATAGAAGTAAAAGGTTCAAGAGGAGAGCAAGAAGAAAAGGAGAGATTATTTGTCATGAACTAGTAAACTGGAACATATTAGATTAACTTGTTTTGTCATGTAAGAAAGAGTTGGAAAAGAAAAGAATAAGATAAAGATAAGTAAGAATAAGAAGAAAAAGCACTAAATTTAGCTTGGAGTGATTTAAAAGAAACTAGTACAAATGAAGAGGAAGAAAATAATAAAGGGCTCTTTTGTATGATGGCTAAAGAAGAAGAAAAAGTGAGTATACTTAAAGTGAGAAAAAGTTAAATTACTCCAATAAAAGATTAGCTAAATAATTAATTTATGTTTGTATTATAACTATAAAATTTTGTATAAAAAATATAAAAAATTAAAAGAAGAACATAGAGATTATTTAGGTTGTTATGAATAAATTAGAGATAAGGCCAACACTTATTTAAATAATATGGAAACGATTAATGGTAATTGAATGCAAAAAGTTGATGAGCATACATTATTAGTTAAATAATTTAATGATTTTAAATATTTACATTTTATTTGCTTATTTTCAAATGTAAAATCAATTAGTAGATAAGATTTTGTTATAAATGCTAAAAGATCTCAAGTTCATAAGTATGTTGATATTTTACATGATTATAATAACAAACTTATATGCCATTATAGATACAACTTGATCATACTTCACATGCTTATAAGATTAAAGCTAATATTCATTATAAATTTCTTACTTATGCATGGGCAGTGAAGGCAAATAATAGTAGCTCAACTACACCTAAATGCATTAAACCCAAAATGCTTTAGATTCTTAAATCTAACAATTAAAAAAAGAATTATACATGTAAATCTTGATGAATCAATTTTAACTAAATAAAATAGTATATGCATAGATGATGAATAAATAGGATTTGAAAAATTAAATTTAGAAGATTCAAATGAAATAAATAAAAAAAAGAAAGTAATTAAAAAAATCCTAAAATTTAATAGGATCATTCTAAACAACAAGTTATGAGTAAAATTATAGATGGTGTTAGAACTTGATTTTATGATAACCATTAAGTTTTTGTAGTAAATTTGAAGCCAACCATAATAAAATACGTGTTAAATAATAAGTTTTGTATAATAATTATAAAAAAGAAATTAAATAAATTTAAAAATAATTGTGTGAGTTAATCTTTGAACCGTTAGATAAAAATATAATTAAGATAAAATAAGCTTTAAAAAGAAACTAAATGATTAATTGATTGATAATTACACAAAACCTTATGGTGCTGAATAATTTACAAATCTTAAATTGAATTTTTTTTTTAGAGATAATAAAAAAGGGAGAGAAAAGAAATTGAAAAAAGAGATAAGCTTAAATTAAGAAGCATTAATATTATTATGACATACATGTAAGGGGAGTTTATCATTAATTGTGTTACATATTCTTTTATAAATAGTTTATATTTTTATCAATTTCATTAAATATTTTATTATTATCAAACAAAGTATCATGATTAAGTGTCTATACAATAAGTGTATAACTAACTTCGGAGCCTAAATTGGGATCAACACAAGCTTGTGGACACCCATTAATTTTAAAAAAAAAACTATTAAATAAAAGCTATCACGTTTATATTAACATCACAATTTATTGAATATTTAATATGAATTAATTTTTTATATTTACTTTAACACTTAATGCATGAAAGACATTAACAATTGAAATTGAGTTATTAATAGCCACTAAAATGTTAACAAAATTTTTTATCACTATTATATAATTACTCCCAAGTTCTCTTGTAAATCAAGGAAGGCCTAACCTTCTCTTTACATCAAATTGACCTTTCTTCTTCACTGCTACTGCAACGCTTAGTTCTCCTCATTTTCCTTGAGATCATCTCTATTCCTTTTGACAACACTCCACTTATCGTTAATACTATAGATGTTGGCCAGCATTGACTTTCTCTATCGATATCATTGAGGAAAAATTCCTCTTTCTCTTTTCACACTCATCTTTTTTCTTTCTAGCATGACCAAGCCCAACTCCACTAAACATGCATTGTAGATTTTTGTGACCCTTTCCTTCTATGCTTCAAAGGTCTCCAAATTCTGAAGGAAAAACCTTGGCTATAGTGGTGGGCCCAAACTCTACACTCCTTCCCTAACTCAGACATAAAGGCAGTACTTTACCATGGCTGAATGATGCAGGGGTTGAAGCCATAAGAATGTACCAAATCCATTGCCCCCTACTAGGATTTTGCTTTCCTTAATATCATAAGGAAAGGGATAACAATATCATCTAAAACTAAAAATATTGAGAAAAATTGACTGTTACACTATGTAGATGATCTTTTTTGTCCAAAAGAGCTTTTTCTTTAAGAGATAACAACACATTAAATTCATACTGTTTAGATAAGTGCTTAAAATTTTAGAAGTTTTTTTATGATTGCTTTAGTTAGTAGTAATTTGCCCGCCTCTTTCTCTCCTCTCTCCTTAACAAAGAAGGCAAACTAAAGTATTACCTTTAGATAAGCCATATCACACTAACAACTATTTTTTTTTCTTCAGATATTATGGAGTAGCAAAGGTGGGATTGTATTAATTTCACAGGCACAAAAGGTTCTGTTTTGCAGGTTGCCTTGTCTTCCCTTTCAGAAAGATGATGAGCTAAAGTATCACTTTAGATAGCCACAGTACACTATCAACTCTCTTTTATTTTTTTTCTTACAGATCTTAAAGAAACTTTACTCACTTTCATAGAATAGAAAAGTTGTGGTTTGCATTTAGTTTCATTGGCGCAAAAGCTGCTTATTGTTATCATTAGATCAGCCATTAGGGCAACACAAATAGATATTTGCAGCAAAAGGAAGAATTGTTTTTATCTTACAAGTAATGGCTAGAGTACTAGCTGGATCATATTTACTTGGAAGCCAAGGATTTCCATTTTCAGCACTTAAATATTAAGTGGAACAAAACAAACTTCATTTGTTAGAATTTCATATATATCGTATTTGCAAAGATCAATTGTTGCTTCATGCTTGTTGTGGACAGCTCACAAAGGTTGCGACTCGAAAATCTATATTAGAGTCAAAATACATTTGGCATGCTGGTATTGGTATATGATAAGGTCATGCTGTTTTACTATTCTATTGAAAATTATTATTTTGTTAGCTGTTGGCAATGCTATGGCAAATATTGGAAGTTACAACAAAATGATTGATTGAGAAAGCAAGGTCATTCTCAATTGACTGCTTCTAAAATTGTGGCTGATGTTTAGCAATGTTTGAGCTCATTTTGAGGTGCTTAAAAAAGAGGTAGTATTGTTTTGCGCGTTTTTCTTCAATTTAAACTAGAAAAAGAAGACTGAATCTTATTGGTCAATTTCTTCTTGTTAAAAGGCATGAAATGATCATAGAATTTTTTAGTGACAAAAAAATTAAATTTTGTTTAGTCACTAAATACTATGACTTAGCAATCAAATTTGTTTGAGTTCTCTTCTGAATGACAATCCTTCAGAATTATGGTTTTACAGTGTTTCACATTTCTCCCAGAGAGAAAGAAGGCGTCTCAATTCTTGCAGAAAGAAATGGAAGAAGAGATCACTCATTTTTGTTGCTTTTTTATTGTTCCTACCCCACAAATCATCCAAATCTTCAACTTTGCCTCTTCCTTCTCATTGTGTCTCCTTGTTTGCTGACGTTTTACATGAAAAAATAAGCGTGTAGAAGGTGGAATCTAACCTATTTTCTTATGGTAATCAACTATGCAAAAAGATATCATTGGCTCTACAATGTATTTGATCCACAGGAGAATTTTTTCTCATACAACACCAAAGACAATAGAAGAGACTTTTTCATATTTCACCCTTTTTTTTTACTCAAAGCAGAGGCAAATTTCTTATTGTTTCTCATAAGTATAACTTTCTATAAGTTATGACAAACTTTCTTATTTCGGTGTGGCTGCATTGCATGCCTAAAGTGCTGTGTAGCTTGTGAATATATTCTAAAGAGACACTTCTTTAAAAATAATTGTTATTGAAAAAAGTAGTGTTCTTTTAATGCTATTTACTTAGAAGTATGGTACGTGTTATGAAGTCAAAACACAAAGTGCTTTATATTCTATAAATCTTTGTGAAATGGTATTGTTCATAAAAACAATATTGTGTATTACGTCATAGATGCATACGTGTATTCTCAAAGATAAAAAAATATTACTTCTAATGAATCCTCAAAAAAGCATAGTTTCTTAAAAGTTTACATAGTATGTGTACTGTTCAAACATAATGTGTATAATTTTATAAATTATTATGAAAATTTATATTCTTGAAATGCAAAACATTTATTTTATAAACAAATAGATACTATATATAAAGAGAAAGATAGAGAAATGCAAAATAATTTTACTTGCATGCCGTATTATGAAAAATAATTATTTAATGGTGGTTTTACATAGATATTCACAAAAATTATGTAATTGAAGGATAAAAATAATGAGATTTTATGCATTAGTGGTTTATTATTTTATCATTCAAATGTGTTGACTTAATTAACCTTATTAAAAAATACTTAAGCATTTCGTTTGAAAATTTTTTTCCAATATTTATTTAATATTATATATCACCATATAAATTGATGAATCTACTATTTTTCTTTTTATAATGAGTCATATAATCACTAGTGTTCTTATTTTGATTAATGAATCGGTGGGTGGTTCATAATTGAGGAGAAATGTCACTTTTCACTTCTAGAACAGAATGTTGAGTTTTTTTAAAAAATAATATTTGGTTTTGAATTAAAGAAGTAATACTTAAATATATTATTTGTTTATTAATAAAGTTTAAGTTAAAGATTATAGTGGTAATGAACATGCTATAATTTTGTTGTATGTATTGTACTTTTAAAATTGATAATCGCAAAATCAAGTTCGTGGTTATTAATAGCTATTTGGTGTGTAGTAAACTTGCAAATTTTGATTGTAAAAATAAGGAATAGTATGATGGAGCAAGGTTCAAGTACTATGAATTAGAAAATTATTATAAAAAATTTCTCATGCTTTACTCAACTTATATACATGAAGCCATTGTCTCAGCTCTTGATAGAATTGTTGCCTACATGAGTTCATCTTAAAGACAAAAACTTGGTTTGAATTATTAAACCCATCACTTGACATTTACATAGAATATATGATTATATTCTCTTAAGTCATGCATGCATTAACTTAACAAATCATATTCTTGAGTAATAAATTATTCTAAAAATGTATTAAGACATTGGTAATATCATTATATATTATTTTAAATTCATTTCAAGTCTCATACTAATGAAATTAAGTGTAAAACAAGCTTTATATGGTATGTATTTAGGTTTATAGCAATAGTTTAAGTACAAGTTTTTTATGACATTATATAAGTTTATCGTATAGGTGTGATTAGCCATCTGAACTTAGAATAAGTGTATAGACTTGGTCATGCGAGGTATCAACTTTTTATGTGTATGTATTATGAGAGTTGAGTTTTAATTAGCACCGTATAAGTGTAAAGGCTACGTTTTATGAGTACAAAGTCTATTTTCTCTTAGAATATATTATATATATAAGCTTTGTTAAGATCAAACATATAAGATTAATATTTCATATAGGTACAACTTTTTATTTAATTTAAATTATAAAACTATGACATGTTTGCATAATCAATAGTCTTTATATGATGTCCAAGCTTAATCTTATGTTGTTCATAATTACTACAACATATAATACAAAATAGAGCATAATAAATATACAATCTATTTTATGTCACAAATAATCTTAAATACCTTGGGATAAAAATGCTTTCATCATGTCATACATATATGAAATTTGTATCATATGCATATGATTATTATCTTTAAGACTCAATATTATTGATCTATATTAATATACATGGTAATCCATGTATCACATTAGTACAATTCATTCTTCTTTATATATAATACAAAAGATTTAGGATAAAAACTAATTAATAGTGTCATACAACACCAATAACTATATCTTATGAGTACAACCATCTTATTAAGTCTTGATAAGTTAATTATTATATGATTATAAATTAGTTCATCCTTATATAATGACATCATATAGATTTTCTTAAAAGCTTAGTTTTGAGCAAAATGAATTATCATATGATCGTAATTTATTATTAGACTTGTATGATATATTTGAATAATAGAAATGAATTGCATTATACTTGTTTAATCTTTGTGATAGCATAATACAATTACATTAGAAATAAGTAATATATTAATAACATGCATCATATAATAAGAAACATTTTCTTATACTTATATAATATGCCACTGATAGTCAACTTATTCTAGTCATAACATCGGATTTGACTGAGATAATTTGAGAAATATGCTTATTATCCATATAGGTTTGGTTGTCTTAATATAATGCATTGCCAAATCTTGTAATGACTACTTGAATTATTTTGAGAATCTTATTATAGATGTTGGGTCTACTTTATTTGTATCTAATTCAGTCATTCATAAAAATAGAGATAAAAATCAACAAGAATAGATTGAAGATGCTTAAATTGCTAAATCTTTTGGAATAACACAATAGACAAAACTCTTGAATATGAGTTATGCTAAATTATGAAAAGTTCTCTCTCCATTACTTAAACTATTACATTATAAGATTTTTTATTACTATTCAATCTTACATTTGAAACCAAGAAGCTTTTATAATGTTCACAATTCACTTCCCTTCTTATGTTTATTACTAGCCTATAATTACAAAAGTATGGGGCTCAGAAGATCCACCCTTGATTTTATCCTACACAACTTAAGGAAGGTTAAGTAAAGCTTTAACTAATAAAGAAAATGTATGATAAAATATTTTAAAATTACCAATAATCTATATTAGCTATTTTTAATAAATATATTCTATTGTAGGAAATTAATAATTTAGGAAATATTATATTCTAAGATATTTCTTCATTTGAAAAAATTAATAGTTCAAAAAGTATTCTAATTTAGTACATTCTTTTATTTAGAAAATCAATAATTCAATTATTGATACTCTTTTTATTTTTTATCTTGTATAATATACATGTTATAATTCTTTCATTAATACATATAGGTAATCCTTTTCATCTAAAAATCTTCTATATGGTATTAGAATGGATTATAAAACTAAAAGTTCTATTACGGATCCTATCAAAATATTAGCATTATGTCAATCATTAGCCAATAGCTAAAATGAGTATAATTTCGTTGTTTTACCTTAACTCCAACAATTAATAATAAATCATTTTTAAAAAAACTTTTTTTCACACTATCAATATAGCCACACAAATATCCATAAGTTCATTTCTTCTAATTATATATCATGGTAATTTTAATTTTTTGTTGTTTCTATTATGATATTATAGGATTCATCAATGTCTAATGACCATATTTATTTCCCATTAGGTATGAAACTCCTTTCTCTTTGTATTCCTTAAGATCAATTGATATATGTGTGATTGCTAGCTACTTCTGTCTAAATAATGTACCTTTTAGAGCAACTACAAAATCATTTCATGGGGCTTGTACAATTTTAACCAACACATATGCCAAACAAACATGTGGTTATTCAAAACAATTCAACGAGGATTTTCATCTTCCTTAAAAAAATAGAGTTTGTCATAGAGTATATGTTGAGGTTATTATTGATGGGGGCCAACATTTCAATGCACAGATTGATTATAAGAAACTTCCGTAGAAAACTATAATTGGCCTTAATGATGACCATATGGATTTGTGCTTGGCCTTGAGTGTTCAAAAAATTCTAATTACAATTGATGAGTTACATAAAAAGTGATAAAAAGGAAGAATACATCAAATTTGAAATATAAAAGAAGCAAAGTCTCACTAACATGTTTATTTCTAAAAATATTGATTAGAAAATCCAACTCATCCTCTTTTAAAAATAATAATCAAATTGTCCAAATCGTAGTCATTTAATTGCTACCATAATCAGTAGTTCTTTCACCCAAAAAAAAGATTGCAACCTGTCAATTCTAAAATCGAACATAATCGAACCCACCTTCAAGCTAACTTTGGAAAATGTAAGCTCTACATACAAATACATACCTTGGAACCAAACATCATATTCTAATACCTCTTCCTCAATCCCACTTTAAAACTCCTATTGTACCCTCAACCATCAAATCACTCTTGTGCTATGATGCATCTAAGCATGTCACCTTCAATCATTACAATCTATTTCTTCATACTTATTATCTTGCACATGACAACATTGTGATTGTCGATGTCAATAATCTTCCAATTACCAACACTAATTTCACAACTTTACTTCTTCTAAAAAATTCTTCATTTAAATATTGTCCTTTGAGTTTCATATTTTCCATTTATGCTTAAATAAAAATGTTTCTATTGAATTGACACCCACAAATTTTTTAGTAAAACATCTTTACATAATAGTAATAATCTTTTGTGGGGAAACTAAGAGTGACATCTACAAGTGGCTTTCATAACATTAGATTGTCAATTATAGCCTTCCCTCTCTTATTGATTCAGTTGGCCAATGACATTTGTTATGTCATGTGTGTTATGATGTAATATGTTTGGTTGTAGTTGTTTTGATACATATTGTTAGTCCATGTAGGCATACTTAAAAGAGGGAGAGGGTTGTTAGTTGGGCTATCACAAATATGTAGGAGGTTCAAAACATGCTTATTATGGATTAAAAAACTTTAAAGATATGAAGTAATTAAAAAAGTAAGTACATACATAAAGAATCCCAATAATTCTCAAGTGGTTCAACCTAGAAAAGTTTTTAGTTTTGATACATATTGTTAGTCTATATAAGCATGTTGGAAAGGGGGCAAATTGTGTTGTCTTAGATATCATTGGTTTTTGTAGAAGTTGCACATCTTGGTTATTATGATTTTAAGAACTTTGAAAGAATTCAAGAAATTAAGAAAATATGGTGAAATAAAGACACCAAGAGTTTTTAGGTAATTTGACATCTAATCCTTTGCCAACATCTAACTCCAAGCAGGCATGCTTGAGCTTAATAGTATACTAATATTTCCACCACTCAATTTAATAAGCAAAGAAGCCTTTACACCTTCCCTTCTTGTATTAAGCAAAATAATAAGCCCAATTCTTTGCAATACTAAGCCTTAGTGAAAGTCTCTTCACTCCCCTTAACATAAAGCCTTAGGGTGGGCACTCACCACCTTAATTATGATGGCCACAATCGTCTACCATGAATTTAGGAGACCTTTTTAATGATCTTAAATACCATTTAATGATATTTAATTCAAATTATTTGATTTCAAATGAATAGGGTTTCCTTATAGCTAATCCATTTTTATATACATATAGATTAAATATAATATTTATAATCTAAATACATTCTACACAATTAACTATTATTATATCCACACAATTAATTACACTATACTACATAGTTATCTACTATTCAAACCACATACTTTAAGTAACAATATATATACAATGAACAATAAGGACAATGTTATAGTTTTATTGTTGGAATAGATTAGTTATACATTATACATGCCCATAATAAGATGACATAACACATTTAATATTTGTGGTGGATAACATGCATTTAAACTCAACCTTTTGTATAGAAATATCCATCTAATGCACTTAAAATTGTGAATTTCAAACATAGATTGAGCATCATAATCTTAACAGACATAATAATACAATTTTAATATGCTAAGCAATACATTATTTGGGGTTCTACCACATTCAAGGTCATGATTAAATAGTTATATACTCATGCATTATCATAAAACATACATAACATTCACATATCTAAAGTGTTTCACATGTTATACCTATTTATTATTATTAAATGATGAGCATGATGTGTATCTAATTATTAAGTATATGGTAGCATGTGTATGACTAAGTACGTTATATCACACATTATTGTTACAAGCCACACAAGGCTATAATCATGCAATCATCATTACATCAAGTATATTCACATATAAATGTGTTAGATTCCTTCAATCTTATGCCCAACATGCATTAATAAATCAAGTATATATACATATAAAAGCACCACATGCCTACCTTAATCAGAAGAGTCTACTATTCAATTCTTTATGCTAAAATCATACATAATAGCTACATCAAAATTTTATCATGAATTGCATGCACTAGCTTTATTATGTTTCTCCCAACATTTACTAATGTCCATAATTATAGAATAAACCCTAAAATGTAAAGAAAGCTTAAGGAAGAAGCTTGCCAAATCTCCAAACTAATGGAATAATTTTATTTTGCCCCTTCTTAGTTTCATCTTTCTTCCAACTTTTCCTCTCACTATTATTATGCCTAAAACCCAAGAAGGCCATTAACAATGCTTATTCTCATATCAAGGCTTGTTAGGTTCTCCTCCTCAGTTTAGATCTTAGTAAATGATAGAGTTGTAAATAAAGTAGAAGTCAAGAACTAAGGTTCATGAAAACTTAAATGGCTCCACAAATAGACAGAAGGATCAAATGCCTTCTATTATTCATTCTTACCAAAAGTCAACAAATGATGTGATGAGATTAGTTAGGAGAGTTTAGGATTTTGCACTACTGGTTTGTTAATGCCAGCATGTAAAAGGGAAAGTGTGGGAGGTATGAGCACTATTTGAAAATTTAGGATTTAGCTTTATGGTTGTTTATATATAATATTCATATTAATTAAATATTTTATTAAATTACAAACATTAAATTTTAATAATTTATAAAACTCTAAACAAACTTTGATTATGACACAAAAGAGCTATTAGATCATCTTGATGAGCTCTATCTAACTATATTTGTATTTTTAAATTTTGAAATGTTTTATTTTTTTAATCACCAAAACACTATATGAGATGTCTAGATTTACATACTTTTTTCTTTAAATACTACTTGGTTTTGTATAATATGCATCCTAAATGAGTGTTACCATATTTGCTTTGTCTTGTTTGAACTTCATATGCACATTCACTTTTATGGCATATGATGAAGAAGGAGACCATGAAATGCATTGATAGTTATTAACCTTCTTGAATTGAAAAGGAGGTAGTAAACCCACCTACACCAAGTCTTGATTAGTAAGCTATGTCTAAGTCAAAAGATAAGTCTTGAAAATACTAAAACATAGCCAATTAATATTTTTAATCATCTATCCATCTGCCACAATGGTCTCTTCATAGAATCTTAGATTCCTTGCTTTCCATATCTATCAATGGATTAACATAGGAATGAGATATAAACTTCCCTATTAGCTTGGTTACCTGTGAGCCTTTATCACCATTAACTTGGAGTTAGAGAATTGGTTGATGTGTTTGAGCTTTATTATCTATGACCATAACATAGAATTCCAAGATCTTATGTGCAATGTTGTAGTCAGTGAAAGTGATCAAGAGTATTTTATTGACAACCATATAAGCACTTGGAGGCATGCTGAATCTATAATTGTCTTAACTGAGTTGAGAAAGGCAGAGCATGATTAAACATACACTATAATAAAATGGAGATTTTGGTAGGAAGGTTTTCATTCCATATTCTTATCCTAATTGTCATGTGAAAGTTTTTACTTCTAATGGCATTTGATGTTGACTTCAAGCTAAACAAGCTATCTTCATTTAAGGTCCAAACTGCTTTCTTTCCCTCATGAGGAATTAACACCATAGATTATATTAGTTCCCTTATTTTTTTTCGTACTTATACATACTTCATATGCATACTATGTATTTTTAACAAATCTATACATAGCACTTTTAAATTTTGCCCAAAGAGAATTAGTGGTTAATAGTCTCTAATTTAGTTTAGTTGAATATGCCAAAAGCCAAGTCATTAAGATTCCTTAAGCCAAGACCACTCCTTTTGCATGTTTTGTTTAGCCTCTCCCAACTTATTTATTAATGTTTATGAGTGTCATCATAGTGTCCCCTTATGAAAACATTTCATAGTTTTCCCCATCCTTTTTACAATCTAAGCTAATAGAAAAAGGATCATTAATGTATTAATTGAGATTGAATAAGAACATGTCTAACAAGAACTAATTGTCCTCCCATAAACAAAAGCTTCTTTTCCCAATCAGCAACCTTAGACTATAATTTCTTTACCAAATATTGATAACATTTGACCTTTTTACTATTAGAATATATTAGACATCCCAAGTACATAATTGGTATAGATCATTGCTTGAATCCTAAAACTTTTATAATTTTCCTACTAGCAATAGCCTTCACCTTAGGAAAAACATAAAATTTGCATTTGTCAATATTTAATGTTAAGCTTGATGTGAGTTGAAAAGAGTCAACCATATTCTGAACACTCTTTAAAATTCTCATGTCTCATCTAGTAAAGATTATAATGTCATTAGTATGTGGAGATGTGCAACTAGAGGAGTGCCTCTTGTTGTAGCATAATACTATATTATCCTATTATGAAAGGATAATTTTAAGCATCTAGAGAAATATTCCATAATAATCATGAACTATAGTGGAGAGATAAGATTGTCCTACAAAAATCCTTTTTGTGGTTGGAATAATCCACAAGGAGAACCATTGACTATAATAGATAACCATGAATTACTAAAAACATTCTTAATTAAGGATCTAAATTTAGCTAAAAAGTTGGAACATTACAGCATTTTAATAAAATTCCCATGAAATTGTATCAAATACACTTTTAATGTTAAGCTTTATTATACAATTTTTTGTCTCATTTTCTTATACATTGAGGTGATTAATTCCTAAGAAAATGATACATTTTTTACCATTCCCCTTCCTTTAACAAATCCAACTTATTCTAGAAAGATAATTTTGTTAAGTAGATCGTAGATCTTATTAGTTATAAATTTTCTCAAAATCCTCCCAACAAAGCTAGTAATGTAAAATAGTTTAAAATCCTAGGAGTTAGAAGGGTTTATAGATTTTGTAATTAAAACATTGTAAGAGCTAACAATACCATTAGGCATAGGGCTACATCTAGAAAATCTTGATTAGGATTCTTGACATTAATTGCAATAATATCTTAATATACATTGAAAAATAACCCATTAAAACCATCGAGGCTTGCTAGATTGAGTTTGTTCAATTAAGCAATGACTTAACAAACTTCTTCAAGATCTGCCTCTTTAGTAATTGCTGTGTTATCATATTGAGTAATAAGTTTGGGAATATAGAGTACCTAATCATTTGAGTATAGTTATTCATTTTTCCATAGTGTTCTTTAAAGTATTATATAGCAGCTTTCTACATTTGTTCTTGTCCAAACAATTTGGAACCATCCTTTTCTTTTATCTCAAAAATGTGAATTTTTAAGTATTTATTTTTTACTAAAGCATTGAAAAATTTTATATTTTTTCACCTTCAAATAAAAATTTAACTCTAGCTTTCTAATGCCAAATGTTTTCTTCCTTAATCAACTCATCCATGAGATGTTAATTGCTACATTCAATTTCATAGTATCTTTGTCAAAACAATTTTTTATGAATTGTTTTCAAACTGCTTAGCTTCCTTCGTATCATTTTTCATATTTTAAAATATATTCCCAAATATAATCTTATTTTAGAACTTAAGAAAATCTTTTAGTCTTCTTAGCTTAAATGCTAGGGCCTACATGTTAAGTGAATAAGGCTCATCTAATTATTTTTAGTTTATATAAAGTGGGGTGTGAAGTCAACATGTTTTGAAATTTAAATTATCTTGGTCCATTAAATTGCTCAATGAAGTGTTGTAATAATAAAAAGGTGCATCTTGTCTTGCTTGAATGTTTCGTAGCCAAAGCTAGGTAACTCTCCAACCATTGCTTAATTATCAAGATTCTATCTAACCACTTCCATACATATTTACTTTTTCTCTTACCAACCCATGTGTATGGTGGACCCCTAAAAGGGAACTTTGAGAGGCCATATTGATTAATGTAATCCTTAAAGTCATACATGTTAATATATTAAAAAAAGATGCACTTTTATATTCATTAGTTGATGCAATTAAATTGAAATCACTTCAAATAAATATGAGGTACTTTGATTAGTAGTAATTTTATCAATCTTACTCCATATTTCATGCCTTAACATTTTGTAACTTTTATCATATATCAAAGTGTAGTTTGAAACCAACTCATTCCTTAAGACCATTAAATGAATGAGCTATTCTTCATCACATATTATGAAACATTGAATATTTCTCTTCCATAATATCAAGATTTTGTTTGATTATTACTAGTGCATTGGTCAAACACTAATTTAAAGTCCAATTATTGTAATTTTTTTTTCTGTGTCATAGATTCTAACAAAACTAATAAGTCAATTATTTTATTATTTACTATTTTGTTTAGTCTACAAATAAACTTAGAATTTGACACATTTAGTATTCCAAATAAGCAGGTTATCCATTAAGAAAAAACACTTTTCATTTTGAGTAGTTCTAATACTTCTATGGCTTACTTTCAAACTAGTGCACTACTTAATAATCTTTTTTGCTCTCTTTTTTGGCATTTTTATTTGGACCTGAGTAAAGTCATCTTGTTCCAAAGTATTAAACTAGAATTCTAATATTTTTTGTGTAATTCCATTCTAAAATCTTTCATGGTGGATAGATCCATTAAGGATTAGGATTTATGCTAAGCTTTGACTTATGGATTTGTTATATATTCTTAATGAGAGAAATGGTCTTTGATAATCATTACCTAATCATCTACTAACTTGATTGAAAAAAATGTTACTTATCGTATTACACGCAATTAACTGTGATGTTACAATTGTTGCAGCTTCTCGTTGTTCTAACTACCTCAATCTATCACTAATTACTTTGTTTGATGCTTATTGTAGTGGAGATTTCAAACCATTTTGTTCTTCTACATCATTATTTGAATTGATATTATCAAGATCTTAATTGATATCAATTCTTTTTTAATCCAATTACATAGAGATAACATTAAACTTGATCTTTATAAAATTTCTAACTTCTCTAAGTAATATTTACAATTTGTAAGAGAGTGACCCTATTTGCTATAGTGTCCACAATAAAGTGACAAGTTATCATAATGTATTTTGTGTCAAAAACCACTCAATTTTCCATCTCTTTGGGCTATGCATTTATATATTTAAGGAACTTCTTTAATAGATCTACCTCAACACACACTCTAAAAACACTTTGTTACATTAAATTTAGAGTGGCCATGTCTGCCTTCAATAATTTCTTGATCAACAATTGAATAAAGAGCAACTTTGTTAACCAAGTGTATTGGGAGATACTCAAGTGAAATTCTGACAAGTGTTAGTAAGGGTTCCATGTTGAAATTAAAGTAGGATGCCACTTGAAAATCCTTATCTAAAATGTAACCACATTCCAGGAGCAATGTAGAAAGAAGTGGAGGAAATTTTCTTTCCTATTAAAAGGAATCAATATGTTCCTACTATCAAACGATCCAACATGAATCCCATTGAGAAATTTAATAGTCATAAAAGCCTTCCTCGTTGATTCCATTCTTGGTCTTTCATATGAAAATTTCTTAATTAATGCCAATTTAAAATCAACTATCATTCTATTAATTTCCTCTTTGAATATAACCTTTGGTTCCCCCCTAAACTTTGTTAGAGTTTTGATTTTACTAGGAGAATGTGGGGTGGCACCACCAAGAACTTTCACAAAAGATCTACTAAGATGTGGGAATATCGATCCATTCTTGCTCCTTGTGCCTAGTTTAGAAGACATTTAGGTAGCTACAATAAATTAGGAGATTGGACTTGTGCATGTTCAAAATCCATGCAAATACCGCTTGATAGCTCCCCAAGTGTCATTTCGTTTAGCAATCCCACTGTAATGGTCACCATCCTAGATGTCATCCAAATCACTAACCCAATCACCACTCTCTCAGTCACTAAAAATCACTAAAAATCGTAAAGGTTTGGATCTATACAATAGAATAATATGATAATTTAACAACAATAAATGAATATGCAAATTAAAAATAAAAAAATTATGTGATCTTGATTTTGTAATGTTATGATTCATAAACTAGTTTTATGTACTACATGGATCATATTTTTTTACTCATATCATTAAACAATCACACATTATGTCATTCTATTACTCTAATAGTAAAACTGAATGTGTAGCATTAAAGATAGACAAGTACAAATACCTTATCGATCATGTATGTTATTAATCGTAATAGACATCTAAAGGTACAATTTGAATCATTTTGTATAATATTTTATCTCATATCAATAAAATTTATGAACAAGATAAGAAAAGGAAAATACAGAGATCAAACAAGCAAGAATTAGTAATTGTAATCATATGTTTCATAACCCAAGTTGAAACTAAGAGCTATGCAATTTGAATATTTATGATAATCTAATTAAGCATGCATGGTGATAATACCACCATAAAAGAGGTGTTCTAGATCATCTTGTATGATTTACTAATTGTACAAGAATGAATGTCATAGATATATGTATAGTTGTTTGATAGGGCATCTTACCCAGTTTTAATAAGAGTGTGATAAATTGAAGATGATTTATCCCAAAAAGTGTGAGTGACAATTTCTTCTATAACTCTAATATTACTTCAAGTTTAACAAGAGATGTTTTTTAAAGAACTCCTACTCATCATCTTATTATCTTACACTAACAAATGAAGCTCCTCCTCATAAACTCATCATGTAAGTCTCATAATCTATTAATTATTTTCGTAGAATAGTCACTAAATCAGATGCGTTTCTATATCAATATAGCATTAATGTTATTACCAAGAGACCTAGAACTAAGAGACCACCTCTCAATAAATAATAAGCCTCTACCATCTAAGTGTTCGATGAAAAACACTTTAGATCATGGGCTAATATGGAGGCCTTTGAGTAAACTAATAACTATGGAATTAACATTCCAAAGCCTCCATTTGAAAAAGAATTTTTGGAAGTTGATCCAATTATATTATATTTTGATGCAATTAGAATAAAGGATGCACATCAATTAAGGAATAATTTAATGATAACATGATTAAGTATTTATATGCCAACTTCAAAATTTTAGAGGATTTTAGTATAGTAAAATCTTACTTGAATAAGACCCCAATTGAGATAACAAGGGAAGATTTAAATGGGTTCTTCAAGATACATTCATTTGATCCAACTCCATAGCTAAATTGTGAGAAGCCAAGTTTTTACTAAACAAACAATAACCAGGTGATTTGTAACTTAACAAAAAGTAGACATGTATAGGGAGAAAAGTTTCTTACACAAAGAGCCTACTTGGTGCAACACTTATTCAATACAATTATCCCAAAGGGAGATGATAGATAGCATATCACACCTTAGTTGTCTCTAGTTACTTACTATTGCTTGAAGATGGAGACATTTGATCTTACTGAGGCAATATTTAGGCTAATGAGTAAAATTTCCATTGGTGAAAAACCCTAACTACAAGAAGTAAATCTATGTTATGAAGACCTAATTGCACCATTTCTAAGCATTAAGTATAACATGAGATTAAAGAAATTGGACTAAATTCTAAGAGTAATAAGTAGTTAGACATGAAGTGAATGTAGCACATTATGAAATTGCATTAAGAGTTGGCAATTAGAGTGCAAGTGGTTGAAGAATAGCTAGTTATAAAAGTTTATCAAGATCTACAACCTTCAATGGATGCTACTCTTCATCCAGAAATACATCAACCATCCACATCCTTTGTTGAAGCTTCAAGTCAAAGTGCATCATATGATACATTGTTCTCCAGGATTAATTCACTAGAGTCTCACATGGAAGCAAGGTTTACTAGACTAAAAAGTCAATTTTCACTATTGAAGAGTACAATCCACATCAAATTTGATACATTAAATTTAATTGCTTAGTTGAAAAGTAGGACTAATACCTCTCCTAAGGCTAATTGAAAAACAATTCTTGAAAATGTGTTATACTAAATCTTTAAAAGATGTTACTCTTTCTCAAATAATAAATGTTTATGTGTTCATCATTTAAGTATTTTGAAATTGAATGTTTTTTAATATTCAATGCAATTTGTTATGATGAATGGTACCCTTAAGTGATTACAAAAAGTGAGAGAGATCTTTAAAGCTAGAATTCAAGTAATTTAAGAAGAGATATATTGTTCACATTATTGATATTATTTTTATTTCATTGGAGTTTCCATAATTAGAGGAAGTCTTATTTAATATTTGTTTAAGTGTTATTGTTTACTACTATTTTCTTATATACTAGAAATATGTAGTTTCTATGGTGATGGATTCTAGAGTATCTACTTATTACTATTAATGCTATGTTATTGGTTATTTTAATTAACCACCTTGATGTAGAGAGAATTGGTAAATGAAAATTATTTTATTGCTATATTGTTTGATGTTTACTCTTTGTTACTGAGTTCCTTATTGTAAATCTTAATTTTAGAATTGGTTTTGTAATCTTCATGAGGAAAATTATCATATCATTAAGTTTGATGATTACAAAACTAAGCTTAAATTGACTGATGACTTGATAAGTTTTGTGAGAATGTAGGATTAAATAATGAATATAAAAATTTAACTTAAAGAGAAAGATATAAGGATATTAAAGTGAAATGAAGTTAGAAGACCTTTGCTCAAGAATGTCTAGCTCAACCTTCAAATATTGGAGTTTGTCAATTTACTCTTTATGGCATGGCTAAACCATTTGAAGGCTTTCATTTACAACATTTCTATGATTAGTAAAGTCAATCCTTTCTTTTATGCCTAAGTGGCACATTAGGATTTCAATGCAATGCATTATAACTAATGCACTTTCTTGTTAAACCAATCTTGTGTGATTAAGATCCCAAGAATTTCATTTCAACATTGGTAATGTCAATAAATGTTCTTCTAAGTTCAACCTAAGTTTCAAGATAGTAAATCAAGTTTAAAACATGTTTAAATTTTGCTATATTATTCACTACCTGATGGTCATACAATACGATGCACAATATCACACTTGTATGATCTACTTTCTAGCTTATGGCTATAATTAAAGTTTTAACTTGTGTTAGCATTATGCAAGCATAATGGCTTCATTGTATAGGTGCAGTTGCTACTTGTCCTTAGTTTGATTGCATGTAGTTTGTCATATAAGGCATCGAACATGTATGCATGTTGACTATTTCTCTAAGGGTTGAGTTTTCACTAGCAATGCATGTGTATGAATATTGCTTCATACAAGTACAAAACTTACTTCTCGTCAGGGTCTATTATTTGTATAAGCCAGTATTAGTAAGACATGTTTTTCAATTATTATACCATATTGGTATGACTTCATATTATTATTAGCTTGTTTGTGTGCATGATAGTCTTTTTATGATCATCAAATTGTATTTTATGTGTTTAAAAACTTACATATCAAGTAGTATGAAGTAAAGTATCATAATTATACATTTTGGTCTAACTTAATAGTAATAACTTCAAATATTTATGCACATACTATATCATATGAACACGATACCTATATCATATAAGTATGTGAACTAATTTAAATGATTTCATTCAATTTATAAATATGTACATCGATCTTGTATGATTCACTATTAGTCAACACAATTAGAATAAAATAGGCACATTGTTGTCATAAAACTATGATAATTCTATTGCATAAGTATGATAAATATTGAAAAAGATCAAACTTTAAAATAACTACACTATCATACAACAACATTCTATGTCTCATTTTTACGACTCAACCTGGTAGAACACAAAATATAAATCAATTTAACGATGATGTACTATTATGATAGTCTTATCATATAGGTGTAATTGAACCTAATAGAGCTTATTTTATAAAGCAGATATCATATTGTGATGATCTATGATCACACATGAACATCCTATTTAACAAAGAACATTTTGTTTTGTTCTAGTATAATCTGTGTGATCATCTAAGACAGTACGTTTAAAACCTTATGTGGTATTTTCTTAATTAGTGTCATATAGTATAAGGACTATCTTAGACTTGCAGGATACATTATTTTTAGTTTGTTGGTACTAGCCATGTCACTAGATCATCAACACATTCTTAGTCATTTTCTAATCATCTTAACATGATATAGATAATGTATCTGTATGATAAGTCGTAGAAAGCCATAACCATTAAATCTATCTCTTTAAGAAAGCCAAATCTAGTCATTGTTCCTATTTTAACTTATTCTAAAGTCTTTTTCAATTATCTATTATTATATTAATAAAAAGTAGTATAAGATTGTATTTAAGGATTGATGTTTAACCCAAATGCTAGATCAAACATGTGATCACTAGCAAACATGGAACCCCTAGTGTACTAGTTTGAGCCCACAAAGAATTTAACATTATACATAAATGGCCATTATTAGTTTGAGGTCTATAGACATACTCATCTAATGCAAATATTTATTAATCGATATATAATACGTATGTCATTGTATAACAAATGAGATGTTTTCTTCATGCAGAGAAGTGATTTGTTTGTAAGGTATTCTCATGCATACGAAGGTAGAAGCAGTTAATGGGCATGTGCAACTTACATGCACAAGGTCAGCTTCACTTTCCAGTACATGTGCTAGAAGTCAAGCTCAAGTAAGCATGTCCTCCTGCACTTACATGCACGTGCTACTACTTTTTTTTACTTTGTTTTTTCTCCTTTTTATCCAGCATTTCTATTTTCACCTAGCATATTGTGGTGTGCACTCCAATACACGTACAATGAATCCCCACATGCAATCCAACTTATGACCTATTACCTTGCACTACATATTGATTTGTATTATTTTGTTTCCTTCTTTGATTTTTTTCCATACATTCTAAATTAAATGACTTTGAAAGTGATCTCCTGATCATAGGTCCCTTCTTTTTGAGTTTTGAATCTCACTAAATCTTCATTGTTAAATTGATATTTTGTTGTCTTTTTTAGGAGATGAGACTTCCATCTATCCTATCAAATAATTTCTTAGATTTTATTAACAGTGCATATCTTTGGTAAGTATTTACTAATCTTTTCATTAACACCAATAATATCTTTTGTCAATACTTTTTTATCTTTTTTTAGAAAGAAATATTATCCATCCTTGTTAAATCAATATCTTTGTACTTGTTGATAGTAGATGACATCTTAATCTCACAAGTAGGGATTTCTCAGTATGATCTAACAAATGTCTATGTGTACTACTTTATAGATAATCTTATTAATATAGTATTTAGTAATAGCAAATTTTATCTCAAATTATTTTCAACTCTCGTTTTAAAATTATTATGAATCCACCTCAAAGAATAGTGTTTTAGATGTGATGTAGTCACCAATTTTAGCCTTTTTTAAGACTTTTGGATATTTCTTTTTACTTCTAGTGTTAATAATAATACTGATAAGATCTTTATTCACTTGTAGTTAGATAGTGATGAGTTTTTTTTTATTTTTCTTCATGTGATATCTCCTTTGGAGTTACCATAAAAGATAAAAATTTATCTACTTGTTTAAGAGTTTGAAATACATTTTTAGTCTTTATTGTAATAAGTGTCCTTAAACTTATTTAGAAAAAGTTTAGGGTGAAATTTTTTATTTTTTTCTTGTACATATCTTGTCTTCTTACAGTGATCATAATACTTTTGATTTTTGTTATTTATTATAGTCATAATAAATAGTATTGAAGAATAATCTTTCTTTGATTACAAATTTTTGGACTTAAACTCAAACATTCTAGTATTTTGACCTTCAATTCTTATTCCTTTACATTGATTATTCTTTATAATAGCTATAACAAATTAGTGGCTTACTTCAAAAATTGAATAAGAAAAAAGGATAATTCAATAATGATAGGATAATATAGATCAATAACATACTTTGAGAATGGCTGCATCTCTTTAATAGGTATTCTCAACGTTACTGCTTATCGTCAAACTGGTGTGGTATATTCTTTCATCGTTTATCCTTGTTGGTGACAAAACTATGCCACTTTCTCCACCTTTCTTCCATGTAATCTATGGGATAAAATTTTTCTTGGATTAATTATTTAAATTGGCTCTATGTCACTTCTATAAAAGGTGAGTATTCCAACAAGTTAACACATGACTTATCATTATTAATCAAGCAAATGCCACCATGTCAAATGAAGAGTAACCATACAAAGAGAAATATGTCTCCAATTACTTCAACTAGATATCTAATTTATCTACATCTATTATACCATAATAATTTGATAAATTAGGTGTAGCATCTACTTTGAAAGAATACTATTGATTCCCATGCATCAAAAAAGTGAGATTTATATCATTCTTATCTTTATCTCTCACTTTTTAAAGAGTATTACTTAATCTAAAATTCCTTAGAATAGGAATATTTTCATTTTATAGATTATCTTTTAGATCCATCATAGGAAGAGATTAAGATTTTAGCATCACCTTCATTAATACTTGTATTTATTAAGTTAATAGAGTTACTTATTCTTCCAGATTTAATGGTGAAGTAGTTAGTACAGTTACATTGACTAAAGCTTCTCTAATATCTTAATTTTCTTTTGTAGATTGCTCCTCAACTCCCTTCTTTTTTGCTCCTATGATAGGCATAAAATTAAAGTACTTTGATACTAAAATAATATGATCTATTTAAAAAGTGTTCTTGCCTTGAGCCCTCATTAGTAGACTTTTTTAAGAGTAGTTGTAATGGAAGTAGAAGTATGAAAATGGCTATGAGCAAAAAAAGGACAAAAATAGTGATATTGGTACAAAGAATTGAATTCTTCAAGAAGATTCTCTTTAAGGGATTTTTAAATTTCATAAAATCTATTTTCAAAAACTTTATGCATTACTTAATACATCATTTTTATCCCTTTATATAAATGTTAAGATACAATATTTAATTAAAAAAAAGATGAATTTGCCCTTTGAACTAATTTTAAAATTTCATAAGTTTTGAGTCAATCGACCTATTTCTGTTATGCAGAAGGCCTACAAGCATGTAGCTCCCACGTGTCCTCAACCCTACCCATGTGTAGATTTTTCCCGTGCAACTTCCATGTGTAATGTGGCACCTAAAACACACATGATTGACATGGTCATTGACCCCCAACATAGGCCCACTGCATAGGGGTGGGTGCAACTAATGGGAACATGTAGTGCACACTACCTTGGGTCAGCTTCCCCTATGCACAAGTGGTTCTTGAAGTCAGGTGCATGCAAGCATGCACTCCTATGCTTGTGTGCTCTGCTATAACTTTTTTTACTTTATTTTTTCTTTTGTTTTATTTATCTCTTTTTTCCTTTAGGTCTAGGTCCTTTAAGGCTGCATCCATGACTCCACATGTAACACTTGATCGAATCATTGTGCACACATCAGTACACTTGCAACAAATCTTCATATGCAATCTAGCTTATAACCCTATTGTTTTGTGTTTCATATTGATTTGGATAATTTTGTCTCCTCCTTTGATTTCTTTCTATCTACTCTAGATTTAGTGATATTGAAAGTAATCTCCTAATAAAAAAGTCTCCTAATGAATAATACCCAAACACTACATTATACCAATTTTGAATTGTCTATTAATGATACACTAAAAGGACTTGTTGTAATTGGTTATGTCTGATATGTTCTGTGGGATGAAACATATTGCTACAATGAGGTGTGAAGTTAATAGTAATCACATAAAGGTGTATATGCTAAAGATATATGTCAACATCAAATGTGATGCTTACATGAATAGTGTTAGATGAATCATTAATTCAATGAGATGATCAACCAATGTAAAAGTACAAAGAGAACTATGACCTAGGGGTGAGTTAACTAGAATTAAAAAAATCATCTAATACAATGAAAAAAAATTTATTGTATATTTTTGAGGGTCTTATTGCCAATCATTGATTTTGAGTATCATCATCATACTTGATATGTACAATTAGACTTAGAGACTTGTATGATACAAAATGTTAGGAAATCTAGCTTTTTTTCATATCTATAATGGCCCTTCATTACTTTATTATGCAAATTACTTCTTGTTTTGATGTTTTGTTCACTTTTATCATTAACTTTGTAAGTAGATTCATTGGTTTATTTTCTTTATAAATCTAGTTCTATGTTATTTAAAAGGAGGTGGCTACCTATTTTAATTATTGAATGTAATCCACAATACACCAATGTGACTTTAAGTTGTCTTATAACATTCTTATTAAATCAATGCAGTCAAGATCGATATGAACAATTGTGAATTAATAGTTTATACACCACTATAGACCTTTCTTAATGCCTAACAATGTAGTTTTCATTACAAAAATATGCCCTATTAAGTAATCTATAATGTGCAGAACATTGGCATCACTATCTCTAATGGTAACACCTACCATAGAGCAACTTTCCTTATTGGAGCCATGGATGTTTAATTTAACCAAGTGTCAAGGAGAATGATTTTAATATAACCTTTCACATATCTAATTATATTTTGTTTGAAGAGGAAAGTAAGCCCATGTATAGAAGTATAGAGTCCTTTTGCACTATTTGCACAATCTAGAAACATTTAAAACTACTTAAGCATTAATAAATAATGTTAAGTATAATGTCCATCTTTGATTCATCAACATGCTCATATATTTCTTTTTGTTGCTAGGCTTTCAAATGTTCTAACACATTAGGATGGGCATAAATAGTAATACTTCATAATACGTAAGATCCCCTTTAGTAGCCTATCATTAATGATAGAGGAGAATGCTAAATTTTTTTTTACATACACCTGAATATCTAGAACTCTACCATAGAAAAGTCAGATGTCTATGTAATATAATAACAAAAAAATGCATGGTTAATAAATCCATCATTTGGGGCAAAAATTTGTTTGGCATCTTCCAAACCAATATTGATATCATAGTGAGACATTTCTCATGCCAAGTTCTCTTCCTCAAATTCTTCTCAAAATACTTGTCGCTTATTTCGTTCTATGTTGATTGAAAATTAATGCTTCCATGAATGTTTAATGTCAAGTAAAATCTTTAAATTACAAAAGCTTTTAATGTGAGGGTTAACATTAAATCCTTGAAATTTTCCATATTCTTTCATGTGTCCAACTTTAGCCACTTCTAATTTCCATTCAAATATTTTGATTTAATTAACACCACTCAAAGGGATTGATCAGTTAATGGTTTCTAATTTTATTTTGCTAAATATGCCAACACGATGTCTTTTAGTTTCCTAATGTTCAATATGTTTTTCTCTAATGACACATATCATTTCTAATTTCATTTAGTGATACTTATGAATATTATTTGTGTCTTTTCATAAGAAAGAATTTATTATGTTTTCCAATCTATTGATGATTTGTATTAGAGAGCTTATCATCATTAGAGCATAAGCTACTGTTGAGTTTAATACATATTTTATTAGTATGACCTTATCACCCATAGATAGAATCTTTTTCTTATAGTCAGCCAATTTCTTTTGCAACTTTTCAATTAAAGTTTGAAAGTATAGTGGTATCATTTTACCATTAAAAATGGGGAACCCAAAGTATGTGATCAAAATAAGTATTTCATTAAAGCCCAATATCTTTCCTATCCTTTTAATTGCAAATGGCTTCAACCTTTTAGCAACATAGAATTTGAACTATTGTGTGGTCAACTGCAATCTTGACATGTACTAAAAACTTTCAAGGAAGTTTCTAATACATTTTAAGGATCTAGTGCCTCCTCTACTAAATATAATATATCATAATATGCTTAAAACATTATAAAGATAGGATAAGATTTCACAAAGATATGGAATGGTAATGCAATGTAAATAAATAAAATGTGTGAACATAATATGAATGTAAAAGTTATTTGGTATGGAACGAAAGTAGATGCACCATCTTTTGGTGTTACATATGATATGCATTTTCAAATAAACATATATGCATATCATTGAAAAAATTGATAAAATTCCAAGAAAAGTTTCATAAATAACATTTAAGGGGATGGATCAGAAACCAAATTGGAGAAATTCAACCCTACACTAATCATCAAGAACAATTAATACAAATGTTTGCATCCTTCCTTCAAATTATGGTTCATCAATAAATATTGATCCTATAAGGCTAGGAGCTCAAGAAAAAATAGAAAACAATATTGGAGATGTTCCTTAAAATGAAACATAACACTTCTCTAATCCTATTAATCCAAGATAAGTAGAAAATTTGATTAAACACATGGAAAATGTATGCAAGAAATAATTTTTCTTGAAATAGAATTAGGGCATTAGTGGAGCAACTAAATGAGGATTAGATTTTATGATTGCCTCGATAATGGCACTTCTCAAGGGAGCACCTAAAAAGTTTTAGAGAGACATTGTTCTATATTAAAAAAAAAAGGAAAATGATGAGAGAAGAACTAGCACACCACATTCAAAGGAGTATTTTTATCATAGAATATAGGGAAAAATTCTTAGTTAGGTCATCTCATACTAGAAATGATGTCAACAAAGTTGCTTGATGTTCTACTAAAAACTAAGAGATGTTATTAAAGAAGTGGAGACATGTTAGTTACCAAAATTATTGAATAGGAACAAATGGTTATGCAAGCTAGAAGGGAAGTTAGAAAGAAGAATTTTATTAGGATCACAAAAGTGTGGTCACATACTAAGAGGTCATAGTCCCATAAAACTTGTTGAACAACCTCCTATATCAATTAACAACTAGAGGAAAATCTTTCTTCTTCATGGAAATACTAGTTTTATTTGAAATAAAAAAAGATGATTATCTAAG
Organism: Vanilla planifolia; assembly: GCA_023846275.1. NCBI lineage: Eukaryota > Viridiplantae > Streptophyta > Magnoliopsida > Asparagales > Orchidaceae > Vanilla > Vanilla planifolia. Next base: position 6,896,799 of record CM043868.1, read on the forward strand.
AATATACATAGAGTATCATGAAATTAATGATATAAAAATAAAGTGTTGATATCCCTTACCGAGAATTAATTATTTTTTTGACCAATTATAATGGAAAATTATTTTTTCAAACATTGATCTAAAATCCAAATATGACTATTTAAGAAATAAGAAAGGGGACCTATCAAAGATTGCATTAAAAAATAAGCAAAGGTGTTATGAATGTTTTGTCATGTCATTTGGCCTAAAAATGCAATAGTCATGGATTGAATGATTAGAATATTCTAACTATACTTAGAATATTCTAACTATTCAAAAGGGGAAGAACATGTCAAATATTAATAGTAGTTTCACAAACACTTAGGAAAAATCAACTATATTGTAAATTCTCTAAGGGTAATTTTTGATTGAGAATTGTGTGATTTTTAGGACATATTATTAATGAAAGTTTAATCTTAGTATAACCCCATAATATAATAATAATTTAACACTAAAAAACTTATAGTTGGTACACATATTCATTGTTTCATAGGTTTCATTTATAACTATCATAAATTCATTTAAGGATTTTTACAAATAATAATACTTGAATTAGACTCACTAAAAAGAATTATAATTTAAATGAAGGGAGGAATGCGAGCAAACTTTTTAAAAGCTATAAGAATTTTTGGCAATTACACTTGTGTCATCACTACTAGAAGAAGCATATGAGTTCTACATATATTATGATACTTTACTCTAAGGATTAGAATATGTATTAATGATGTATAAGAAAGTAATAGTATATACATTCTAACAACTAAGAAAATTTGAAAAAAATCAACTAAGCCATGATTTAAAATTGGTAATAATAGTTTTTTGCTTTAAAGATCCAAAGATATCATTTATATATAATAAAATGTGAAGTGTATACTAATTCTTAAAACTTGAAATAAATCTACAAACAAAAAAGAATTATACTTAAGAAACTTTCATTGTTTACAAGTGAATAAGAACTATGATTTAGAATTACATTATCATCCTAGAGGAGCAAACATAGTGGTTATACATTTGGTAGAAAGAAATATTAAATATATTTTCGTAAACTTCAAATATATGTGTATAGAAATAAAAAAAGGAAGCATCTAAAATTAAACAGTCTAATAAAAGACAATGTGAAAATATTTTTTTATTGTAGTAGCACTTGATTGGATAGAGAGCCTAAAAATAGAATAAATGAATGATAAAATGTTTTTAAAAATTTTTGAAGTAAATAAAGGTAACCTTCAATTAAGATATATGGTATTTTGCATTTCAAAGACAAATAATACATTCATAATAGACATATTAGAAGCATTTACTAATGGGAGAAGTTAGTATACAAAATACATAATATATACAATAGAAGTAAGATGTATAATTATCTAAAATAGGCCTTTTAGTAACCTTGAATGAAAGAGATGTAATAGAGTTTGTCAGTAAACCTTTATCATGTTATCATGCCAAATAAGAACACAAGAAGCTAAATGCTATGCTTCATCCACTTCTTATATCTGCCCCAAAATAGGATAGAATATCTATAGATTTTATATATCTCTACCTAAAAATGAAAAATCCATGGTTCATAATGGGTGATGTGTTGATCGATTAAAAAAACCTGATTTTAACTAGTTATAATGGAAGAGTTAGGTAACAAATTTGTCATAATATATGTATATCAACTTGTCAAATTTTTGGGTTTTAAAATGAAATGGTATCTAATCATGATCCTACATTTATCTCTCACTTTTAGAGAGAAATTCATCAAATTTTTTTTATCAAATTTAAAGTTTAGGATTATCTTTTATCCCTAGACAAATGATCATGTAGAGAGAATAATTCAAACTTTAAAGGATACATTAAGATCATGTGTACTTAATTTTAGTGGAAATTAAGAAAGTTATCTACTATTAATAGAATTTATATGTAATAATAAATTTCAAAGCATTATAGGAATTATAACTTATGAAAACTAAGAAAGTTATCTACTATATGAAGAAAATGCTAGTTTGTTAGTTTGAAGGAAGAGAAAGGCAATGTTAGGCCTATCACAATTAATAAAAAAACTATCAAAATGAATCACTTATTTCAAGAAAGAATGCTAGTAACCTAAGATTATCAATAGAAAAAAAATATAATGTTAAGAACAAAAAATTTGAATTTTCTTTTATAAATCAAATATCTTTTAAAGTTAATCCTATAAAGGGAGTGGCCATATTTGGAAGGTTAATGAAACTAATTCCTAGATTCATTAAACCTCTCCAAAATTTGAAAATAATTAGAAACATGATTTATAAATTATGGTTACTATACAACTGTTTGAAGTGCATGAGAGTTTCATGCCTTTTCTTTAGGTATGTTTTTTATCCTTCACATGTGATTAAATTTGACCTTCAAATGAGAGGAATAATATAATCTAAGTTATAAAGAGGTATTAAAAATGATTTCATTAGAAGCATATAGAAGTATAGGAACAAATAAATATTAATGATCAAAGTGTTATGAAAGAACCAAATACAAACAAAGTCACCTGAGAAATAAAGAAAGAAATGAGAATACTCTAAAAGTTTTAGTATAAAATTATTTATAGGAGAAGAAGTTGAGAGACATGATTATTCAATATGTAAATAAGCCATAATTAGATTTAAATTATATGTTTTAACATTAAATTGAAATCACTTATAGGTGTGTACTTATTTATTTAAGAAGTTGGATTGTGTTTTTAGGTCATTTAAATAGGTAAATATGACTTCACAGTGATGAAGATCAAAATATTCAAATTTTCAAAGTTCAAGTACGATTGATCAATTGGTCTCAAAGTTGCAATAAATACTAGGATCAAACATCATTCAAATGGTTTGCTAAAAGAAAAAATAAAATGTGTGTGTATGTGTATAATTAAAGAAGACTGGTTCCATTTTTAAAGTAAAGAACAAGATAGATAAAAATAGAGAAAAGGTTAGCAAGAAAGTGGGAGAGAAGAGAGATTTTGAAGGTGTTGGAAGGTCACCAGCATAAAGAGTAGACACCCAAAATCATCAGCCACCCCCCAATCATCCACTAACGATGAGTAGAAAGAAGGAAATTCAAACAAAATAGGAAGAATGGTATAAGAAGAAATTCTAAGCACAATAACTTGCATTTTTTTCACTTTAGCTAGGCCTTAAAAACCATTATAAGAATCTTAGAAAGCTTTAATTCTTTTTAGTAACATAAACCTAGAGAGAGAGTGTCCTTATCTCATTTTTTTCCTTTACACACTAATAAGAAAGTACAGTTTAAGAGAACACACAATGTGATCCCTCTTATTGCTTCTAATGATCATGCAAGACCAATTATAGACCACAACATATTATTTACATAAAAAACATAAATAAATAAAAATAAATAAATAAAAATTATATATATATATATATATATATATATATATAAGATTAGGATTAGTTATAGCAACATTTAAGAAATTGTTTAAAAATTATTTTTGATATATTTTATTCTTTCATTCTTGAATCATTTTTATGAATATTTTGCAAACTCAAGGGAATTTAAATGCATTAAAGAAGATAAGAATATGTCAATATCTTAATTGTGATAATTATTTGTTATAATTTTATAAAATACAAAGTATAAAAGAGTGCTTCTACAAAACATGATTGGTATGATATTTATGTTTAGCTTGACATTATTCTACATCAAATAGCTTGATCAACATGACATAATGATTTTTAAAAATAATGTAAAAATTACTATGCAAAAAAAAGACTAGTGAAAAAACATGGGGTGATGCAAATGATAAATATATGACCAAATAAAAATGGAAAGAAAATCATACAATAACATTACATATGTTTTATGTTTTGTTATAGCACTACATTGAATGAATCTTAGTTTAGAAATGATAATATACTTGGGTTTCTTCCATAAACAAAAACATGTTTAGCTCATTTCTATATATGTATTGACTAATATATAAAAGGATGTGATTAAGCAAAGTAAGGTCACTAGTCTCAATGAGGAAAAATGAGGTTATTAGCATTGATGATTATGGTGACTTTTGGGCAAAGTGATTGACCACAAATTTGGTGTTAACTTGCTTAAGGAGAAATTGGCTTGTAAAGCAAAGATACATAATAAATTATAAAAAAAAGGCTTGAAAACATAAGAAATGCATATAGGTATGAAGGCATGGAAGGCTTTAACTAGATTATTTGTTCACCAAATATGTTTCAAATTTGTGTATTCTATATCAATATGCTTATGGTATTGAGGCAAAAAGGAATATATATGTTTTTATCATTGGTAGATTTAGTATTGTTTATTATGTTTGTGGTACGCTTTCCCTCAATTTATATTTATAGGTGCATAATGTGACTATTAAGAAAATTGCACAATAGCTTATTCAACAATTGTTTATAATTCTTTTATTATGCATATTATGATGCACCTTTTGACCAATTAGGCATGAGTTGACGATTATTTATTATTTATAGGCCTATTCTTTTTTCTAAAAACATTATTTTAGAGTTAAATTTTGGTTATTATTTTGGAATATAAATAATTTATTAAATTGATATAGCTTTTATTTTAATAAACTTTTTATTATTAAATATTTAAAATGAGATATAAATCAAAAGCAAATTTTATGTTTTTGAATTTAAATAAATAATAATTGAAAAAAATTTATGAATTTATTTTGAACTTTATAATGAATTTTCAAATTATCAATGAAAATCTCAATTGATAGAATAAACATATAAATATATATGGTTTGATTCAATTAAAGAATCATTGGAGGACACTTGGAAGCTACCTAATCAATAGTTAGCCAATACAACAAAAATCTTGTTATAAGATCTTGAGTAATCGTTTAACTATGACATGATAGTTCCATGTTTTATGAAATTGGCAAAAAGCCTATTGTTGCTTAGAAGAACATTTAATTCTCTTTTAACATGTTATGCATGAGAATCTATATTGGAGCATTTGGCATGATGGAAGATTTAATCCATTACATGAGGCTCATATGTAGTCAAATAGCTTATGACAAATTAAACAAGTATTGAGAGCACATTTGAGTTATAAAGCTCTACTCAAATGTCACATGGTGCTCAAGGAAGCCCCTCAAATTGAAAGAAAAAATGTGCTAAGGGAGGTGTCCAAGTATTGAATGCTTTGGGCCATTAAATTTGGACATTTTTACAACTTCAATCATAACATCATCGCAAATGTACTTGATAATGTTCGATCAAAATTATTTGAGATATAAGCTAAAATAATACTTTAATATCATAACAAAGATTTATGATAAAAAATATTCGATCATGATTTGACATTTATTTGTTTTTGTTTTTTACAATATTTCGAAATAACTACATATTATCATTAAAAAAAGTTTGAAAAAATGTCACGGTATTTGAATGCTATGAAAGTATTTTAGATAAGGTTCATGTGTAAATATTAAATGCATAAATATAACAAATTACTTATCATTACTTAAGTTTTTATTTTAAAAATATCTTTGTCAACTTTATTAATTACAACAAAAACAAACTCTTTACAATGAATGCTCTGCTCAGCAGCTGGAGATGGGGTCTTTGAGTTTGATGGAAGTGCAACCGCCACCTCACATGGTCCATCACTCAAAACTACTCTCTCTCTCTCCCTCAAAATCTCTCTCTTCCCTCATCACCGCTCATTCTCCTATAAATTTTCAACCCTTAGAAACCCAAATCCTCTTTACTTCCCTTCTCCCTTCTCCCTTCTCCCTTCTCGGGCCTTTTGGATCTCGCTTTCCTACCTCCGTTCTTTCTCTTCCATTTAATCCCAACCCTCTGCTTCTCTCTGTTGCTCTCTTCGACCTCCTCTCCTCGCACTAGCTTTCTGCCTTCGCCAAACCCACCGATCCATCCCCTGGTCCCTTGGTTCGCTACTTTCTTCGCCGGCGTTTCTCATCTTCGTCTTCCATCTTGGAGGTTTCAAGTTCTTTCTCCTTTTCCTACAAAAATACCCATCACAGAAACCCGGCGAATTCCTGACGCCTGGCTCAAAAACCCCAACTTTCTTCCACGATTCAAGGGAGCCGAGCTTCGTCCTCCGTATTCCTTGTTATCTTTCACATGCATCATCCTTACCTTCTCTTATTCTTGATTGATGTCGCCTATCCCAAGTAAGCTCGTTCGCTCCGGGTTTATGTTAAGTTCCTCCCTCCTCCGGCGCCGGACCCGTCTCGCTCAATCCTTCTCCGTCGTCTTTCTCTACTGGTTCTACGTTTTCTCATGAGCTCGCAGTGATCCCCGAGCAAGCGATCGTCCCAACAGCTCCAGCCTTCAGTAATAAGCTTCTGTAAAATTATTTGGTATTAAAGCTGCGATATTAGAACAATCTTCTACCTCTCGCTCTTCAACTCTACTTTTCTCTTCAGTGATAAATAGCTGAAAAAGCAGGCATGGTGTCCTCCTCTGGGTCGACCCAACTCCAGAACTCTGGTTCCGAGGGAGATCCATTAGCCGTAATGGCGCAGAGGAAACAAAAGAGAATGCTGTCGAACCGGGAGTCTGCACGGCGCTCCCGGTTGCGGAAGCAGAAGCATCTTGATGATCTCATGGCCCAGGTGAGTCACCTTAGGAAGGAGAACGGTCAGATTCTCACCGCGCTCAACGTCACCGCGCAGCACTGTGTCGGAATCGATACAGAGAACTCTGTTCTGAGGACCCAGATGATGGAGCTCAGAACCAGGCTGCAGTCCCTCAAGGAGATCCTTCATTACATGACCAGTGGCGGAGGCGTCAGCTTCGCTTCAGGAATTGCTTCGGTAGAGGAGGACGGCTTCCTCCGGCCTTGGAGCCCGCTGTTCATCAACCAACCTCTCTTGGCTTCCGATGTGTTTCAGTACTGTTAGAGCAGCGTCAGCCGCAGTACTGTTAGAGCAGCGGCAGCCGCAGGATATCATCGAGATGCTTTCTTTATGATGCTTATAAGCTTATGAATTATAAAGTGTAACGAATATTTCTAGCTGTCATGGAATAATATCTCCATTATTACTCCTGAAATCTCGTGTATGCTCTCATATTTCTCCGTAGAGAGAGAGAGAGAGAGAGAGAGAGAGCTAGGCTTTTTGGGTTCGGAGAGGGATTTGATTCTTTGGAGCATTTGACAAGAAATATTAAGTGTACCATTCAGCTGGAATAGATTCGTTTCCTTTTCTTTTTAATTATTTGTGTAGAGATCGATTGAAAACTGTTTTGTATTAGTAACAGAATCTAAAATTCGTAATACGAATTCAGAAAGGTTAGGTTAGTATTCTTGTTTTAGTTAAAATTGATTATCAATTTAAGAATAAAAGATTAAATAAATCATTTATTGCTTTAATTGTGAAAAGAAGAAAATTTCCAGAGTTAAAGAGCTCATTTCAATTAATACCAGGGGTTAGATTGCAGAAATTATTAAATATTTTTCCATACCGCTATGCTATAGTCTCCAAATTTCATCAATCTAGACTATGTTTATTAACGCCAACCTACCACCGTATGTAGTTGCAAAGCCGTTTGATTGCTCCTAAATGGGTAAAAGTAAAATTTTTATTTCTCTAGACCAAAGATTTAAGTTTACTTTTTTTATAATTAAAAAACAAATAAATTTTAAAAATAATTAATTATGATATCTACAAACTCGAATGATGGTCCAACAAAGTCGACATTATGATCAGGTGAATCTAACTTTGATTAATTGAATGAAAAATAGAAAAAAAACAAAAAAGTATTTAATTAAGGATTTTCTTTTTAATCAACTATGTAATATTAAGCTGTTTAATATTTTTTATATTTCTTATGAACATCATAAATATGTTTAAATGGACGAAAAAGTAAGTCATATTTAAAATAATGTTCAAAAAAAGGTTTATTAAAATTATGTTTTTTTTTCATAAATTAAAAAAGCTTTTAAAAACCATAACCGACAAAACCTTAAATGAATGAAGAGACTAGTGATGGGAAAAAAAAATTGCCTAGTGTGCATTATTGAATGACTTTCCTTTTAATTAACCCGATCCTAAAGTAAAATAAATCCCCCATTTCTTTTTTTTTACATGCAAGCATTCTTGCTTTAGATCTTATATTTTTTCTATATTTGTCTATAATCTTTCCATATTGGACTCAAGAGTAGTTAAGGGAAGGAAACAATTAACACATTATCAACCAATAAATGCTGTTTCCTTCAGAAGAAATTAAAGCTGCTTACTTTATTCTTAAGTGTGTTAGACAGGTCACATGAATCAGGCGTTTCTGGTCTGAATGTTTTTGTATTCAACTACATTTTATTTGTAATAAACAAGTTACCATTAAAGTATTTTTAACAGGTTGAATTTCATAAATATTATTTGATAAAAAGATCTTATTTTAAGAACCTATGATGTAATAATAAAATATCTCTTTTGAATTTTCAAATTAAAAATAAAATGATCATATATTAATTTATTTTTAAATAATAATATTTTGTTTTATTAAAATAACATAAAAATGTTGTTGTGGGACCCAATGTATAGGGTCATTATTTTTTTTACATGGGTTAAAATTTTATTTTTAACTTAAAAACATTTTTATTAGTTACTATATTATCAAACATTTTACTAAATGAGAGCAATTGGGTCCAATTGATACATATTCAACAACTTAAAATTTTAAGTTCTAACTAAGAATCATATTAATTGTATATCAATAGTTAATATTATTTTCAATTTATAAAATAAAATTAAATATAATCTAATTTTTATTTAATAAATATTTTTCAAAAAAATAAATATTATATATATAATCTATCAATTTTGTTAAAACTTATATTTTTCACTTTACTATTTTTTTATGATTTTATTGACTACTTCAATTTTGTTACACTATTAATTTTATAATCACGTTATGTCTTTTAGAATTATCATTATTAACTCTAATGTTTTTATTTACTCTTTCAAACTATCAATTTCTATTATCACTACACCTGTTCTACAGCCATTAATAGCTTTATTGGTCTTATCAAAAAAGGAATTTTATTATGTATCATAATAGGGATGGCTTTACTAAATGGAGTACTAATTTGGGCCAAATAAATACTTAGATACTTAATAATTTAAAATCTTAACCCTATAACTACAAGTCACATAATTTATATATTAATATCATAATATCATTTTTAATTTATAATATGAAATTAAACATAATCTTATTTGTACTCAATAACTATTCCACTTAAGTAAAACTCTAATTCATATTATCTATTAATATAGATGTTGATTTTGTCTTATTATCACAATTTTATCATTTTAATCAATTCCATCAAAAATATTACTATCCACTCTATTACTTTTATTAGCTCTATTAATCACTTTGGTTTTATCACACCATATTGATATTGTCATTTCATCGTTTTTATTAGAATTATCACTATTAACTCTAATGTTTTGATTAGCTCTCTTAAATTATTAGCTTTGATTATGTTGCTGATTGTGAAGCTTTTCTACATCACTTTGATTTTCTCAACCTTAAGGCCCATACCATGCCACATTTGCTCCATTGCCCTTATCGACCTATGTTGATCATACCACACTAGCCCGAATAACTTTATTAGTCAACGATGTCATCTTGGCTCCATTATCCCATCAACATTATCACATCATTTTGATTCTACCTCTTTTATCGATCATATAGAACCATATTATCTCTTATCTTCTCTTTTAGTCATACCAACTTATATTAGATCTTCTATACCATTTTAATTCTAATTAAAACACACTTTAAGTTTAATACAATTTATTAAGAAATATTTACTAAATAAGAATTCAAATTGAGCTCAATATATACTTAAGTAGATATCAAATAATAAAAAAAAACTTACACTTATAGAATATATTAATTATATATTAATGTTTCCACATTAATCCAAATTTATAATATAATAGTAAATTTTATCTCACTCACACTCAATACAACATCTAATAAATCTTAAATATAAGACAAAACATGAACATGTATACATTATTTGAATTCAACTCCTTTGTGTGATGCCAAAACGCTTATCATTTAGGATTAATTTAATGTTGTTGTTATAGAATTTTCAATTAATTAATAAATATTTATTTACAAAATATTAGTGTTAAATGTTATTAAGGAATTAAGCTTGATAATACATTATTGAAATTCTCTTAATAAAATAATCGGTATTATAAAATAACTAAAGTATCAATTAGTATTTATGTAAAAGATAAGATGAATTTTTTATTGTTAATTTGAATAGATGACAATGTTCTTTATTCATCATTAATATTTGTTCTTTTTAACTTTTCTTACAAACTTGTGTTTCGAAATAAAGTTACACAAGTGTTTGACTACATTTTGACATACAAATTAGAAAAGAAAAAAAAATCAATGATTAAAATGTTGTTGATTCTAAAATTAGTTTTTTTTAAAAACCCAGATGAATGATTAAGAATAAAGAAAAATGACTTGATTAGTATTATACGTTAAGAATGAATAAGAGAAAAAAGGGAGAAACACCTGTTTGGTTATCATAAAAAAAATAAAAGAAAACAAAACATAGAGTCTTGCATATGCTATGCGAACCTCGCTTCTCACAAGTGCATTTAGACTAAGATTTAAGATCTTCTCACCAAAAATTGAATTTATAAGAAAAAATCTATAAAATATATTCATGAAATATGGAAATCATTTCTAAAATAGATAATTATAATTAAATACTTTATTATAATTACTTAACAAATTGAGTGGAGTAATCTATCTAAGTTGTCATTATTAATTTTATTATGGCCATCAAACTCTATGAACTACGAATGAGAGGTATTTTTTTTAACTCCTAAAGGGTTCATCACTTAAAAAAATTGGTGTTATTAAGATGGCATGAAGTTCTTAATTTAACACATATCTCACTAGTTGATTTATGAGAATCAATTAGAAGCCCTTTCTTGAGTTAGATTTTGTATAATTTATCTAGGAGGTATTCTTTCCTTAAGCCATTTTTAAAAGACATTCTTTTTAGAATAATAATAATGAATGTGAAAAAGTGATAAATATAAGAAACAAAGAAAGAAATTATTGTCACAAAAAGATTAGATTTTGAATTTCAAAGTTTTCATTTTTTCCAAATTTTGATTTTGTTTATGCTCATTTTTATTTGTTTATATAGAAATTTGAATATAATATTTAATTACAAAAAATAATTTTGACAAAAAATATAACAATTCTCTTAATTTCACAAATTCTACAAAATTGGCCAGATCTTGAGCTAGTAGTGAATACACTAATGCCCACTCTTATGTACAATCATATTAGGGGACTATTCACTCATGCGAATATTGTTCCCCTACGTGCATTGATCGTAGTTGCATCGTAGGTGCACCAACCATGCAAGCATAGAATCGTACCAACAAATGGATGAGTTGCACTTGTTCCCTTCCCATGCACTCACTAGTGTAGGCATTCGGTATGCCACTCCATTACGCATGTGTGCTCGCACCTCCATTTGTGGCGCTCAACAAGCTTGATGTAGTGCACACTTTGTCACACATGCAGCAAGCCTCCATGCAAGGTCTAGTGTATGGCTCTCACTATTTCATATTACGTCTTTGTTTTTCATAATTTTGACTCTTCTCTTTATTGTTTTTCATAATTTTGAAATCAATGACATTAAAAATGATCACTTAATCATTAAACGTTGAGAAGGCAAGTAGAATTAGCTAGATTAGTTTCACTTCTCTTAATTGTTATATGATAATCTTTGAAAGTTCTTTTATTGTGTTGTTTACTTTATCCATTGCTAAGTTGGAGATGATCATTAATCCTTAAAGAAGAAGTCAATATCTACAACTTTTTAATAAATTGATTTTAGCTAGTTGTACTCATTTTTTTTATTGTTATTTACTTGATATTCTGATTAAAATATCTATATTATTTAGATATATATGTTATCTAAAAGTTGAGATATATTTTTTTATTTGACACAATATTATTTTTATAACATTTTATTATATTTTATATTTATCTAGAGTTACCTAAATATGGATAACATCTATATGTTTTCTTATAATAATAAAATCATGATATTTAATAATATTTTTAAAATATATCATCAAATTAAGTTTTTAAAATATGCAATAACAATAAATTATAATAATTTATTGTAAGTTTGTCTACTAATGTACTACACATCAAATGAATCTTCTTAAAAACAAAGTGCAAAATGCACTTTCGTACAAGTATTTAAAAAAAATTAAAAAAAACTGAGTTATTTGATTAAAAAGAATTTTTTAAATTAGTATCCGTAGGAAAAAAAAAACATTTTAAAAGAAGATTAAAAAAAGCTTTTGGGCGCTATTTAGTTGTTACGTTTGCGATATGAACAACAATATTTTCAAACAATTTGTAAATGACTTTTATAAGAATAGTTTAAAATATCTGAACTAGAGGTTAAAAAGTTTTTTTTATTTCTAAATTGATAATGATTATTACTTTTATGATTAGAAACAAATCCCAAATTATCTTTAAAGTGACCAAGCCTAATTATCTTAAACATAATAATGTATAAATTAATTTTCTTCATTTCTTTCCTCATTTAAAAGTACAAGAATAGCTGCCCATTTTTTTTGGGGTAAGTTACCAAAGAAAAGAAAATAATTCTTGGAAATGAGCTCAGTTTCCATACAAAAAGAAATATGAAGGATAAGGAGAAATTATGAGATCCCATCTTAGCTAAATAAAAAAATGAATTGCATTAGTTTGGACATTAACTGAACTCCATTAAAAAAAACAAGCAAACATTGTTATTATTAACAATCATATTAAAAGTTGTATTCGTGAAGAACATTAAAAAAAAGTTATTTAAAATAAGAATTTTTGAAATTACAAATTATAGAATTTTAAGATAAAATTGTGTTAATTACTGAATTTAATAGTTCTAAAGATCTGTATGATATATTTTATTAAAATTTAGTTTTTTGTAATGTTTTTAAATATATAAATGAATATTTATCTAATCATATTTAGAAAGATATTTTTTCATAAAAATAATGAAAATGATAAGTAAAAATAATTAGACATTTTCCTATAAATTTCTTTTGGTTATTTTTTAATAATAATTTAATTTAATATTTATTAATAACTGTGTCCAATGTGAAATCGGTTTGTAAATTTTTTTTTCATAATTTCTATAATAAAAAAAATAAATATTTGAAATCGGTTTGTAAATTTAACATTTCATGTTAGTTCACAAATTTATTAATTTAAATAAAAATAATAAAAAAATTCCTTGTTTTCTAAAATATAATTTCAAATTTCGAGCAATTAAATAAAAAAATTGAAACAAAAAAACAAAACACATCAGTGCCATCGAATTCAAAGGTAGACAAAGTAATGACCTGTGGGCCTCCGGCCATACAACCATTTTGTGAACAATGATAAATGATGAGAAGAAAGTTGTGATGCATTTTTGCAGAAATCGTAAGGACAAAATCGTTATCACCACCGGCCTAACGTCATTTATATGCGAAATTATTTGAAAACAAATTTATCGTTTGTTCCTTATCAAACCATCAACATGTTGACGTTATGGACGCCATTAATAAATGGGAGATACTTTTGGCAATTATTTTCAATAATTAAAATGTAGTTTACTTTTATATTGTATTTACTCATTCCAATTTTCAAATATCTAATACATGATTATTTTATAGTACATATAAAGGATGGTATCACTGTTTAGATTCATATAAAATGAATGACACAATATTTGTATGATTGTTTTTAGTTATGATTTTCATAATGATGTATAAATTATGAACGATGATGATTATAATTTAATTCTTATAGGTATTCTTGAATTGCTAAAGCTCACATTTAAGAACACATCTTATATAAGAACACTAGATCCCCAATCATATGTGATTTTTTAACAAAATGGTTCTATAAGTTGTAGTTATGTAAATATGCAATATAGAAGAACATGATTTATTTGCATATCTTGCTCTTAAAATTCAATGGATTTTAGAAATTAAACTTATCATTGGAAAACATATTACTTGGTTTAATGGCTTTTAAATAGTGTTATTAAATAATATTTTTTTTGTTTAGATTGGTTATTTTTGTTTAAATCTTACTTTGGTTATATTGTGATAATATTGTTCACTTACTCTTTTAGTAATAGCAAGTAAAGGATGAGATTATGACAATAAATGAAGGTATCACTAATGGTAAAAACTATTCTTTATTGTTGGTAGTGATGATTGATGATGCTTAGCATCGATAAATGATAATGAGGGTCAACAATGATGACATTCTATAGTGGTTAGTAATGTTATGATTCACATGCTACCTAGATTTTTGCTATTAATGAAATAATATGAAGTTTGTTCTTCTAATATTAAATGATGGGGACGAAATTGTACTATGATACCAAATTAGTGAGAGATGCACGAATAACATAATTAAAAATAAAGGATGCACAAAGACCATTGAGATAATTATATTGTTGGAGATAAAGAGTATTTTGTCATAGTGCATTTATTTTCAAAACATTTATCAAACAAAGTTGTTCATTTCTTAGAGTTTATCACTCCCTCTCTTGATATTGTCATCCAAGATTTCTCATTGAAGATAAAAAAAAGAATTTTTATTATCCCGCAATATCAATTACAATTCAAAATCATTCTTTAAATAGAGTTCATTTATAATCAAAAGATCCTTTAAAACTTAACCAACTGTTAAATAAAATTAATTCATAATGAATTGATCTTAAATATGACAAAAATATGACAAATTCCAAGCTTAAAATTTAAATAAATATTAAAACTATAGATACAAAAATGAATTTAATTAAATTTAAGATGTAAAATTTTATAATATTTTTAGATTAAAATAATGCTTTTGATTTCTTTTTTCTTAAGCATTGGTATTGATAGATATCAGTGATTAGTGACAATTGACAATGATAATTGTTGTTAAATGACAATAATTGGTGGTGACGGTTAGTAGATGATATTTGGCTAGTGGTTGATAACATTGGAGGTCAACATTTATTTCAATTCCAATGGTTAATTGTGCTAAATTTAGATAGTCACAATTAATAGTTATAACTAATAGGAAAAATGGGTAATTACTTATTAGTGATGATATTTAGTGAGGAATTATCTTGTATTTAAAAGTCAAATAAAATAATCATATTTTAAAACTCATTATTTAAGAATTTTTAAAATTTATTGACATTAAATGACAATAAATACTAACAAAGCAAAAGCATATTTATCAGACATTTAAAAGATAATATATTTACAAATCAAATATCACCAAGTCTTATTTTTTTTCTTCTCAGATTATCATTAATAAAAAATATTAAATGATATTAATTATGTTCAAAAAATAATATTTTTATAAATTATCATTTTTTTATCTATCAAAAAACTTTAATGATAACAATTGTTTAAACCTTCACAATGTGAGCATCACAATTCACATTTTTCTTGCAATGCAGAAACTAATGATGGGACACAAGAAGAAAATGTTGGATGAGATAAAACAAAAGATTCTCTACCAGAGTGCTATATTTTTGAAATGTAGTTAAAATGCCTTTTCTTTCCTGCTGAATGGAAGAATGAATAGTGCTCCATGAAATGCCCTCCCTCACGTGTAAAAAGGCAGAGGAAACAAAGCTCATAGGAGGACAAAAGCGGTTGATTTAGGTGTTGAAAGAGACTCTAAAGAGAAGAGCTCTAAGGTGAAGAGATGCTACGGCCAAGAAGCTTACTTTGCTAACTGATGCAAGCATGCCATTCCTACTATGCTGTGAGAGGCTCAAAAAAATTTAAGAAAAGGGAACAACCTTAGGGTTTCGTGAGGGTCATGGAGCTAATTATTAACCATTTGCGGTTGTGTATTCCTAACCCTAGAAAGTAGCATATATGTGTCAGCTTTTATCAGCTGCAACAGGGTCCTGAATCCACAACTTGCAAAGCTCAACAACTACTTATGGGTTGACAACTTGCTGCACATTAAGTAATTTTAGCACACTAAGTTGAAAATAGGTGACGATTGAGAGCAATAATAAGGGGTGTTTTGGGTGCTAAGAAAACCCATTTATTCTTGTGGTCTGCAAAGATTTTGCGAAAAGCAATCCACGCAAAAGAAGTCTTTGTTTAATTGACCTTTCTTGTGAAATGAATATGGTGGTCCGTGGCTTAATTTGCAGACACTCAGGAGAGGGAATCTCATCATAGAAACAAGGGGTGTGATGTACGGCTAGTGATTAGTATAAGCTAGATGTCATATATGTGCAAAAGAACTGAACAATCCAGCTGTCCTTGGACTGTCTTTGGTTATGGTCTGAGTTTGATATGATATCAGCAGTTTTTACCAATTCCTTAATCCGGTTAGTATTTAGACTATGTTTGTTTCGGTGGTAAAAAATTTAATAACCTCTCAAAGTAGGGCGCAGTCAGTTTTGAGATCTGCATTCCAACCTTAGGTCTTTGGTACCATGTCAAAATTTCATTCAAATAATATAAATTTTTATTCTTTTATTATGCAATTATTACAACTGAATGATAATTAATCTTTTTTATAATTTTTTGTTTTTAATATGATGTTCTTAAGATAATTTGTCGAATATCATTGTATTATAGTTTTAAGTTTTTTCTTTATTACTTTCGTTATATTTTTATCTCGATATTTTTAATCACGATTATTGATAAAATTAAAATGATTATCAATAGGTTTTTAGCGAAGATTGAGAATTTTATTTAAAAATAGAAGAATGTGTGTAATTTGATTAAATTTTTTATTGAATCATGTTAGAATAGAAATAATCGAACATGACAAGGAGTTAAAAAATTTGCTCAAATCATTACACAAGGTGATTTCAAGTCATGAATGGATCAATACGAAGCAAAAATTAATTGAAAGTCTGATTATTTTTCTCAAATAGCAAAAGACGAGTTATGTCTAACTCAAATCAAGATTTGATAGAAACCTTTTTGCCCATATTTTGTGTGGTATTTTGACCTATTTGAACATCCCTAATTTCATAGTAAGCTAAAATCAAATGGTTAGTCCTATCATTAAAAGATAACACATCTATCTAGATGTTATCATTTATTTTTTTATAACTTTATATAAGCAAAAATATCATAAATTGTACTCAAAAGGACCCCCTTTAGAGAGAAGACAAGAACAAGCACTAAGAATCAATAAGAGTTCCCTTCCATCGTGTGGCTAGCTTAAATTAATGGGGATAATAAAGAATGGCTCTCAAACATATTTGGTGGCAAGTTGGATTGAAATATTCTTCCCAACATGTGCTTTCTCTTTATTCTGTCTTTCCTTTGGAGCTCATAAAGAATCTAATGCTTGGGAAACTTCAAATGAAAACACTACCTGCATTTGGCACCCATTCTGCAATCTAGATCTCTTCCAGCCTACTTGTGATTCATGCTCTTGCTAGAATACAAATGTTTAGTATTGTGAAGATATTAATCCTCATAATGTGAATATTCATACAAAAAAAAAAAAAAACATTGATCATATGAAACTTGTTCTCACAAAATGTAAACTTATGAAGTGTTGAGACAACATATATTTAGATACAAGTAGCTTGTAAATATACTAGAATATTCAAGGGAGTGTAGATATTACGGAAGCAAAGATTTATTGTGCTGGGCAACAACACCATGGCTCTAATAGAGTGTTTGTCATGCATTTATGGTGTTGACGTGCAGTGATCTAAACATTTACTGATCTTTTTTGAAACCATGTAAGGAGAATGTTATCGGCACGAAAATTAAGTGAAAAGTACGTGCACTAGAAACATTAAACTTCTTTCGTTTCATAGACTACTGTGAGAGCTTTGTCATCAAATATTACAAAATAAGCATTAGCATAAGAAAGAGTTTTTAAGCATATAAAAATTATTTTAAATATTAGTAATAAAGCTTGAAAAGTCATTTGGACAGTTTCAATTGACAGCTTTATTTTTGCCATCGGAGAATAATAATATTTAAACTACTTTGTAAAGTTTTATGCATGGCAAATGTATACTCACAAATCATATTATGGTGAATATTTTGTGAGGAATTTTGATATTATATAAGAAGATTATTGATATAAAAATTAAATGGAAAAGTTTATACACAAAAAATTCTCATCTTTTTTTATTCATTTTTATTCATAAATTATTGTTTGAGTGTTATCATAAATTATTGTAAAACTGAAGTCAATATAAAAAAATAGTTTATAAAACAGATAATATATTTTTATAAAATGACAAATTAAGTTTGAAGAGCAGCGAGAAAAATTTCAAACTAACTGTTTTATATATTATTGCTATAAAAGAATAAGAATGTTTAAACCACTATAAATGTTTGTTTTCAAGCAGTTCTTTATAAAAAGTGCTTTATAAAATGAACTTCATAAAGCAGTTTTAATAACAAAATTCATTATAAGATAAACTTTATTTAGCGTTTTTTACGTTAAATCACTTCATAAAGCACATTAATAAGCATTTTTCCAAACTGTCATACATTTTGAACTTTTTAAAGAGTTTTTATTTAAAAAACATTTGTAATAATGTACATTATAAAACGATGAATATGTTTAACTCCTTTAACAAGCTCAATCTTAAGCGATTTTTACAAAACTAGAGAATGCTTTCTAAAGCAGTTTTCTGAAAAACTCTAGATAAAAATGTTCTTTACACAATAGTTCTTTAAGTCAGCTGTTTTAAATAATCAATTTTTGAAAATAATTTCATTTTTTTCTCATTTATACCGGTCCTGTTGTCTATATACAAGTTTCACATCAGAATGGATTATGTTCTCATTACAGACTATGCAAAATATCTTCTTCTCACATTTACAAAAAAAACTCAACACATTGTTTTCTCATCCAAACCATGAGTTCATTACAAACATGGTTCGAATGTTCTTAAATAAAGCCCATTACTTATTTTTTTTTCATACAAACTACAAGTCTACAAAGCAAAGCTCAATATATTGTTCTTTCTCTTATGATTCATTACTGCCCGTAATACAATTTCCATCTACAAGATAATACAACAAAGAAAAGATGTTTATAAATATTTTGCATACTAGCAATAACGCTTGAAATGTTGGCAGCTATACACGGCAAACGATACCTGCAAATTTAAGGATTCGTACCACTACATTCTTATTGTAATAAACAAATCCATAATACGATCCATTCAAAGCTTAATATTTCTTTTTCTCATATCATCATTCTTTAGCACTCCAAAATGCATATTAATGCAGCCAATCCCTCACACATCTTTGCTCAAAATTGTACTATCAGCATCTTCATTGGAAAATGTGTGCATTTAAAAAAGCACAAAAGTGTAATTATCATTACAAATGAAATGTGATATTAATAAAGAATAAATGTTGAAACAAATATTATGTCACTTATATTTGCAAGAATTTTTGTAAACTTTATGCACTATTTCCTATATATAATCAACTATGAAATATTTATCTTGAATATTATCTTTTTTTTGAAGATTTACACAAAAATGATTATAACTTGATTGACATCTTTAACCATTTATACAAGCCATCTTTAATCTTAATTGTCACATTCCATTCATCTCTTATCATAATCCATAATTGGTGGGTAAACATTTTGAAGTTTATTTTAGAAAATACAGTGACACCTGATATTTGATTTAAGAGGTCATCTAAATGAGAAATAAGAAACCTATATTTTAGTATAATTTGGTTAATTACTTGACTATCAATACACATCGTTCATATTATATCATTTTTGGGTGCTAAAAGTATAGAGACAACATAAAGACTAATACTTTCTTGAATAAATTCTATTTTAAGTAGGTTCCCTACCTAATGAGCTAACTCAGTGTGAGCCTTCAAGTTTAACTTATAGCAAGCAAGGATGGGTAGGCTCACCCTAAAAACTAAATCGATCATGTGTTGTATGTCTTGTATAGGAGGTAGAGTGTTAGGTGAATCATCTAAAAAAATATCAAAAAATTAAAATAAGTAGTGTATTTGGTAAGGTGATGGCTATCACTTTAATTACCTAAAACCAAACTAAGTCTCTTTAATTAAGGGTCTTTCTAACTTAGGGTAGTGTTATCAAGCTCAAATTCTTTGTTTTTCTTTTTCTTTGTCCATGAGCTTAAGATTTTTATAGATTTATTAGGATTAAGTGATTATGGTTTTTGATGAGGTGAGGAAGGATGTAATGTGATGGTCTTTTTTTTATGAATAAAAGAACATATGTTAGTCTTATCCTTTATAGACACATCCCTATTAAAAAATTATTATCTTCTAAGAATAAGATGACATACTTGCATAGGTACAACATCGTATAAAATCTTATCGCTATAACTACCTAATTCAAGGTTATATAACATCATTACTTAATAAGTATAGAGGATTTATCTACCCATGACATAGAGTAGGGGTTTGGGTATTCTAATAAAGAAGCTTGTATTCACTTAGTAGCCTCAAGAGATATTGTATTAATGTAATTACCATTATCTATGATAATTTTATATGATTGTTACTTAATTTTTATGTTGGTGTTAAAGATGTTGGTATACCTCTAGTTATCTTGTGATTATGAGATTATCAGGGTGCACCTAACCACTAAAATTATACAATTTTTTATATTTTCTAATTCTTGCTCAACTTTCTTATTAGTCATTATGTTTTCTTCTTTCTTTGACTTTTTTTTGCTCATTATCATTATTTAAGTTTATAGTCATAACTTTTTTTTTCTCTTTTTGTTAATTAATGACTACATTTTTCTTTCATGGCACTTAAAATAGGTGATTTCAAATTGGGTGGTTTAGAACTTAATTAGATAGCTTGAAGAGGAATGGGAAGAAGTAGATGATAATATAGGTTTAGGATGTTTAAAAACTATGGTGGAGAGAGATAGATGAAATGTGAATATGAATGGGTTGAAAAATAATGGTTTGGATCTTTAGAGGCTTGGTGGCCATTTCTCTTAAAATAGGAGTTTTTACTTTTTTTTTTCAAATTTCTAGCTATACGATAGGCTTTCTCTAAGGTAGTAACATTTCTTAAATTAAGCTTACTTGTATGTTTTTCTTTAAATTGATATTAAAATGGGAGACTACTACATATTCAGGTTCATTTATACTACACTAAAGTTTATCATTCTCAAATTTATTGATGTACTCTTTAATAAATCTATCATCTTAGGAAAACCTTTACCATTTATTCAATAATATAGCATTATAAGTTATTAGACAAACTTATTGTATAGTATAGCATTCAGGTTTTTCCAAGTTTAGGATGTCTCTTCATCATGATTAACATATTGTCACTCTAAGTTTCTAAGAAACTTATGCATAGTGTCAATGAGTTTAGTTTTAACAAATTGATAGTTTTTCATTTACTTATTTAGTATTAGTTGAAGTAATCATTCATACTAGTATACTAGATTATGTAATCTTTAAGATCAAAATTATCATCAAAATTTAAGATATTTAGTTTCACTTAAAGAATATGCTCTCTCCCCAAAGCCTCCTAAGCCTTTTCTCATCACTAGATATATCTAAGTCATCATTTAAGTTTGACTCATTAGAAGGTTCATTTCTTCTTTTATGATCATGATTTCTCTTATGAATATTTTGGTCAAAGTTTTTAAAAGAATTGTTAAGTTTTTTATGGTTCTTATGTCTCTTAAGGTTTTTTCTTCTAGATTATTAGGTGTGACACTTCTTCTCTTATTATCTTTTTCTCTTTTAAGTTTTTGTTCATATTATTGGTTTAAGAGGATTTGTTTAATCATCTAAGTGAGTTAGGTTGATTAGGATGTTTTTAACATGGGATCTTGAATTAAGTTGTCTTTTATTTTGGATTAATTCTTAACTTTGATTTGTCATTTGATAGAACATAACATATCTTGTGATCATACAAAGGTTTGACACACAAGAGAATATCAAGGAAAGAGAATAATATGAGATATCCTTTTTATATATATTTTCTTATTTTTTTAGAAAATTATGAAGGCAAAGTGACCATAGCTATAGACCACCAAAGTTAAGATAGGGTATGCTTCCAAGAAAATGACGAGTGATTAGGGTCTCACCTACTGGACCACCTTCTAAACAAAACTAGATAGTTTTTAAGAAAGATGATGTGAAGTCGTATCACTGTTTTTGTACCACTTTTTAAGACAAACTTTACCTAAAACTAGCTAAGAGTTTGTTAATGGATACACTAAGCAAAAAAAAGTTTTTTAAAGATGCAATTTTCTTTGTAAAATTTTTTTAATAAGAAAAATATTTTTTAATATTAAGTAAAAAATAATGTGCTCTATTAACAAAGTTGATGTAGGATAAATTAGACTTTTACTAGGTCTAATTTGGAGCCTATAATATTAGAGATGCTTAATAAATTATTAAAGAATATGAAAGATACTATTCACTAATTAGAGTTTAGTGCTGTGTGTAATATTTTAAAACTATTCAAAAATTGATATTCCAAACCTATTGCATGGGTTATTATATTTAATTGGTGGCAACACTTTAATCATTAAGCATAAAATTCTATAAAGTAGGTTTTGTTAAATTCTATATCACACATATATAATAAAAAATTTAAGACAAACCCTATATCGAGTATTTTAATAGAAAAAAAGTAAATCTAATTTTAGATTAATAACTAGAAAAAGTTTTTGAAATAGTGCACCATTTTGATAGTGACGTCTTGTAGTTCCATAAGAGTTGTTGTGTAGCGTACAAAAGATGAAAAAAGTGATGAGGTGGTAGTTTGGGTTAATGGAGAAGGTTGGTTTAAAAGGCTGACAAGTTGGTAGGCTTAGATTTTGAACTTTGTTGAGGATTAGGTAAAGACTTATGGGTGTTGGCAAGAGTAAGAATTTATTTGGTTATTGATTCTCTAGGTAAAAGGTCTCTCTCCTTTGATTCTCATCTCTAACGAGGGTTTGGTTGGTTGCCAGCTCTCTCGATGGAAGGTCTCTCACCTTCGATCTTTATTTCTCACAAGAGGAGGGGATGTTGGAATCTCTCCAACTAGAGTTGTGTGCACACTCTTTACTCATAAATGTAAAAGCATATAAATAAAAGAAATTTTATTCATTAATAACTATATTGTAATAAGAGAGTTTCTTTTTTTTATAAATAAAGGAGAGTTCAATGTATAGAAAAAAAAAGAAAAAATACACCTTTGGAAAATATCAGAAGTATGGAAAAAGGTAAAAGATAATTTTAGAGTTAAATCACTTGAGAATTTAAAAGATACTTTTATAATTTTACGACATTGACTCCCAATGGATCAACCACATTAAATGCAAAATATATAAGAAAAGACTATTTTAAAATTAAATCACTTGGAAATCCAAAAAGATCTTTAGAATTATATGATATTAACTCTAAGTGGGTTAACCATATTAAATAAAAAAAATAAAAATGCATAGAAAAAATTATGATATAAAAAAAATTATGCAATCATGAAACATGATGATTGGACGTCAATGATAATGTGACCAAGATTCTAATAGTGGATGAGATGGATGATGGTGGTAGGTGATGGTTGGAAGGTGGTAGTTGATGGGCAACCAGGCAATTATGAGCTATTAGGGAGCAGGGGGTGGCCTAGTGATGGCGGTTGACTAGATGATGTTGGGCTACTAGGAAGTAATGATTGGGAGTAACAAATGATTTGGTGATAGAGAATGACTAATGATAGCGGACGAAGCATGCACAGGAACCAACGTCAATGATGACATAATATACTATGAAATATGTTTGGATGAAGTGAGAAAAAATGGCAGAGATAAGCATAGAAAAAATAGAGCACTATAGTTGAACCTATGGCTAACAAAGATAACTAATTGAAATAAAATTTAGCTCGAGTATGATTTTGAGTTCAAATAGGACTGGTGTAATGCCATTTTGAGTTCAAATAGGACTGGTGTAATGCCATTAAGTGTGTGATGTGAGCTAACATAAGATAGTCTTGCATCACTAATTATTGATTAAGGTTTTGAGATAACTTTAAGATTATCTAGATGATAGATTAAGGTTGATTTTGATGACCCTAGATTGTTGCTAAAAAGTAATATGGATTAGAGCAACATGATAAATAAGTCTATTTTGATGATAACATTAATTAGAATATAGTGGCTTAGATGATGCCCCCTTAGTTAGAGTTAGGTAGGTTAAACATATTAGATTATAAGACTCCCACTTGGTGTGGAGGTTGTTTACCTTATGTCTTAGGACATTATGAGAGCTTTATAGATATATTAAAATATATAGTTTTAGAGTATCATGTTGTTTAGGAATTATAGAGTCTTGAGGGATTGGCTCACAGGATTTATAGAGTGTTAGTGTGTGTCATATTAGGTCATGTGCTAACATTTTTAGGTTGGCTAAGTGCCATTAATTTATAAGACATTAAGGGGGATCATAGATGTGTTAGAGTACTTAATGGAGTGCTGCATAGATACTAAGAACTCCTAGAACCTTATGGGGTAGCCCCATGTGATTGAACTTCCCTACATAGAAGCGCCAAATTATGTGATGAGATAAGAGTGCTAACCTTATGTCAAGGATCTTATGGGTTTGGAAGGAGTTTGTTGATGAGTCACTAAGCATCCTATTTAGCTTCATTACATAATTCTAATACCATAGAGATTTATGAGATCCAAATGGATATTAAATAAGGTTGATGATTATTGATTTTATGCCTTAGATTAACACTTGAGTTAGAGTAGGGCACTTGAGTTAGTATCTTTAATAGATTATTCATCTACTTGGCATTTTATGATATTATTATTTCTATTTCAAATATAGTATTGTCATTTATATTTGTTGGATTTTGGACTATATGAAACTATTATGGACTTTGATATATACATTTTCATATTATTTTCATATGATAGACATGGACTTTTGGATTGTATATGGATTATGATATGACATATTAGATATTATGGATTTATGTGGACTTGTTTTATCATAGGTTACTAAGTATTTTTTGATACCATGTATATGCCAGTGCGTATTAATAAGTCACCCCACCTAGAATGAATCGATTCTTGAGCCAAATGGGTGACAAGTTGGTGTATGGTTATGATTCATTTTGGGTGACATGTCATAAGAATAGTGATAAAATTAAGAGATTGTGACTTTCATTTGAATTTCAAACCTACGAAATAAATTGATTGGTGCATTAGTCTTGTTGCACTCAAGAAATAATGGCTACTAAAAAGACTCGATGTGATAAGTTTTTTATTGCTTAACTTAAATATCCAATCCATACTCATGCATAATTAGGCAAATCTAACTTGCAGGTGGAAAACAATACACTTCATTGTAATCATGAATCTAGTTTTCTAACCCTCTCAACTTTAAATTTTCTACCCACACATGTAATTGATTTAAAATCTTAACTTGAGTTTTGCATGTACTTCATTATCAACAAAATTTGTAAAACCAATCCTAAAATAGGGATTTAAAGATTTTACCTCAAAAATAGAAACTCCTTCGAATTTCTTCCTATGGATCCTAAAGTTTCTTCAACAACTTAAGCTTCTTTGCAACTGAAGCTAGTGGTAGCTTACCTATTTCTATGATTTCTTCTTACTATTCCTACCAATGGTGGCAAATGCTCAATGGAGTTGGAAATAAATATAAGCCTCATTTCTTTTTTTATCTTTCTTCCAAGAAGCACCTTACACTTTCTTCCTTCAGCCAAAACAAGTAAGCATCCTTCCTTTTTAGTTGCAACACTTCTTGAATCCATGCAATACTTTTTTTGACTCTCAAATACCATAAGAAATTCATGAAATCCACTTTCTCTCAACTCCTTTCACGAAATTAATAAAATTTTAATAAGAAATCATTGCAAAATAGGTTTATCCCCTTTTTGGGTGACTTAGGACACATAATCCCTGATTTTCCCATCAATTTATGATGGAAGAAGTCACGCACATCTTGATTTGAAACATGCTGTGCCGGGTGACTAAAATCATACAAGAAGAATCAATAATTCTTAAATATTTTTAATTTCCTTCACATTAAAAATTTGTAATAATCCAAATGAACTCCAATTATGATGAAATAAGTGCCAATGAATTTGTTTGGATGAGCTTTATAAAAAATAGCTCATTTTTCAAATCTAAAATACTTGAAAAAGATGTTTTATGAGAGAAAATTTAATTATTATTATTTTAATATGTTTTTAAAAAAGTCAAAATTTAGGTTATATTATCAAATTACTATAGTTATGATCTTAAATACAAATAAAATGTAATTTGAATATCTTAGGATGAAAACAAAAAGTTTGATTGTTACATTCTACCCATCTTGAGAAAAGTTTTGTCCCAAACTTTAGCATCGATACCAATATGCGATTATCATTTGCTTCCACTATATTGTTAAATTAATCATTCAAAGATATCCTTACTAATGTATGATTTTGTTCTCTTATTTGCTATTTCATTTTAATAAATCCTCAATCATTCCTTGACAACTAAACTTAAAAAAAATTCTATCCATGTAAATTCATTTGAAATCATATAAGATGAACCAATTACACATATCTATACCCATGTGAGATACAAATCCATAATAAAAAACTTTCACTAGCTAGAATGGTACTGTCAATTATAACTACCTATATAGCTTAGTCTTGGGATTTAAAATGAACAAACGTGATTAATCCCTACTTCCTAGCTTCTCTTGATAAACTATCTTCTTTCAAAAGGCATTGCTTTAAAAACACTTTCTTTCAAATTGCCAGATTTCTCTATTGATTAATCGATTTAATAATCAAGTCAAATTCCATTACATTTGTTACATTTTCTTGTACCAATACCACAAAAATAAACATCTTCTTTCAAATAAAAATATTAGGATTAGATTTCTATTTGATCTTATAATTTTGCCACAATATACCATCTAATACAATATTGTTTATAGATGACCAATTTTCATATTTTGCACTAATTACTTGAACTCCTAAGATTAAACAACTTTATTAATGACCACTCTTTTACAATGATGAACACTACAAATTTAGTTACACTTTGATTACCCTTATCTCTTTTAAGTTGGATTAAAACTTAAATTTTCAACATTTCTTAATAATACTTTTCTCTAAACATTGATAGATAAACCAACAATTCTAGTTGTGAAAGTCATCACTCTTTTTCAATAATAATTAGTTTCTCATTTTAGCATAATTTTAATATTTCATTTTTTTACCCAAATTCCACCTTTATTAACTATTCAATAGATCATTTCTTTTATCCTCTTCATAGGTCCATTTCTTATTCTTTTTAAAATTGTTCTTTATTGAGCAAATTATTTAAATTTATTCATATCATGTGATTATTCCTCAATAACATATAGTATTTACCAAACTTCTATTTATCCAACTTACTATTTGATTTACTTTGCCTAATAGATAAATAAGATTTAACTCATCATTTGAGATCCATTTCATGACCAATAAAGAATTATAGTTGCTTTAGCATCACAATTCCCTTTGAATGCTTTCAATGTAATATTATTATCATTCCTTCACATTGTTTGTTTTGCTAACCTAAATAAATTTCCTTCCATCTTTTTTTTTTATTTCTTTCTATATATTTATATCTTTTTGAACAAATTACAGAGTTGATTTACTCTTAAATCAGAGTCTTGTATTATCAACTATAACTTAACTCTAACTTTTCACATGCTTCATTTAAGGAAATCTTCATATAAGGAAATCTTAAAGACTCTCTTTAAAACAAAAATTCTAATACAATTCATTCTTAAGTAATTTTAAGCACAACTTTTCATAATTATTCTCCTCTTTGAAAACAACATAACTCAATAACAATCTCAGTGCTCTAGCTTTACATATATTTAGGTAGACATCATCAATCTTTTTTTCTAAAGTACTTATCCTGCCTTTACTACCATCTCACAAAATCATCTAGATTCTAAAATTGCTCTTATATGGAATAAAATATCCAAAACATTTGATAGTGTTGTATTATTAATCACTAATCATTGTGCTTTATTTGATGATAACAAACCTTAAGTGTTTCAAATGAATTTGACTTAATAAATTTTTAAATTTTAAATAATTGATGCTTATATTAATGGGATAATTTAAAGAAGAAGAGAAGCTAAAGTGAAATCTCATGAAATGGATCTTGGTGAAAATGGCAAAGTACCAAGAAATATGTTTTTGACATTACTTTTGGGTATTTCAATTTTATTTTTAGAATTTTAAGCATGATTAAAATTAGTTTTACAAGACACAAAAATATTAACTAACTTTTATCTCTAATATCCTTGATCATCATCTTTGATTCAATATTTGAAATACATATTTCTCAAATATTTTATTACTATATTTGAAATTTTATTTGTTAGTAATGATTTAAATAAAAAATTTAAAATATAATATAAACAAAATTTTAATTACCTTCCTATAATCTATTCACCATTCATTGAATGCTACGGTGTTTCAGTTCGGATCAAGGAATGAATCCCAAAATCATTGAACACATTCGTATATGGCTATGATCTTGAACATATTATCCAAATCAACGTAATTAACTTTCTAATTATTGGTACACATTGGTGATGAAATCACAAGTGAACTAAGAGACAGCCAACCTCGACATTAGGCTACCTCAAACATGCACCAAAATGCATATATGGTGAAACATGTTTTTCAAATATACCATATGGGACTAAATGAATTATTTTTACCACACAACAAACTTCTAAATTATGGGAGTGATGTGAGTCATTTGATCACTCATTTTTATAATCAAATTATCACTGTTATATCTAATCTTTCAAACAACTAATTCTTTTAGCCTTCCAATCGAGCAATGTTGTGATAACACAATCTAGATTTCTTCTACTCAATAAGTTAAATTCTATCTTCAGATGGAGATTCTGATCTAATAGCCCAGATCAAATGAATGTGTCTAAGAAGCGTAGATTGAATTCTATCATCTGATCGTGCTGTTTTTTTTTATCAAACAGTTGTGGTTTGGTCTGATCTATTGGCTCCAGTGCAATTGCTCTTTTAACCATTATTTTGAGCCATTTGACATTTTCTTAAAGTATTAATTTTCTAAATTAAAAATTATGGAAGCAAAAAATTAAATGACTAATTTGGGCATTTAGTAAGTACTTTTAGTTGTTAAAAGATGTTTATAAATAGGAGAATTTTTTAACAAATTTTTTGATGAAAAATATTTACAAAATTCCAAAGAAGAATTCTCAAATCGCTATCTCAAAGCAATTCATAGTCGTTGCTAATCTTCGCCTCCTTAAGCTACACTTTTCTTCAATGAATTCAAAATTTCTTGATTAATCTTCAAGTAAGATAAGCTCTCATTTTCTCATTTTATAACTGATTAAATTAAAATAATTGTGCCTTGTTAAATATTTTGTTAAGCATGAGAATTTATTTGTATGGCTTTTTATCGTCATTTTCTTTGGTCTTTTACCAATTCTATTTTGATTGTAAGACTATTGTAGCCTATTTTATATTTTTATTGTAAGGGTTTAACTTACTCATTTTTTAATAAAAGACTCATATAGTTTGCTTTTGTGCCCAATTTTTATCGGGTGTAGACGTAGGCCTTATTTTAAGATGAACCACCTAAAACTCGCTTGTGTACGCGTTCAAATTTTTATACTTTATTATTTTACTATTTATAAAGCTTTATTATCAAAATAAAAATAAAAATGTTTTAAGAAATTATAATTTTTTAATTCTAGTAATTTACCTTTCTCTTACTAAATAACATTCAGATAGTATTATTTTATTTTCATGATTAACTTTGATTTATTTTTCTCATAAAATAATAATAAAACCCTCTATAAGCCTTTTTTCATCACTCTCTATAAATTATAAAAGTCTCAAAAGAATATCATTAATATATATCACCTCCAACTACTTAAAATCAACCATACTCTCTTATCATCAAGCCTTGCCAAATATCATAACATCAAAGAGTGATCTACTCTTCTTCCACTATCACTTCAATAATTCCAAATTGACCTTTAAAAATGCCTTGCAACATAAAACACTTAGTGATTATTTGTAACTATTCTCATTCCTATCTTCAAATTCTCTATTCCTGATCCAACCAAAGTGATAATCAACTATTCATATTATATTGATAGAATTACTTAACTACAAATTCGAAGAAATTATATTTCTAATTTAATGCAAATAAGATTATACTTTTCTTTAATAAGAACATAATTTAAAAACCAATTATTTTTATTTTTTTCTTATCAAAATGACATGTTTACTTAGTCTAGTATTGATCATATTATCCTGGTTACAAAATAAAGATATGTTTATCATTCTTTTTTTCCTTATATTACACTAACTAAACAAACACTTTTTGACTTTGTATTTTTGTTTGTAAAAAGAAATTTTATTTCTTTAAGGTTGTACAAGATTGCATTGAAAAGCACATCAAATGAACTATTTATGGGTGGTATGATAACACTTTCAATGAAGGGAGATATTGAATTAGACTTGGTTGAACACCTTAAACGGTTGATTGATGTACTTGTTAGATGCGTGACCAGCATTGCTTTGTGGAGAACATCTTTGAATAGTAGTAATTTCTTTTTCTTCAATATTATTAATTTGGCCATCTTGAAATATGAAAGAATCCTGATGAATAGTGTTCTAGCTCTGTACTCTGATCAGTGCTCAACAACTTACGTGGTGGAATATCCACATTTTTGTAGTCATATTAGTTTGATCTAGAGTATGCACTGATTTTGGACCATTATGTGCTCATCTTTAGAAATAGTAATGAAGTCTATTATTATAGTATGATTAATGTAGCCATCTTGGTACATGAAGGTGCTAAGGTGAATAACACTCCAAAATTGTACTTCTCTGATCTCTGACCACCAAATTACATCGTGAATTAGTAGCATTATTGTTGTCGTATGAGTCTTATCTGGAGTATGCATTGATGACATATTAGTGTGATGTGGGACTTTATTAAGAATAACAAAGGAATAGCCAATGTCATCAATGATTGATGTGGGACTTTATTGGAGTAGTAACTATTGCTTGAATTATCAAAGTGAAGTTTTAGTCATTCATAGCCAGTGGCTTGACAAAGTGAATAATGTTTCACATTTTGACATACTAGAATGTTGGTTTATTTTAGTACTTTTTTCATAGGGTGTTGAGTTGGTAGTATCATCCAACTCAAAAAACATATAGGTATGACCTTAGATATTACATAAGATGAATTGATCACTCACTAAATTATGTAGCTATTTTTAAACAACATTGTAGAGTGGTGGGCTGTTCTTGTATAATATGGCTGTTGACTTTGTATAAGGTTTGGATATAGGAATTACCTGAGCTTTTGAATTGAATCAAAGCTTTAGTGTGCTTAGAAAGTTGATGAACTTTCCAAATGTATGACTTTTTTTTATTTATAATAGAATTTACTAGAGAATGTGGTACTTAGTTTTCCTCTTTTGTTTGTAGAATCCATGATAATGACATGTCATTTGTTACATTTCTAATTTGATGAATGTCTTATGCAACACTCTAATGTGCTTTGTAGGAACCTATTATCATTTCGTAGGCTTGTTTGTCATCCTTCTCAAGGATTTTTTGTGATTTTTTACTTCATACCCTAGTTAGTTGATTTTTTAGCACTTGGCTAACTATAGCCAAAACACTAATTGGTATGATTGTTTTGACAATGTCATTTATGGGATTACTTTAATAATCTCCCATAATGGCTCCAATAAAATTTCTATTGAATTTTTAACATGAAAAAATATTATTTTGGACTTGATTAGCTAATGGGAAACCTAGTGGATGTTTATAATACATTTCATAGACCTTTGAGTGACTAATGAAAGTAATCCTATTTATGTAAGTATCATATCCTCTTTCCAAGTCCATAACATTGGGAAGCACCTAAAAATGTTGAGAAATTGAGAATTTATATTGAAGATGATACCTGTCATGGAGGCTTTGAATTCATATAATCTTTTGTTTCTAGGCCTTCAAATGTTCTAGAATATTAAGAGAGGAATGAGATGCATTACTACAAGGTAAGTTGGACTACGTTTTGTGTCTTTCCACCATTTTCTTGTAATAACCTTGATTAGCTAGTTTAGTTTAAATTTAATGTCAAAAGGTTTGACATAAAAGTTACATGTTTCCTAGGCTATGTAACATTCCAAAAATTTGTGGTATAATGTGTCTCATTTGTGCAATGAGGGCATTTTTGAGACAAGATGAAAACTCAATTGTTTTAACTAATTTCAATATTTAAGCACTTATTTAAGATCCTCCAAACTAACATAGAAGTTTAGGCTAAATTCTCCATCTAGCTTACTTTCCAATATGTTCTGCTAATTTCTATCGACCTAAATAATTGGCTTTCTATTAAAGCCTTAGTTTTTTTCTATGTTTTTCCACATTTCTAATTTGTTTACTATGTTTTTTGGAATATTCTAGTTTTGATCTCATATATTGAACCCAAAGAGACTCCTTAGGTAATAATTTCTAGTTTTTTTTTCATGAAGTCAATATTCTCTCATTTAGATAATTTATACCAAGACCATTTTCATCAACTAGAGCACATAGCTTGTCTCATTTCCTCCAATGATGTTTGTGACTTTCCTTATAATCACCTCCATAAGAAGTCATTCATGATCTATTTTAGTTGGTTTATTACTTGCTTTGTTGGATGCATTGCCATCAGAGCATAAGAAGGAAGTTGATAACAGTTTTTTTTTTTTATTTTGCTAATTCTTTTTTCATTTTTTCTACCACCAAGTGATAGTATATGGGTATCTTCTTATCATTAAAAATTAGGCATCCTAGATATGAGATGGGCATGAAACCTAGCTTAAAACTTAGAATCTTTTCAATTTTATTAATTGATAAAGATTTTATATTGCTTGCTATGTAGAATTTTGAATTTTTGGGATTTAATCTACATATCTATTGATTGTTAGAATATTCAAATTGTTTTGACTAATTTTAAATCTCCCCTACTAAAAAAAATAAAATCATTTATCTAACAAAGATTAATGACTAAGGTGCAGCATCGAGTTGTTAAATTTTGTAATGTTTTTTTTGAAATAGATCTTTGAAAGCTTTGCTAAAGGTTTCCTTGGTAGTTATAAATAATACTAGAGAGATTGGATTGCCTTGCTAAATCCCCTTTGATGTTCAAAGAAGCCACTAGGAGAACCATTAATGGTTAATAACAACCAATTATTTGATGGATATTTTTCATCAAACCATAGAATTTTTGGGAAAAATGAAATATTTTTAAGACTTTGATTAGAGAATCTTAGGATATACTATGGAAGGCATTCTTAACGTCTAACTTAATTATATAATTATTCTTTTGTTTTTTTGTTAATTAACTTTAACTACTCTTATGAAATTAAAACGTCGTCTAAAATTTCGCATTTTTTAATGAAAGTAGATTGTTATGGAGAATTGGTAGTTAGGAGTATTGTTTGTAATTTGTTGGTTAGAAGCTTTCAAAGGAACTTTACCAATGTTGCACACTCTTATGGGTTTAAAATCTAGAAATCTTGTTGGGTTTTTGCATTTTGGAATGGGTACTAGATTTATATTAGTTAGGCTTTTAGAATTGGGTTGCTTGCTAAGAAAGATTGGGTTGGCTCTAGTAGGTCTTAAGCTATAAATTCCTAACATTTAATGAAAAATATACACTAAAATAGTGTTGCATAGGACCACTATCCCTGTTAAGTTGGAATATCACTTGCTTTACTTCCTCTACTCTTATTTTCTTTAATAGAATATTATTATTTGTCTGTTTTATTATATGTAGGATGCTACTTAGGATTTTTTTTCATCTCCTTTGATTTATTTTTTTTGAGAGTAATGAATGGAAGAACTCCATTGCTCATTTTATTTGCATTTGTCGTAGTATTTTGGAGCCATTGTGGACTATAATTTTAGTTATGTTGAGCCTTGATTTTTTTCATTTACTAAAATCAGGGAAAATTTTATACTTTTTTCTTCTTCTTTTAATCAATTTTCTCTTGCTTTCTAATTCTAAAAAAGTTTCTTCCTTGAGAGTTCCTTTAAAAGTTTCTTATTAGCTTTCTTGAGCTTAATCCAGACTTCCTCTAAGCTTTGCTCTTGAAATCTTTCTTCACATTCCTTTGCAATTAATTCATTTTACATAATTGCTTTGAAGATGTCCTTAAAAGTGTTGTGATTTTATATTTTAACTACCCTTTAAACTCCTTTTTTTAAAAGATCTGGTATTCATTCCAAATTAATGAGTGGAGATGGATTAACTATTTTAAATAGTCTCTTAAATGCTTGGATGAGAAACTCTTATGTTCTAAAACTTAAATTATTTAGGACCAATAGGTTAATCCTTAAGTTGCTATAAAATGAGTAGAGAATGGTCTAAACCAATTTTGCAAAGGTTTCAAACTCAAGCATTATTGTTAGAGTCCATCAGTTTCTTATTAGCTAGAATTTTATCCAATTGTTTCCATACCTAATGACCTTTCTTCTTCTAGCCTTGGTGTAAGTAGAGCTCATGAAAGGAAGGTCAATTAATTTGCATTCATTTTGGTAGTTAATGAAATCTTTTATAGTTTTATAGATGGAATTGAGTGGCCTTTGTATTCATTCAATTGAATCTATGAAATTGAAATTCCCTTGATGTTTTTGTGTGGTGTTCTCACCTTAAGCCTTTGTTAGTTGGCCTTCTTTTTAGAGTAGTAGTGGTAGTGGAAGAGTGGAAATGGCAAGGAGTAAAGAAAGAAGGCGAAGAAGAAGATGGTTTTTGTTACAAGGAGATTGGATTCTACAAGAAGATTCTTTTTAAGAGTTTTTTTGAATTAACAAAATTTTGATTCTTTGTATTCTTAATTATAAGTTTTGACTTCTATAAGTTCTAACTTATCTCATACATCATTCTCACCCTTTTTATATAAAATTTTTGATATAATATTTAATTATAAAAAGTCTATGATTTATACTAGAAATAAAAAATTTTCCCAAATTTTACAAATTTTACTTGATCTATACCTATCCATGCCTATGCATCTATAGTCGTATAGCCATGGCAAAGTGGCATTTCACGTGTATGCGTACTGCTTCTATGTGTGGATAGCCCTCTATACACACATTGATTGCAACGATGTGGTAAGTGTACTTATCACACATATGTATAACATGTGCATGATTGATGGCTGATAGGATGCATGTACAATACCCAGCTTTATGTGATTGCTTGTGCTAGCATCTGTAGAATCCTAGTCAGCATGTCACACTACATGCTTCATTCATGGTGCTTGGCTAACATGTTATAACATGTGCTCTGGCATTCATATAATGAGTCTCCAAGTGCAGCCTAGCATGTGACCCTACTGCTTTATGTGGTGTCATTTGATTTTCATCATTTTGACACCTTCCATGATTTGTTTCTTCTATTTTGGATTCATTGAGCTTAGAAGTAAACTCTTGATCATGGTTCCCTTTTTTTTGATATTTTAGTCCTTACCCTCTAAGATCTTCTTGCCTATCTAGGCTACCACTTGAGCTTTCACTTAAGTCTAAATCCATAGCTTCAACCCTTTGGTACATTTTCAATATCATGATCAATCTTTTCAAATCTATGTATATGAGTTTCACTAATGACCCTTATATCACTTAGGCAAACCTGAGTCATTACACCCTTCTTAAAGGACTCTCTTGGCCAACATAGAATCCCATGTCATCATCTAAGGTGTATAACACATGGATTAAGAGCCTAAACATGATTACACTTGATCTTATCTAATAATCCAAGCTATGCATAGTGTTTATCATACATCTAGGTGAACAACCAACTACTTGACTGAGGCTAGCATCACCTTTAAGGCTAAAGCTAAAAGTTAATAAATCTTCAGTGAATTCTAAGAAATAAAATTTGATAAATTTAAAACCTTATAAAAGGAAACTTCTTAGAAAATTTGATCTTTTTTTGTGGCTAAAACTCTCTTATCTCTCTCATTCTTCCATTGCCCCTTACCATTTCCATGCTTCCACTTTCATTGTTGCTACTCTAAGAAGAAGGCTTGTTAATGAGGGGTTTGAGCAAGAATATCTCATGAGAAAATCATATTATTTTAGATATTGGAGTGCTTTAATTCAAAATTGATAGATGATGAGCAAGCCACAAAAAAAAGTTGGAGATTAAAGAGGTGGTGCTAAAACCCTAAGCTTAGGGATATAAGTAGCTCTATTATCCCAACAACTACTTGTGTTAATTGAGGTGGTGCTAAAACCCCAATCCTTTTTACTATTAATCCAAAATAAAAATCGTTAAAAAATATTCTTATTAAAATAAATTCTAGATTAAGTAGTAATCCTAAAATAATTAAAGATAAAGATGAGGATGACATTAATCTCACTTTTTTGATGCACGATAATCAACAACATCCTTTCAAGATAGATGCTACACTTGATTTACTAATTTATGATGATATAAAAGATGCAAAATAATAACATACCTTGTTGGAGTAATGAGAGACATTTTTTTTCTATACAATTATTCATAAACAAATAAGATAATGTATGTTTTATAGAAAATGATGAGTCATATGCTATCTTGGTGAAATAGTTTCCCAAGAAATGACATAATTATAGAAGTACTTTGGAGCCAATTTAAGAAATTAATTCATGAAGAATTTTATCCCATAGATTATATAGATGAAATATAAAGAAAGTGGCATAGCCTACAACACCGATAAATAGTGTAAGAATATACCACAAAATTCTAATACCAAGCTGTGAGTATGGGAATATCTATTAAAGAGATACAAACTTTATCAAAATATATTATAAGTCTATACAATCATATTACTACCAAATTATCCACTTTTTAATTCAATCATTAATGTAAACTTGTACATTCATTATGTCTATCAAAAATGGATAAAACTTGAAAGACAAAACACCAAGGGGTTTGAGTGTAAGTTTAAAAATTAGTGATAAAAATAGAGTATTCTTCAACAAAATATGTTATAATCCTTCTACTAGTAAACAACTTATGTATTATGATCAATATAAGAAGATAAGATATTGAAAAATATATTTAAAACTATTTGATAAAAGCTTATAGAGAGTAAAGTACCTATTATAATTAAGACTAAAAAGGTACTTCAAACTCTTTTATAAGTTGATGAAAACTTATCTCTTATGATGAGCCCAAAGGTGATACTGCATGAAAAAAACAAAAAGAAATATTCATTATTAAAATATAAGTGAAGATAGAGTTTTGTAGTGTAATTATTGACATTAGAAGTGAGAAGAATCTAATATTTAGGAGTCTTGTGGAAAGGTTGAAGTTAGAGACTACACCACATCTATGAATTTAATAATCTGAGATAAGAGTTTAGAAATAATACACGGTGAAGTTTTCCATCACTAAAAATAATATTAATGAAGTTAACTATGAAGTCTTGCCTCTATATACTTGTCAAATTATATTAGAGAATCTCTACTTATGAGATTAAGATATCATCTAATACCAACATGCACATTAATATCAATTGAAGAAGGATGGACAATACTCCCCTCTAGCTCAAGGAAAAGATGCAGACAAAAAGTATTGTTGGTGTTGACCAAATGAAGAAGATGGTAAACACTTATGAAATATATGTGTTACTAAATAAATAAAACAACCACTTGATGGGACTGATAGAAGTCTCAAACTTTCAAAGAAGAAAATCAAATAAGATTTATCAAAGAATTAGTCTGGAAAAAATATTAGACGACACTCGAATCTTAAAAATAAGGGACCTTTAGCCAGAAGATCACTTCAAATATTAAATCCAAAATGGATGAAAATATTTAAGAAAGGAAACAAAATAGAAAAATTGATAGTATAGCACAAAGTAGTAAGGTTATATGCTAGGCTACAACTGTAGACCCATTATAGGCATGCTAGAGTGCACATTACAACATGCTAGCCAAGCATCGCATACTCTGTTGTGGGCATGTACACTGAGGGATGTGGTGCATTGGGTGCCCATGTGGGGTGAAATTTTTGAAATTTTATATTT
Source organism: Vanilla planifolia (assembly GCA_023846275.1). Lineage (NCBI taxonomy): Eukaryota > Viridiplantae > Streptophyta > Magnoliopsida > Asparagales > Orchidaceae > Vanilla > Vanilla planifolia. The sequence goes on from CM043868.1 coordinate 6,934,947, forward strand.
TTGGTTGAAAGCATATATTTTTTTTCTTTTATGATCAAATATTATATCCCAATCTCTATATAAAGTGGTGAAAAGGATGTATAAAAAAATTCAATGAATTCTAGTAGTCAAATCTTCATGAATTTAGAACCTCTTAAAGGAAACTTCTTAGAAAATTCAATCTCCTTGGTGCTACACATCTCTTTTTTATTATTATTCTTCTATTTTTATTACTATTACTCTAAGAAGAAGGTCTTCTAATTAGAGCTGAAAGCAAGAACAGCTCATGGATAGATTAGGTGGGTTACCTCATATAATTAAATTATGGTTTATAAATAATTCTAAAATACTTTAGTAATTAATTAAATATTTAAATAAAAACTATAGATTCCAAAATAAGATATTAAGGAATTGATGAAAACCTTATAATGAATAATAGTTGATTAGGGTTTTAGAGGAAACCTTAAAATTATTAAATAGTTGATTACAACTTTGAGGAAATCAAGGACATCTTTGATAGTCAATTATGGTTAAAGAAATACTTTAGATGACTATAAATATTTAGTAATAATGATAATTTGGCAAGTTAAGCTTGATGATAATAAGTATTAATGTGTGAATCCTATGTTTTACATTCTTAAGCTAGGGATTGGTAGGTTGGTTATTAGAATTCCCATTATATATGAAGGTAATTATTTTACATGATTACTATCACTAAGTTGTAGAGTGCTAGATCACATTGTAAGAGACTTCAAATGATTGCATGCTACTTTCTTAAAGTGGAGGTACTATTTTAAAGACTCTTAGTGTGTCTAAGTGCATTAAGACATCACTAATTGAGAGATGCGTTAGATTATATGATGTAGTCGAGTGGCACTAAGACATTCTACTAATTGAGGGATGTGTTTGATTATATGGTGTGGTGTTGTGCCACTAGGATATTTTATCAATTGGGGAATGTGCAAGATTTTATGGTGTGGTTGAGTGTCATGATGACATTCTTCTAGTGGTTGATGTTCTAGATTTTATGGCTGGCTAAATACCATTGGATTTCTTGAACATCACAAGGGACCATGATTGTGCTCGTGCATATGGTGATGGAGTATTGCATGCTTATTGAGTACTCTTAGAGTCTTGTATGGATAGACCACTTGATTGAACTTTCTTGTTGTGGAGTGGTAGATCATGTGATGAGATAAGAGTGTTAGACCTTATGTCATGGTTCTTATGGGCTTGGAGGAAGTGCCAAATCACTTGTAAGACATAAGCTAAAAATGTTACATCCCATGATCATGACTATAATAGAGATTAAGAGGCTTTGAGTGAATATTAAATAAATAATATTTCTTAGAGTTATGTCATTGAGGCCAATGATTGATATGATACTTAAGTAATAGTTTATCTTAGTAGGTTGAGATAGTTATGGATGATATTTTTGTTCATGATATTGTTATACTTTTCTTGTACTAGATTAAAATATTTTTTTATTACTACATGATTATGTTTAGAACATGACATGAGGACTCCTTATTGAGCTCTAACTCACTCCTTATTTTTACATGTAAGTCTAGGGGGCATTCATATTATGCATTTAGCAATCTCAAGTTTTCTATTTACATACTTATTGTAGTTTTAGTGATGTTATGTCATTTATTACTCAGATATTTGTACTTTTATGGTCTAAATTTATATCAAATATTTATTCTTGGATTCTGATATTAGCATCTTTTTTATTATTATAAGTTGGATTTGTGGACATATGAATTATCTATAAGTTATGATTTTTTATTAAACTATTATATATAAATTCATACTAGGCTTACTTTGATATTATGTATATGTTAGTGTGGTTATTAGGTTACCACAAACTAAGGTGATCTAGCTTAGTATCAATTAGGTGGCTAGAGGGTAAAGGGCATGGTTCACTTTAGGTAGCCTGACATAAGCCTGACAATGAAATTAGAAGATCAAAACTCTTAGTTTTCATTTCAAACCCAAGGAGTGCAAGATGGTTAGCTAGGTGCAATTATTGGTACATATGTTTTATTGTATCCATAAATTTAACAAAATAATATTTTTATACTAAAAAGGTTGGATGTGACAACCATGATTATGGTAAGCTAGGGGCATGTTTTTGCCAATTTTCTATCCATATAAGAGAAAGTTGGAAATTAGGAAGTTAGCAAGGGAATGAAAGTAATGAAAGCTACATGGGGTGACCCTATGGAGTTCTCTTCTAGTGGAGATAATTACAATGAGGGGCTATATGACTCATGGCTTGCAATGAGGAAGAACAACCTAAAGATGAATGCTCCACATCAAAATTTGAGGTGCACTATTTATCTAATGATGTGTTTGTAAAAAAATTATTGTTTGTTTGTACAAAATATGAAAATTTATTGAATAAATATAAATCTTTGAAAAATGTTGATGCAAAATATTTAGGTTTATATGATTATCTCTATGTAAAAGCTAAAAAATACTTGCATGAGCTACTTATTTTTAGAGATGAATGTGTTAATCTTGTTGCTTCATATGCTACAATTACTAGAGATTTTAATGAGTTTAACAAGTTACATGGAAATTGTATGTTGCATCATAATCAAACTATCACTAGAAGTAAACTTTTATCTCATTTATCTCTTTCATCTTAAAAATAAAATTTTAATTTCCATTACTACGTGAGAGCTAAACATACTTCAAATTTTTCTAAAATAAGAGATAATGTACATTCTATATTTTCTTATTTCAAATGGATGATAAAGGACTATAGTGCACTTTTATCAAAGACCACATCAAGTCATGCAAAACCAAGCTAATTTGGGTTATTAAATCTAATATCTAGATTGCTACATTTAGGAATTCCTCCTTAATAAAAACAAGGGTGGCATGTGGTACTTGGATAGTGGGTTCTTAAGTCACATGACTAGAAATTCAAATTTTTTCACCCAACTAAAAGCAATTGATGGTGCAGAGATCACTTTGGGTGACAACTCAAAGAAGTGAGTCATTAGAATGACATCATTGGTAAATCGTCCACATCAATGTCTAAGGTACTTCTAGTTGAAGGCCTAAAATATAACATTTTAAGCATAAGTTAGCTTTGTAATTTTTGTTTTATAGTTTCTTTTGATGTAAAATTGTGTATTATTAATAAAGATATTACTTCTTTAATCTTGCTTTTAGGAGAAATAAAACTTATATAAGAGATCCAACTTTGTTAGCAGAAAGTGGTACAAATTATCTCTCATCTCATTGAGTGATGCACAACTTTGACATAAAAGATTGTCATGCTAATTCTTCTACAATAAACAAGATGATTAAGCATTACTTAGATGATGTTGAGAATAAAAAAATTAAAAAAAATGATTATATTTTTGGATCTTGCTAGTTAGGTAAGCAAACCAAATTGGCATTTAAGTTAAAAAGGATATATCTACAAAGAGACCTTTAGAGACTTTATATTTAGATTCATTGAAACACTATGCTTAGGACATAAGAAATATAGTTTAATAATCATTGATGATTTTACTAGGTTCACATGAGAGTTATATCTGAAGAAAAAGAATAAGACATTTGAAAAATTTGTAGTTTTGACCACTAAATTACAAAATGAGTATGGAGTTTTATTGATATCTAGCAGAAGTGACCAAGAAGGTGAATTTAAGAATGATAATTTATTAAATGTCATAGTAACGGGATTGTAGTCACTTTTTCTACACTTATGGCACCTCAACAAAATGATATAGTACAAAGAAAAAATAGGCCTTTGTTAGATTTAGGTAGATGCATGATTAGTGAATATAGTGTCCTAAATATTTTTTGAATGAAGCTTTGAATGCTACACGTTATGTGTAGAATCATGTTTTTTATTAGAAAAATTTTGAATCTGACTTCATATGAAACATTATATTACAAAAGGCAAAAGATTGCATACTTTCATGTCTTCTGACATAATTGTATACTAAAGTATCTATTAAGTATTTATTAAGATAGCATGATTAGTGGAAGATTTTGTTTAAGTGAAATTTGACAAAACCCACCTAATGAGATTGGAATTGAGATATTGGAAGAGAATTTATATTAATTTGAAAAGTTGATGACTAAAGATGAATATAAGGAAGATGAGAATAAATATACATTAATTGTGCCATACAAATATGATATCTATATCATAAAAATAGGATAGTCATCAAATTAGACTAAATATAGAAGTTCTATATTATCATATGATGACAATCTAGGTATCATGCTTGTTTGACTTACTTTCACACAAGACTTAGGATAAGATTGATATAAAGCTATAGTAGTACTATGATAATTTTATCTTATATGTACAACTATTCTATTAACCCTAGATAAGTAAAATTATTACATGATTATACATTAAATCATTTTTATATGATCATATTGTATAATATTTTCTTAAGAACTTAATTCTTTGTGAGAATAAATATTATATGACGACAATTTACTAATGAACATGTATGATCTATTCAAAATCTAAATACAGATTGAATTGTGCTTGTATTATTCAAGTGATTTTTTGGTATGATTTATATATATAAGATTTTAAGCATTGTAATATGAATTGATGTCATACAATATGACAACCTTCTTGGACTTATGAAATATGTCATTTTGATTCAATAGTCAAAGTCATATCATTAGATCCTCAGAAGGATTAAACTTTAATGCACATCATCTTAATATGATGTTTGGAACATATGTTGCAATAATAAATAGTGGTTACTTATAGTCATTTCAAAAAACAAATATTGTCATTGAACCTTCCTTAAACTATGAAAAAGTGATTATTGGTAGAAATAGAAATGCTTTCTACATAAATAGGCAAGTAATTTCATTGTTACATCCTTACATGATAAGATTCTTGTTCATGATTTACAAATAAGTTAAAAATAATATCTATTGAATGTACTTCATCATTCATTCTCTTTTTTGACTTTTCATAGATTTTTAATTTGATAATTTTATTAAAATAATTCTAGATTATTGCTCTTGTAAATCTTATAATTTGTTAGTAATACTGATGACTGCTATATGGCTGTTGTTGGTTTAATGTGGTAAGCTCAATGGATCTTGGTTTGTTTGTTGTGATAAACTTGGTGGAGATTAGATAGTTTGTTTACATAAGCACAATGGAGATTGTATTTGATTATTGTGTGATCAAATTATTAAGTTAATTTGTGGCTTACCCTCTGTTGGCAAAAAGGATTTGTTAATGAACCTTATGTAGGTAAAGCATAGGTGGGCATAAGCCAAGGTTTTGGGGCCAAACATTGAAATCATTATAGACTTAGTTTACTTGTTCTTTATGACATCTCTTTTTTGGCTAATCGAGGTACTTTAATTATTCCTTTATTTTATTAAAGTAACATTTGTAGTTGTTTAGGCTAGTTGTTATTAATAATGCTCATAATGATGATTACACATTATGATGGTAAATATTATACAGTATGATCAGGAAGAAAACATAACTAAATGTTTAGTTATGAATATCATATTGTATGATATTAGGTGATTTTATATTATGATTGAGCAAGAGAAGAAGTTGAGATTTAAGTGTGAAAAGGTTATTAAGGAGAAATTTGGTTGTACAATTATGACTCAGTGGTCATATAAGTATCTTGATGTCGTGGATGTTAATGGTAGGTTAAGGAAGAAGTTTTGGTGTCATAAAAATATGATATAGGCATATATAATAGTATAATCAAATAAGAGAGAGAATGAAAGTGGGTACAAAATTTGTTTAGCTATTGTACATGAATGTTAATGTAGAAACAAAGAGCCAATCTAGGTAATGCTATGATAATAGGGGTATAAAGTTACGGATCAAGTATAACATCAAGAGAAAGAATCATTAGGATATGATAGGTATTTGAGGTGTATAGTTTATTGTACATGTATGAATACTTGATCATTTAATTATGATTACAAGAATTGTTAGTCAATAAAAAGGGATTTGGCTTAGGATATTTTACAATATAGGTATAACATTAGTACAACTTGAACATACTAAAGAAATAAGTATTTTAATTTGAGTTGCTCTTAATCCTAGTTGTTTGAATTAAATTGCCCTAAATCTAAGGGAAAATGACTTGGTTAAAGGTGATTACACTAGGAGTAAAGGAATTTAGATCATTAGAATATCATGGTTTGATCCTAATTATGAATCCAAAGAGATATTATGGATATTGGTTATTTTTGTATAAGATGCTTTGCTAATTAACCTATAAGACATATGTCATTCTAAATTAAAAGTCTAATTAAGATAAGGAAGGGAAGAAGAACTACCCATAAATAAGAAGAGGAAGAAGGATCTCTAGATTTGAAGGAAGAAAACTTATCTATGAAGTCCTCTGCTTAGATCATAAGGTAGGATGAACATCAGGATTATACAATTGAACTTAGATAATTTAGGAGTAATTAATCAGCTAACTTGCTATGTAATTGTTTGTGGTTAATGTTAAATCATGTTATGTTTTGAATGATTTTTACCCTTCCATGGACCTTAATTATAAATTGATAAATTTTCTTTAATTGAGAATTACTATTAGTTCTAAGAGCATGTTTTAACTATCTTATGGTAGATTTCTTTATGAAGGTTCATAAGAAGTAATGTATGTTTAAGTTTTTCCCTTACCTTGGAGGTTTTTGTTCTTAGGTGCTTGTTAATTTGAGATACATATTAATCCATGCATTATATGAAATTTGAAAATTTTTGAAATGATTTAAATTAGTATATTCACCTTATCTAAGATTGGCATGCTTTTAAATTATTATAATTGATAATTTGGCCACGATTGCATGAAATTAAGAATAAAATATATTTTATTAAGGGCTTATAATATTAAAAATTATTTTAGAAAAACTAATAAATTAAGAATGGCTTAGAACATACTCTACTATTTTCCAAAATTTGAAAGGATATCATGCCATATAAAAGTTATTTCATGATGAATTACATGATGTTTCTTTAAAGCTTTACATGTGTTTGAAACATTATTAACATGGACATGATGTTCTTTAACTTGAACTATGGATTGATGAGATCCTTGATTTCACATATGAAATTATAATAATGAATTTTAGATAAACTCTTATGAAATTAAACTTAGACTAAAGCATTGGACAAGTATAGAAACCTAAAATTATGAAAAACCTTATGTATTCTAATGGTCAAGCATTTCCATGCCTTAGTCCTGCTTGGGAAGCTAGAAAAATGGCTTAACTAAGTCATGGAGAGGCACAATTTGAACTTTGAAATGACTAGATGGCTATAAGGTTTAAGAGAAGTCCTAGGTTTCTAGTGAAGAAACCTAGGAGGGTATGATCGGATGACTTAGAAGAGGACTGGGTCGGTTGAGAATTTCTTAGGCTTATAAGAATTAAGGATTATGTAAGCTTAGCGTAGAGTTCATAATTGATATATGATTTAAGGTAAATCTCTAGATATGAATTTTATATCATATTAGAGACTCTTAAGAGATCAATTAGGAGTGATGTAGCTTGTGATCAAAAGAGTAATGAAGAATTGAATTAGCATAGACCAAGTAAGATAAGATTAGTTAAACTCAGGTCTTGATTATATGAAAGACAATCCTATATATTAATTGTAAGATTGGAGCATGGATAATATAATTTGGTGAGTCTTGTACATACTTGAAATATGGCCATGGGATAGAGAACTCCTCAAGTAACACCTTCAATAAGGAGAAGAGGATTTGTCCTAAGTTATAAAGGAAGATGGTAGGCTTAGATAAGGGAAAACGTTACATTTTATTGTGATGGATAAATTGTAGGCATGGCCTAGTTGATTTGGGTAAGACACTTAGTAATTCTATGGTCTCTTAAAACATGGGTTAACTCCTTAGACAATGATTTAGAAGGTTGTATGAGAGTCTCAAGAGAGGCCATGGATAGGTATAGTGACTCAAACTTGATTGGATGATAAAATAGTAATTGGTTAGACTCGTGTGAACCCAGATTAGTGAGTTATCATATTTTGGAAAGATACCTAATAGTAAAGCTAAGTTATGACTTGGGTGAGGGCTAAAGGAGAGAAGATAAGAAAAATAGTACTTGATATAACTCTATATAAGGCTAAGGACAAGGACTAATGAATAAGAGAAACTTCTATATTTATTAGATTATCTAGATAGCTTGATAAAGGATTTAGAGATAACCATAGAATCTTTCAGATAATAGTACGATTTGTTGATGATAGACTAAAGATTCTAAAGAAATCCTAAAAATTCTTGGATATTGGATAATAGTGATTTGACTTAGTGGCAATGTGTTAAGTAGGGTAATGTTAGTGGGAGATAGTTTATTGATATAATAAACATAGGATTGGAACCATCAAGCCAATGATTGCATATCTTAGTAAAAAAGTGTTGTTTTATTTGGCTATGATACATTTGGAAAATAAGTGTTGGTTTTTATGGTTGTGCCATACCTTAAGAAAGAGTGTTAGCGTTATGTTATGATAAACCTTATCTTGGGTTGTATAGTCTTTGAGATAGTTCCAGATCATTGTTTGGTCACAAAAAATCTAATTGGTTGCATCATGCATTCCTCTAATTGGACTTAATGGTCTGGTTGTTTGTTGCATAACTTTTATGATAATTATAATGATTTCATCTTGATTAATATTACTTATATATTATTGCTATAGTACATTATATTATATGTGATTTTTATACAACAACTTCTTGGTTCCCTATTGTGCTTTGGCTCACTCATATTTTTTTACATAGAAGATTGGGTAGGTAAGAGATTACATAGGATCCTATCACTAGGATAGTTGTAGATCACTTCGTATTTCTAGTTATTTTCTTTTGCTTAGTTGTAGGATGTTGATCCTTTGATTTAATGATATTATAAATCGACTTACTACTTATATTGGACTTTAATGATGGACTTTGGTTGTATCGAGTTTATTTGATTTAATTTAATATTTAATATTTCATTATCATTTTATGTTATTTCATTAGTTAATTGATATTATAGTTTGTATTAATGGATTATTGGTATGTTGCATGTTACATTGGTACCTTGTATGGCCATTATAGTTAGGAATCTATCCTAGCACAAGATGAACCAATTCTTAAGTCATGTGGATGACCATCTAGTAAGGTTCATTGGTTCACATGGGTGGTACAATGTGAGTTTGGTGATCAGATTAGGAGATCATATGTCCAAATTTGAATATCTTTCCTATTAGTCTAAGTGTGCTTGGCCAAATGTAATGATAAGTATATGGGTTTCTACACTTGGTGCTTTTTAAAAAATAAATTGGTTAAAAAGGGCTAGTGTGACATTCTTACTTATTCTTTTTCATGCTTCACATTCAACAACAATTGATTTGAAAATTGATGAAAAGGTTTTGAAAATATATAACTAGTAAGATTGTTTTATGTTCTCTAAACTATGATTAATTGAAAGGAATTAACCAAGCATCACCTCCCTCTTGTATTTGTCAAGTAGCTTTTAGGCATTAATTGTTGAAGGATTGAAACATAATTTATTTAGCATGTACCAATTATGTTATAGAGGACTTAATATGTTATTTCATTCGTTGCATTATTTTGTTAAGAAAGAGAAAGACATTATCTTTATAGGCTACAAAAAGGACAACATCTATATAGTTTATTTAAAGGATAAAGACTAGTAAACCATGTGTCTTAAGATATGTAAATTCGATGGAATTATCGCTTATGAGATTAGGTTTAATGTGTACTTGGCATTGAATTTAAAGAAGGTGAATTTGTTCTTGCCAAAAGGGAAGACATATTAATCCCTTCTTTAAAGCTATAAATAAAATTAGAGCCACAGATCACTGGAGCTAATCCAGATGGACTTCTTTGGACTCTTGAAATTCATTAGCTTAGGAGAGAAAAAATATGGATATGTATTAATAAATGACTATAATTGTTACACTTGGGGGTCTTATTCTTTGGAAAGAAGAAAGAGAATTTTGAGAACTATAAGAAATTGGCTAGGAGGAATCAATTAAAAAAGGATTTGTCATAGATAGCTTTATTTAAAATTATGGAAAAGAGTTTGAGAATAAGGACTTTGAGAACATTTATAATGATTGTGGGATTAAGGAAATGTTTTTATCATCTAACACCCCATAATAGATTTGTGTAGTAGAAAAATAGAATAGAACTCTATAGAGAATGATAAAATCATATTACATGAATTTAACTTACCAAAAAACCTTTAATTTGAAGCCATAATGACAACAAGCTACATCTTGAACAAAATTTCTATCAAACCAATAATTAAAAAGACTGCTTATGAGCTTTGGAATAATAAGAATCCAAAATTATCACATGTATGAGTCTTTGGATGCAAATGTTGTGTGCTAAAAATAAATTTGCATAATAAATTAGATGATAAGTTAATATAGATTATCTTTTTAAGTTATTCATCTAGTAATAGAGCTTATACAATGTTTAACAAGTATATATTCATTATAGTATAGTTCATTAATGTAGTCTTTGTTGAGACTATTCAATAAAGCAAAGATAGATTTCAAAGAATTAGAAGACTTTGGAAAGCTAAGATTGGAAAACAAAGGTCAAAACGAGATGGAAATGCAGTAGAGGCTAAGGTTTTAGTATACGACAAGAAACAACCTTGAGATCTAGTCTTCGATGATCTATCTTATTGTGTCTAGACCTATGATTCTCTTAGGAAAGAGATTATAAATGCTACATTCATTTCAAAAATAGAACCTATAGATGTGAATGAAGCCATAGAAAATGAATATTGGTACATTTGAAACAATTTGTAAGAAAAGAAGCATGCAATTTTATACAAAGACCTAAGGATCACACCATTGTTGGAACAAAATGGGTCCTTCAAGATAACTTAAATGACAATTCGGCCATTATTAGGAAAAAGTCAAAAATAATCGAAAAGGAGATACAATTATGTTGAAAGTTTAGATTTTGAAGGGACATTTGTTCTGGCAACAAGAGATGCAATAAGACCACTATTAACTTGTGTTTTCTTCGAATGTTTCAAACTATACCAAATGGATGTGAAGAGTGCATTTTTTAATTGAAGTATAGAGAGGGAAGTGTAGGTGTAGAAATTGAAAGGTTATGAAAATCATCTCAATCCAACTCATGTTTACAAATTGAAGAAAGCACTCGATGGCCTAAAGCAAGCACCAAGGGCTTGGTATGATAGATTTAGTAGCTTTTTAATGAGTAATAATTTTAGAAAAGGAAATTTAGATAAGTAATTTTCATTAGGAGTCAAGGTGACAAACTTATTTTATTTCAAATTTACATTAATAATATCATATTTGGATCAACTAGCTCAGGATTATGGATGAATTTGGTAGAATTATGAGTGTAGAATTTGAGATAGGCCTAATGAAGGAGTTAATATATTTCATAGGGTTATAAGTTAAAAATGAAGCAAAATGTATTTTAATATGTTGAACAAAGTATTTAAATGAGAAGTTGAATTAAGAATCAAACCCATGTCAGCACATATGAAGTCCATAATTATGCTAGACAAAGATGAGAAGGATAAACCAATAGATTTTAAGTTGTATTAAGGGATAATAAAGTCCTTGCATTACTTGATGGACAGTAGAATAGATATAGTTATTAGTGTGTGACTTTCTATTTTATTTTAGTCATGTTCTAAAATGCCCCATGTAATGGCTATGAAGAGAATTTTTTCTTAGATACTTTACACAAAAAATTAGGATTATAGTACCCCAAGAATAATATATGTCAAGACCTCATAGGATATAGTCATGCTAGTTATGTAGATAGTATAGTAGATAAGAAAAGAATTTACAAACTTTGCATTTTATTTGGGTGTTTGTTAATCTAATGGTGTAGCAACAAATAGGAGACTAATGTACTCTCAACCACTAAAATTGAATATGTAGGTTTAGGTGGATGTGTAGCACAAACATTCTATGGCTAAAGAGACAACTTGAAGATTTTGGCTTACATCTACAAAACATTCCCATCAAATGTGAGAATATGAGTTCAATATGTTTAATAAAGAATTCTATTCAGCACTCTAGGATCAACTTCATCAAAATTAGACATCACTTCATTAGATATTATGTAGATAAGAATGATGTACACAATTTATTTGTGCATATCCAAGAGCAATTCATTTAATGTTTTTACCAAGCCTCTTAACAAAGATATCTTTTGCAACATTAGAAGATCTTTAGGAATGATGAACCTCCTCTATTAAGGTACTTTTCCTAATGACAAGGCTTAGCTTTTTAGAGAGTTCAATAAGTGAGAAGGACTACATCCATGACTTTATTTATTTAAAATCAAACTTCACTAGATTACTTACTATTCTTTTATTATGCACTTTTTTGTTATAACATAAACTTTGTTTTTCATTATCATGAAAGGAAGAGATTATTAGCCCCATATGTAATGCTTTAAGTTATTTAGATGATAACCTAATTAAGTAGTTTACTAAATGATCATCTAGTTTTGATTGTAGATAAGATAGGTGATCAAGGTTTGAAGATGAGCAATTATTTTAAGATCAAATCCAACTAGATAAAGATAGAATATTCAAGAAAAGTTGAAGAATGGATGAGTAGGACTTTAGAAGACTCAAGCACTTAGGTAGTTTGAGTGAGAGTTTCTCTCTTTGTAAATTGAATCAACTTATGGATCAATTAAGTTTTATTCAATTAATTTATAATTTCTAAAGTCATTCTATATTAAAAACAAAAAAATTGTATAATTGAAGAAACTATATATTTAAATATCATACAATATATGGAGTACTTTATGAAGGAGGTAATCTAGGAAACAAGTTGTTTGACCTAGGCATTATTTGCTTTTTGTATCATTAGATAGTATGATCTTAGGATCTACCAATATGATATGACCAATAGAATTCAACTAATTGAATGGTTTAAAGAAGGAAAAGTCCTAGTGTATTGGGGGATATAAGAAACCCAAAAAAATCATACGATAAGATCAAATTCCATCATATAGCACAATGAGGAGCTTAAAATGTTTCCCTTAATTTTTAATTAAAAAAAATATTTATGAAAATGAGTACCATGACTATTATACAATATGTTGAAATGGTTGAGCCACAAGATGGGGGTGAATTATAAATTTTAGGAAAACTCTTAATTGCTTTTTAAATTCTTTGTGTGAAATAGCATGTAAAAGCTTGAAAGTAAATAAAATTAATATTTTTAAGTGGTTTGATTTAAACTCTAGTCTACATCCACTAATAGTCTAATTACTATGCTTCCACAATAAAGACCATACCTTTTATGAAAAGATCAATTGGGGCAAACACTTATAAGAAATGATATGTAAAGTGACCAATATAGGACCCAAATAAGCTACAAATAATAGCATTCAAATGAGTTAATCCAAGAGGGAGGTAAGAAGTGAGTTGAGGCTCACATAAAATAAGCTCATTACAATATTCCTACAATCTTGCTCAAGTATCAAGTGGCACAACATATGTGTAAACGAGTCTTGCAATTTATCAATGCCTGTAGAATAGAAGAAAGATAATGCTTGAAATGAGCTTTGTATTTGCTTTTCACATAACAAACGCTTCACATATAGAGATTAACAAAGTAAATCTCATCTATGACAAAGTCTCACTTCATAAATAATAGTAAATTTGTATTTGCCTCTTTTTGATCAATTTGAGGTGCTATTTATACGTGAATAAAGCTTAGCATTCTATTTTCTTAAAATCCCATTTGTTACAATTGACCAAATTCTAATTTTGAATAAGTTTAAAAAGCCATTATAGTTTTAAGTGTCCATTCATATCTTATGATTATGGGGATCATACTTTATGACTTTTCTTAATATATTGATCTTCCAAACCATTAGCTCAGTGTCATACTTAAGAATGATCTTACAAGTACATTGATGACCATTGTATTGTATAAACCACATTAGGTTCTTCACATTCTTTACATCATATTATATAGTATTGAACATTGTATTATATGAAGCCTTTTAACTTCATCAATTACCTTAGTGCCTTTTTCAACTCTCTGGTTTTGAATACATAATACTATATGGTAATGAACTTTAGATTGTATGATTATATTATTTCTCTTAGCTTATAGAATACTTAGCATGACCATATTGCCTAAAACATAGACATCAAACTATACAATGATCTTTTGCTTTACAATATAGCAAAATCCCTCTATATTAAACTAAGATAATATTTGTATGATGCAGGACATAGTACCACTATGTGAGCACATTGGCTATGTTATTATCACTTAGGTATAACATTATACAATTGTCATATTGTATGATGAAAGGCACCACATTGTATGAATAATCTACATAGCCACTAGATCACCAAGTCTAAGCCCATGTTTGATCACATAATGAACGAGGCATACTATATGACAATGATATCATATTGTACAATTAGTACACATTCAACATATTACTTCTTGTATTACTTTATTTCAATTTTCATTTGATTTAATTATAACTTATAATGCCACTAAGGCATTTTTCTTAATGTGGAACTAAAATTTCCCTACAAACTAGTGCATGCTCATGATCTATAAATAAAGAAAATTATTTATATTTGAGTACGAATTAGATGTATGAAAATGATGTTGACTTATTTGCCAATATATGGTGGCACATAACATTCTAATGAAGTGAAAATGTTGGCCATAGATGGAAAATACCCCATCAAGAGCTAAATCCACATGGCTCCATCATGTGAAGTTGAATCACCTAATTCATTGGCCAATGGATGTTTGTTCATTAATTTCTAAATCTATTCATCACAACTTGAGCATGTATTAGTACACAATAATATAATTTTGTTATAATAAAACTACTTAATGGCATAGGGTTTATAATCTTTCCTTTTTTGTGATGACAAAACTATTGTTACAATAATAAAAACATATAAAATAATTGAAATATATGTGAAATATCTTAATATATTGAATACAAGTGTGTGGCAATGAAAATTACTTTAGTGTAATAAGCTTTAACATAAGTACGATGGGGTTGAACTAATTCCCCTTAAATCCAAGCACTCCTTGCATTCTAGTACACAATTTCTTCTAATTTGTGTATCCACTCAAATGGGTAAATAATGTCTAGTGTCATTCTAATACTTGTGAAAGTATTAGATGGTAAAATTTTGGTAACGATATCCATAAGTTATGCACTAGAGTGTATAAAGATTAATGAAACATTCTTCTTATCAACCTTCTCTTAAATGATTTCTTATATTGATTTTTTTAGTTTAGAATGTTAAATTGGGATTTTGGTAAAAGGAATGGCACTTTTAGTGTCGTAGTGGATTGTTATATTTGCAAACTAAAGTCCATAATCCTCTAATTTTTATCTTATCTATAACACTTGAGCCATGTAACTAACATCTAATTTATACTCTACTTAGTTGTAAATAAAGCAACACAATTTTTTTTGTGACTAGGCCAATACATCTATAGATTATTAAGTAAATGACACATGTTTGATGTGCTCTTTCTACTAGTTCTACTATTATAAAAATCAACATTTGTGTAAACAATCAAGTCAATGTTATCTCACATCTTAGGCATTGAAGTCTTAAAGTTTTGGTTCTTATAAGGTACTTAAATATATGCTTAATAGCTTAAAGAGGAGATTCATTTGGATTAGCTTGGAACCTAGCACATAAACTAACATTCAATATACTATATTGGGTCTATAACTATAAGATAAAGTAACAATCTTATCATACCTTCGTATAGTTACACATCCATAGCCTTTCCATTCTCATATATATGTAATGATTTATTGGTTGATTTTAGGCTATTCTTGAATGTCATATTTTGAAATCCAAATTTCTGAAGAACTTATTGTAGATATTTCATCTAGGAAATAAATATATCGTTACTAACTTGTTGCATTTGAAATATAAGTAAATAGGTTTGTTTCCCAATCAAACTTATCTCAAATTTATTCTTCAATATATTAACAAATGTTCATTATCATTGGTTGATCTAATGACAATGTCATCAACATATTTTCTATAAACCAATTGATCCTTTTTGTTATTTATTATAAAAAGTTGTATCTTCCTTACCTCTAAAAAGCTATTAGATGCTAGAAAACTACATAATCTTTCATACCACTTTAATTCTTTCTTTAGATAATACAACTCTTTCTTAAAGTTATACATTAGGTTTAACTTATCATGTGCTTCAAAACTTACTGCTTGTTCTACATATCCTTCTTCTTTTATATATCCATTCAAGAATATTCTCTTTAGAACTATTTGATATAGTCTAATCTCTTGGTAACAATCATAAGATATTAAAATCACTATAGCTTCTAATCTAGCTATTAGTGCATAGGTATCATCAACATGAACTCCTTCAATTTGGCCATAACCATTGGCAATAAGTTTAACATTGTTTCAATCCTCTATTCACATTCACCTTGTTATGGAAGATCTATTTAGTCAAAATCACTAATTGATTAAGGTGTCTAGGAGTTAATTCCTACACTTAAGTTTTCTCAAATTGACTTAATTTCTTATTCATTATTACTAAACAAAATTTGTCTTATAATGCTTCATCTATGGTTTTGCATTCATAACTAGATATGAAAGCTACATGGTTTAAGGTTGCACATACTATAACACTATCATATATCTCTTCTATAACAAGGTCTTTAGGATGATCTTTAATAAATTTTCATTCTCTAGGGGGCATTCTACCATTATCCTCTTTTATCTTCTTTTTTATTTTGTTAAGTGCTTCATCACAAAGATTTAACTTATCAATTCCATAATATGATAATGCTTAGTTATGGTTTTGTGTTCATAAATAGATATGAAACCTAAATGGTTTAAGGTTGTACATGTTCTAACACTATCAACTACTTTTTTATATCGAGGTCTTTTGGATGATCTTTAATAATTTTTCGTTCTCTATGGTGAACTCTATCACTATAATCTCTCATGTTCTCTTTCTTTTTCTTAAGTGCTTCAACCTCAGACTTATCAAATTCCATAATATGATCTTGATTATGTTGGTACTAAGATTCAACAATGGGTGTCACATGAAATGTCACAAAAATAGATTCTTCAATGACATAGGTCCTTTAGTTGTATACTCTATAAGCCTTAATATTCATTGAATATCCTAAGAATATTCTTTCATCTATCTTATTTATTTTTTCTATTATTTAGAGTATATCACTTAAAAAAACAAAGACATGCAATTAATAAATCATCAACTCTCTAATATACATGAGTTCATAAGGAGTAACTTGAAGAATGGGGTGTGTAAACACTCTATAGGTTACATTATAGTTTGTTGTATCCACTTTTACCCAAAAATGCTTAGGTACATGGTATTCATTTAGCATACACTTAGACATGTGTAATAATGTCCTATTCATTCTCTCAGTTACCACTTTCTATTTTTCCTAAGTGAAGAAAAGTATAAGTTATCCCAAGAGCATTGCGATATTCTACAATTTATTAACTCATTTCTAAACTCTCCTCCATAATCATTCCAAATAGACACCAGTGATACATCATGTTCCTTTTGCAATATTGTGATCAATTGATGTCATCTCTAAAATTCCTTACTTTTATTTCTAAGTAATAGCACCCAAATATACCTAGAATAATCATCAATAATTAAAAACCCATATTTTTTTCTACTTTGGCTATAATGATGAATGGCTCCAAACAAGTTTAATTATAGCAACTATAGTCCTAAATTTTAAAGAAGATTAGGTTGCTTGTCTAATTGACATGGTTCACAAATATTTCCATCATTCCATTGAAAATTGGGTGAGATTCTAACTACGTAATATTTAACAATTTTATTAAGATTAGAAGAGGTAAATATTACACAATCTTCTATTCGATAAATTATTGCTACTTAATTGAGCTTTAAGATATTTTAAACCACTAGCTTAAATTATCTTCAAGTCCATGACATAAGTATTATTCCCTCTAGGTGCAACAATAAGTTTGTTATATTTATGAATTACACAATCCTTGGAATTAAAAGTAATAAAAAAAACTAGTCACATAATTAACTAATGCTAAGCAAGATATAATTTAAACCTTTTACTAAAAGAACCTTTTTGATAGAGGTGTAAGAGTTACCAACTATGTTGACTTTCTTCTTGGAGTTTTTACCAAGGAGAACATGAAATTATTGTGGTTGGATGAACAATGAAGAATCACTACTCAAATGCCTTTAGCAACAATTATCCAAGTACCACATACTGTTAGGTCCTAAGAGTGAGGCATGCTAACAAAAAATGATTAATTGTTAGATTTTGGACATCGGTATATTTGTTTTATAATAAAAATTTAAATTCCTTACCCAAACATACTCTAGAAATTTAGAATGAACATTATCTTTAATCCCATTATGTGCAACAAAGTATCCAATTTTTAAGCAATAACAACATTCTAAATTGTGATTAATGACAATGTGCACATATCTTTTGGCCTCATTTAATTTATTAGTTAGGTTTGTATTTTTGATTATAGCACATGCAAGTTCATCTCTAGCTTATAACTAGCAAATATTTTTGTCATTTAGATTTTTACATAGTCAAAAATAGCTAGTATCCTATTCCTTTGAATTGTTATTTATTTGCTAGTTTTTTATTTTTCTCATACATCAATATAGTGCACTTCACAATCAACATGAGAAGAAGAGGAAAAATAAACCTCATCAACATCTAATGTTGAAGGCAAATTATCATCCTTTACCATGAGATTAATGAGACAATCCTCCTTTTTCATCACAACTAAAGGAGGACTCGTTAGAGTTGGTTCAAGTTTCCTTCATTGTCTTTCTCTGTTTCTTTTTCGTTGAACTTTTCAGTTCTCTCATGATAAACAAGGCACCTAAGACAAATGAGCCTGTGATTCATGCATTCAGGAGGCATTTGTTCTTATTTCTCTTGTACATTTCCTCTTCATTTTCATTCTAGTTAAAATGATTACCTAACACATGCATTTGTAATAAGTGAGATAAATCTCTAGAATTTTAAGCTCTATTATCTTTGCCTGATGATCCAGGATTGGAGGTAGAGTTATCCTTTAGTGTAATTGGTTCCACCTTTTTATTTCTTTTTTTATAAGCTAAAATCTTTTCACTTTTTCTCCTCACTAGTTCCATTTTATTGGTTATAAGGTCACCTTAGAGGTTATCTAGCAAAAATATTGAAATGTCTTTTGCTACCTTACCAATAGGATCATAATCTTTTGGAAATACTCATAGAATCTTCTTTACCCATTCAATATTAAAGAAACTCTTTCCTACAAGCTCTTAATAGAATTAACAAATCTAGTAAACATGGATTTGATAAATTCATTGAAAATCCTATAATATAATTCATAATCATGTGTTGGCATGTTAGTTTTACTTTCCTTAACATGAGAGGTATCATTATAGGTAACCTCCAACTTATTCCAAATTTCAAATATAGTTTTCATGCTCAAGATTGAACTATATTTAGAGTAAAATAAACTATAATGGAAAATAGTTATAGCTATAAAGCTCAACTATACCTTGTGCTTTTCTTCTAGACATAATTCACAAATGGGTTTTCCAGCAAGTTGATCATTTACAATCTTTGTGGGAAAAACAAAAGGCCAATCAACAATATCCCATATGTATAAATGAATTGATTCAAGAAATATTCTTATATGAGTTTTTTTAATTCCAGTGATACTCACCATTGAACAAAGGTGGTTAATAAGAAGTGGAATCTCCTTGAGTGGTTGATTTTTCAATCAAATTATGAGCATAGAAATCTTCATGTAGCAATTTCTTCTTTTGATTCATCCTTTCTTTGTGCCACTTTTTAAAAACTTATTCAAGGGTTTCAAACATAATATTATATATTTAATCAGACCAAATGACGAGTCAATGGTTAAGCCCCCAAGTTCATGGACATATCTTCATAAAATTATACAATATATGAATATTCAAGCATATAGCATGTGAATATTCAAAAAAATGGTTAAACCATACAATCACCATGTCATATTATTCATCTGGTCTAATTCTAGAAACCACAATAGCCATAATAACCTCACAATGGTGAAATCACTAGAATAGAGTTGTTGGAAGGTGCTAATCAACTGTTAGAGATCCTAAATAGTCAAAATTTGAAAATGTATAAGTGTAAAAGGATCATAATAGTGAGAATAAGATTCTAAAGCTTTTTAAATACTTAAGAAAGATAATATACAATCAATTGTGCTACTACATTGTATATTCTTCATAATAGCTATTGAGTTTATTGTTGATAAGAAAATAATAAACCTTTTATGTGTAATCATTTTCTTATATACTTCTATAAAGATTAAAAATAAATTCTTGTACTTCTCAAGGCATTTATTACTTGAGTGATAGTTGTTTAATATTTGAATTATTTCATATGGATTTTGACAAAATGTTTGCATTCAATTGTACTAATCTTTCTTTTCTTTCTCTTTGCCCAACTTAAGGTTGTGGAAGTGTAGAGAAGTTGGCCATATCCTTGAGTAATGAGTGTGTGGGTCATATTTGATTCTATGAAAAATCAAAGTTATTGAGGTTTTCCACTGGGCTATGGTAATGGAGTGGATATTTAGTGGTGCTCAGTGAGGTTTCTCGAACGTGGAGGTAAGCTTGGGTATAAGTTGAACCAATTAAAAATATTGGACTTGTGAATTTCTTTTATTGTTTATATTTTCTTTTATTTTAATTATCTGTAAGGAGAAAACATTTATAATCAGTTTTTTAGCTATAAGTAACTTTGTTTTGATTATTAATAAGGATCTTATAAAAAATTTAAAAGAGTCGGTTTTTTATTTTTTTTATTATATCATCAATTAAACTTTCTTTTCTTGGTGTGCCTTAAGCTTAAGATCATTGGCTATTAATTGCTTCTCCTTTTATTGGTGATCTATCTACAAGATTTTGTCTTCTTGAGATCTTGACAATAGACATTTTTAGAGTTATAATAGTGGAATTTTAAGCATGAAATTGGTAAAAAACCAATAAAGAGAAAAAATAATTGAGCTTTTGGCACAAGAAGATTGAACCCTCATATTCATCATTCTTACCTCTTTATCTAATCGTTGGATATGATATTTTATTAAAAAAATAATATTTTTAATTTTTAAAAGATTCCTTTGACCTTTGACCAAAGATTTAACAATTTTTGCATTTTGAATCGTCTGGCATAATGCCCACATGTAGAAGCCTAGCATGGCATGAATTCTATGCACCACTTAGCACTGCTCACATAGATAAGGCACAGTCAATAACACTTACCATGTGTGCGATGTACGTGGGTGTAGACTCCCAATGCACTTCTGTGCTTGCAGAGGTCATTGCACCAAAGGGTGACATGTAGTGTTTGTGACCCAGGTCAGTGTTGTGAGTAGATGGAAGAGTGTGTGACACTTGACCATTTTCTCATTTGAGACTAATCTTATAATTGATCTCTTGATCATAGGTTCTTTTTTTATTTGAGTTTTCATCAAATCAACTTAATTAGATCTACTAGTTCTCACATTTTTTTTATTATTGGAAACTAAGATGAAGGAAAAAGGATTGACCTTTCTCCAAGCTACAACATTTTGTAGTAGTAAGACTTTTTTTTCTTCTAGTTTTATATGAAGTCTTAGTCCCTGTTCTTATTAGAATGATCTTTTTCTTAAGGATATTATCTTCATTGAAGATCTTGTCATCATTCATTTATGATCTTCTTTAGTGCACTTAATATAGTGTTACGTGGATATTAAGGACTCCTAATGACCCACAAGGTAACCCCATATGATTGAACATCTTTTAGGAGAGTGTTAGATTACATGATATGATAAGAGCGCTAAATAATTAGTGGGTCACTAGGCATTTATTTTGTTACACTTTATGATTATGATATCATAAGGACTTGTTAAGCCCTAATGGGTATTAGATAAGGCCTGGATTATTGCTTCATAGTATGAATCAGTTTGGTATGCTCAAATATCTTATGTGATATCACTATCCATATTATTGATTTAACTTACTAGATATGCTATTATATTACTACATGATTATTTTTATAGTAGGACTTGAGGATTTCATATTAACGTTGGCTCATTACATCTATTATATCATATGTAGGTACTGAAAGTTAAGATCTAAAATGGATGTTCTAAAGGAAGTGTTTGAGTTATTACTTTAGGTTCATTTAGTTGCCATTTAATGATGTTATAATTTCTTTTTCATACATAACATTTTCATTTATATTTATTAGACATTGAATTTTATAAGATTTTTATAAAGGACTTTGATATTTTTGTTTTCATATTTCATGTGATAGACTTAGACTTTTGAATGGCATATGAATCTTGTATGGCTTAATTGATATTATGGATTTCAATAGATATACTTTATCATAAGTTATTAATGTTCTTTGTTTTCATATACTTGCCAGTGTACATTAATGGGTTACATGGCCTTGAGTGAACCAGTTCTTTAGTCAATTGAGTGATTAATTTGTGTAAAGATATGTTTCATTTTCTATGACACATCATGAATATGATGATAAGAGTGAGACATTATGACCCCCAATTTAAATGTGAAGCCCAATGAGTGAAAAATGGCAAGCCAAATACATTGGCTAAGGAGTTGGTCTAGTTGCACCCAAAGATTAAAAAAAATGTTGCTAAAAAGGACGATTCTGACATAGGTAAAGCAATAAAACTCTTTAAGAGTTTCTTAATAGCTCTTTTAATTTTTTAAGAAAATATTAATTACTTTTAAAGCATTTTTATGGAGAGTACAATTGAAATAATACATAATAGATTTTTAGATGATTTGATCCAACACTATATTTAAAACCAAAAGCATAGACAAAAATACTAATGCACACTATGCCAATAGTTGAAGAAACATGAGTATGTGTGAATCCCACAAAAGGGGTAGAGTGAATAGCGAGTTTTAAAATATTATTTATTATTTTTAGTATTTTTAAACCATATTTATTTTTCAAAGATTTTTAATATAAATAATTTTATTTTCATGAAAAAATCTTGATATTCAAATTTATATATATAATTTTTAATTTTTTTGATTAAAAAAATTAAAAAATTAAGAAATATGCTAAAATTTTTAGTGATTTATTTTAAACTAAAACTTATATCTACCCCCATCCAAGATCAAGAAAAACACAACTAAAAAATTACAAGTTGAGATCTTTTTATAGTTCACCTCTAACCTACATGAGATATTTTCTTATGATTCACGTCCAACTTATTTGAGGTTTTTTCTTATGATTAATCTCTAAACAATTAGATTTTTTAGGTTCAAGTTAACCTAAGTTTTTGTGGGCTCTATCTCAACTTGGATTTTTATGAGATCTAACTAAACTTTGGCTTTCACAAAATCTAGCCACCCAACTTAAAAAAAAAAGGAAAAACACAATAAGAAAATTTTTCATTCAAAGTATAACTTCTTATTCTTGTTAATGAATGGAATAAGACACAAAAATATCAAACTTATGAAGGAAGAATTTGGCATTTTGAGAAGTACTAAGCCATAGCATGCTATTTGGAGATTTTATATTAGTAGAATATCTTGTAGCACTTCATTGAGATCTCAAAGATTTGTTCAAATTTATTAGCCATTTCACTCATAGAGGTTAGGCTTTAATAGATAAAGTTTGATCATAACCATTAGAAAGTCAAGAAAAAGAGCTTTAATAAGCTACTGATAAATAACTTAAAAAGTTTTTTCTAATTGTTATTATAATTACTTAAATAATGATAAGGGAATTAATTATTATGTAGGATTGATCAAAGTGGTTGGATTTGATTAGAGAAGAACAAGTTTAACACTTGGGATTTGATTCCTCCTTGTGCACTTGGGATTTCATCACTTGGTGTACTCATATGCCTATAAGTTTAACATGATTATGGGTACAACCTAACCCACTACATACTTAGTTATATATATATATATATAATTACTTTATGATAACACAATTAAGAATGATCAACATAATAAAAGTAAAAGTAATGAAAAATGGTGACTAAAGGAGGAAAAGAAGAAGCAAATTTTATATAATATGATAGAGGCAATAAAAAAGAAAGATAAGTGAAAGAAGTTCTAACTATTGAGCCTAATATTTTTATAAGTAAATGAATGCTAAGAATGTGTTTTCCCTATGGCCTTATCCCTTAGTGCTGCTTGTTATGTGATTTAGTGGCTACTACTTGTGTGATTTGGCAGTATTTGGTACCATGGCATCTAAGCTCATGAATACAGATACATATTATGTGATATGGAGGTACCACTTACTATGTGAATATATGGAGATGATTTATGTCTATATATGCAACTTGTGATGTGATCTTGTAGGCATCATTTATTATGTGGTCAAGTTGTTGATAAAATGAGATGCTAGGAGAGAGGAGATATGATCATAAGGATATGAGCCATTTGTGGAAAATAGGGCTCATAGTTTTTGAAGCCTGATGTTATTTAAAAAAGATATTATTTTAAAATAAATATTAATTAAAAATATATATTATTTTATTTAAATAATAATTATATAAATAAATATAAAAAAAGATAAAAACAATTATGATTAAAAGATTTAGTACTATTACATCATGTGTATATCTATAAAAAAATATTATTATACATTTATAGTGTTGTAGAGATGCTATCATTCCTTAGATGCCATGAATATTGATATGGTGCTTAAGAATAGTTTCATTTTATGGAATTTATATTACCTTACCTATTTTCTTTTAGTTATCAACTTATATGCTAAGCCTATTGTGCTGCCTTTTCTTCTCACATTGTAGGGAATGAAACAGATACTCAATAAGTGGGAGAAACTTAGTGATATATTTTTGAGCTTAGAAACAAGGTATTTTGTACTATAGATATTGTGATTTTGATTTTGATGTATTGTATATAACAATTAGCTAGAGAGTTTATAGTTGTGGATTGTTTTGTTTTCTAGATTTCAAATAAATGATGTCAGTTTATTATGGTGATGTAGAAATAGTGTTTTGGTTTAATATATTTGTGTTATTTATTATTATTGTGAGTTGATGTTATATGTATTTATGAAAATGGATAATGTTTGGGAGAGACTCTTTTTATTTTTTAGTTAAAATTTGAAATCTTTATTAGTCAAATAACTAAAAATATGAGGGTTATAATTGTTCAAGAGTTTAACTTAACTATCATTCCTTTTCTAGTTAAGTATTTAGTTTCCTCATGCAACATTATGGCTCAGAACTTCTAATAGAGTTATTAGGGATTTAATTAAGAGGTATTATTAGGTAAGGTGTGATAATTATATTCACTAGTTGTTTCAATGGGTAGAGTATGTATTATGATTTCTTATGGCTTATATATGTCCTTTAATAATAGTTTTATATTAGCTATCATTATTATGCATTTATAATTTTTAATGTGATACTTGAGATATTGATTTCATGTAATGATCTTCTTTTAAATGTTTTAAATAGTTGTAGTTTTATTTTGATTTTTTCAAATAATATTTTGGATTTAATATGATTTTAGGTTTTTCTCACATCAAGCCTTTACTTAGGAAATATGTGCATCCAAAGTCTTTATTTAAAAGTGATATATTTTTTTATTAAATTATTTAGGGTCCTTTTAGGAATGTACCAGAGAGAAAGGTTTAAATATGTAAGGGTTTTATGATTGAGGATACCAACATAATATGAGCATTTGCAATGGTTGCATTATATATAACAAAATATGAAAAAATATAGGAATTTGATTTTGTAAAAGTTATGGATAAGGCTTAGTTAGGTAATATTGATACAAGAAAAGAAAAGGAATAATAAAGTAACACTTATTAGGAGTTAGCACAAAATTTGATTATATTATTGTAATCAACTAGAGGAACTAGTAGTCAAAAAATACGATCATAAATAAATAGAGTGGTAGACAAATTTTAGTGGATGCATCCACCTTACTTTGTAATTATATAGGACTTAAAGAATAAGTTATAAAAAATGATAAGAAGTTTTTAGGGAATGGTACACCCAAAAGATAAAAGAGTTACTTATATAGTAATGGTATTGAAAGATGTTGCAAGTTGGTGTAGTTTCTTACAAAGAATTCACTTTTATGATAAATCTATTACAAAAGTATCCTATAAAGAATTTATTGAAAAATTTGAAAGATGGTTCATTCCTATGTCTATTTGAGTAAGAAAGTAAAAAAGAATTAAACTATCAAATGCAATAGGGAATGACTATCATGGAATATGAATGTAATTTTTTTATTAAAATGTTCCAAAACTTGTAACTGTAGAGGTATGGAGATGTTATATGTTTCATAGATGATTGAGGGATTTTATTATAGTAGCATTGATGATAGTAAGGACCACCAATTACATTAAGTAGGCAGTGGATGCAAGAATTATAAAGATGGAGCAAAATAATATAGAAATAATGATAGAGATTGGAAAAAGGAAAGATGAAAATTAGAGTTTTAGAGGAGGATTAATAGGGAGAATTGGGATTAGAAATTGTAATAAATATTACAATTTTTTTGAAAGAGTTTATAGATCAAGATTAGAAAAGACATTGAGATATCTTGTATGTGAAGAAATGAGACATATTGTTAGAGATTGTCAAAAAGTTATGAATTTGAGAATAACTAATGTATCTTTAAGTATTAGTAGTTGAAGAGTACTTGGGGAAAAGGTGTAGGTTTTTCTTTAATATGAGGTGGTTCATATAAAGGAGGCACCATTACAAGAGAAGGTTTGGCTATAGTATGTTCTATCACTCAATGTAAGGCTTCTTAGACTACATATGTTATCATTAGTACATTACATTTATAGAGTTTTCTTATCACTTTTTTTATTTCATTATGAAGCATCATAATCCTTAATTTCTGAATGCGTTTCAAGAAACTAAAATATTGAATTACAAACATTAAATGGTTAATTATTAGTTAAAAAATTTAATGAATATCGTATAGAAAAATATATTGAGAAGAAAGAAATTAAAATAATAAAATTCTCTATGATACTGAATATTTATTAATAGTAGAATTTGGCTTTATATTGGGTCTGAATTGGTTAATTGATCATCAATTTAAAATAGATTGCCAAGATAAGAGAATGGAAATCTAAATAAATGATGTGAGCATTGTTTAGCATGTATTGTGGATATGGATATGACATTTTCTCAACTGGTAATGGATATTGATAAGACATGTTGAACTAATTTTTAAAGCTACATATTGAATGGCACCATCAAAATTACAAGAGATAAAGATGCAAATTTAAGAATTGTTGGTCAAAAGATTTATTAGGCCTAGTGTACTACCTTGAGGAGCTCTTATATTATTCATGAAAAAAGAATGATGGTAATATGAGAGTGTGTATTTATAAAAGAAGTAATTAGATTAATATTATGAATAAATATCTTTTAGCTAAAATTGATGGTTGATTTGATCACCTTAAAGTAATAATTCTATTTTCTAAAATTCATTTAAGATCTAGGTGGAATTAATTATGGATAAAGAAAGAAGATTTATTTAAATCAATTTTTTTAATGACATATAACTATTATAGTTTTTAATATTGTCATTTGGATTAACAAATGGACTAGTCACATTTATGGATATATATATATATATATATATATATATATATATATATATATATATATATATATATATAATGAATTTGATTTTCTAGAAATACTTGGTATTCTATTTTACTCAAAGTTTGTAGAAGATCAATATATCCATATACATATGGTGTTGTAAATTCTGAGAAAAATCAATTATATGACAAATTGTTTAAATGTGAATTATGGCTATATAAAGTAGTATTCTTTGGTCATGTGGTTGTGCTAAAGGGATAGTAGTTGATCTTCAAAAGATTTTTATTATTAATAGATTGGCCAAGGCTTATATTTATAAAAAAATAAACTTTTTTGGGAGTGATAATTTATTACAAAACATTTGCAATAGGATTCTTGAATATAGCATTTTTATTAACTAAACTGACTCAAAAACATTTAAATTTGATTAAGATTTAGATTATGAGAATAGTTTTCAAATTTTGAAAGATAAATTGATTTTTAAATTAGCTCTAATGTTGTTGGAAGGCATAAAGGATTATCATGTCTATACTGATGTGTATTTATAAGATTATATAAATGTGAAATAAGGAAGTTATTGATTATGAATTTAAATATTTAAGGAAACATAGAAGGAATTATCTTGTTCATAACTTGGAATTGGAAATATTAGTATTTCCATTAAAATTAAGAGATATATTTAATTGTAAAGTCTTAAATAATAATTAGAGATTAAAATGAATTTTAAAATAGAAATAATTGTATTTGGGGCAAAGAATATGGTTAAAATTCATTAAACATTATAATTTGGAAATTACTTATCATCTAAAAAATGATAATACAATAAAAGATGGTTTAAGATAAAAAGTGAGTATAAATAGTATGTTATTTATAATGGAAGAAAAGTGTTGGTTTTACGATGAATATATTATAATTGAAATTAGTTGTTCAAGTAAATACAATATTGTCATTTTATTTATCAGTAAGACTAGGTTGGCTAGAATCCATCAAAGAAGACTTAGCAAAATTTTACAATTGCAACAATAAATTAAAAATGTTAAAGAAAGTAAGAGATTCTAATTTAAAATTGGATCAGAGGGGAGTGTTGAGATTCTACGATAGGTTATGCATGTAATCAATAGAAGATTTAGCTAGAATCTATACAAATTGGATTGTTTGATTTCATGGAGTATGAAAGGAAAATATTTTTAATGGACACCCCAAGTTTACCATGTATTTCTAAAAAAGTATGCCCAAAACATTTGATACAAATTTAAAATTCAATATAACTTTTTGTCCACAAATAGATGGTAAAACTCTATATATTAGGCTTAAGTTGTGATTGGGTGACCAATCACATGTATGTTTGAATGAAAGAAATGAAATAACTATAATGGGTCCTAAACTTGTTAAAGAAGTGGCAAAAAAGATAATAAATATTCAAGATAGATTAAGAACTATCTTGGATAGACAAACACACTATATTGATGAAAAGAATATACCTATTAAATTTTAGGAAGGTGATCATGCAATAATTAAAGTTTAACCAAATATATAATAAGACTTGGAGGGTTAAAAACTAAAACTTAAGTTCATTGGTCCATTCCATATTTTAAAAAGAGTTGAACATGTGACAAATAAAATAATATTACCACCATAATCATGAGGATATCATTATGCATTGCATATTGCATTCTTGGGAAAATATATTTTTAATACTTCATGTGCTATATATTATGATACATAGGATATTGTGATTCAACCAGAGTTTTTGTATCTAAAGGTACCAATGTAGAGCTTGGATAAAAAAGATAGTACTAAAGAGTAAAAAATAATATTGATAGTTAAAGTCTTATGATAGAACAAAACTAAAACATAAGCTGAGAAGTTGAAGCAAACATGATAAAAAATACCAATAATTTTTGTAAACTTTTGGTAGATTATAACATCCCAAAATTTTGATTTTTTAATATATTATAGATATTAATATTAAATCAATATTATTATTAATATGGGTATTATAATAAAATAAGTTGGTTTTCTTAAATGCTGTATATATTGATTAAAATATTCTTATATTAGGCATGTATTCAAAAGTGTTCCAAGTGTCAAATGAAGTCTAAACTTTTATTAGAGTTTACTATTAGAAATAGCTCTTCATGGGGAACTTAATGATGCCTTATTTATAATTTTTAGAGAATAATTAATTATAAATTTCAAAAAAATGGCACAAATGTCTTTTGTGAATTATTGAGGTAAAAATGATAATTTTACAAACAAAAGGTAACTAATATTTTAAGGATGAAGATAGAAGAGAATTTTAGCTAGGTGAGATTTTAACAACATAAAGAATGAACCACATTGTGGGGATAAAATAATAAAAAGAAGAAACCACCAAAAACATGTGGGGAAAAGGAATGCAAAGGAATTTGTAATGTTAGGAACTATCATTATGGAAGTGAAAAAGTTGGAGAGGTGCATATTCAACAATTTAGGGTTTAAAAATTAGATCTAATTACTAGCATGGGGCTACAACATTGATAGAGAAAGAGAGAAAAGAAGGCTTCAGGTGATTGAGGAACAAAGGAGTAAAGGGAGATAAAGAGATAGAGAGTGTGTGTGTGTGGTTTTGGTAGAGAGATAGAGATATATCATTGTTAAGAAAGACTAGAGAGGAGGTAAAGAGGTGTTATTGGGAAGAGGAGGATAAAGCCATTGGAAATGAGTTGCAAGGAGCGAATTACCATCAAGCGTGAGAAGAGAAGAGAGGAGAGATAAGCAACATAAGGTGAGTGGAATAAGAGAAGCACAAGGAGAATAAGAGAGAAGGGATGTTAGGAAAAAATAGAGTTATTGGGAGAGAGATGAAAATAAGAAATAAAAAAGGACTAATAATGTGGGTTAAAAAAGGAGCAAAGAGAAAGAAAACATGAGAAATACAAGGTGAATCATGGAAAAAGTAAAAAAGAAAGCCATAAAAAGTAAAATGACAGAGTGAGAGAGATAGAAAAAAGAAAAAAAGGAATATAATGAGAAAATTTGGAAACAAATAAGTAAGAAAGAAAAGAATTTTTGTAAGAACTTTTAGAAAAATTGGGGCAATATATTATGGTATTGGAAATAAAAAGATAGAAGAAATTAAGGAGTTAAGCTTATTGTAATTATTGGAAAATGTTTGAATAATGGGGTTTGTGTTGTGGTGATTCAAAGTACATCTAGATTTCAAATACAAGATTGAATAATAATGAAACCTTTTTCTTTATCAAACAAATTTACCTAACCCAAAAAATCTTACAAAATAATTTAATTGTTACTCTTAATTACTATAAATATGTTTTAGATAGCATTCATTAATTTTCAAATCTTTTTGCAACAAATGTATCTATTGTGAGTAGTGAAACAAGTAAAACACATAAAGAAAGAAAAAATAAAGTCACACAAAAGTAATAAGGTAGTTTAGCTCAACCAGTGCTTACATCTATCCCTATCAACTTGACTAGGCTTTTATTAACAATTTACATCCTTTTGTCATTGTAAGTAAGGGTAAACTTTATAACACCACACCATTTTAACTAATTAAATGATTGTATGCATCAAAAAATAAGAGTACTATAGATTTACAATTTTTTACATCACGTTTTACAAAATAAAGCTTATAAATATTTTACCATGCACTTGTAAGATCTAATTGAACAAAAACTAATTGATGTTGATGATGCTACAAAATAAAATGAAGCTTGATACAATGTAGGAAATAAGAAAACAAAGAATACTATTATCAATGGAACAAGAAGAACTTCACTATTTATCACAACCCTCAATCTAGAATTTATCCTTTTCACTTTTCAAATGATTTTGTGAGATAGAGCATCATCAATCAATTCTTTTTGATTTACTATTGTATTTAAATGAGTAAGATGCAATTAAATTAGCCTTAATGGTTATAATTTTATTCCCAAAATTATCTAAGCATCATTACTAAATTCTCTATTATGTATTTTTTATAGCAACTTGTCATGTTACTTGTTTTGTGTTGTTGAATTCATTCAAGCTCGTTGATTCAATCCCCATGTTAAAGTATTTACTAGACATTCTTGATCTTTATTATTAAAATTTTTAACAATTGGTATGTTGAATTCATTCAATTAGGGGGTTAGAGCTCAAAATTATAAAAAGACATAGAATTAATAGTATTTTGAAAATGTTTTGGACAATAAGGAGTTGAGTTGATGCATGATTTGTTGGAAGTTAAAACATGTTTTTATGAGCTATGTGTATGCTTATATCAACGTGAAGCTTGTTGAACATATTTTAAATGTATTATTTAAATTCTTATATGTTGTAGTTTACATTAAGCTGTTGTTGTAAAACTATATACAATATATTACTACGATATAAAATTCTAATGTTTTACATGTTGAAATTGTTGTTATCAATTATTACTATGCTAAATTATTATCATTATGATTTTTCCCATGTTGTGAGATGTTTAGATGTGTTTTGATGTTATGATAGCTACTGTTCAGTTATACATCATGTTCATGTGTCATTTAAAATGTGCAATTTACTGAACTTTTCTAATTAAAGATGTTGTTAGACTTTTTAATTCATTATGTTACTTTCTTAAGCAAGTATTCCTATGGTTGTATCCCTTGTTTGCTTGTAATATTCTTGATCATTAAGTCAGATATAAATCAAATTTTCTCCTAAAACATGCCAAAACTTTAAAAAATAAAGCATTATAAAATATAAAATAAAGTATTATAAAATATAAAAATAATATATAATTAGATAAAGCTCATTGAAATAAATCTAATAATATTTATTTCATCTCAATCAGAGTTTGTTTAAAATTTTTGCGAATTATCAAAACTAAAAAGAGTAAATACTAATAAATTATATATTATATACATAATATGTGGGTTTTATTTTTGAAAACAACGCCTCTTTCCCCCAACCTGTATGAAGTCCAAGGTTTTCTCTTATGCGATCGATCAAAATTTTGTCGAAGAGTCACTTCACCGATGATGATGATATCGATTGTAATCCTGCTTTCGAGGGAATTAAGAATTTGAAGACAATTTACATCATCAAAAACCTTGCATAAGATCAAAGAACCAAAAATAAATTTGAGCTTATTTCTCATAATTTAACTTCAAATATTTTAAATTTATGAAAAAAATGAAAGTATTTAGCCTCACTTAAGTTTCTATTGATTATTAAAATGATTGGAAAGGAATTTATTAAAGATTTGCAAGCTAGGGATTTCAAAAAAAAGAAAAAATTGAGGAATGTAAATGGAAAAATGGTCATTTTCATGATTTAAGACGTAAGTTATGCAATTCTATTTTAATTTTTGAACTTTTCAATTTATGTGAAAATCCAAAAATTATGACAAGAAAATTATAATTGATAGATTGAAATTGACAAATAATAAAAATTAAACAGCTTTAAGATAATCCCAAATAATGAGAAAAAAGTTGAAATGTACGCACTCAAACATAAATATTTATGTGTATGGTTGATGTGTTGATAATTGTTAAAATTAAGATATTATGTGAACTCTATACAAAGCATATGATATTGATTGATTGCTGTAGTAATATTTTATATAAATATATAAAAATTTTGTACTTATAATTAAAAGTAGATATTCTAATATGAATATTATATGTGTATGTTTGATGTACTATTTATTGTCAAAATTTAGATCTTACATGTGATGTAGGTATTCTGACAAATATTTGTGTATATGCATTATGTGTTATTGATTATTAAAATTAAGACTTTGTATATGAACTATATATAGAACATATGATATTGATGAATTAATACAGTAATATTCTATATAACTATATAGAAATTTGTATTTATAAATGGAAGTAAGTATTTTTAATATTATTATTATATGCCTATATTTGATGTAGTATTGATTATTAAATTAAAATCTTACATATTGAGTAGGTACTCTAATATAAATATTTTATACATACACTTAATGTATTATTAATTATTAAAATTAAAATCTTACATATAAATTTTTATATAAAGCATATGATTTTGATATACTGATATTGTGTTATTATATGTCACTACAAAAAAATTTGTACTTGTAATTAGATGTATATTTTTAATATTGATAAAATATAAAGGTGAAATTATTTGGCATAATTAATTATATAAGCATGATATTTAATGAATTTATATATAAATACTATAAAAAAATAAGGATTTTACATGTGAAAATAAATTAAATAAATGATAGTTTATGATATATTAAATGACATGGATGAATAATAAATTTCTACAAAATTGATATGTGATATTTTTTATGATAGTAACTAGTGTGTGACAAGATTAAGATATTGCCATCATGAGGTGGCTAATTGCCAGTATGACACGCTATTGATATTTTGTTATTGTGAAGTGTCTAATGACTAATGTGTCACAAGATTGAGACATTATCATCATGAGATGGTTAGTGGCTGGTGTGCCACAATATTGAGATATTGCCACTGTGAGGTCACTTGTGGCTATTGTGTCACAAGATTGAGATTTATTATTGTAAGGTAGTTAGTGGCCAGTGGGTCGTACTACTGAGATTTGTTGATATGTGCATTAAGGATATGAAAAGACTAAGCATGATTATTCATGAGAATATGATATAATAATTAATAAATAAGATTTTTATTGTAATTAACTAAAGTAAAAAGTGTTTAGGCTCATATAAAGTTTACTTAAGTAAAAATAAGAACCAAAAAATAATATCACATTAAGAAAAATATTAAAAATAAAATAAAAAGTTATATATATTCATTATTCCTTTTAAAGATTATAACATACTTTTCTTTTGATAACATATCATATTTTCTCTCTTAAATGTTAAAATGAATGAGACTTTATTTTTTATATGTTATGGTTGATGCTTATGATTAGATCTTATATATGATTGTCTTAAAAATTATTATTTATTTTATATATTCATTTATTATTACAGATACTTTATTCAGCTAATGATAGTTGGCTTAATCTTTTTGATACTAACATTTCAACTATATTGGAGTTCTAATAAAAAAATAAGATTATCCATTAAAATAACTTGTAAGAAAAATTAAAATATTAAGATTTGTGTAACAAGAATTGAGTTAAATGACTTGTAATTTATGTGACAAATTTAGTATTATATGTGTATGTAGAAATTTGATGCAATATTATAAGAACTGTGGAAATTATGACATGTAGTTATTGTGTTAATTTTAGTTGTTTATAGTTAATGACTAAGAATATAAACTACATGGTTTTTACATTGTTGATATAAATTTTATATTGATGTATGAAGAAAATAAGAGATATCGCATTTGTAGTATCAGAGCATGATTTAATTAGAAAATAATAAGAGTATGAATTCAATCTAAAAAAGAAATTGAGTTTTGTGATGAAGAAAAAAATAGAGATCATATTGTTTTGTCTTTATTTTATTTTATCTTTTGATGCAAGATAATACGTTTAGAGAAAAGTTAATAAAATAAAAAAAATAGAAAGACATTGTAATGAAGAGCAATTCATATAATCCCAATACTTGTTATTAATTATTTTAAATGCATATATTAAGGGTGAGTATGAGTGTAGGGGAGCATTTATGTGCTAATATTTTTTTATATATTTTCATTTCATTATTTGTTAAATAATTTTTTTATCATAAAAAAGGGGAGATTATTAAACCCTTAGTAGTGGACCACTCGTTTAAAAAGAACAAACCATTATGTTATTATTTCTAATATTTTTCTTAAGGGTTTTTAAGATCATACTTCTTAATATTAAATAAGAATTAATAAATTAGATAATCTGATCAAATGCTTTATGGAGTATTTCACTCGGAAAGAATTGTTAAGTGTTGGTAGCTTTGGTCAAGCTTTGGATAGCTTTCAAATTCTAGAGTTAATCAGGTTTCTACTTGGGGGTGTCGAAATCACTTAGAGACCTTCATCTAAACATCACATATGATTTAATTATCAAACTTTTCTTTTAAATAACTATGTGACATAATTAAGATTATATTACATATATTTATTTACTTAAATATCATTTTGGTGTTATTATAATCGTTAAAATTGCATTAGACTTTATTAAATATTCATCATGTTGCTTTAAGTCTTGCAAGAGCCTTAATTTGGAAAAATCTAGTTTAAAATATGTAAATTAAAGATATGTTCTTCACTGCTTGTTATTATACAATATGATGGTTTATATCACACTTAAATAATATCTTTTTTTGGCTTTTATTTGTACTCTATAGTGAATTATTGTTAGAATCATACAAGTATAATGTGTTCATTGTACATGTGTAACTACTAGCTGAATTATTTTTAAGTGTATAAAGTTGGTCATATACAATATCATTTTATACGAAGACTATTTGATCTCTAAAAATTGAGTTTGCATTTATATCATATACATACAAAGCCTATTTCATATAAATACAAAGTTTATTTTCTCTCAAGATTAATACTGAGCATAGGTGTGACATGTATGACTCCTTGTTCATTTTAATACATTGCAATAATCATTTTAGAATGATGAGCATAATGCTTAGATCACCCCCGATATTATAATAATATGATTATCATGAATCAACTTTTAATGGATTATCATACAAGTATGAGAAATATCCTTATACTAGACAACAAAAATTCTTTGAATATTACTTAAGTTTAGGAACCATTGTACAAGACAATTACAAAGATCATACAAATACAACATAATTTATTTCTACTAATTAAATGGATTATACAAGTACAATCGTGGATGACCACTATATGATAATTATTTTCATCAAATGTTGAGCTCTTGAGAAAATCATGAATTATGTAATTGTATAATAACAAACATTATAAAATCATGCAATAATCAATTTATCAACACTTAATAAAATAATCATACATTTATGATAAAGTTATCATAATTATATGATGGCTTATATCAATCTTTGTTCTAAGTCATTTGTAGGAGTGAATCATATAAGGGCAATATATAGATGGCTATCATATATTAAAGTAGATAAATAATAGTGAGTCCTATTAGATAATGATTATAATCGCATGATACAAATATCATATTGTATAGCAAGATAAAAGAATTTCATACTAAGGCATTTAAGTTTGGACATCAAATAAATTATATAGATATGATACTCCACTTTGTATTGTACAATTTAGCAATTATAAACATTACATATGAAGAAGCCATAGTTTCATAACTTAAGTTAAACACCAAATTGTACTAATATGATATATAAATTATATATGTTTAACTTAATTAAGCTTAATTATATGATATGTTTTGAGAGGAAATGAACTATATGCTCATACAAAGTAGGCTTCATTCTCATATGATGATAGTTATTAATTAAATCTTAGAAAATGAATAAGACATGTATAAGGTTGATACCTTGTATGACTGAGTTTGAACTATTATTTTAAGTTTAAATAAAAATCACATCTATACAATAGACCCATAGTACTAATATAATGTCATGATAATTTTCAAATTCAGATGTCACTATAATTCTAAATATATATCATACAAGTATGAAATTAACCATCATATCATATGACTATTTCATAGTGCAAAATAAGGCTCATTTTAAAATTGATTTCATTAACTTGGGACTTCAAATGAGTCTAGAATTTGTGATTATGTTACAAGAGTGCTATTGTAGTTATAGAATACTTTATAACTTAGAGACATGATTTGTTAAGGTAATAATGTGTGAGTTAAAAGAATGAAATCTTATGTGCCATATAAATGTCAAGTAATGGGTTTAATAATTCTAAACAAGTTGATATCTTGAAGATGAAATCTTGATGGATAGCCACTCAACCTAGAAAAAATAGTTTAGATACTAAAACTTAGTTCAAAGGGAAGAAAAAATGAATGATTGACTAAATACATTAAACCTAATTGTAGGTAATAGGGATAAAAAGAAAAATAATAAAAGTTATTCAAAGGAATGAGATACATGAAAAGTTTTTAATTATGTTATTTAGAAAAAATACATATCTCATATTAGGGTATGACTCAATGGTGTAACGCAATTGTGAAGATCAATTGTTGAGTGTATCTTATATCAAGGAATGCCTTTATTGGTATAGAATAATAATAAAAGTAAATTATTAGGTGTATCTTATTACAAGGAATGACCCAAAGGTGTAATCCTAAAGGATTTAAAAGGAGAGCAATTATAAA
This sequence comes from Vanilla planifolia, assembly GCA_023846275.1. Taxonomy (NCBI): domain Eukaryota; kingdom Viridiplantae; phylum Streptophyta; class Magnoliopsida; order Asparagales; family Orchidaceae; genus Vanilla; species Vanilla planifolia. The sequence goes on from CM043868.1 coordinate 6,972,828, forward strand.
AAGAACAAGGAAAAAATAAAAATGGAAAAATAAGGAATAAAAGAACCATAGGTTCAAAAAAGAAAAAATTAAATGGAGTTAAGGTGATGGCATAAGAAAAATAGAGAAGGATTTAACTATAAAAAGTGATAAACATTGTTTACGCATGTATAATTTAGATCCTAGCATGCAACATGAATCCAATATTGTAATTCCTTGCATTTATATTAGATAATAATTTCCTAATGAGCCTATAATGGTGGTTCAACCTTTCTTTAGCATTAAAAATTACAAGTGGTATTTATGTACTACATAGGAACATTGGAAATTAATGAATGGAGGAACCATATTTTTTTTTTAATTTCATCTCTTTATATTTTTGTCTTATGTATTTGAAAAAAATCTTAAAAATTTAATAAGTTGTTGCATTAATTAAACTAATATCTTTATTCATAAGAACTACCTTTATTAGTTTTATTGCATATTACTATGAAACTTTGTATTTGGTTATCAAAGAAGAGTGATATTAGATTGGTTTTTATACTTTATTGTGATTTTAAGAACATAATATGTCTTTTAAAGATTAGAAAAAGGGTTTTCAAATTAACATTTGTAAAAGAAAATATACCTGCTTTAAAAATTAAAGAAAATGTTTCAAACCAATAAATGAAAAAAGAAAAGGAGAAAATTTTTGTGGCATAACTTTTCAAAGAGTCAAGGATAGCACAAGCAAAAATTTGAAGTAAAGAAAAAGAAATAGGAGAGGGAGGGAGAAGGAAAAGAGGTGGAATGGCTGCTAGCCTAAGAGGAAAAATAAGGAAATAAGAAGGATAATTGTTGCTACTATTAGGGAAGCAAGGAGGAGTGGCACTACAAAGTTAGTCATTAGAATTTAAAAGACTAAGAAGAGGAAGAACTTCCTTAAGAAGTTATTTTATTAGGAAAAAATAGGAGAGCAATTATTTAAGAAAGAGAAGCAGAATTTAATATTCTATTCATTATGTTAAATAATTTTATTTGGAATTTATGAGGATTTTTAGCCATTGCATGCTTTAGAAGTGTCATTTTATATATTGAAATAATTTTAGATTAGATTGGAAAGAAAATTGAGTGGATTTCATAAGCCTTATTTTCATCTTGAAGGGAATGTGTCATATGATTAGGCCCAACATATGATATGATTAGGGTTAAGTTAATTTAGCAAGTTAGTTTTGTAAGGTTCATTAGAACCATCATACAATATATTTGAACTAAATATATCATACAATATGGTCAACATATGATACATGTAAGTGATGAAGGTTAGTAAGAGTAAGATATAGTTAATTTAAGTTTAATGGGTTATGAGGAACAAATAATGCAATGGTTTGTTTTACCAACAAATTAGAAAGATATGCTCGTAGGTTTAATTCCCAAATTCTAGGGCACTAATAAGTCGGAGCACTTCAGGAATGACCATATCAAACAACATTTTTATTGCTCAAGAGATGGCCTCGAGGATGCACTATTCCACCGCAAAGGAAAGATTTATGGTGGTTAAAATCGATATAGAGTAGGCTTACGACAATGTCAGATGGAATTTTGTGCTCTATATGCTTAGAGTGATGGGTTTCCCATTGGTGTGGTGTGAATGGGTTGAAGCATGCATTACTTGTCCAAGGTTTGGGGTGTTGCTCAATAGCACCTGGCTACCATGGATTGAGGCCCAACGTGGACTGCGTCAAGGGTGTCTATTATCACTCAATTTATGTTCAATTGTGATAGAATATTTCTTCTTGATTGTGCAGGGTTACGAGGCGAGAGCTTTGCTTGGATTTAAGTGTGGACAACATGCGCCACCTGTATCACATTTAATGTTTGCATATGACATTATTGTGTATGCACCAGCAACGCACAGGGCAGCGCGTGCTGTGTGAAGGACACTTCAGGTGTTTGGAGAGGTGGCGGGGCTGAAGGTAAATCTCACTAAATCCAGAGTCTATTTCAGCAAAGCTACAAGAGGGAAGAGGATGAGGATTATTACCAGCAAATTGGGTATGAGCCAAGGTGATAAATTAAAATATCTGAGGGTTCCATTATCAGTGAAGTTACTTAAGAGGGGAGACTTCAACTTCATGATTCAAAAAATCGAGGAGAGGGTGGCCAAGTGGCGGGTGCGGCCAATGTCTTTGGCTGAGAGAATAACCATGATCAAGGTTGTGCTCAATGCTATCTCGAGCTGCCTGATGAGCCATTGTGTCGAACCTAAGGGAACTATCATTGCGGTTGAGAGAATGATCAGAAAGTTCTGTGGAGTGGGACGAGAAGCATGAACATGATGCACTATGCTGACTAAGATACAATCACATTGTCAAAGAAAGTAGGAGGTCTTGGGTTACTTGTGTAGGAGATTACTTAGCCACGAGAAGAGCTTATGAACGAAAATCATGAGAAGGAAATACAACACAGTTCATAACATTCTAAGAGTACCGCGTGGGGCATCCCATGCAAGCAGGCTTGTGGCGGTGCAATGCCAACTACTATGGCTAGCTTTGTATGGAGAATTGGGGAGGGCAAGAGGGTAAAATTTTCTGAGGATAATTAGTTAGACTTCCACCAAATTAACTAGTGGCCCACCTACATAAATATGAATACTCAGTGGCTGACTTTTGTGGGTGAATGTATCATTAAGATTAGCGTGTGGGATGAAGAGAAGGTCTATTCATGGGCTGGTGATCCATTATTTGAAAGAATTATGCACCTACCTTGGGCTCATAAGCATTATGAGGACACACTTGTTCAAGCTAATATAGGTTTAGTGCGGGTAGACAACCTCCATTTTTACAAGCAGCTTAAGCACGATGCAAATAAGCCCATGAGGTGCATTTGAAGGTAACCAGTGAGCACTCTAAGGGGATATGGAAACTATGTGTGTTACCGCGTGTTCGCATATTCATCTAGAGGCTTGTGGCGAACTATCTTCCCACAGTTGTGTGGTTGATTTTTTAGGAAGCTGGCGAAAGCAGCAAGTGTACATGGGGATGTGATGATGCAGAGACCTTGTAGCATATATTTTGGGATTGCCCAGGCTAGCAAGAGCTATGGAATGCGTGCCATGTGCTCGTGGCCATGGATGCACTGGGACTACCATCTATGGCATGTAGTAGGGAAGCTTTTCTACAGCATTTTATCGAGTTCTTAGGATGGCCTGATGTGTGGCGGGGAGATGAAGAGCTCATGCAGCGACCCTTGTTATGGTCATGTTTTATATCTGGGAGAATAGAAATACAAAGAGGCATAATGAACAACCACTTTACTGTAGTACCCTCTGGTAAAAGATTCAAATTGAGGTGTCAACTATAACAAAATGTTATAATCAATACCCATTCGAGTCCAGTAGGAACCATGCAGCTTCTCTGAGCTAAAGGTAGCCCACGTCTGGGTTCCCCCCTACTGAGTGGATAATGATTAATTGTGATGCTGTGGTTGGAGAGGATATTTTGGACATTGGTTTGGTGGCTAGGGATCACTTCAACAAGCCCCTACTAGTAGCTGGGAAGAAGTATCACTTGCATGCTACAGAGGCCATGGAGAACTGGCGATACTAGAAGCCTTGGAGTTGCTGAGGAACATATTGTCTGAATTTTATGCTGTGGAGCTTCAAACGGACTCGGTGCACTCTGAACAGTTGGAGCATAACATCCTCATGAATCCTCCTGAGGGAGGCTGTTATGCCCTAGCGCTTCAGCATGTATGGAACTTAAATGAGCTGACAACTAAGGTAGTTGTCTAAGACACCATACCCTTATTGGATATTGACATAATGATTATGATATATTATAAATGGATAGCAACTAGTATTTTGCGTAGGTTGACTCAAGCATTAGTTAGGATGCCATATATATGTATATATATATATATATATATATATATATATAGACATAAATTGATATGGGATTAATCTAAATCCCATACCCTTATATGGTTAGATACCAGTTTATTTATTCCTATGAATAAAGCTCATTTGAATATGAATATGTTATTTATAGACATCATAGTTTTACTATGTTTTCTTATGCTAGTATATTTTATTGCCTTGTTGATTTATCCATTAAATTCTATAGAATGTTATTAGGATTTACATAATATGTAATATTTCCATCGTAGACCAAGCATGAGATTATGGGTCTATAAATGAGGAGCATACTCACTAGTTGGGTCTATGGGATTATGTTTTGTAAGCATTATACATATACTTTGATGAAACTTATATATTAGTTATCACTATTATGTATTTATGTATTGTTGTGAGATACTTGAGATATGAATTTCATATGATGGTCTATTATTTAGATGAATTGAATAATAACATTTTTACTTTGATTTTCTTAGAATTATAATTTGGATTTTTTATGATTTTAAGATTGTCTTACTATCAAATCTCTACCTAAAGAATTCTTCCTTAGATTTTATTTAATTATGATAAATTTCTATTATTAATGTTTTTTGTGATTAAATTAGGTAAGGTTCTAAAAAAAGATAACAAGGTCAGCCTGAACCATATCTCAAACACCTATATCTCTCCTTTCTAACAACATCATGGCCTACTCGTCAATCATCCTCTATAAGTTCCATTCATCATAGATGGTTTAATTAAAGTTCATTAACATAGGGCTCTTACTAAAATTGGCACTAGCAATTTTACAATTATTATTCAAAAGCCTTAAATTCTCTAATGTGGAAGTAGGAATCCAGATGATAGTCATCTCAAAAGAGTGATACAAGAAGGTATAAGCTTCAACATAAGTAAAAAAGTAAAATAATGCTAGGTGTTAACTATAAAAGAAATAATCATGGCTTTGAAGTGTGCATCATATCAAAAAGCATCTCAATTCACAAGTTACAATAAGCCTATTATGTGAACTATCTTCCTATCATTTCCTTCATTCCATCCTCAACCATGGTCTAAGGTTCTCTTTTCAACATCCAAGAGTTCATGTTTTCCTTACAAGGTACCAAAAGCACCTATTTTTACCAAGTAAATAGTGAAACACATGCAAGATTTAGCCATTGTTTTATCAAATTCTAAAAGCTTTATTTCCACACCAATATTCTTCTAACATCATGTGCTGAAAATGGCAAGTAAAGCAAATTACACCAACAACCAAAAGGCCCTTTCTTGCATAGAGATATACTCTTCCACACATCACACATAGCCTTCCATTGCTCCTAAGATTTCTTACTTGGATCAAATTTTGGATCTAATGTAGTATTAAGAGCAAATGAACTTATGTTATATTATCAATGATATTTACTCTCTAGCATATACTTGTAAGTGTTTCCTCTACAAATGTTTAAAAGCATTGTTTGATTACTATCTTGTGCCTTATTTATTCTCCTTAAGAATTAACACCATCTTTAGATGACATCCCCTTCTAAATTTCTAATGCTTATTTAAAACCCAAGCATGCTTATACTTATTGACCATTTGCACTTTAGTTAGATCCCATAAGAAATTATTACTCATGCATTCAATCTTCTATATGTTGGAGCCTTGAACCTATAATAGATAATGTATCATTAGTGTTGTATCCTTTGTTTGCACCATTTCTATGATGATAATTAACCATTATGTTGTTATTACTAATGCTTGTTTTAGTGTTTTTAGGTCATGCATCTCAAGGGTACATAAGCTAATCATGTGAAGAGCCTGATTAATTTACTTAAGGAGCTTAATAAAGGTGCTTCATTGATACTAATAATTGGCAACAAAAGAAACATATGCTTCAATAATATAAGGATAAGATATTTATTGTCTCTTTATTTTGTAATTAAAATATTAAAATCTATAATAATTTTTTTGAGACACTTAAGATTTATTAAGGTTAAATGAGAGTACTAAAATGTTTAAAAAGTAATTATCTTGTTCATGAAGTTTTTAGTTCAAGACATGTATTCCATTTAAATTGTTTACTTATATGATCTCTACTATAAAACATTGTATTTGTTGTTTGTTGCTTCATTGATAATTACCAAATCAATTAAAATTAGAAAAGAATGAAAGTTTAGTGATGATTACATGTTTAATGCTTATCATACTTGTATAAACTTACACATCAAATAATATGACTAGTCATCATATAGGGAGCCAATTGAGGGCAATTTAAATTTAAGTAGAGTAACTATACTACACATACATGTCCAATACACTTATTGTACAAGTATGCTAACATTTACCTAAAAGGTGTCCTTTCAGATTGAGAGATTTAGAGCTCTATAGAATATGAAATTACCCTTCATTCCTGTACAATATATTTCTAGTAGGATCAGAAATACGATCCAACTAAGCCATGAGAAAATGAACTACATTTGTGGTGTCATACAAGTATAATACACCTTTATACTAGTATGATTATTTTATGAAAACTTGGATAGTTTAAGACAAATATATTGCATTTGTATGATAAATATTTGATATTAGTATAATCTCATTTAACAAACTTATGACAGTTTAAAACTTAAGCTGTAATCTAGTGATTTGGGTTATACTTGTATGATATCCTTGTCATAGCAGTATGAACATATTTTCTTAAAAAGAACTTATTTTAAACTTAGCCAACGAGTGAATAGATTAGCATTATATGAGTATGATATATATTATGATACAAGTATGATTAGTTACGATCTTTGAAATAAGCTTCTCATACAACACATCATAGTGTATGATTTCCATCACACAAAATTTTCTAAGAGCTAAGAATTATTGAATTATTCTATTTGTACTTTTATGATGTATTATAATATAAGGATGATCATTTGATAACTAAAAAAATGACTTAATTAGACATGAGGCACTATGTTGAATGATGCAAATAGCACTACATCAAACATGCATGATCCTTTGGATTAGATAGTATGATCAATTTAGCTTGTGAGTAATGATTAGCTTGATTGACTTTTGACATGGCCATTAAAAGGTGTTTTGGAGCCATTAGAGAGTTGGTAAGGATGATATAAATTCACCACAGCTTGGCAAAAGATATTATTACTAAATTGGAATATCTTTGAGAAAGATTTCATATTGCATTCATCATTTCTAATAAAGATGAGAGAAGAGCTCTAATTCATGCATTAGGCTCATCTTCACATACCCTTCTTCTTAAGTTAATTTTATAATTCACATGCATTACTTTTAATATGATTGGTTACTTAGTTGTTCTTATAGTTTTAGGATCTTTGTATTTAGCTTTTAGTTCATTCTCTTTGTCCCATTATTGGGATATTTTATTTGATCTTTTATTTATAGACTTTTATCAAGTTGGTGTTTGTAAGCTAATGTTATAGGCTTTCAACAAGCTAAAAGTATAGTCTTTTAATAAGCCACTATTATAGGCTTCTATTGGTTTTTGTTAAGATAATATTTTAATAGATTCCATAACCTTTTATTACAGGTGCATGTATATTTGAGTTTTTATCAAACCAATTTAAATAATTGTGTATTTTACTTGCACATTTATGCAACAAGTTTAGATAGCCTGACAAATGTTTTCAAAATAAGTATTATAAGAGCCAATCAGATTAAAAACATTAAGTGTTTCATTATAATATTAATTTAATTATCAAGCTGGCTTGGGTTTGGAGATTACACAATTCATTCCCCTCCTCTTATGAACATTGTACTCTTATATTTTCAATAATCAAGTGTGATCTTCCTAAGTTCCATCATTCATGTCCAATCACTTTAACAAACATGAGTAATATAAACTATGAACATTTGACACTACATAACCCTCAACCCATCTCTATTCTAACTTATAAAACTATTAAGAAGTATAATCCATGACATGCTTGCAAAATCTAAGGCTTATGCTACGAAGTTTAAGAATGATAGTCCCAATCATCATCAATCTATAGTTTGACTATAGTGATAAAATATAGGCCTTTAATGCCCACATCCTTAGCACATGTACCACTCCTTCAAGAAAGCATATGGAAATCTAAAGGAAATATTTCAATTTTCTAAAAGCTAAGTGGATGAGAAAGTGGTGGACATGTAATTTGTAATCATTTGGACATGTAACCTTTAATGGAAACATTCTCTTTCTCTATATTTTACAAACACTTACTATCACTACAACATCACATACATTCCAAATGATTACAATGCAATATATTATATCTAAAGCAACATAACAAAACATGTTTAGCAAAATCATCTCTATACTCCTCGTCAACTTGGTTCCCATTAAATATATCTATATGACCTAAAATGTTGTAAGTTAAATTAGATTAAGTGAATCATCACAAGCTTAGCAAATAATCTACTTATATATGCAAAGCAACATAATATTTGAGTCATGTCACATGTTTCATAAATATCATAACAAGAAAATAAATAAAACAAATCAAATATGACAATATAACCAACCATAGCAAAGAATTAATTTAAAAATTCTTTAATGCCATTTTTCATTTTTTTCTCAATTATTGGTCCCTTGATCCATTGTATTTTCATTGTTCTTAATATATCATCATCAGTTTAGCATGAAAAGTGAACTCTCTCTCTCTATATGATTATACACTTTTGTAACATTTCTCTTAAGGTTATACCTTCCATAGGTTTCATTTCCTATTCAAGAACGTTGGGAACTTGTCCTATTTTCTTTACTATGTTCACAGTTCTTGATCTTACTCTAATATGTTCCTTATCTTTGTACTTTTAAAATTTTCTCAACAAATTTAAGAATTTTCAAAATTATTATGAAATTCTTTCCATCACTATGCTAATGCTCCCATAGAAATTTGTAGACAAAACATTAACGTCATATAAGAAAATATACGATAAAGAAAATAGCATGTGTGGAGTTGAATTCTTGCTATTGTGACCTCCCATAATCTTCATCAATATAAAAACTTCTCTCTTTCCCTTTTCTTCTTTGCTAAGATGCCCAATTGAAAAAAGCCCAAATTTTTAGATTTTTCCAAAACCTGACTATTTAAATTCCTCTCAGTTCCTTACACAAAAGATTTCTTTCTTTACCAATTTCTTAATACAATAATGACATTGTCCTAGATGTCCATACACTCCTCCCAATTGTATTCATAGTCATTCTCATATTTTTCCCACTTTTTTCTCTTTCAATCAAAACATTCTTCTAATTTAAATAAACATATTTTAAGTTTTATTTTCTCCTCAAGGTTACTCCATAGTAATTTTAGCTACTCTTATCTTCAAAACTTTTTCAATTATTTTTAAAATAAATTACTATGAAACTCTACCATTGTTAAAATTTTTATATTTTTGTTGTCAATTTTTAATATTCTTAATAGTTTTCATTTTTCTCTTAATCATATAATTAATATCCTTTCCATAAATATGGGTTATGGCATTTAGCAAAATTTAAAAAATTAATTTTATTGTACCCAAGGTAAAATGTAAAATTTTTCATAATGTTTCCAAATTTTTTTTGTTATTATTCAATAATTTAATAGTTTTCACTCTTCTAAAAATATTTATAATAACATTTTCTTATAACTTTAGCCATCAATTTTATGGTTGATTCAAACTCAAATTTCATAAAATTTATACCATACAATTTGTAATAATAATAAACTTCATATTTAACACTCACCTCCATTGTTATAATCCATAAAATATTTTTTAAAAATTTATGATTTCTCAAAAAATTATAATAATTCATTAAAAAATATTAATATGAAAAAATAATAATTTTATAAATTTTCGTACCTATGATGATTTTGATAAATTTTCTCACCTCTTTAAACATCAATTTACCAACTAATCAACATTTTTTAATTTAGTTATCAAATAATCAATATTTATGAATAACAAATTATTAATTAATTCACATCATTTTGTGAAGTTGCAAATTATTTCCTCATTAAAATTTTCTCTAAAATTCAAATCAAGTAAAGATATATTTTTTTCTCTAATTTGCAAGTTCTTCTAGTTGTTTAAATAAATAATCCCAATTTGATACATGTTTCCCTATTAGAATACAAAGAAGATGGTTTAGTTTTGTTCATCCATTTATGGATGATAAGTTAGTAAAAATTTTAAGTTTTATTTGAACTAATGGATTTACTTCGCAATGTGGTAGTAAGGTGCCAAAAACTAGATATATAATAGGTTGAATATCTCTTAAATATTGGATTTTGTCTAATAAGTCATTGGGAAATACTTTTATAAATTTATTTAATAAGGATTAGAGTACAAATGATGGGATGGGTATATAATTAAGAGATTCCCTAATTGTTACAAGCCATATAACTTTATAACTGACCATATCATCCTTAATCTTAATAAGTGAAATGGTATTAAGTAATTTTTATTTTCTTTAAATTTTTTCTTTTAGAGTATTTGGGTTAGAAAATTTTTTTCAAGGGAGGTGAAGGGTATAACATGATCTTCTTTCTTTTGCATATGAAGGTACATGTATTGACTCTTTCATTTAAGGTAGCATCTTGATCATATAATCAAGGTCTTCTTAAGATAAGACTACCTACTTACATTGGGATAGTATCACACTATTATTCTTCAAAATATTATCCAAATTTTAAAAAAAAACACAACACTTTTATCTTATAAATATTGAGAGTTTGTTGATCCAAGATATGGTGTATAGGTGGGGATAGTCGGTAAGTATTAAACCTATTCTTTTGGTAACATTCTATGCTATAGTATTGATACAACTATCATTATCTATAACAATCTTACATGATTAGTTTTTAATCCTAATAAAGATACTAAAGATGTTAATTTATCACTAATGATCAGATGGTCTTAATGTAGTCAAAGTGCATCTCATAACACATAAGGGTAGTCTAATATGGTAAAAACTTTCACTAAGTATTTATAATTCTTTTTCAACCTCCTTAGCTAGTTGTATAATTTCTTCTTCCTCAACTTCAATACATTCTTTTACCTCTTCTTCTTTATTTATGTGTAAAACTCTCTTAGGGCATTGGGTTGTGGCATCTCCTCTCTCATAACAAAGATAACACTCAACTCCATAACTGATAGATGGTTTGTTCAAGGGTTAGCTTTAATGAGTTTGTGGTATGGGTAGAGGGGCATGAGTTTCTTATGAAGTAGAAGAATTAAGAATAATAAAAGTGGTGGTACAAGTTTGAGGGTAGGAAGTGGATGAAAGAATCACACTCTTACGAGCAATAGATCCTTTAACATTTTCTACGTCATAAGTCACTTTATATGCCTTTTTAAACTAGCAACCTTTCTCACGTATAACACAACTGGAATAAACTCTCTGAGCTCAGCTCAAAATTGAGGCAATACTACTCAATCTGACTCTATACACTACATCTAAGCATATAATCCTTAAATTTAATAATATACTCATCAATAATCTTTTAACCATAAGATAGACATTGTAATTTATCCTAAAGTTCATCTGAATAAGATATTGGCACATATTCAGCTCATAAGAAAATGTTGAGTTCTTCCTATGATTGAGGTAATGCACGATATTCGTTAAGATATCACTTTTCTAATAAGTAAACAAATAATCTAGTATATGATGTGAGCTTAGTTTCTACAAATTAGTATATTTGATTCTCACTAAGATCATACCAATCAAAATGATACTTTATTCTCATTTCTTAATCTTGATATGTGCTAGGGTTTAAACTACCATCAAATATAAGGGCTTCTAATTTAACCATGTTAACCTAGCAATCGTCATCCCTACTATGTCTTCTATCATGGGTTTGCATAGTAGCATAAGTCAATGTTTTAGTTGGTTATTTTTATTATTAGAGGATATTTTCTTAACTTCATAATCATTTATTATAGACCTACTTGATCTATAAGTTCTATCCAATCTACTATTTTTACATTATTCTAATTAGTCTAAGAATGTTTCTAAGCTTGCACTTAGATCTTATATCAAGTGAGTTAGTTTTAAAATTATATGTTATATTATTGGGTCTATGGTTGATTATGATGATTGAAAATTAGATGTTTTATATTAGTTTCTAAACCTAGTAGTCATAAACTATTGGGTTGGAAACAAAATTCTTAATTTCAGATCATAAAAAAAAGAAAATAAATAAATCTCAAAATATAATAATAAAAGATCATATAACTAAAGATATGTTATATCATTAAACATGAATAAGAGTTTTTTAAAATATATTTTTTAACAACTTTTTAATAATTAAAAATAAATATACAAACTTAAATATAAGTATTTCATGATAAATTAAAAGCATAAAAGTTTTTAAGACTAACCATGCTCTAATACCAAAATTAATATAGGATAATATACTTAACACTTATTTTAACTAATAGATAATCGACAAAGGCTTAGGTTCAAGTAAATATCCAAAAATTGGTCTATCTAAAGGTATTATAGGTTTAGAATAAGAAATCCTAGGATTGTTAGGTAAGTAAGAACTTTCTTAAAAACAAAGGACTTGTACTAATTTTAATAAAAGGGTTCTCAATAAAAAGAAAATTTAGTTTTAAACAACATATACCCTAGTACTTATTTTGGTGATGAAGTGGTAAGATACACACACATGAGTAGTTTATAGAAGGTTAAACAAGAAGTGACATAATCATACGCACTAACAAGAGAGTTAGATGTAACAAATAAAATTTTTTAAATACGAAATAAAATAGCTAAGGACTTTCATGGTGATTTGATGCTTTTATAGATGTTGGGTGATGGGTTAGGATCTCTCTTTTTGAGTCTCTCACTTGCTTTTGCAAGTCATCAATAGAATCACACCATTGGATTTTACGCACACAATATACTTGTATCACTAAAGCTTAGTAACAATACTTTGTTACTTTATTCAAACATTTATCACTCATAACATAATGAGCATCTCTATTTATAGAGATCTTAAGAGTACAATAATAATTTGTTAACCTAAAAGTATAAAATGATATTTAGAATACTTAAATATATATTTATAGAATTCTAAAAGATATTTTAGAATTTTAAAAGTTATCATAAATTACAAAATTAATACTTTAAATTCTACAAAAAATACGATAAAACAACAAACTTAAAAGCTATAAAATCAATTAAATTAAATAGTTCCTAAACAACATATGCATTTTGGGCTAAAGTAATAATGAACAGCAAAGCATTGGATGGGATAAATGACATAGGTAGAGAGGCACATGATGCTATGTGATGCTTTGGATCTAGTTTTGGGTTGACAAAGATTGAAGTGAATCAACATGGGCTAATAGGTCGATACACGTGTTTTGGGTTAGCATGGGTGAAGCGTGGGTTGCATGGGTTAATGCAGTTGGCAGGTCAGTGTAGCTGGTGAGTAGGCACGAGAGGCAAGTAGGACGATGCAGGCTGTGGCACCAGAGCAGATGGCGACGATATGACGATAAATGATAGCAGAGGCGATGCATGATGACGAAGGCTATAGATGATAGTAGGAACATCCATACTTAATTTTTAGATCTTTTGGAGTTATTTTTTATCAAATTTTATATTATTAAAATTACGAGACTACTTAAGGGACGATCAGTACTAAATTTAAAGGTAGAAATATCAAAAGAAATGTTAATTATTTTTTAAACAATTGAAATGAAATTATAGAAGTAAATAACTTAACAAATTGTTGAAAGCAAACTAAAATATGTAATAAATATAGGTCAGTTATAATTAACCCTCATAACGACAATGATAATGAATACTAATGAGAAGTAGAGAGGCAAATGTTGGCATGATTGCTAGTCCAAAAAAAATAGTATGCTTCCAAATGGAACCTATATGTGATGTACTAAATGCCATTACATCATCTAGTCTTATTTATTTTAAGCATTGATTTCTATGCATTAGACGTTAGATTATATGTGATATTTTATGTTGGACTTTAGACTATATAAGACATTTTTTTATATATTTTTTGTGATTTACCCTCATGTGATATATAATTTGGATCTTATGGTTATTTAAGTATATCATGGATCATATGGAAACAATTATTGGTAGGTTTCATATTACTTTTGTATTATGTGTATGCCAATGTATTTAGAAGGCTACTTAGCTTGGTGGACCTATTTTTAAATCAATTAGGTAATCAATTGAGGTGGTGACAAGGTTCACTCTAAGCAATATGCTTTAAGCATGATATTCAAATTAAGAAATAATGACTCTTAGTTTGAATGTCAAGCTTAAGGGATGAAAAGTGACTAACTATATACATTGAATGTGTATAAATTTGGTTGTATCCAAAGAAAAAAATTACAAAAAGTGTTGTGTTACATTTTTCCACTTAAGTGTAGTATTTTTGCAATCAAATTTCTTTTACTTAATAAACTTTGACTAAAACAAATCCTGCATAATTTCTCCAAAAATGTAAAAAAAATAAAAGCAAGATAACAACAACTTTATTAAGAACTTTAATTGGATCTTATGTATCTCTTAGGATTATAGGTGTTAAAAAAGTTTGTAAAGCTAAAGCTTTCCTTGGTCCTTAGATTTGCATATGCGAGCCATGCCATTATGACTACCCAAATGGCTAGCTTTTTCTTCTACCAAAATTTTATGCCCAACCATGGTAAATGTCTTTACTCTTCCTCTAACTGGTGATTCCTCTAATTAGCTCAAACATTTTTGTTATCCCTTTTCACAAAGTATTTAATTATTACTTCTATGTATCTCATAAGATCTAATGCACTTAAAGCAAATTATGAGCTAAAGAATCCATAACAAATATGCTAACCCCCAAAGCTTTTTTAGCTTTCCACATGCTCCTCAATTTTTTGCCTCTCTACTTTTGCTTCTCTTTGCCTCAATATAAACCCATTTTCATCTCTAAGATGGCTTGATTGTGGGTATTTCTTACATAAAATCTATTGCACCATCTACTTTGACTTGTTTATTTTACCTCTTTTATTTATGTCATTTAGCATTACAAATTTAAACTCATTAAAGATTATTCATATTACCAATATTAATCCTACACTCTACATAAGTTCAACAGCTCTACATATGTTGAAGATTGCCTTTGACATCAAAAGGTATTTAATTGATCATATTTTAAAACATATTTTTAACCCTAAAAATAAAATATGATGTAAGAAAAATAAAAGATAATATTTTCTTTTCAAAATGACATTAAAAAATCTATTTTTTTTTTACAAAAATCAATATTATTTTTAATTAATTTATAATATCAATTATTTTATTATACACATGTATAAATATAATATTATTAAAAATATTTTTATTGATTAATTTAATGTTCAGTTGTACCAAACGCAGGATTAGTTAGGTCAAATCTCGCATGAATCGAGTTGAAACCAGAAGAGCCGTGTAAAAATAGGGAGCGTTTGTTAAGGTCAACAGCATCGAAATCCTTTTTCTGAAAAGCAATGATATATTAATACAACAAGTCTCATAATCGGTTTAATCAATTTATGAAAAGAGTATTTTTTATGTCATCTGAAAAAAAAATTGCATAGCATTATTTGAAATGTAAATATGATACAATGCTATCATTTCTATGCGCTACGATTAAGTATGTTTAATTCAGTACCTTCTTCGTCGTCGAATTCGAGAGGTTCAAACGCAATCGGCAAATCTCCTCCGGCGGCGGTGCGGCCCACCTCTCTGCATGCCGCCGCATGACATCGAACTCTCTTTCACACCCCACCCGATCAATCGCCACCACCCGCCGCCGAAATTCCACAGCCTCCTTTCCGGCGAACATATCAAATATCCCTTCCCACCCGTTCTCCCACCCGTCCTTAGCATTACAGAGTTCCAAGCTCCCCTTCTTCCAGTCCCCCCAACTCCACCCCTTGTCTTTTCCGTTTGCCAGCTCCTCCACACAACTCCCCACGCACACTGGCAAGCACGGCCGGCATTTTGCCCCACTCAGCGGCCCGGAGCTTCCAATTGACGCCACTGGCACGCCGTACCTCGCTGGTGGATATTCGTACCGCCGGTCGCTCAGCACGCAGAAGGGCAGCGGCCTTTCCCAGGCAGTCACCTGGGAGACATTGAGCTGGGCCTTGAAGGCAGATTCGGAGTTCAAGCGGTGGTAACCGGCGGCGTAGAGAGCGGGTATGAGGGAGAGTCGTGAAAGCGCTGCAATGGAGTTCGCGCGGTTACCGACCCCGAACCTATCGTTTAAGCCACTGAACCGGGAACCGGACGGAACGACATAGGCGGAGGGTTGGAAGACGTCCGGTTCGAGTGGACCAGACCAGTATCCGTCGACCCGGGTACGGACGATCCATTCGTAGGTGAAGTTGTGGCGGTTTTCATGCTCGACGATCAAAGAGAGACAACCCTCTACTAAATGGAAGTATTGCAGCAGCCCCTGCAGAAAAGAAAAATGTAAGTTTCATCGGTTTCTTTAATTGAATTATTTTTTAATAATGTTTAACGTAAAAATAAACATGGAAAAAAAAAAAAAAAATAGAACGTAGAGGGAAGCGGAAACCTGGATGCCGTTCGGCGAACCTATCGAACTGAGGACGCGAAGCTGCGCGTCAGTCTCTTTAATGGGCATGGGTTTGAAGATCCGCACGGCTGCGATCCTCGGAGCGTCCTTGAGAATAAAGAACTTGTAGGCATCGGCATCGAGCGGGGCATGGAGGAAGAGATCCGCGTTAGGATACTGTTTCAAAAGGTTCTCCGTGATCGATGGCCCCGTGAGTTCGAATCGCCGAGCACCTCCGACCAGGCAAATCGCGATCCTCGAGCGATCAAGACTGCACCACTTCTCTCCTTTCTCGTTCTTCATAGATGTACAGTGCGAACTAGGTTGAAGGCCGACGTTCCCGTCCTGAACTGGTAGGAGGGGAGCATCGTCGGGTCCCCGGTGGAAGAAGCCTAACGATCTGGAAGAAGAGAATGGAAGGAAGGGATCGACGCCGTAGTTGTAGGCGGCAAGGAAGAAGAGGATTAAGAGAGGGGATAGTGTAACGAGGAGGATCTGGCACTTGTCAATCTTCCGGGAACGCCGTGCTGCTTCGCCAGTCTTAGAGGAATAGGTAGATGCTGAGGCGCGATAGGCGGCGTCGTTTTGGACTCCGGTCGTCTTCATGAGCGCATCTCGTCTTTTACCTTAGACTCCAATGGCGACGCTGTAAGACAGAATGGCTTTGATAGAAATAAGGGAGGAGTGCACGGAGTCGTGAAGGGGCTCTGTTTCTCTTTCCTTAACGCGGAATAGAGTAACGGAATTGAGTTGGAGGGACGATCTTACCTCCTAGCGTTTCGCCACATAGTAGCGGGTTTCTTCTTTCTTTCTAGAGATAGAAGTCGCTGGCTATAAGGAACGCGATGTGGCAGTCAGTTAGGTATAAGCCGTACACGATTCGGTGCTGATTAGAAAGAATAAGCATCGACGCTCGTTCTACCGGACGCAATATTGGACCGATGAACCTATTATAACCAACACCCACCGCATTACGTGTTTCGGTTTGCAGTTGGCGCTTTTCTTGACGTTGAATCGTGATTATCAAATTTTATACTTTATAATAATCCTTTATAACTTGTAAACGACTGTACTGTAATACAAATAACGTAAGATAGACTTAAAAATCAACCATAAAATATTAAAGAAAGTGGACGTTTAGAAATTATTAATAATTATTAAGAGATAATTCACGAAACAAAATATATATGGCATTTGAAAGAGTAAAAAACAAGAGAATTTTATTATAATGAAAAAAACAAACTAAACCGTTTTATTTAAACAAAAAGGCTAGAAAAAAAATCAAAACAAATGTTAAAAATAGAACTTTCTTGTTATTTTTATACGTCAGATATTTATATATAAATTTTGATAAAAAATTATATACAAATAATTCTTTTATAAATAAATATTTTATTTTATAGATAAAAGGAAATAGACATGATTGAAGTAAGATTCAAACTTGTATGTAGATATAGATATAAAAGTCATAGCAATAGAATATTTTAAAGATTTATGACCATTTCTAGAGATGATATGTCGTTATTTTTGTAAAAGACATCTGGATGACAATTTGGACTTTATAGATTAGCTTTTATACCTTTTTTCCTAGAACTAGAACCAAACTTCTTTGAGGCATTGAATATGCACTTAAGTGAGTTGAGATATACCTAATTTTTTCAAAACTACTTGAGAGTCTCTTTAATATTATGGAGGTGATCTCCAAATGCACATCTTTATTAGAATATCATTTATGTTGCATTCATCTTGCATCGATTCTACTTATGAAAAGACTTGTTCAATCATCCTTTGAAAGGTGGTGCTAGCATTCTTAAGTACAAAGAGCATGAGCCAATATCTTAAAATGCTTAAATATATGATGATGGTCATATTTTTTGTGTTGTTTCATGCATTGTAATCTCGTTACCCAAACAAGCCATTGAGGAAGCTTAACTAGAAGAATATTCTGATAAAACTAATTAAATCATCAATCCTCAAGAGTAGGTAATAATATTTTGGAAAAGTTGCATTCAAATCATGAAATTGACACATACATGACAATTATCGTTCGCTTTCCTTCGTAGCACTACATTATTGAGCCACTTTTGATACCATATTGTCACATTTTTTTTTCTAAATCCTCATGTGCAACAAAACTTAATGTTGCAATCATATAAAGGATAAAATAATTAAAGTATAAAAAATATAACTAAGCATTACGTAAAAATGATCTATAATTTTATACAAAGGGAACTCAGATTACCAAGCTAAGTTAGATATAAACTAGGATACAACCATAATAAAATAAATTAGTCATTTACCTCCTAGCATAATTGTTATACCCAGTAAAAATTTTTATGTTAATCTTTAATAAATTAATTTTTGGCTTGGATGATTTCAGATCGACAGTAGGATGAGCCAGGAGCTCAATTGGAGGCTATTGGAATTTCTGAAATTTCTGGGGATTTTCCGGAGCACCGAGGTAAATTTTAAGTAATTTCCTATTTAATTATATTTATTGGATTTTTAGGAATTCGAAAATCCATTTAAATTAAACCGGAAATTTGGTTTTTTTTACCGCGCGTGAACCGGACCGGAACGGTTCAGCGGAGGCGGAGGCGGTCGCCGAGTGAGTTTGCGCGTGCGTTCTGATAAGCGGATCGGACGGTCGTGATCGACGGTTGGGATTGAACCGACTGATCGGGTGCTTACCGTGTCGAAAGCGTGTCAACGGTGCGTAACGGGTTTTCACCGTGTCGGCCAGGAATATAAAACCCTCGCGAAATACATCGATTAGGGTTTCATTCGACCGACCAATGGAGAGGAAGTTTTCCGGTGTACGGCGCGTGATTCCGGCGGCCTGGCAAGGGGCTTTTTGTGCCTGGAGATTCACGGGACCGAGGAGAGTCGATTTATACCGGGTTCGTTCGGTGAGGAGCTGCGGCGAGCTGCGGACGAGGTTCACCGTCGCCGGCGTCTTTGAGGTAGGAATTTCAGTTTTAAATTAGTTATTTAGCTAATTAAAAATATGGATTATTTTGCAAATAGCTACCGGAGCATGCGAATTATGGTTTTTGGAATTGATTAATGCAAATTATTGATTTTAGCATTTTTAGGGTTTTCGGAAAATTATACCCGTCGAATTCGGAAATTTTACCAAGCATGCGATGATTCAATTATGTGCTTTATTCATGTTAAGGTAGTAACAAATGCTAGAATTGTTTAATTTCGTAAATTGTCAAATTGGGGATCGGATGAAACTCCTTTGGCGGAAATTCTGATTGAACCTTAGGAATTAGTGGCATTATTGAAACATTAGGATAGTATGAACATCGGATTTTGTTTCTTCTTGTTCGCGGTCGCCGGAAATCGGCGGAAGAATTGGATTTGGTCGGCGATTGCGTCGGCTAGGGTTTCGCGGGCGTCGGACCGAGGAAGGAGATGAATTAGGTTAATTATATTTAATTAAGTAATTGTAAATTTAATTTAATGGTATTTATATAATATTTATTAACGGATTATTAATTAATTCGGTTCGGCGGTGTCGCGGTTCAGCGCGAAGGCCCGAACCGGTGGCGAGATCCGGTTCAGCGGGATTCGGCGCGGACGAACGGCGCGGCGCGGAGGAGAGAGAAGCGGAAGGAAAAATTCGGAAATTTATTATTAATCCGAATTTTCGGAAATAAAAATATGCGGAAATTTAATTCGGAAATTATTCCTAATTTTTGGAAGAAAAAAAAAATATACGCCAAAAATCAACCTAGGAAAATATGGGGTGTAACAATAATTTTAAGAATATTAACTCATTCAATATGTTTTGGGACTAAAGAATTTATTAGAACATCTTAGTCCCAAAACATATTGTGAACTTATGATGTAGTTATGATAGGACTAATGTGTAACCACTGATCTGACACACTCTCAATGTATAAAGTAACACATCCATGATCATTTAGTATCTTCCTAAAATCAAACAACACTCCATGATCCTTTAAGAATCTTTAATAAGCAAGCAACACTTCACAACCCTCAATTAGTTTTCACAAAATAACCAACACCCATGATTCTTTAGAAGTTCTTATTAAACAATCAATAAAAGATCACAAAATAACCTTATAAGGTATCTTAATGTATTTAATGCCCTTGGTCAAGCCTTTTCACTTAGTCCCAAGGCTCAAGCAAAAGCAATAAGCTTATGTTGGCTATAGATAATCTATTGTATATTGTGTGAGACAAAAAGTACAAGAGGGGAGGTGTGAATTATGCTTTTAAAAAAGTTGATATCAAAATATTAAAAAAGATTACACTTAAAAAATAAAATTTGTTTTTTAAGAAATTATTAATGAAATGCGATTGCACAATAATAAAAGAAGTATACAAAAATGTTTTAGGTAGTTTGACCAAAAACTATGCCATAATCTCTCCTCAATCATCAATCAGATTTCCATTAACCACCCTCTTTTTGCCAAAGCTAACAGGGGTAAACCAAATACAAACTGGTGCTCTAATGAGAAGCCAAAATCCACAAAAATTAGTTATACAAAAAAATAAAAAAAAACTTTACAAAATATTTGCATACAAAATTTCAACACCTTTAAACCTTTAAAATAATATTACATAACTAATTAATGATATAGATATTACTAAGATGATGCAAAACAGAAAAAAGTAAAATAAATAATGATTAAAGGAACCCACAGGTCTCATAAGCACGATAAATTTGTTACTCTCAGTTTTTAACTTCACTTAGACACTTATCAAAATTTTTAAGTTGATTCAATAATCTTAAAGGTTGGTATATGAACTCTATTTATAGTCAAAATGAAAAACTTTTAAAATAACTTTCTCAATGGATAGAATTAGTATTTTTGAAAGCTAACCATTATACAATTATTATCTAATTTTGGGCAAATAGAGCAAGAATCGTCTAAACAAAATCATCGATAAAGGGTCCAGATCTAATTGTAGCAAAATAAGATATGGAATGTTAGATCCAAATGTCAGATGAATAGTGATGAAGATTAGGTTATTATTCATGAAGGTGGAGATGTATTCAGCCATTTTATCAAACATCTCAGATGAATAGTTGAATGAAAGAAAACTATTCACAAAGGTGGGCATAGTTTGAACCATTCAATTACAAAAATATACAATCAAACAACATTGGTTTACCATAGTCTAGAAGTGAATAGGGTTAATTGTTAGTCCCATATTGTAAGCAATAGATGATATTTGGTATTTATAAAACTTTCTCTTAGCTTATATATTAATCAAATGAGCTTGGCTACCCCCTAGTGATCTTAGGATGTCATGACCCATGTCACCTATTCATATATGTATATACGGATTTGACCTAACCCAGTTTGCGAGTCTATCCTAGCTCATTATGCCTAAGATAATTCAAGAGTATGCTCCAACCAGATTGATACAAAACAATATAGGAATCATTCTTTAGATCGATACTTGGGCTTGAGCTGACTTGGTTTCATTTGGGCTCCTAACCTATAGCTTCCCAGGATCAGTTCTTAACATTACGAGCCACTTAACCCAAGCCCTTCAAGCTCAACAGAGGGGTTAGGTTCTTAGGTCAAATATTTTGTGCTATTTTATTTTGTTTTATATATTTTTATTTGAAAAATTATAAGACTTTAAAAACTCAAATGTCTTAATTTTTAAGAATCAAATGCAATATAATACTAAGCAAAATATTAATGAATCATGACAATCTTATGAGCCACAATTATAAAAAAAATAAATGTTTAACATGTTAACCCTCGAGATTTAGAAATATAATTTTTAGTGAATTAGTCACTCCATAAAGACCAGGTCATTAGCTCAAAAATCAATAAGTTGAGCCATCAATCTTCATTCATTGTTTATGTTATTATCCTTGTTCCAACAAACCCAGGAAGCTACAGTACTCCTTGTGATTTAATTGAAAAAATACTAAGCTCAATAAGGTATTAGTAATCATTTAATTTGGTTTTGTGATTATCATATAAAAGGGTATAATAAGATAAACCTTGGGTTTGGTTTAGAGAAGGAGAACTTATCTAACTCCATGGTTTACCTAAGACTTTTCTTACTTATCATTGTAACCAAGCCCTAAGACTTCTCTAAAGGCCACATCTCACTTCCAAGCTTAACTAGATCCAGGCACTGAAAATTATCATTAAATCAAAACTAACCCACTTACATCAATAATCATCAATAAGCTAGATTATCTTACATACTACTAAGTTTATCGATCTCTTTAACCTAGAAATCATAATAGTTGAAATCATCAACTTTCAACTCAAATCATGCATGATCGAGATCATCATCCTTTAATGCAAATCAAGCATAGATAAGATTATCATTTTTTAATTTATTCATGCATGGCCAAGATTATCATCTATTAATCCTAAATCACAAATGATACAAACATCATCTATTATCCTTATATGACACATGGCAATTAAATTATGCCACAATAATAAGCCTAATTTAGCCTCAACCTAATCATTCATGGATAACCTTCAACCACTCTTATTAGTATGCTTAAGACCTTCACCTAATCTATCATTTTCTAAAGCCTAACTCAAGCCCTACCAAGCTTTCCATCTAGAAATCAAGAGCCCTCAATCACTTTAAAAAGTTATTTAAGTTCTCTTAATGTCTTAACAATTCCTTCCATTACTTTAACAGAGCCATAAACCTAAGCTATATAGACATACCCAAGTGAATGCAAAACTTTGGCCATAAGAATCATCACCAGGTTTGGATACAAATGCAATTCCAAATTTAAAGTTCATGATCTATTTTTAGGTTCTAATTACTCAAGAATAAATTCATCATTTTCCTTAGAATTCTAATGCTTTTATTGATAAATGTATTATAGTATTTTCAAGTTCATCATAATCATGACTTTGTCATATACATCAAATAACTTCAAATCTTATAATAGAAAACCATAAACATGAGTTATAAGCATTATAATCATGGAATAAATTATGTCATCATAACATAGTGCCGACATCATGGTTCTCTTCCTTTTTAACATAAAACAAATGTATATCACACTTGTTTTCTTCTTAAGCATGAATTAATCTATACCATCATGGGATCCATCATAATTTAATCTAGAATTTGCATGACAATAATCACACTAAGGAAATCATAGGTCTTAGCCATGGTATCTTAACATTAATAAATTTAAAGCTAGATCTTCGTGCAAAGAACATAAGGGAGTGGATCATGGTATCAATCAATCTACTCAAAAGATGCTTCTAATTAAAATTATCATCATAATGGTTTACTCTTAAGCATGAATAAATATATGTTATCATGGATTCTAGCATAATTTAATCTAGCATTTTTCATGATAATATTCAAATTAAGGAAACCATAATTCTCAACCATGTATAAGCTTAACATTAAATAAGCTAGATTCTTAATTTCATGCAAGGATCATTATATTAAATGGAATCTAGACTCAAGCATGCATTTAATAACAAAAGAATCCTATCATGATGTGTTGGGTTCCATCATCATGAACTCAGTTTCACAAATTTGATCTACGTAACATGTGAAAGAAGAATATCAACAAATCTCATAAATATAGTTGAATACTATCACGTGCATACTTCACAAATTGTTTCATTGTTACCCTAACATGTATCTGGACTTGGTCACAAGATCTTGAGAGTCATCATACCTCTTAACCTTGTAGTGGGCTTCTCCATGGGATCTTCTTCTTCTTCTTTTTGCTTTAATCTGTGATGAACTCTTCCTCTCCTTGTTGACTATTTGTTCAACTTCCTTGGTTCCTCTTGAGTAAGGTCCTCCATGATCCTTCTCATGGTTATAATTTTTAAACTTAAGCTAATTTTCCAAGTGATGCTTAAATACCAGCTATATAGGGCTCCTATAATTAAGGCATCTCATGAATATTCGATTAAGGTTTTATCAATGTAATCACAAGTCTACTCCTTATAATTCCCTTACAAAAAGTTTTGTCATAATCCTTAATATGGTTGGTTACCACTTTCCCAACTTTAGGGAACCACATGCAATGTCATGGCTAGGGTTAAAGCTTATCCAATTTTTGCTTATTTAACATGCATTAATGAATAATTTAAATTTTAGATCATGTTTGTCATGCCTAGGGATCTCTTATAATTTACAATGACATCTCATGGTTTGGATAAGATTCAAGCTATGCACAACCTTATCTACTAGGATACAACTTAATATTGACCACCTTAAGACATTAAGGAAGATCACATCAAAGACCTAATCTTATGGTCAAAGATATGTAAGGTCAAATCTAACCATATATCACAACCATCCAAATTTTAAAGTCCTAATTTAAATTTCAAACTTTGCTAAAACATTTATAATATAAATACATTGAAACATTAAATGGTCAATCAAGCATTCAAAATTTAACTGGCCAACTGAATGAAAGGGCACATGTTGGGCTGATCAAAGGTAATATATGAGCAAGCCAACTTGATGGACGTAACAAATTTCTCAACATTAGTCATTAATGTGATTCCAACTTTTTAATTACTTTTAATTCAAATGAATGTGTTATTAATAGAATTAATGTCTCTAATTATAGAACTTAGGAGGAATAATACTTATGTATTAAAATTATATTTGATTGAATCTAGTGGTTTAGAATGTCTTACACCACATATTAACACTTTAGATTTATGACATAAAATATTATGTCATCTAGGTTTTTCTTCACTTAAGAAAATGATTAAGTATGATTTAGATAGAGGTCTATCTAATATTCAATGGAGTAATGATTCTGTATATGGACCAAGGCAAATTAAGAAAGTTGCTCAAGTCATCATTAAAGCCTAAGATGGACTTAACAACTAGAAGAAATTTAAACTCTTACATCTAGATTTATTTAGACTAATTCATCTTCAAATCCATGGAGGCAAGAAATACCCATTTGTAGTGGTTTCTAAGTTAGAAAAGAAGCATGATATTTGTATTATATCAATTAGAGGAGACCATGGTGGTAATTTAATCATGCATTATTTGTATAATTCTATAATCATCATGGGAATCCTCATACCTTCTCCTCATTTATGACCCCAAAATAAAATGTAGTAGCAAATTGAAAGACTATGATACTAATAGAAATAGCTAGATGCATGATAAATGAATACAATGTACAAAACATTTTGGGCTAATGCCATAAACATTGCTTGCAATATTTTGAATAAATTTCATAGGAAAATATTAATTAATGTTTCCTCTTATGAGATTTTATTTAATAGGATTCCAAAGTTTCATATTTTCATGTTTTTGGGTGAATATTTTAATTTAAGAAATGGAAAGAGTAGCTTAGAAAAATTTGATCCTAAATCAAATGAAGGCATTTTCTTAAGTTATTTCTTGAATAATAGATCTCATAGAGTGTACAACAAAAGTCCTTTAGCTATAGAAGAGTCAATAAATATAAAGTTTGATGAGACACCTTTTGAAACTCATTGTAGTCAACCTTAAATTAACCAATTAAACAAGCTAAAAGTGCTAACTCTTAAAAATGAAAATATAAACAAAAATGAGAATGGAAAAGAGGTGTTGAAATATGAAAATAAGGATGTAAAAGAATAAATATTTACCAAGAATAATCTTATAGAATTAGTTATAAGTGAAACAAGTGACAAGGTCAGAACAAATGCTTCAATTAACCATGCTGCATTTCTATCTTATTTCGAACCTAGTTTAGTTGATATAGCCCTTAGAGATGAACTATATAATAGAAATGAATGAAGAATTAGAATAATTTGAGAGGAATGAGGTTTGGGATCTAGTATGTAGATCTCTAGACAAATCTATAATTAAGGTATTCAAGAGTAAGTTAGATGAAAATAGTGAAGTAGTTAAAAAAGGCATACTTGGTAGAAAAAGTTTATATCCAAATAGAATAAATTTATGTGAAAGAAACTTTTGCTATAATGGCATGTCTTGAAGGAATAAGGATTCTACTTGCTTATGCTTGTCATGAGAGTCTCAAGCTTTATAAAATGAATGTCAAGAGAGCTTTCTTGAATGGTTATATTAATACACAAGTATATGTGGAGCAACCCTCAAGATTTGAAATTTATGATAAATTGGATAATATATATATAAATTAAGGAATGCCTTATATGGACTTATGCAAGCACCTTATGCATGGTATAAGAGATTTTGCACCTTTCTCATTTCAAATAATTTTTGTTGAAAGGAAAGTTAATAACACCTTATTTATTCTAAGTTCTAATGAAAACCAATTGGTGTGTCTATATATTGATGACATTGTATTTGGAGCAACAAATGAAGGAATTTATGAAAGAATTGCTAAATTAATGAAAAAAGAGTTTGAAATGAGTATGATGGGTTTGTGACATTCTTTTTGGGACTTCAAGTTAAGAAAGCAAATTGAAAAAGTTTTATCTCTCAAACCGAGTACTTAGTAGAGTTTTTTAGGAGATTTAGTTTTGAAAACATGAAAGCTAGGAAAACTCCTATATGGATTAGTACATCTTTAGACATCGATAAAGTTGAGAAATTTTTTGACATGAAGATGTGTAGATGAATAATTGGATCATCATTTTATCTTTCTATGAGTAGATTAGACATGGTTTTTTGTATTTTTTTCGTGTTCAAGGTTTCAAGTGAACCCAAATGAATCTTATTTTCAAGTAGTGAAACATATTTTTAGTACCTTATTTGCACCAAATCTTTAGGATTATGGTATTCTAAATGTGAATTGGAATTTGATTTGATTGCATATATTGATGCTAAGGCTTGAATGTTTGTTAAAGGATTTTAGATTACACCTATAGAACATTCCAATTAAATGTGACAATGTTAGTGCCATTTGCTTATGAAAGTATTATATTTAACACTAGAGGAATAAATACATAGAGATTAGGCATCACTTTGATAGATACCATATAGAGAGGAATAATGTAGGAATTTAATTTGTGCTTTCTATGAGCAATTGGTAGACATTTTTACTAAGCCTCATAGCAAGGATACTTTTTTAAACATTAGGAGATCTTTGGGATGACAAAAGGAGGTGAAATTGAAGGCTTAGCTTTTGGCCAAGTTTGTTGAGTTAAGGGGAGCTCATCCATGTACTTCAATTACTTGAAATCAAAGTTTATTGCCTTATCAAGTATATTCTCTTACTCTTCACTTGTTTGATTATTCATAAGCTTGGTTTTTCATTTTAAAAAGGAGGGAGATTGTTGGCCTCATGAGTAAAGTTCTAAGTTGTTTTGATTATGATTATCCAATGGAGTAGTTTACCAATTGATCTAGTTTAGATTATGGATAAGATAGATGATCAAGGTTGGAAGATAACAAATCATGTAAATTGTCTAGAAATGGAAGAAGCAATATAAATGTGCAAGGCTGACAAGGATTTGGTAGACTCAAAAAGTTTCATGTATAAGAAAACTCTTAATATTTTTAGAGATATTTAATATTAAATTCAAGAATTCATGATCTCATCTATTTTGTTCTTTGGTTCATGAGCTAAAGCAAATAGAGGAGACTCCACAAAGTGTACTTGGATGACTATTACATCATTCAATTGCTTGATCAAAATTATTAAATATTTTTACTAGAGCTAGTTACAATCTCTCCAAACATATTGCTAACAAGTACATCTGGTCACAAAATACATCAATAAGAATGCTTAACAGACGTGATTTAAAAAAATATTAAAGTGGAAAACATCAAATTTCAAATAATATAATTTTATTATCATCAAAACAACATCATAGGAGCCAATGATTCAACACATTTCATTTGCTTCTAGTCCTTTGATCAATTGTCAAGCACTCAAGATTGTCTCGATAAACTTGCTCTTCAACATTATGCTTAAGTCATCACCACCGAGAATCTTTTCCCTCCTTGAATTTATCCTCCAACCACTAAACTATGACTCATGATAAGAGAAAAGTCAAGGAACTTCTTTGCACTTATTGGGGTATTGATGAGACATAAAAGCTTCTCCATGATAGAAAATATAAAGGGCACTTGTTTAACATAGATTAAGGGGCCCGTCAACGAGTGTTGAGATACAAAGTTCAAGATGTGTGTAAATCTCTAGTCTAAATATAAAGAGGGCATTTTTAAATTCTTTCTTTTGTCACATCTCGTAGAATATATATATATGTTTATATATATATATATATATATATATATATATATATATATATATATATATATATATATATATATAGAGAGAGATAAGACAAATGAGATTACCCACCATCTCAAACAAAAAATAAAATTTTTCCTTATAATCATTTAAGGATATTCTTCTCCAAAATCTCATTAAAAGTGTAGACTATGGAAACTACATTCAACCAAATTAAGTTTAAATGATTTTCAAATAATAATAGCATTTGTAGAGCACACCTTTCTTGAACAACACCACCCAAATAGTACCTATGCTCATTAATTTGCTTAGCTTCCTACCAAGAATTTATGTAATAGCATCCACATGCATGCACTAGTGCAAATGTTTGTTTCTTTCTCATTCATGCACCCTCCACTGCATCCCTTCCCTAAAAAAGGAATAGTACCCTAGGAACATAGTTTCTCTAGCTTTCACACATACATGCACCCACATTTATGCATCCCTACTTCACACAAATGAAATATTACCATGAAATAAGAATAATGCCAATTTTGTCCTTAGGCATCATCATCAACTTTTTGGTATTAGAATTGTATCAACCACTCCATCATCCTTCATCAGTTTTGGTATGAATGAAAGATTTGTTCATACACCATCTACATCAACTTTTTGCATTAACACTAGATTCTCTCTTAAACATCTTCATCACAAAGGTATGAAAAGGTCACAGAAGAAAATCAATAAAGAGGCATACCTCATCATGCTTATTAGTGAAAAGCCATTCCTCCAATGATGAATCAAATAAGGAAATCTCAAGGTGTCGTGTGCAACCATGAGGGTTGACAAGGATGTCTTCTATTCTAATCTAATGGATGAAAGACGTTGTTATCCGTGAAATTAGAATTTATTGAATTCCTTGCCATTGGTTTAAGTCAATCTTCAATGGGACCTTCTTCGGAGTAATTTTTTTAGTATAGTTGTTTCTAAAAAATGTAAAGAATCTAATAAGAACTAAACTAGAGGGAGATAAAAGACTAGAATGAATGGCCAAATGAAAATCCTAAGGGGTTTTTCTGCATGAAAGTTCAAATGGAAATCATAAGGGATTTTGTACTCATTCTTGAAAATGTTCACCATAAGATCCAATTGACTAATTAGGGAATTGAATATCCATCAACCAATCCACTTTTTGGTTTTCATTTTAAAAACTATCTAATCCTCTTGGTGTAATTATTAGCATTCAAGGAATCAAAACTACCAATCTCATCAAAGAAAAAGTAATTATTATGAAGATGCATGCTTGTTTTCATAAAGTTCTATTTCATTTTTGCTAACTAAATCTTTGGAAAAATAATAATATAAACGAAATAAATTATGAAAGAACCCTTAAGGATTGGCTCTATAAATAAGTTCATTTAATACTCTTCACCTTATTTAGGACATACTTTGTGCTAGCCTCTCTTGAAGACAACTTTGAGGATGAAGAATTTAGAAATGCATGAGACAAAAGATCATTTTCAGTAAGGTACAAAATGCCATCCTTGAGACCACTCTTCTACACATTTAATCTACATAAGTCTGTTTGAGGGAGTGGATAAACTCACTATGTTGACAAACTTCTAGGATCGAAGGCATAGCAAACCTTTTTGTAAATCTCCTCCATTAGAATTTGCCTTTTCACATTTTCACTTCTACTATGAGTTGGGTTATTCCTTCATGATTTGACACCACTTCATTTTCAAAGCTCTCCATTCTTGATGAAAATTTTTCATTGTACTAGTCTTTCACAATTTTTTGCATCTTTGCTAAAATTCAATTAAGAAATTTGTAGGAAACCACTAGTATTAATAATCTTGAGACCTATCAAATCTTTTCATGATTTTATTTAAAGCCTCTAATAAATTTTTAGGGATTATTATTGGGTCCTCATCAAAATCAATAGTAAGAGGAATTATTACCTGTCACAAAAAATTGTCTTCCCGTATGATTAGATTTGCTTCCTAAGTTCAATAGTGTTGAACTCAGAGAGGAGCATTTGTGTCTTTAGCTAAAGGCACATTATTGTTAAAGTCAATTCCAATTCCCAATGTAATCAACACTAAAACTATAAGAAGTTCAACTTTCTCAAAAGCATATACTATCCTTTACCCTTTCCATCTCTTCTCTCTCTCACTAACCCTAGCCCCATCAAACTTAAGTTGAAACTTCTTTTGGAGGAAATCTCATCCCTTCATTAGACAAGGAATTATCTCCATTTTCCCTTAAATATCTATGAACATAACTTGAAAGGAAGGGATGGAACCAAAAAAAAGTTTCTTAAAGTTAACAGGATTCATTGGCTTCTTCATGTCATCAAACAATTTAACAAAGGTGACCTCCATACATTTAATTACTTTAGTATCCACCAAGGATGAAGGAATATATGTTTTTGATGATATTAATGAAGTTACTCTCTTGAAGTAAAAGTGAAAAATTCCTTGATTATAATAGTTGGATCTTCCAATAATGGGCCTATCTAGTTTATTTCTAGTGAAGATCTAAAAATCTCTTCTATAGCTTCACTTTGAAGTCTACATAAACTTTAGTCTTCACTTTTAAATTTAAGAGATTTCTTTTTAATTGAAGGAAGATCCCCCTAGATTGCAAAAGCATAATGACGAGTTTATCCATGACATAAATCCTTATTTTTAGGAGCATTTGAAGGTTGGTTAGAGAATCATAAGTTTGCATCAATTATCCAAATTTAAAAAGAGGAATTATGGATACCACCAATATAAAAACAATTAAATTCTATATCAATTTTGAATATTTAATTCCATGTTATTTTCAATTGTTCTTATGCTCTACAAAGTGTATATGAAGTTCATGCAACTTTTCATTACTTCACAAATGATAATGAAAAAATTTTGTGCACTAAAACCATTAACTTAAGGCTAATTCTCTAAAGTGAACTTTTTGATTTTGATTCATTGAGAGAGGTTTCTAGAGGCCAATTACTGAAGATCAACTTCTTAGACCAAGTCGACATAGCCAACCTATTGAAGCCAACTTCATGAAGCTTGCTCATCAAGGCTAGACCCTTGAATTTTTTTCATCAAAGCTAGTCCCTCATGGAAGAAGCTTGAAGACCTACATTCATCATCCTACAAGCTAATTAGATCTAGTTTCATTCAATAATTACTATACATGTGTTTCTCATATTAACAATTTTAGTTAAGGAGATCTAACATGTTTGATAACTATAAAAAAACCAATCACATCATCAATGCTCAAGCACCTTGCTTTCATAGTAGTCAATAACTCAGCCACATTAGTAAAAAACATATTTCAACTTTAGATGACGAGTTCATTAAAATTTAATGCATTTTTATTTTTCCACATATGAAAATCAGTTAAACCTATGTTTGTAGCATCATTAACTATAAATAGTCTCTCAATAGTTAGCCTAAACAATTTATTTTTGATAGTCGATTTTGATCTTAGGTTTCTCATTAAAGGAGCACAAAGAGAGAAGGGAGGTCCATTCTATGATAGTTATTTCCTCATTCTCTCCTTGTTTTTCCATGGTAAAGTTTGGTTTCTTTCTTTTTCTATTATCACCTTTGACCTATGTGGATGCTAAGCTTCTTCCTTACCATTTAATAATTACTTGTCTTGCTTTAAAAAAGATAGGTTTCTATTATTCTTACAAATCCATTATTTGAATCAAAATATCTCTAAATGGAAACTTTAATGAATGAAACCTAAGAATAATGATCTTTATGATTCTTACCTCTTTTTTCTACCCTTCACACCTATAGCTCCACACTTTCTCAACAAACTACAATTTCTAGTCGCTCAACTCTCTCGCTTTCTCCCCATCTCTCTTTCTTCCTTCTTTTCCAAACACCTTTCATGAAAACTTTGGTACACTTATCTCCCTAGTCAATTAAGCAATGGATTATAATAATATTCTTATTTGTTCCATTTGATTTATTATTTGTTTTATTTCTTTTCCAAATCTATAAAAAATTCAACTAACCTCTAGTTTTATCAAAATTACCATTTTAAACTAATCTCATTAAGTACTTTTCAAAATTACTTTTGAATTTTAAATATTTTTCTTTTTCTTATTTTGTCATTCAAGTGAGAAGATATGAAAAACTTCATTTCACATAAACCTTAATGATTAGAATTCTCTTCCTCCTATTCTATCTCACTTGGTGAAATTCTTGTTAATTTCTTATAACATCCTAGCATTCTTAATGAATTGTTATCTTAATCCAATCTAATTTGTCCTTATCTGAGGGCCCTTCCATTAAGTCAGCCATCCTACTACTTCAACCCAAGTATGCTCAACCATAGAGTTCTCATGGGATCCAATGTAGGTTTGCTTTTAAAAGGCACCTCACTATTTTATGGCTTGTGACTTTACTTATAAATATGAGGATATTTCATCATATAGATTATGTAAGATTATTCATCTCTATATCACTCTACTTAGAAACCTATAAGAGTTACTCTTTGTTTAATAATATCTTTTTGTCTTAGTTCATCCTTAATCACATCAAATATGAGAAGGTGTTGCTCTAATGCCATATTATAACATCCTAGCCTTCCAAGTAAGTTATTATTCCAATCCAATTGAGTTTTATCCTTATCCAAGGGACATTCTCAATAAGTGTTCCATCACAAAACTACTCAAACCTTGGCATGATTAACTATAGAGTTCTTATAGGATCTAAAATGAGTTAGCACCTAAAATGCCACATCATTTTAAGTCTTATAGCATATAAAATTTAGAATCTTCCCTCTTAAAATCAATGTGGAATTATTAGTCCTTGTGCTAATCCAATTAAAAGCTTACCAAGCATAATTTTCTCTTAAATTATTCCTTTTTGGGAGATCACCTAACAATCACTCCATGACCTCTTCGATCGAATTAAATATACTATTGACAGCATGGGCTTAGGAATACTGACAAGTTGATCAGTTAACATGATTAAAGGAATGGCTAACTTCAAGAAGCAAAGATATCTGATGTCTATAACTTTAAAAGCATGAAATAGATAAAATATTAGACACTATTGATCATTACATAACATGATAAAAAAACAACTTAAAATTTGGCTACAAAGAGTTGATGACTAAGATGGTTGTGTTTTAAGTTCTT
This sequence comes from Vanilla planifolia, assembly GCA_023846275.1. Taxonomy (NCBI): domain Eukaryota; kingdom Viridiplantae; phylum Streptophyta; class Magnoliopsida; order Asparagales; family Orchidaceae; genus Vanilla; species Vanilla planifolia. The sequence continues at coordinate 7,006,529 of CM043868.1, forward strand.
GAAATCCCCTCTAATGTTCTCTAAACCATTGAACTCTAGATTTGTTTTGAAGATATTTGAGAAAAGGTTGGGAATTGTCAACATATTTAATAAATCTATTGAAGTCTAACATTTCAATGCATTGAATATCTCAATTGATCTTATGAGACGATAAGTTGATTAGGTCTTTTTGTTTATTTGTTTTGGCTTGAATTTCTTTTTTGGATATCATGAAGCCAAGAAACTTAAATGTAGCTCCAAAAGTTATTTCAATAGATTTAGTTTTATTTTTCATAATTATTGAAGATAGGACTCCAAAGACATGAATTTAATTAAGAGATCAACCATATAGGCCTCTAAATTTTTTGAACTTTAGAACACTAAGTTTATCATCTTTTGATAATATTTCCTATATATTTTGAATAAAAAGGAATGACACTATAATACTATGCCATATAATTTTTAATGAAAGACAATATTTCTCCTCTTCTTTAACCATTTTAGTTCTTGATAACCTAAAAACATCTAAGAAGACAAAATAGATAAAAATTCAGGTAAATTCCATAGTAATGATTTCTAGAGAGAGGACATGAATCTTTTGGATATGCATAGTAAGACAAGAAAAATATAAAAATATCTTATATTTTTCCTTCTCTTAACAAGAATCACATTAGTAAGCCAATCAACATAACAAATGAGAAGGATAAATTTTGTATAGAGATGCTTAGAAATTTTGTCTTTTATAATAGAATACATTTTAGAGAAAAATAATCAACAAATAGATGAAATATCGAAATTAATGTAAAAAACTGCTATGTAGAGTGATTCAATCTATACATATTAGAGGATGACCAGAAGGATGTCAATTTACGTCTTCAAAAGATTGAGAGTGGTTGGCCTCTCAATTTCACAAAGATTTTTTGAAACATTTATAGTCTTTGAAGCATTAGTAGGATCAATTAAAAAATAAATACAATAAAAGACAATGTTTATTAGAGCTCTATTATGAAGCTCAACAACTAAAGAGGGGGAATTGAGAATATTTTGCATAGTGTTCAAATAGCATTACCTTGATTGCAAATGGTCTCTTTAAAGTTTATGAATGACATATTGAAAGTTAAACTAGATACATAGCTAAGGAATCATGATTTCCATTTATTCATTTTTAATTGACTAAGAATGACATTATATGAGATGCTACTCCTATGAGAAAATTGATTATGAGCATGAGTAATCTAGAAAAGTTTCTAAGAATTAGAGGCAAAGTGATCATTGCTTTAAACTAATAATGTCTATAGAGAATCTTTTAAAAGATCTTACATAAGAAGACTTTGGTTGATGGCTATCTTTTGTAGAATGCCTAATAAAAGAAATTGAGTTGTGATTTTGGTATCAATAACAATTTGGTAGATGTAAATCAATGCTAACAATCAACCCTAAAATGTTTGGCCTTTATTATGAAGCTCAACTACTAAAGAGGAATAGAATGTCCTTGGCATTGAGTTCCAATAACAATTCCTTGATTGTAAAAGCTCTCTTTGAATTCAAAGGAGTTTGATGGAAAGTTAAACTTAATGCATAGATAAGGGATGAAGACCATTGTGCCAAACTTATCAATGGTTGGTTGAATAAGGATGATGCTATATAAGGAGAAGTAGCTACAATAAGAAAATTTTTACAAGCATTATTGATCTAGAAGTGTTTCCAAAAGTTAATGGCAATATGATCATTCCATTTGGCCTAATGATGCCTATAGATAAGATCATTAAAGATCTCTCATAAGGGATAAGAAGTCTTTAGTTGATTCGTATCTTTTGGTAAGTGACTAGGAAAAGAAAATTACTTTAGCTTCCATTCTCAATAAGCATTCAACTGATTTCAAAATTCTTGAAATGACAATGGCATTAGAGACTAAAGATGTTTTTTTAGAGAATTTAAGTTGGATCTAAAGGAGTAGTCTTAGCTTTCTCTAGATATTATGTTCATTATTTTCATTGTAGACTTTTATCATATCATAAAATTAAGGGAAAGGCTTAGTTTTCCTATGTAATGTAAGATTGACTCAAGTCTAGATTTTGAAGATTTTAAAAAGCTATAGTTGTGACGTCTTAGCCTTGCATTATTGAAGGTGTCCTTTCTATAGAAATTACTTTAACAAGGATTCAAGCATTCAACATTTTTGAAATGGAATGGTTGTGAACTTCATAAAACTTGTAGTGAATTGTTTGGGCTATTTCTTGAGAGAAGTCATGGTTTCTAATAAAAATTTCCTTCTAAGGAGCAGAGAGATTGGTTTTAGGGTAAATCTTTTATGATTTATAACCTAGTTGCTTCCATGATTTTCTTGCTAGGAAAGTAATGGAAGATTTGGAGTACAATTTGATTTATTTGTACTCTTATAAGTCCTAAAAAGCTAGAATCTTTTCTCTTTGAGCTACCAATTATAGAGATACAAGGTTCTAACTTATTTAAATAGAATATAGATTTATCAAAGATTTCTTCTAATGATTTAAGAAGGTGTTAAATAAGATATCTTTGAAATCAATAGCTCATAACAACTAGATGAGAGCGAATTGGGCTAAGTGGAAATCCTCTCATTATACCTCTTTGAGATCATCTTTGAACCACTAACGAAAGACATGAAAGGAATTCATTTCAAGTTTACTAGATCTAAAAGAGATTCTAATGTCTTTTTGGGTCTAATGTAACTAGCAAAATTAGAGATAAATATTCAATTGCCTAGATCAAAAGAAAAGATGGATCAAAGAGACAATTTTCAAAACCATCTTAATGTAGATTATTTTAGTTAGAGAACATGTCACACTTGAAATGTTCATAATGACATCAAAGCTTGGTACTATCAAGAATTGTCAAAGAAAGCATATGAGTTTAAGTTTTGCAAGAAGAAAGTTAAGGATAACATTCACAATTTTGAAGGTAGAGTAGAAATAACTTCATCAAGTGGAGAAATTTCTTCTATCATATGTTGAATATGTCCTTATACCCATATAAATTAGGACATCTCATTGAAACAATAAGGAGGGCCTACTAAGATCACTTGGATGAATATATGGAAAATGGTTAAATGGATGTAATAGTGGAGTTGGATGAACCACAAATTTGGGCCTTGAGAAAAGTGAATACTATAGAAGGATGGTTTGGTTATTCATAGGGAAGGACAAATGCAGCTTATTCTTTAAGAGAGGATTAAAGGAGAAGTGGATTAGATATGGTAATAGTTGGTATCATGCATCAAGGATAGGAAAATGAGGATTAGGAGATGGTTGGTCCTTCATAGGTTTGGGGAGAGCTAACACAAATTTGAGTTTCTCAATAATAAAGGATGACAAACTGGAAATGGCTATCATGAAGCACTCCATCTATTATTAGAACAAGTGGAAGAGAGGATCAAGGATAGTAAGGATTAGAGAAAAATAATGATGAAGGAAAAGGTTGTGAAGCTTCTATTACATCATGATCATTAGGATGATAAGGTTTTATTATTGAATACTAACTTTAGGCCTCTAACTTTGATTTCAAGATTTCTTATTTTTTTCATTGACATTGCTAAAAACTATTGATATAAATCATGGATTTATAGGAATATAATATAAAACATACTTTTATTTAAAGCTAGAAAAGGTTCCATAGAGCAAATGAAGGTAGGTAGCTTGGGATGTTCACAAGTCAAGAATGACGATAGAAGAAGGAAGAAGACAACCACTATAAGGGATAATAAAAGGAGAGAAAGAATAATGGACATTTAGCAAAATAGAACTCATTGAATTAGATAAATGAATTTTTTCATCTTTAGAGATAAGTCAAGTGAAAACTATAACTCATTTCAATAAAACAAGTTGAAACTAATGTGTATGAAACCTTTTCAATTTATAGAAAAGATAAGAAAGGTTGACTATCATCTATCTTTACCACCATAGATGATAAAACTTCATGATCTATTTCATAATGCAACTTTGATAAGTTTTGTTTCAAGACATCTCACATAATTTAGTGTGATATACAAATAATGAAAATGCATCTAGATAGAAGCTATGAACAAAAGACATTCATAATTTTAGTGAGAGAAGTGAAATAGATTGTGGATGAAATTTCAAATGGTCAAAGTTCAATAGCAAAATCAATTAAAATGATAAGCAATTTAGAAGGTTTAAGAAGTGATGATGAAGAAATTTCTCAAATAATTTTAAATTTTGAGGATTAAATTTTTTAAAGGTAAAGAGAATTATGATGTCCAAACGTTTTAGTGGTTATTTTTGTGTAATTAATAATATAAAGTGTGTAACCATCATTTAGTTATGTGAATTAGTTTTTTTTGTATTTTTTTCATGTATTTATTCATTTTCTTTTAAAATAAGTAAATAAAAAGTGATGTATTTAAAAATTTTAAATTTTTTATATTTTGTTACAAAATACTCATTAAGATGAGCTGAAAGGTAAGTAATTCACTAAAATTGGAGGTCATTTAAATTTATATATATATTTCAAAGAAGTAAAAATAATAAGTCAAGAAATAAAATAAATATTAGTATCATTTATTGAAACACCAATTAAGTTACTAACAGAATAGTAATAAGACCACTTTAGTTTAGAAGGAAAGGAAGTTTGGAGAAACTAAGAGAAGAAGATCGAAAAAGAGAGGGAGACTATAACATCCCATACTTTTTCTTTGATTAATATCTTATAAATCATAATATTTGATTAATATGATTATAATTACGTGTATTATAAGAAAATAAAGTTATGTTTTTTAAATTCAATGTTTATTGATTAAAATAATATTATATGAACTTTATCTTTGGATGTAAGCCATGATTTCAAACAAAATAAAAAAATTATTTGAGTAAACCATTAGAAAGATTAGTTCATGAGAAATCCAATGGTATTGATTTGTAATTTGTGAATGTTTAGATAATTAGTTATAAATTTTTAATTAAAAAGACATGAAAGGAATTTCTTATATTATTGTGAGATAAATTTGGAAATGAGCACTAGTAATTCTTACTACCACTTATGAGGTAAGCAAAAAATAAATATTATAGCTGAGATGTGAAATGGTAAAGGGAGAACAAAAAGAAATAAACATGAGTGAGAGAGAGAGAAAGGTTGATTAAGGAGATTAAGGAAAAAATAAGAGAAGAAGGAGGCTCTTTAAGAAACAAAAAATAGGGAAAATAAGAGGAGAGGTCATAAAAAGTTTGGACTCCAATTATTACAACTCATATAGGAGTAAAGAAATCAAGAGGAAGATGAAACAAGTTACTTTGAGTTGGTTTCAACAAGAAAAATAATGAAAGAATAGCTAACTGAGCAAAGGTAAGAATTTAAGATTTATTTTTATTGTATTCAATTTTATTTTAAGCAAATGTTGGATGGTTGTGTTCATTATATGAGTTATGATTTCCATGATAATGATTTGAGAAGGTTTAGAATTGATTTGGATTGAAAATGAGTGAGTTTAGGAGTTGTTAATTTTCACGTGAAGGAAATCCTATAATATGAATAGCTTAATTGTATTGTATGATTATTTTAAGTTAGTTAAAAAATAGTAAAATCATATAGTATTTTAAGGCATCATACAAGTAATTAAAGTTGATTATATTCTATGATGAGCTTAATGTATTGTATGATGGGTTGTAAATCAATATGTGTTAGGCAAATGGAGTGATTGTACTCTTTGTTAAGCCTTATCATACTATACAATGCTTAGAAAATTCATTTAGGCTAAGTTCAAATGGAAAGAGGTACAGGAATCATATTGTACAATGTGTTTGGGCATACAATACATTTAATTAGAGATCATAACACATGCTAGATAAGGTAGGTTGATAGTGTGCTGCTCTTATAATATGATAAGAATCATACTCTGTGATATTTTTGTAATAACATGAAAATAAAAGTTGATATTTAAAGTTGTGTAAATGTACAAAAATTATTAGATAGTTATATCATATAGGATTATATAACAATTTATGTACATACATTTCACTATAGGAAACTTAGAAGAGAGAAAACCATACAAAGAAATTCATTATGAATTTGGATGGTTAACTTCATAACTATGATGTAAATATGATATTAAATTTGTACTTCATTGTTCTTAAATTGGAGTATTTTTACATGTTCTTTGTTTGTGAATTTTGGTACATGTCATGACTAAACTGGATTATAGGTTCATCACATTGGGTAATGATTTAAGTATCACATTAGATCTTTATTTGTTTACTTGGAGTACATTTAATATAAATGGAAAATATTTAAGAATGAAAATTGGATTGGAAATGAATTTCCTGAGACATTATATTCATCTTATATGAATGGTCTAATATTTGGAGACCATATCTTATGGGTGTCATGACCTCAACACATGTATATACCAAAAGTACTTTTTGAAGGGTGACTAAATATAAGCCTAAAGATGGTACCTAATATTATGATGTTGTATAGGTCCAAACATCAAACCTTTATGCATGGATGATGGCAAGAGGTCATTTATATATAAATGTTGTAATTGTTAGCTTTAAAGGATAATGTTCACATGACAAATTAGTTGAACCCTTAAGCCTTACACCACTAGTTTGACAAACACAAAACCATTGTATTATTTTTATTATTACTTCTCTTTAAAAATTTTTAGTTGATGAAACTCATAAGGCAATCCATAAATAAAGACAAGATAATGAGTGTTGAAGGCATTGCTTCAGCTTTGCTTAGCCTTCAAATCGTGGAGCCATTGGTCCTTCTCTTGGTGGGCTGCTTATCTAGAGCTCATTTTTTATAAAATAATTTGGTTTACAATAACTAAACCTACCACTTAATACTTTAATAGCTCATAATTTTACAATCAATCCTACTTGTACATATGGAACTATCCATGTCTCTTTACATGAGTCAAACAATGAAACAATGGTTACATAACAATGAAACATGGTGTCTAAAAAATTAAATTAATCTTAGATTTAATGAAAAACTAAATGAACATTGAATTAAACCTACATATAGACCATATAATATGATTTCCTTCATCATACTTGTGCATTATCGTATTACTATTCTATACCACAGCTCACATATAATTAATTTTATCTATTATAAAATTATGATTTGTTCATCATATTGGTATGATCGTTTAATTTTCTTAAGCTATCTTTGTCGTACCTTATTAACCCTTATTAGTTGTAGTACAAAATAGTATTTTATACTTGTAAGATCAATTTCTATTCACATAACATATAAAATATCTGGGAGAAAAAAATATCAAAATTGAGTAATACGAATACAATCTAGTTTATTGATGAGCACAATCATATTATGGAACTATAATGTGCTAACTATATTTCCTTCATATAATATGATTTCTATATCATACACAAGAGAAATTTGGTTGTTTCTCTCATGTAAAGCTATCATATTATTATAGTTGTGTATTGTACATGGCAAACTCTAAAGAAAAAAAACATTGTTGTACATTTATGATCGTTCTATTGGATGTGTGTGATCTACATATCATTTAAAAAACATAGTGGTAAAATTATATTAAACATGTACGATCTTCAGGATTGTTTTGTATCACTTTTTCATAGGACTCAATAATGTATGTTGAGCAATAATCTTACTACATGAAGAACTTAGTCATACTAATATTGTATATTTTAAGTAAAATTAATAAGTCAAATAGTTGATTTATTAGGCGGTCAATTCTCTCTATTTATTGCCATGTTAAGATCCATTTATTATACTTATATGAATAGTCACCAAAACCTATAACAACTAGTTAAATCACTTTAGAAATGTTAGACATTGCAACTTCTTTAATTAGTCATATCCTTGTGAGAGATATAAATATGAATGTATTTGAGTTAGAAAGAGTTGATGAACCAGCTTACGAATCTTTAGGAAGTGATAGTAAAACTAGAACTATGGGTTTTGCTTTCCCTTATGAAGACTTCTTTCATTCTTCCATTACATTTGTATCATATTTTCACTAACTCCTCTCATTGTGTTTCGTAATATCCCTCTACATCATTTAGACATTGTATCATATTATTCTCCAAGTAAATGGTACAAGTTCTTGTATGTATTGGGTTGCTCAGATGCTAAAACTTTGTATAGTTGTTGCAGACTCTTTTGAGTGAGAATTCAATGCATTATTGATTGAAAATAAATAAAAATAAATGAAACTCATTCTTAATTGTTTTGTTCCATTTATAGTTATTGGCTTATTTGATCACTCTTGGGGTTTTCTTCTATTCATGCTTATGTTTTTTCATGTTACTTTATCATATAGGTTTCATATGTTATACTACTTTAATATTTGTTTACCTATTGTTTTATTTACAAGCACTTAAAAATCTTATTAGTATTTACATAATTGATATTTTTTTATTAAGATATTTATTTTTTAGCATAAATTTACGAGGGCTGCATTATAAAATGCATGGTACAAAAGGTTGTAGGTACCATTGGCATGCTCAGTTGGGACATTAATGATGACATATTGTGACAATAAGTAGACTACCTTCAACATAAAATATGAAATGGTGCTAGGTACCCTCTTCTACATATATATCTGATGCAAAATTTGCATGACATCATTTAAATCCAATAATCAATTAATATGAACAATGTTGATGACTCAAAGTAAGAGAATTATAAAGTAATCATTTGTAAGTAAAGATGCATTGAAATAAATAGTATATAATGTGATGTACTTAGCTGATATCGATTGTGCACTTAGCAAGTATGGTGGGGTCATACTAAGGATGCTTGAGCAAGACTAGCATCTTATGGGTAAGAGGATGCACAAAATGTTTTGGAATGACATACAAGTCTAATGCACCACAATTCTTCAAACCAAAGAGCAAACTTTGGAATAGTTATATGTGGATATGATAGAAGAACGATATAAGAAATGATCTAAGTCTGACAATGTTCAAAGATGAATGGTAGAGTTTTAATACCTTCAACCATCCAGCTGAATACACTTGAGGACACCATAATTTATGATGAATGTGCAAAGAAATAGTAATCTTGAGTGAGCATACTTGTTTGAGAAGGGGGTGGCCTCATCCAATGGCACATGAAAATAAATAATACATAGTAAATTCCCCACATAATAAGATGAATTATGATGGAATGAAGATAATGCAAGTAAGGAATACTAACAAGATACTCTAAGTTAAAAAAATGGACAGTGTGATTCCCACCAACATGCTATACAAAGGTAATACCAGCTAAGCTCTATCATTGATTTTGAATGGAATAATTCAAGTCTTGTTATACTTTTAGATTTAGTAACTCGCATGATTTTCAAATGTAGGAGATTCCAGCTTTCTCCATTATTTTGATAGGCATGCATTTATCAAATAAGGTAATTTCTTAACTAGCTTGATGGCATACAATTTTAGCAAGTGACCTTGTAGCTTTGTTTTCCTCCGTTTGACCTTGTAGCTTTGTTTTCCTCCTTTTTAATGATGTTAAAAGTAATTTAAGTACATTTTTCAAATTACTTAATCTATTAGAGGTTCTAAATAATAAACAATTATGGAGTTTAATACCTAAAATCATCTTAATTAGAATAGAGCATTCAAGATCAATTATCACTAGAGAAAATTTCTACCACAAAACCATTGAAGATTCTTTACAATGCCAAGAATAGTAGCTTCCAATGTTGAGTTGAGTTGAACTATTTTAGCAAAGGCAAGGAGCCCCTTTGAATCCTTTTCATGTTAAGCACTACCAATTTTGTAATGTTTTGTTTGTAAAGTCCATGAACATTCACCTTAATTACTTGCATTGGGGGAGGAGTCTATGAGATTCTTCAGCAATATTTAACTTTCATGAATTGAAAAGGCCCAAAACTTGAACTATTTGTTGTGTTTGTATCAATGGAAAAATGCTAAAAATAGTCATGCTTTGCCAATTAATATTCTTAATTGTCTACAATTCTGATTTAGTTGTCTCATCATGTAGCTTCTTATTTCTAGCTTTGCATATATGCCATCATATTAGAAGTAAGATGAGGGGTCATTAATTACCTATTAGACTAGCTACCACTGATACCTTTCCACCATTGATTTAGAAGGGTTGTAACTAGTTGATGTACCTTGGCATGATTATCTAAAGTCATCCCATAGAAATACCAAAGATATTATACAATGTACCATTCAATGAAAGCATGATCTAGATCATCCTCATTAAAACAATGGAAGCATGTTGAACATGTAATATTTTCATTTGATTTCAAAGAGGAATGCATGAGTAAGTATTTTCCAAGCATGGATTGAAATCTTGGTGGGACGTTTCCCATTACAGATTATTTTACTAGAAGCCCTCTCAAAACTCTTGCTCCTAATGGCATTCTACACCAATTTTAAGGTGAACCTACTATCAGTTCTTAAAATCTATTATACATAAACATTTATAGGAAAATATATGCACCAAAGTTGTGGCTAACTCCCTTCTTTTTCCCATGCCTCTCTAGATATTAGATGTGATTTTTGTGTGCTTCTCATTTATGTATTTAACCTTAATTAATTTCACCCAAAGTAATTGATGTTAGCAAATTTTTTAGTTTTACTTAGCTTCATAGACTAGACCAATATCATTTAACTTCCTTATACCAGGTCCATTCTCCTCACATGATTTACTTATTTTTTTAATTGATCCTCTAATGTTTGTTATTACTCTCAATGTTACCCCCATAATAAAGCAATTGTTACCTTTTCAAGCTTTATTATGATCTACAATGGTGGGAGCACATCTAAAATATTTTATTGTGGCACACTACAAGTGCTCCTGAGTCAAGACCTTATTGCCTTCTTTTCCTTTAATCTTAGAGATGTGCAGTTTATAATGTCTATCTTTTACAAGGATTTGAACTTCATGCTTTTTTTCACATTCAATTAACCATTTAGCACTTGGTTTTTTATGCTAAAATGTTTCTTCTTTGCTCTGCTCATCCATATGATGTTGATTAGTTGCATTCAATCTAACCTTATCTTCTTCTAAACCACTTATTAGAGATTGCATTTCTCTATCCCCAACTTCCTCTTCAACTTTTTTAACATTCTAAAAAATGCTTTTGAAGCTACTCTTTTTCAATTGCTTTAAAAAATCCTTTAGTCTTCTAAGTTTAAAAGCTAATACTTGCAAACTAATCAAGTGAGTAAGACTTGTCTCATTACTTTCAATCAAGTTTATAATTTGAATTTCCTTGTATTAGAAAATTACTCTATTGAATGTCAAAGTAATAATGGGGAATTGTTGAACTTATCTTACACAAGTTTCAACAATAACAGTTGGGTTGTTTGGCAATCCATTATTTATTTATCAATACCTGATCTAAATGCTTTCAAACCCATTTACCCTTTCTTTTACCCACCCAAGTGAATGGAGAGCCATTAAATAGAATCTCATATAGTCCTCATTGGCTAATGTTAGGAGTAAAATGCTCCCTTATATTCTTTTATTGAAGTTATAACATTGAAGTCACCTTCTATTAGCCAAGAAGCATTTTGATTAGTAGCAATTTTGGTGGTCTTGCTTCATAACTCATGCCTTAATATTTTTGAACATTTAGCACACTAAAGTGTAATTTGAGACCATCTCAATTATAACACGTTATAGATGCACTACTCATCTTCATAAATTGTAGTATATTAAATATCATTCTTCTAAAGCATCTAAATTATATTTGAATTTGCACTAGTATATTGATCATACCCTATAATAAAAAGAAAGGTGTTGTAACTTTTTGAGTTGTGCCATAGGTTTTAGTGGAGTTAGTACACTATTTTTTATTTGAGTAAAGGATTTTGTCTATTATTAGTTTTATTATTTGAAGAATCCATAATATTTCAATGATAAAGTTATCCATTGATCAAGTTTGCTTCAATAATTTGTGTTAATTTGGCATTTATATGATTCCCTTTTTGATTAGTATGTTGCTCAGTGGTCTTTTTTTTGCCTTTTTTTTACCTTCTCTTTGGACAGGAGAAAACTCTATAAGTTTCATAGGAATTAAACCTACTTAGCTATTTCATGAACCCCAACTTAAAATCTTTCAAAACCTTAACTTCGACAAGGAGTTGAATTTTATGATGTACTATGATTTTTGAATTTGATAAGGAACCTCTATCAACTTTATGATCTTTGTTGAAGAATACTACATTATCTACAAGCTTTTCTTTTATCATTCTCAATGTATTACTTGCCATAATGAGCAAAACAATTGCCTTTAAAAACATTTCTTCTTGCTTCAACTACACTAGCATGTCATTAATTTCATTAACCGAGAGTCGTTGCAGTTCAATAACTAGTCGAGATTGTTCTTTCAATACCTTAGGTGTTTTGTTCTTATCAAGTACATACGTCTTACCTTACTTATCTTGGTCTTGTTGTTCAATATAGGTATTATCATTAGATAGTTTCATTTAAAACTCTAAATTCATTGAGTTTTGTTTACAATTAAGTTTGGTATGTCCTTGATTACTGTAATGGCTATTGTATAATGGTAGATTATCATATTGTATATTCTACCAGAATCCACTTGAATTGCTAACTCTTCATGTTATACATATTCTTTTGGGAAGCTCTTTAATCAAATCAATAATAACACAAACTCTTGCAACACTTGGTCGAAGCAAATTTAGTGTCGTTGCATCCACTTTCAGTGGTTTCCAACCATAAAAGAAATTGAGTATAGTGCTTCCATGTTAAATAAATGTATTGGTAGGTGCTTAAGTGAGTCCCAAACTAGAGCATGTGATTGTTTGGTATTTAGAAGAAATTTAGAATATCATTTAAATACCCTCATCTAAAATTCTCCAACATTCTATGACTTACACAACCAACAATGAAGTTACCCATGTTCTAATTTTTGAACTTACCCATGTTCTAAGCCCATGTGAAATAGATTATCACTATAGAAGGAGTTCCTTTGATGTTCTTGAACACTTTTTGGGTGGTCATCATAATCATTAACTCAATTGCCAACCTGATCACCTTCCCCATTATATTGTAAGTCAAGCTTTTCTTACATTGAGAGATGAAGATTGTGATGATATGAATGAGGATCTTACTCCTTAATTGAATTATTACATTTTTGTATAAGGTTTGTTTTATGAGGTTTTGTGGTTTGGCATCATTTGTGAAGAGATAATAATTTTTTACTATTAGTATGCTTTCATATCTACATTAAAAATAAGAATAATACCATATTAAAAATAAATTATGAAAATATTATGGAAAGTAAATTATGGATATGAAGAGACATGAAAAATAAATTATGAAAATACTATTTGTATGCCCCATCTCTAAGGTATGAAAATATTATCCCCATCTTTGAGGTATAAAAAAATAAATTATAAATATGAAGAGGGACTCATACGATTCTATTTCAAAGGATAAGAACCATGAAAGAATCTGAAATATCAAAATCTCAAACCCATGACAAAAAGATGAGAGGGATCATTATGAGATCAAAGGTGCAGAGTACATTAGTTAGATGTAATCCTCTACCCTATTTTCCAACAGAACCCTAAGAGAAGTTTTTGGGTTGATAAATTGGCAAAACCATTTTATAGGATTCAACCATCTCACTTTCAAGAGGGTCAAATCCCTTTGAGATAAAGTGTTTGATAAGTCAATGTGTAGGATATTTGATAGAATTTACTACTTTAAGCATTGGAAGACACCACTTGTACTTTTTCTACTTAAAGGGGCTTTCTTTTATGGTGAAAATCTCATAACCACATTCTCCTTAAGCTTTGACCAACCAAGGAAATCATATAGTTAGATTTCATTGAAGACTTTGAAAGATGGCTTGTTCCCCCATCTCTTCAAGAAAAGATTATGAAAGAGTTAGAAATTGTTTAGCAGAAAGACATACCAGTTACAAGTTATAATAGAAAATTCTCCTCCTTTGCTCACCCCATAAATGGTGGGTACTAAGGATAAGGGTTGCTTTCTATTCCATTAAGAGCCAAAAGAATCCATCAAAAGCACTTTGATTTCATGCATGGCCACTAAATTTGTTAAGTTTTTGGAATAAGCCAAGTCAATGGTATAAGAATTGGAATATTTCAGCTCAAGAAGTAGTGGCTATAATGAAAAAGAAAGAAGAAGACACTTCCCAATGAAAGGTTCTAACCTCTTAAAAATGATCTTTTAGAAAGTTTAAGGTGGCAAGTAGTTTGATCATTCCCAACTTAGTTAGTAAGAGTCTAGTGCTTGTGGTAACACGATGGATATATAGTCTAGTGAGAAGATACTTAGAATGTGAAAAATTACTTTGTCGAGTATATTGGAGAACACAAGGAAGCTAACTCCAATTATGGAGAGTTGGGACATGTGGCTTGTCCCTAGGTAGCATTTAAGATGTACTGAGTATTAGTTGTATTGCTGGTAGTGGAGTCGCTGATAAAGGTAAGGTTAGTGCTTTGTTGATGGCCTTTGACAATGTGGACTAAGGACAATCTGCAGGTCATGGTGGACAACTCTAGATATATGTCATTACCCAATGGAAGGCCTTACATTCTATAGATGTGATAGTAGGTACATTCATAATTCAATAGTTGAAATCATTATTTTATTTCATAGTGGTACCTTATATTCATTTATAGCTTTTCATATGCTTGATGTACTAATTATTGAAATAAATAAAATGAATAACTTATTATCTCTAAAACTCCTAGAAGGGAGTGATTTTTATGTGAATGTTTGCATTCATGGAGAGATAGAAATCAACGAAAAAGGATTCTTTATTGAATGCTTGCCTTACCCTTGATTAAATTTGATATCATTCTAAGCATGGATTAGTTATCTAAGCACTACATAATTATTGGTTATGTGATTAAGCACTCTAGATGGGGATGAAATATTATTATTTAGCAAAGGAAGAGGAATCCTAACTTTTTCTATAATTAAGCTCAAGAAATGGTAAAGGTAGTGAAGGATTTCTATTATCTATTGTTTATGTCAATCAGAGGTTTGACTACAAGATGTGTTAGTCTGTGTGTACTAGGACATTGTTTAAGAGGAGCTACCTAGTCTTCCTCCTAATGGAGAAATTTACCTCAAAGTTTAAGTAGTACTATGAGCTAAATTGGTATCCAAAGCCCTATATAGGATGGAACTTATAGAATTAGCAAACAAGAAGGTATAGATTTAAGAATTATTAGATAATATTTTCATTCACCCTAGTGTGACCCTTAAAGGATCTCTTTATTAGAAAGAAAGCTAGTAGTCATTGGATGTGGATAGATTACTGAGAGTAAAATACATTAATATTTAAGAATAAATACCCACTACAAAGGATTAATGATCTATTTGATCAATTGCAAGTTATTGTAGTGTTCACTAAGATCAACTTGAGATCAAGCTACCATCAACAAGGAATTAAAGAATCATATACATCTAAAACTACTTTTAAAACTCGTTATAGGCACTTTGAGTTCAAGTGTTACCTTTTTCCCTACTAATGCATTTGTAGTATTCATGGACTTGATAGGAAGGTTCATTAAAAAAATTATAGGATAAATTTTTTATTATCTTTATTGGTGACATCTTAAGGCATGTTAAATCTCTTTGTGTTCACACATGCATTTATCTATTATATTATGGATTTTGATGTACCAGATGTATGCTATGTTCTCCCAATGTGAATTTTGTTTGTTCTTAGTAGTGTAGTAGGGCATGTGGTTAGTGTAGCAAGAATAAATATTGATCTCAAGGAAATCTTTGCTATTGTCGAATTTTCTAGACCCACCTTAGTTGTAGAAATCTATCATGTTCTAGGTCAAGTTGAGTACTGCAAGAAAGTTTTATAAGGACTTTCCAAGATTGCATCCCTACACATATGATTGATTAAGAAAGGTAAAATTTGAATGTGCTACGAAACAAGATAACAGTTTTCTAAAATTAAACAAAAATTAATAATAACACTAGTCTTAGTTTTGCCAAAGGCTCAGTAGATATTAAATCTTAATGATGTTTCACTCTAAGGGTTGTTATATATATTAATATAAAATGATATAATAGTTGTGTATGCATCTAGGCAACTAAAATCTCATTAGAAGAATAAAAAATGCATAATCTAGAATTGAGTTTGGTAGTCTTTGCCCTAAAATTTTGATAGGTGGAATTTGATGTGTTCATAGATCGCCAAAGTCTAAGATATAATTTCACCTAAAAAATAAATTTAAGGCAAAGAAGATGGCTAGAATTCATCAAATACTATGATTTGGGTATAAACCATTATGGAAGAAAACTTAATTTGGTTTCTAATAAACCAAGATAAAAGGTTATTTTGCATTCATTAATAAAGCATAGAACCAAAATAGATTTCTTTTAGAATCAACACATTACAAATGGAAAGAATTTGCATACGTATGTTGAGTTGCTACACCAACCCCTTCATAAGGCTTGATTGTCTTACCTCCATTAAATAAGATCTTCTTCAAGATAAGCAATCTAATGTGTTATGGTTTTAGGGAAGGTTTCATACCTACCCACTAGCAACTTAGGCAATTATTAATATCTGAGGCTCATAACTTAAAATTCTCCACCCATCTAAAAATAAAAAAAAATGTATGAAGAATTGAGATAGAATTGTTGGTGGCTTGGTATGAAAAGAGATTTAGTGGAATGGGTCAAGATGTTTAGTTTGTTAGTAAATCAAAGGCGAACAACGAAATCTTAGTGGTTTATTGTAATCCTTATTCCTATATTGGAGTAGGAGTGTGATGCTTTGGATTTCATTATTGAAATACCCTTGTAAGATATGATTCTACTTGGGTGGTTCGAGATAATTTGACCAAGTGTACATACTTTTTAGCTATAAAAATGACTTTTCTAAAAAAACATTAGCACAACATTACATTCAATAGATTGTAAGATTGCATGGAATTCGAAAGGAGTAGTCTCTAATAGTGATACCAAATCTACTTTTTAATTTTAAGGAAAGGTGCATTAAACTTTTGAAACAAAAATGAGATTAATTGAAGCTTTACACCCACAAATTGATGGGCAAATGGAAAGAGCTATCAAGACTCTTAAAGATTTCATGTGACCTTTAGTGTTGGAATTTTTGGTGACTAAGAGAGTCACCTAAAATTGATAGAAATTTCATACAATAATAGCTTCCATGCAAGTTTTGAAATGTCTCTTTATTAAGTCATGTATGAAAGGAAGTGTTTATCCCCTTTGTATTGGTTTAAGAGTAGGTAAAAATAATTGATTGGTACTAATTTTGTTGATGAATAATTATTATAATTATAAATAGTATTCAAAATTCTCAAGATTATCAAAAGCAATATATTGATGAGAAGCATAAGGATTTGAAATGGATCTTTCTTAAAAATAATTCCTTAAAAGGGGTTATCAAATTTCATATAGTTGGTAAGATAAAACCCAAGTATATTGGGCCTTGCAAAATATTAGAAAGAGATAAAGTTTTTGTTTATAAAACGACTTTAGCTACCTAGATGTTGGGTGTTCATAAGTTTTTTCATTGTCTTTACTAAAGAGATATGTTTCTAATCCATATCATGTAATACAGTAAGATTAAAAAACTTGATGTCGAACCTAACATGTTTTATTAGGAATAGCAAGCTAAGATTTTGTAGAACAAAGAAAGAGGTTATGAAACTAGGTCATCTCTAAAATAAAAATTAGAAAGAGAAGAAACTTGGGAAGTGAAATAGGACATGATATAGTATCCTAATTTTTTAAAATCTAGAGATTTAATTTCTTTAAGTTAAGGAGGTTATAATAGTTGTTTTAATTAGTTATGAACCACATTCTTAATGAAGATATAGTAGTTGGATCCAAAATTTGAGCATACAAATACAATGTTCTTAGCTTAAAAAATTTGTAAGCATATGGTTTGTAATTTTTTGAATCCATTTAAAGTTTTTATGAATTGTTAGTTCTAAAAATAGAATAATTAATTATTATTGAATATTATTTTATATATTAGAGCTACTACATTAATATTCTCTCCCTTCCACTCAATTAGTTCAGAATAGTACGCAAAGGAAGCTAGAAAATACAAGTTTAAGGAGAGGAGAGAGGGCAAGATTAAAGTATATCTAGCTTGGATTATTATAAGATTTAAGAAAATGGAGAGGGAAAAGAAGCACTTGAGGAAAAGAGGAGTTTGATCTCATTCTCATCAAAATAATGCCATTGAGTTTTTTTTACGACAAGTATTTGTTATTAGAGATGTTATAAAGATAGATTTTTGTGGATTCAGTGAAGACTATGTTGGGTAGCCCAATGGTAGTTTCCAGTTGCATTGATCATACAAGATGATTGTGCCTATTGTCTTGTACAATCTGCATAATTGATACTATCAAACGTTCATTGACCTGATACATTGAATATGGTAGTCAACCAAGAAAATAATATAGTACAATGAACTTATCAAAAAAGTATGATGGGGTTAAGGAATTTATTTTTTGACCCTTTATTTGATAATGATGGATGTGAATCATAAGTATGATGTGATGATTGTACAAGTATGATTGATTTCTTAAGAGATATAATAGAGATCACTTATCCAATCCCTTATTTGAGAAGTGATTGCTCGTGATTGATAGTATGATTTCGTTAATGGGCAAGTATGATAAGTTCAAAAGTAGGAAAATAGTAATTTCATATTGAACCAAAAGGAGTTGATGTTTGTAATTCACCCCCACCCCCTTGTGGACGTTGCACTCCTTCTAATTCGACAAGTGGTATCAAAGCATAAGTTATATCAAAGAAAGAAATTTCCTAGAGAAGACTTTTTAATGTCTCTCAAAATGATCACAAATCATGGATCTTTTGGTGTGTGACATCTTTACATTGCTTGCATTTAGTTGAAGATAGATTTTATTATTTTTTGAAGAATCAAATGTGTGTCTTTATTGAATCTATAGAACATTTTTTTGAATTTCCACTTAAAAAGATTTGTAATATGATTGTTAGAAAAGCTTTAAATCAATTTTCTTCAGAAGAAAATATCATGTTTATTTAAAGTGTCATGATTTGAATATTATTTTTTTATGGTTTATCAAATATAGAATTTGAAAAGTTACAAATTTAGATGTTGCACATAACATTTAGCTTGAGTTGCAAAAATTGTATAAGAAGAAGAAAAATGCTTGCAATTTTAATCATGTTGTGGATAATGCATTGGATTATGAGCCTACAATTTAATGTGATACGGACAAGATTGAAGAATCCATAGGAAAAGGAGAAGCACCCAATATTGAGGCACACTACCATTTTTGCAAGGAAGTGGGTCATTTTTGGCCCCAATGTCCTACATTAGAGATTTGGTAAAATAAGAAGAGAAAGATAAAGAAACCTAGGAAGAAGAAGTTTAGCAAAGATAATTAATAAGTTGAAGCATTAATTTGTCTTATGACACATCACCATGATGACTTATCCAAGACTAAAGGCAATGAGGTTTCTAATTTTTCTTGTAATGATTTAAAAAGCTAGTGACATAAATTGTTTGATTCTTTCATATTCTTTCTAAGAAACATAAAATTTTAAAGAAAGTGCATAAATAATATTTAGCTCTTTGCAATAAATTGAGTGAGAAGAATGAGAAATATTTGTAAGATCTTAAAAATATTAAATATGAACTTTCCAATACCATTAGTTTAAATGTTAATGATAAGCATATTTTTGAACAATTTAAGAAATAACATTCTAATTGTTTTGTATCTCGTAGCATGCATAAGAATGTCTCATGTGAAAATTCTAAATCTATAATGTAGATAATTTTTGATAAGATCTATCACTTGTAATTACTTCTTAAAGAGAGTAATGCTATTAAGGTTTGCAAGATATGAATGCATATGAACCCTAGGTACCCTTGTTTTGTTTGCATTAAAAAGAACAACACTAATGTACTTAGAAATATTGTATCTCTTAATTCTTGATTGGCCATACCCAAATATATTTGGGTTCTAAATGTAAATCTTAATTTGATTATGCTCTTTTGTATGCTTCACACATTTAAATTAGATAAGATGAGATATAAGTGAGAAATGAATAGCATTTATAGCATCCATATGTCTAATTTGGTATTTGTTGAAATTGTATAAGTTGAGGGGCAACAAGATATTAGTGTGAGAAATTATATGCTTTACTTGATTTAATATTATTTCATTTCCATATTTGTTCAATAGTTTTTTCATCATTAAAAGGGGTTGATTATTCTTTTATTTGGTTAGAATAGCACTTGTTTTATACAATAAAACCATTGTGTTAAGTTGACCAATACTTTTTCTTAAGTGTTGATTTTAGATCATGCATCTCAAGAGCACTAGATTATTCAAGTGAAATGCTTGGTCAATTAACTTAAGATGCTTAACAAGGATGTCTGTGTGATAATCATAGCTATCACTAGGAGAAAAATAATCTTAAGCAACATGAGAAAAAGATCTTTAGAGTCTCTTTATTCTAGTAATATGTTAAATCTTATGATAATTTACTTGAGACACTTAAGATTTACTTAAGAAACACATTTCATCATGGTTTATGTATATAATATATCGTAGAGCATTACATTGATAGTTAATAGAATCATGTGTTAAGGTTAAATCATATTAGAATTAAAAATGAATACGAATTGAGTGACAAATTTATGTTTAGTACTAATTATACTTATACAGCTTTACCCATCATATAATATGACCATTCATAATGTGGGATCAAATGAAGCTTTGTTCAAAGGAAATCTTATAGTTTATGCATAAGTTATGCTATTTGTAGCAATATGATACTCCTATCATACAAGTGCATTGATGATTTACCTGAGAGATCTATTTTGAGGTTTAGTGTTCTTTATGTTTATAAAGCAAGATATTACCTTTCATACTAATATTATTTATTCATTAAGAAGATTTGACTACGTGATGTGAGTTGGGTCCTAGAGAGGTATAGGTTTGATAAACTTAGTAAAGTAGGATTGTTCTCATCATCTTTGTAAGGTAATCTTAATAGTGAGCAACATGTTGAATTCTATCGTACTAGTATAATATAACTTTCATGTCTACACAATATCATTTACCCACGTGTGTAGTATTAAGGACTTAGACTATGCTTAAACAAATTTTGGTTGTACCTATATGATGTCACCATTACATTTGTATGATATCATTGGGCAAATTTCATATAAGAGTATGATCCTTTTATAATTATGATCTATTATGATCAAAGAGAATTGGCTTGTTATAGGACATATTGTAGTATATAATCTGACATTGTACAACATTTTTTTGAGAACTCTGATTTAGATGTTGCACAATTTTTGTTTTAGTTGTACCATAACATATCTTCATGGTATATGTCTCCATTTAAATAGAGAAAATGAACTAGTGAAGTGATAGTGGTTGTTTGGACGATTCTATTAGCATTGTATCATACTTGCATGATACCTTGAATCAGATAATATAATCAGTTCAAGAATATAAGTAATGACTAATTTGATTAATCTCTTATTCAATCATTTATTAGAACATGGCTTGGATCCATTTAGAGGATCATATGGACTATATAAAGGCATCTAAACATTGATGAAAAAGGCTAATGATCATTTGCATATCTTTGAGAAGAAAATTTGAAAATCATCATTCATTGGAAGGGAGAAGTTTAAGGTTATGATATCTTACATCATTCACTATAGCCTTCCTTGATTAAGCTAAAGTACATTTCATTATCTTAGTTACTTCTATTGAGCTACATCATATATCTTCTTATTGCTCTAACATTGCATTAGATTTGTGACTGTTGAAGAACGTACAATATGATATAGTGTATTGTATTTTATGATTTGAAGCCACTAGTATGCATTTCATTTTTGTTTGCAATGTCATTGAGGGATCTTTTAGAATAACTTCTCTAACAATTTTTGTTATAAAAAATAAATAGTTTTGCGGAATGAGAAGGAATAGAATATAAGAAAACAAGTGCATATATTTTCATGAAGCTAAAAATATAGTTTAAATTATTATTATAAAATACAATGGAAATGATGTAGGAAATGCAAAAAGGAGATTAAGAAATTGAAATGCCTAAAATAATAATTTTCGAGCCAAAAAGTTTATTAACTACATAATTATAATATATGACTTATAAATTCCTTGGGCTATTATTATGGAATGTAAGATGGCATGAGCATTTGCATGGTATGCAATCATTTGGATATGTTCTGATCATGTGATGGCACTTTACTGTTACTTATATATAACCTTATATGAATGTATACACAATTCTATAAAATTAAGGAAATTGATAAGCAAGTAGAATAAAAGAAATTAAAATAAATAAAGAAAAAGAAAGAAGGTTTTTTAGGCCTAGTAATAAAAAAGATCACAAGAAAGATGACCATAAAAATTTTCACTATGACCCTTTCTTGTAGCTACCTAAGGTGAGATAGACATCACCACAATTATCATTAACAATTAGAGATAAGGCCATAACATAATGGAGGCCCCATTTTCATCAACATAAGATCTTACTAATAAAGAGTAATAACTCTATGAAAGATGATATTTACCTCTACAATTGTAGATAGAGATAGGGAATGATATCCTAAAGGCCCAATCATTATCTACACAAGATGTTTGCTACAAGGAGCAATAGTTATGTGATAGATGATGATGTTATACAGGATCTCAAGGAGTAAGAATAGTGATCATAAGAGTAAATATGAGCCCAAAAGAAAAAATAAATAAATAAAGAAAAAAATGAAATGAATATGAGAATTAAAAAAAGTAAAAGATGTGATAAAATATAAGTACTATATGATTGTAGTACTATTTGATGACTATGTGCATACATAAGCATAATGAACACAAGCATTCATGTAATAATTTCTTTTATGCGTATTTTATTATTGATTGTTGCACATTGATTATTTATTACTCCTTCCTTATTATTGATTCTATATTAACATTTTTATACATCCTTTATACTTATAGCTTGTAATTTTCTTACTAAGAATATTATGCTCATTCTTTACTTACATTGTAGGCTAAGATGTCACTCACCAAGTTGGGTTCCTAAATGATAGCTCAAACTTTTATGTGAGAGAATATGTTGTATTTTGTGGGTTCCATGAGAGGTTTTTTATAAGAAGATTTGTTGTACTTTTTTGACAATTGATGTACTTATGCTATATTATAGTTTTTGTATAGTTTGCAAGTTTTGACCTATATTTATTGCTTCTATTTGATCATTCTTCAAAGATGATAAATGATTTTTGTTGTGATGTTTCTTCAACACCCTCATTTGACTCTTAGTTTCTTCTTTACGTTTAGCTATTGACTCTAGTTTTTTCACTATAAAGTAGTATTTGAATGTATTTTATTTGGTTTTTTAGAATTTGAGCCAAGCTAAGCATGATAGTACCCAATAAAGGAAATGGATAGAGCCAAGTATGAAACATGAAAGAAGGAAAGGAAAAGTAGCAATAAAGATTTACTTTGTAGGAATTGGTATAAACTTTGATTTCTTTACTGCAATTAATTAAAGGTACAAGTAATCATTTACAAGATTTGCAATAAATAAACAAGTTGATCAAATCAAGGAAGATGTATCCACCTTGTTTTGTAGGAGAGGAGGATCTCATGGTAACAAAAAAATAGCTAGAACAAGAATTTTTTACTACATGCCACATCCTAAGTATAAGAAAGTTGCTCTAATAGTTATGGTATTAAAGATGTAACTAAAATTATGTCAAGTTATAAAGAAAGGATTTAATTTTTAGGTAGTCTAGTTTAGGAAAAATCGTGGAAGAAATCACTAAATATCTTGAAAAATGGCTCATCTTGATATCAGTTAATTGCAAAAATGAGTGAGGAGCTAAACAATTAAATACATGATTGAATGATAATGATATCTGATGAGAATAATATTACATATTTGGAAAAATATGTAGCAAATCTAATCACTCCAAAACAATAAAGATTTTACATGTTTCATAGGGGGAATGATGAGATCAAAGTAGCATTGATGATGGTAATAACTACTAATTATATTGAGTACATGAAATATACTAGAATAATAAAAATGGAATACAGTGCTATGGAAGCCCAAATAAAATTTAGGAAAAGAAAAAATGGAATTATCAAAGTTTAGGGGAAGGTCCATAAGGAAAAAAAGGGGATTTTAGTAATCTCAATGGTAGCACATTCCATAAATCAGAGTTTTATACATTTATATCTTAGAAGGGGCTTGGTAATGGTAATGTCATTGTTGAATAAAGTGTTACTAGTTGATGTAAAAAGTTTTTTAGAGGTAGTAGAGGGAGTGCAAATCAGATATAATAAGGCTAATAAGATACTTTGTCATTGAAGAGTTAAGATATATTGTCAAGGATTGTCCAAAAGTTAAAGAGGTGAGATTCTATAGTGTATCCATGAGTAGTACTAGAGCCACAATAGAAAAAGCTAGTGTAATGGGTTCATCTTTAATGTGGTATTGCAAGCAAAGGAGGATAATCTAGAGTTTATTCCATTACTCAATATGCGACTTTATACTCTAATGATGTTATCTTAGATATACTATATCTACAAAGGTCATCTGTTACTAGTTTATTAGACTCTAGAGCATCCTATTGATTATTTCTACATATATATGATGAGTAGGATAAAAGTTGACTTCAATCATTACAAGGTTTTTTACCAGTTAGAATTTCTTATGGTAGCCACATGCTAGTATAACATTTTATTAAAGGAGTAGAAATAAAAGGAAAGATATTCTCTATAACATTAAATGTGTTATCAATAATAGAGTTTAATATTATATTGAGATAGAAATGGTTGTATGATCATCAAGTAAAGATAGACTAGCATGAAAAGAAGATAAAAATTCAAATATTAATCGAAAAGAAGTTAATTTATTTGTGCCAAGGAAGAAACAATCCTATAGTTTAGCGTTAAAAGAACAAATGTTGCCCAATAATGGATGTGAGGATTATTTGGTACCTTTTATAGTTTTGGATAGAACATTTTATCAAAGTTCAGAATTACCATTAGTTAATGTATACATAGATGTATTTCTCAAAGATTTTGTAGGACTACCTCAAGAAAGTGTAGTAAGATTTAAGATTTAATTACTCATTTCTATCGAGTCAATTTCTAAAGATCCATTATAAAATGGAAACAAAAGAATTGTAAGAAGTTGAAGTGCACATTTAGGAGCTACAAGATAAGGGGTATATAGACCAAGTGCATCACCATGGGGTGCACATATATTATCTATGAAAGAGAATAATGGTCACTTGAGAATATATATTGATTGTAAACAAATCAAAAAATTTATTATTAAGAATAAGTAACCTCTATCCAAAATTCATGAATTGTTCCATTATATCTAAGGTTAGGTAGTGTTTTCTAAGATTCATGTACAATTTGGTTATCATTAACTAAGAATAAAGGAAGAGAATATTTCTTAAATTGCCTTTAAAATATGATATGAATACTTTTAGTTTCTAGTGTTACCACTTAGATTAACAAATGCATGTACATATTTTATGGATTTGATGAACAAATTGTTCAACAAATATGTGGATCAATTTGTTATTCTATTTATAAATGAGATTTTAATTTAAAATATACAATGAAGAATGTTTCCTATTTGCACACATTGTTAAAAATTTTAAGAGAAAATCAATTATAGGTCAAATTACATAAATGTGAATTTTTGCTATCAAAAGTGATGTTTACGACTCATGTTGTTAGTACTAAGAGAATATCAATTGATCTCCAAAAACATTTTGTAATAGTGAATTGGCCTAGACTAAATACATTCTTAGAGAAACAAAGCTTTATAGTAATGAAAAGTTAGCATAGAAAATTTGTGAAATGATTTTCCCAAACAACCTCTCCATTAACCAAATTGACTTACAAGATGATTAAATTTGATTGGGACTCAAACTATGAGAATAGTTTTGAAAACCTTAAAGATAAACTAACATTAGCTCCAATTCAAGTGTGTGAAAAGATATCAATTTTATAACAATACAACCATACATAGGTTGGGTTGTCTATTAATGTAGAATAATAAACTAATTTCTTATGCATCTAGATAATTGAAATCATGTGAAAAGAACTATCTTGTACATGATTTGTAATTGGCCACTATTATATTTGCTTTAAAAATTTGGAGGCATTACTTATATGGAGTTAGATGTGAAATTTTTTATGACCATCAAAGTTTGAAATATATTTTCAATTAGAAAGAATTAAGTTTAAGACAAATAAAGTGGCTAAAGTTCATCAAGGATTATAATTTAAAAATCATATACCACTCTAGAAAATCTAATGTGATGAAGAAAAATATTAGCATCATATTAATTATAAAAGAAGAAAAATAATTAATATTTAAAATGAATAAATTGTAACTAGAAATAGTTGTTTAAAGAAAGATGTATGAAACTAGTTTAGGTGGTGTTTAATTTGTCAAACACGTTAAAAGACAACAATAAAAATAGAGCAACTATTACAACCTTTACTTATTCTTAAATGAAAATTGAAAGAGATTGCTTTGAACTTTATAGTAGGTTATCTAGATCACCAACAAGTCCTGATTTTAGATGGATAATTATGGATAGATTAATCAAATCAACTCATTTCTTTGCTATTAAAAAAATCTACATTGTGGAAAGGTTAGCTCAAATGTCCTTGAACTAGATTACAAAATTACATAGTTACAAAAATGAAATGTTAGATAGGAATCCTACGTTTACTTCTCATTTTTGAAAAAATGTTCAACAACCATAAGTTACAAATAAAAAATTTAGTATAGTCTTTATTCTATAAATAATGAATGAATAGAAAGAACTATTAAAAGTTTGGAGGATATGTTGAGACTTTGTGTTTTAGATTTTGGAAGTAATTAGTAGTGCCATTTTTCATTAATTTTTTTATTAAAAGAATAATTATCAATCTAATATAGAAATGGTACCTTGCAAAGCTCTTTATGGAAGAAAGAGCCAATCACCTTCATGGTAGAATAATGGAAGCAAAAGAGTCAAATTTTGGGACATTTTTGATGATTTCAAAAGAAAACAAATTTTGTTTGAGCATACATTTTTGAAAGATTTCTTCATGAAGAATCGAAAGGTTTGAGTTAGTAATTTTTAGATGCTTAGATAATTTTCTATGAATTTTTAAAGAAAAAGGACATAAAAGTAATGTTACACCCATCAAATTGCTTAGCCAAGGTATGATATTTTTACTTGATTTTGTTAATTAAATAGATATTAAATTTGAGTGAATAAATTAGATTGATGCTAATTATGGTTGATAATAATTATTCATTACAATGGTAAACGATTATATGATATGATGAGGAAAGAAATCTATTTGAAGACTTGATTAAAATCTTATGGCATGATGAGGTAGTAATAACAGTTGGGATGCAAGTGTGAATAGGCTACGAAAATAGGCTTGGGTCAAATAAGAACAACATGGTTTTTGTAGAAGTGACATTAGTGTTAAGGTTGAATGCACCAAATGTACCAAAGGAATGAAATTTTGTATCATATAGTACAATGACAACAGATAGTATGGTTTAAGCTAGCACGAGAAAGAGAGTTATGTGTATAAGTATAAAACTTTTCTAATGATCGTACCAAATAGATCACACCAAGTACAAGGAAAAAATATAAAATAAAGAGATGATCCAAGTAATACTAGATCATATAGGTTTGAAAGTATAGATCGTATAGGTACATGAACAAGAGAAGCAAAATATTCTAAGTCTGACTGAATGTCGAGTGAGTTGAGGATTGTATCATACAATTATCAATATCATATAAATATGATAAATTAAGAGTTGCATTAAAGAAAATTATTAGTTACAATGCAAGAAATGTGTGTGTAGGGAATTGTATCATCACAATTTTTAAATTATTCAATTATGACAAGAGAAATTTTTAGTCAGTAATTA
Organism: Vanilla planifolia; assembly: GCA_023846275.1. NCBI lineage: Eukaryota > Viridiplantae > Streptophyta > Magnoliopsida > Asparagales > Orchidaceae > Vanilla > Vanilla planifolia. The sequence continues at coordinate 7,034,483 of CM043868.1, forward strand.
ATATTTTGTCTAATATCATAATATGACATAGGCATAGTGTTAGTACAATTCGGAGACATTGAATAAACTAAGTTTTGTATTCAGGTTACTTTCGATCCCAACCTTTGGAGATTAACATGCCATAGATCTAAGGGTTAGAAATCACTTAGATAGAGTTTGATTAGATAAAGGAAATGAATTATTAAGTCAAACCCAATATTGCATGAACCCTTAAAATAAAGTTAAGAGGAGAGATATTCAAGTTAACATAAGTAATGTTCCACAATTAAAGGAATGATTGAATGATTATATAGGGTTTTCAGTTTCAAATTAAAGTTGGAAAAGTTAGCAAAACCTAGTTCTCATTTCTCTCGAGGAGTCCTTCTCAAGATAAGCTAAGGAAGTGGAGCCTACAATAAGAAAGGAAAGTGGAATCTTTAGCTAGAACAAGGAAAAAGAAGTCCTCTTTTAGGGAAATCCTATTCTTCATTAAGAAGGTTGATAACCTCATGACATGTAATTAAATTTGGGTACATGCATATGATTAAAATTATCTGTTTTACTATATATCATGCTTATAATTCTCAAATCTTTCTTAATGAGATTGAACCATGCATAAGAAATATATATATATATATATATATATATATATATATATATTCTACAACTTAGAATCATAAATAGTTAAGGTATAACTTCCTTTCTATCATGTTGAAGATTATGTGACCTATGCATTAATGGTAAAAGTTGTGGATTCATGGATCAATGTTACGTTAATTTGAGCACGTCTTGATATCATAAATGTTTAAGTTCTATTGAAGTCAATGTTGGATATAATGAATTACTAACAAGAAATGAAACTTAAATCTAGATGCATTCTAGGAAATGAAACCAAATACTTTGATAATTGCATTTTATAACTATAGAGTTAAACTACTAAGGAATCTTAAAACATAAAAATGTAGATTTGATTTCCCATGTTTCGTTAATTTTATATCACATTTAATTCATGATATGTTTAGATATAATAAGAACTTAACATGTTAAGGTAGAAAGCACTAAACTTGGAAGATAATATTGGATTGATCATTATTACTATTTAAGTTATTCCATTCATAAATAATTACTTTATTGATTCAAATATTTCTTTGATGAAGAATTATCTAAAGTCTAATACTTGTAAACTTGTTTACTTAAAAGGATAGCATTACTTTAAATTGATTGAATTATCACCTGCCATAATGATATTTTGAGTTATTTCCATCTTAAATCTTAAATCATTGAATTCTAAACTTAATTATGGATATGTTATTTTACTAACTTTTGTAGCCATGATTGATAAGAAAATATGACATCATTCATATATATTACTAAAATAATCTCATAAAAGTATTACAGTATGCATGTAATTTATATTTCTTGGAAGAATTTAAATTTACAATAGATTTTGTGGTTTAGAATTAATTCATGATCAATCAATAAAATTTTAGGAAATTTTAATATGTTGACCAAAGAATAACTTTTAAACTATTCCATATGCACTACTATGATTTTCAAGCAAGATATACTTAAAAAATTGAAACTATGGATTGATTTTGTAGCCAACTAAGACTAGCTACATCAGGTTAACCCTTAAGGCTTTGTGTTAAAGGTTGGATAAAGGATTTAGAGGCAAGGAGAGGCCTTAAAAATGATGTTTGATAGCTTTAAACTGAAGTAAAGCACACAGGTCCCTTGTGAAAAATGCCTAGGAATCTCAAATGAGCCTTAAAAGAAGGTTAAGGCCATGTGTGGATCTTTGTTAGGTTTTGCATGATGATGATATTTGAGCTCAAAAAATTAATAATACATTTTTAGGTGACACATGAAACAACAATAGGCACACATAATTATCTATATGAAAATCAAACCATAAATGTGACTTGTTTACAGCCAAGCATACACAAGAACTCTCAATGAGACCATGAAAGTCGAGTGGTAATGATTAGTTGATGGCTAAAAATGCAAGAAATGACTTTGGAAAGGGCCTTATATGGCATCTAAGGCATGCATAGGTCTCGAGTTCCATGTGGGAGACGTAATAGGATTGGGTTAGCCATGGAAGAAGGTTATGGTTGAACTTATGTCTCATTTAAGCTTATAAAAAAGGGTTTGGGTATAATTAAGAATGAATTCAAAATTAGAAAATTAAAAAAGCTAATTTGCATATTTGATTAGAATTAAGTTTAAGGACCTATTAAAATTGATTAACAAAACTTGGGGTTTGAATTTGAATTTTGTGGATTTAAAGTTTAAACACATTAGGTATAAAATTTAAACATTTCAAATTTAAAATATGAATATCTAGGATAAAAAATTTAAAAACCTAATATTTGAATTTTGAATCTTAGATAAGGTAAACACTCAAGTAACCCTAGTCAAGCTTAAAAGTAACTTATGAATTGATGAAAGATTAATAAGGTTAAGAAAAAAATAAGAATTAATCATATATTAAGAAAAAAATAAAATCCTAAAGACTATAATTTTTGCTCGAGGAAATCTTAAGGATAGAAATTAATGTGGATTAAGGACAAGCATTTGATGAGACCTTAAGCATAGGATGAGATTTTTATTTTATGAGGCTCTTAACTATATCTTGGATGATGGTTTGTTTTATCCTTATGGGTGGTGCTATGCTCATCTAATACGTTAAATGTTCATTAAGAATTTTTCTAAACCTTGATTTGGCTTGGTTTTATGGGTAAGATATTCGAGGGAGATTGTGGATGTGTCAGAACACTTGTTAGACTGTCTCATGGTTGATGAGGACTTCTATTGCCCTGTGAGATAGCCTCTTAAGATTGGACATTCCTTTGTAGAGCGTTAGGTTATGTGATAAGATAGAAGTACAAATAAGCATTTTGAAATTCTAAATAAGCATAAATAGCTTGTTGGAACATTGATTATGAATGGGAGTAGCAATGGTCCTTTGATCTAGGTAGACATAATAAGAACCACTTGAACAGAATATTGAATAAAGTGTCTAGTCTAATCCAAGTGGGATTTGATCTCAATTGTTAGATCTCATTTGTTAGATTGACTATATTGCTACATAAGAGCACTATTCATAAAGTGAAAGAAGATCTTAATCATTTAATCAAACTTCATAGGTGTGATCAATAGCACTGATTCCTTCAAGTTCAAAAGAACACAGATGTCGATCTTTTAATCCTACATTGCAAACATTTCATGTGGTTTGGCATTTATATTAGTGTCTTGACATTATTAAGGTTGCTTAATGGGTTTCACTTCCCCTTGGTTCTCTTGGAAGGTCATGATCCATGACACTTATTTGCAAATATACATGAGTCTAAGCTGGTACTATCGTATTGCTTAACAATTTTGAGTTTGAATTGACTTGATACGTATAAGCTAGGTTCAGTACCTAATAGATATTATAGTTAAAATTTTCAATTCATGCATAGTATTATTTTTAATATTTGTTATACATAAACTCTATGAGACATTTTATGTTAAACTTTGACTTCTATGGTTTATGCCATTTCAATATGATAGAATTAGTCTTTTAAATGATATACGAATTGTATAATGACACATATATTTCATGTAATAGATCTACTTTATTATAAGTCATTGAGTTTTCGTTTATGTAATGTACACACCAACATATATTGGTAATGTTACCTAGCTTGGAGTGAACTAGTTCTCGAGTCAACTGAGTGACTAGTTGATATAAGAACATGGATCAATTTTGGTGAAATGTCATAAGCATGTTGATTAGATTGGGGCATTGTGACTCCTAATTTGAATATTAAGCCCAACGATTGAAATATAGCTTGCCTAAAATATTGACTCATGGATTGGTCTTGTTGCACCTAAAGATAAAAGAAAAAAGTTATTAAAAAGACTAGGTGTGATAAAGTTTATATCAAAGCCTAGGTTAAAATAGTCTAAGTTAGTGTGGCCTAAGATAGAGTTATAACATCCCTAAATATACTACATTCCATTTTATTAAGGTGAGGAGTAGTTGGATACATGATTTTATAAGTTAAATGAATTACTATGTTTTGCAATTCTTGCCTCAAGTAATTAAGTATAGTAACTTCATTGTTGGTAAGATGGTCAAGTCAATAGTGCTACCTTAAGGAACACATTGGATAGAGACTATGTTAAAGGAGAGCCAAAGTTTGACCAACCAACTAGGGCTGTGACACCTTAGGTTCAATATGTGCACCTCAAGTGGACCCATTCTTAAAGGATTTTATGTAATTGAAGCTATAGATCTTTTTGAGTATGATAGACCTAGTCATGGAAGATGATTGGTTAGCACTCATATAAGAGTTATTTGATGTAGTGGGGTACCCAGTCAGTTGGATAGTTACACTAGTAGCCTTGGTTCTTAATAGAAAGGTAGCTATTTGATGATGTGGTTAGCACAAAAAATTGTTTAGGGATATCCCATTTAGTGAGATTTCTTAAAGCTAATTTCTGATAACTTTTAGAGACTATTATGTACCAAAGATAACCAAGGCTCAGATCCATAAACAGTTGACTCATTTGAGATAGAGATAGATTATTATATGAGATTATGCTTCTAGATTCTCTTATCTCATGTGATATGTTTTGGAACTTGTAGCTTCAAAAAAGTATTATTGCACATTCTTTATGGAGGCACTTAGGCCTTCTTTATATAATCACCTAGTGGTTGCCTGATTTAGATGGTATTATGACTTAGTGGGTGCTACCAAATCAATTGAGAAAATTTGGAAATCTCAAATCTATGCTTATGTAGAGATCAAAGAAGAAGGCTATGTTGATATTAATAGAGTTTAGACTCAATTAGTGATACAAGATATGGAAGCTTAACTCTATCTCTTAGAATCAAGGGTAATTTTTTAGATGAGCTCAAGACATTTCAATAAAAGGATATTAAACATTAGGAGGTGCAAGCTAGATTACAATGAGGACAATATGAGTACTTCACTATTAAGGATGACATTTTGTCCTTTTTGGTAGGTGGTGTCACTCAACACCAAAAGTTCAGAGATAGCCTATTGAGATAAGCTCAAGATGGCAAGTTAACGATCCATCTTAGGGAAGCTAAAACATATAGTAATCTTCATGCTATCGTTTAGTAGAGAAGTTTAAAGAAGAATGAGATTCACTATATTCAAAGGTCATGGATTTGTTAAAGAGTTAAAGCTAAACATCAATAGCTAGTGATTTATTATAAAACCTAGCCACATTAGAGTGAAAATGAGATGAAATCATGAATTTTATTTGTCTTCCTAAGGACCAAGAAGAAATACTATATGATTTGGATAATGTGGAGTAATGAACTAAATCAATTTGTTTTCTTACTATAAAAATGATATTCAATAAAACAATAGGTAAAACTATACGTACAATAGATTGTTTATTTGTATGGTGTGCCAAGTAAGATTATCTTAAATAGAGATCTTAGATTCACATATCAATTTTGGATCCATCTACATTAGGAAAGAAACCACTCTTTAGTTTAGCAAAGCTTATCTTCCTCAAGCAAATGGTCAATTAAAAAGAATAATTATTACTTTAGAGAATTTATTAAGGCTTAGTGTGTAATCCTACTCATCATATTGGTATAGATAGTTGTTAATAATAGAGTTTATTTATAATAATAGCTATCAATTAGTTATTATCATGGCACTATGTTAAGCTTTATATGATCACTGTTGTAGATCCACCTTTTATTGGGCTAAGGAAGAGTATAGAAAAATCTTAAGGAGACTACTAAAGAGGTTTGAAAATTACATGAGAGAATATGTGTGGTGTAGGACTTATAGAAGAAATACTTTAATAGTAAGCACAAATAGGTAAACTGTGTAATTAGAAATCAAGTATTTCTGAAGGTCAATCTTCTATCAAATAATTTAGGTTTGGCAAAGTTTCTAAGATAAGACCCAAGCATATTGGGCCATAATAAATTATAAAGAAACTTTTGTTAGTGGCATATCAACTCCAATTACTAAATATTTTGGCTTGGAAACATGTTATTTTCATGTATCTAATATGAAGAAATATATTTTAGATTTTTCTTATATTCTTTAGGATAAGCCTAAAGATTCGTAGTTATAGATTGGAGTTTTCTATTAGGGATGCATAATTCATATTCAAGGGTTTAGTACCAAATAATTTAGAAATAAAAGCTTGCCCATGGAAAAGGAATTGAAGAAAGATCAAGAAGAGTGGGAAGTTTCTTGGGAGATAAGGGATGAGATGTCTCATGTGGTCAAAGCCATTTTCTTAATTTTGAGGATGAAATGTAATTGAACGTGTGAAGAATGTTACACCCATCAAATTAGTTAACCAAGGTATTTGATTTTGACAATTAAATACTTATAAAATTCAAGTGATTAAATTTGATTACTATTGATACTACCTAATGAGAAGCATACAATATGATATTAGAAGATCATATGAGATAATAAGAAAAGAAACATATTTGAAGGCTCAATTGTAGATATTATACCATTCAACACTAGTTAATTATATAATATGATCTAACAATAATAGCAATCTAGATGTATGTGTGAAATGGCTGAGAAGGTAGACTTGGGTCATACAAGTACTATATAGTTATTGCATAAGTACAATAATGTCTGTGCATTAAGGTCAAAAGCATCTCATGTTGCTAAGGTAGAAAAGTAGTATCAAATAGTATACATTACACATATTACAACTTAATCTAATACAAGAAAGATATGTGTATGAGTGCAAAACTTGGCCAGTGATTGTATTAGATCATTCACACCATCATACAAGAACAACTATATTGAAAATGGAGAATTGATCATAATAATATCGTAATAGCACATGCATGAAAGAATGGATAGTATAGGAACAATTACATGAGAAGGAAAATATTCTACCTCCAACTGAGTGTCAGAAGAGCTTAATATCTTATAGTATGATTATTGATATCATTTAAATACCATGAATTAAGAGTGGCATCACGCAATAGAATTGCCAGGTTATGACGTAAGAAATGTGTGCATAAGGTATCATACCAATACATTTTGAATATTATATAATTATGATAAAAAAATATTTTCATTAGTGACAGAGATTTGGCATATCATATAGTATGATATAGGAATAGTACTAATACAATTTAGAGATGTTTAATGAGCTAAGTTTTTTATTCAAGTTGCTTTTGATGTCAATCATTAGGAATTAATGTGCCCTAGATTTAAGGTTTGGAAATGACTTGAATAAAGTGATTAAGGTAAAAAACATTAAAGAATATGTCAAGCTTATTAAAATGCTATGATTAAAGGATTGCTTGAATGACTATGTAAGGATTGAGGTTTGTGATTAGAGCAAGAACATTTACCAAAACCTAACTATGATTTCTTTTGATTAATCCTTCCTAAGAGAATCTAAAGAACTAAAGCTTTGAATTGGGAGGAAAAGAGGGATCTAAAGCAAGAACAAGAAGAAGAGCCCCTTTAGTGAAGTTCTTTATTCAATTAGAAAGGTAGGAAATGTCATGTCATATAATTAAATTTAGTTACATCCGTAAGATTAAGCCATATATTTTTATTATACATGCAAGCTTATTGTTCCCAGATCTATCTTAAATATATTGAATCTTAAATATATATATATATATATATATATATATATATATAATGTGTGTGTGTGTCTGTAAATTACAAATATATTAATAAAAAATGTGATTTGGATCTACAAACGAAAAAATGCTCAGATGATTACAAATATATTATCAATATAATCTTTTGAAAGTATTATAATAAGCATGTAATTTATATTTCTTGCAAGAATTTATATATATTACAAATTTTGTGGTGCAGAGTTCGGCTAAGATCAATCAATAACATCTCAAAAAATTTTAGTACCTTAACTTAAGAATGGTTTTAAATTATGCCATATGACATTACTAAGATTTATAAACAATATATCCTTCACAAACCAAACTTAGTGATTGAGTTTTAGTGAAATGGTTTTGGTTTCCTCTGGTTTATCCTTAGGGCTAGGCAGTAAAGGTTGGCTAAAAGTTTGAAATGAAAAGAGAGACCTTAGAAATGACCATTTACGGTGAGGGTGAGCTCATGCATCCCTTGTGGAAAGGGCTTGGGAGTCTTTGTTGAGCCTTAAATGAAGGCAAGGGTCATATGTGTGTATCGATTAGGTTTGGCATGATGATGATAATTAAAACTAAAAACTTAGTGATACATTTTTAGGCGACACCATGAAACAACACTAAGAACAAATAACATTTTCTTATATGAAAACTAAACCCTTAATGTGTCCTTTTTATGGCCAAGATGGCCTAGAAGTGTGGGTTAAACCACAAGGTCTAAGTGGTCAGGCTTGTCCATTGGCTTAAATACATGAAAAGACTTTGGAAAAGACCTTAGATGAAATCCAATACATGCATAGCATTCAAGTTCCTTGGTGGAGACTTAAGAGTCATGGGTTAGCCATGAAAGAAGGCTAGGGTTAACATTAGGGATTGATTGGGCTTAGCAAAAAAAGGTTTGGGTTTAGCTATGAATGAATCAAAAACTATAAAATTAAAATGATTAACTAGTAGGTTCAATTAGCTTAAAGTAGGTTTAAAGGCCTTTTAGAATTGATTAAGAGATCTTAAGATTTGGACTTTGAATGTTGAGGATTAAAGCTTAAATGCCTTATGTTTAAATTTGAATGTTTTACATTTAAAATTTGAGTTTCTAGGGTTTAAAATTTTAATTCTTAAGATTTGAAGTTTGAACTTTAGATAAAGTTAGGTACAAAAATGACCCTAGCTAAGTTGGACTTAAGTTTTGACTTGAATGGAAGTTTGATGAGGTTAAGAATATCTTAGGAGTGAAGTATATATCAAGAGGAAATAATTCTCAAAGACTATAATTTTTTCATAAGGAAACCCTTAATGTAGCAATTACGATTATATTGGGACATTAAGAACTCGGTGAGACCTTGAGCACACTTTTGGATAAGGCTATTCTTTGATGAGCTCTTAAGTATACCTTGGATGTGGATTAGTTGAGATGGAGAGCTCAATTGTTGTCTTGAGAGTGGTTCTAAGCTTTGCTAAGGGGGCTAAATTGTCTCTTAGATTTTGACTAAACTTTGATCTATCATGGTTTCATGGTTAAGATCACAAGTAGCCCAAAATTAAGCTCTGAGGCCATGCTTTAACACCCTAAAGGATGGTTTATGAGGTGTATGTCACTCAAGATATGACTTTTGGAAGGTTGGAGTCACCTTGGTTGGCTTGCAAGATAAGAGGATGTCACTAGTAAAACTCTTATGAACCCAAGTTAGAAAATGAGGTCAATGACTACAAGATTTTAAGCCAAGGATTTGGAACTTGAGCAAGCACTCAAGTAATAGCCTGGAGAGGCTTAAATATTCTTATAAGGATTCCAAATAAATATTTGGAAAGAATTAGATATAGAAATGGAAAGCTAAATTAAGGAGGATTACTTTATATTTGTTGATTAGAGATTGGTGGAAACCCTAGGTTAATAAGACGGATTTTATGCTTTTCAAGAAACCCAAGATGATCTAAATAAATGTTTAGGGTTTGGAAAAAACCCTAAGATTATTTTAGATGATAGGTTTTGGTTACAAGAAATATCTAAGTAACCTTAAACAATGGATGATGAGACCATATGGATTGATACTATAAGATAAACAAGTCAATATTGATGATGACATAGATTTATGATACAATGGATCCTAGTTGTTTGACCCCTTAGATAGATTTGCTAATTCAAATATACTAGATGACATGACCCCCAACAAGTTATATAATGTGATTGGAGTGCTAGACCTTGCATCAAAGACCCTTGTTGGCTTGAAGAGAGTGCTAAATTTCTAGTGGGTCATTAAGAATCTACTTTTTTAAGACAAAAGGCATTCTTATAATATGATTGTATGCCAGTTTAATGTATCTAACTTGTTATGTTTAAACCTATTTGCATAATTAATAAATTAAGAAAATGTTCCAGCTATGATAAACACAAGATCTAAATAATAATAACCCCATTTTGTAAAAGATCATAGAGGTAGTCATTTCAAGTTTGAGAAGCAACCTTTTTTAATAATGCCATATAAGGCTTATTTATCTTAAAAAAATCTTCAACCTTATTATTCTGTTTCAGTCAATGATCCTACTTTTCTAAGGGGGAAGAAAGGAATTAAAATATCATCTAATATGAAGTAATAGGTCATTTTTTATATTTTTTCTATTATGGCACGAATACTTTTGAATTCAAGCATCAAATCAATGTTCCCTTAGGATGATTAGACTTTTTATTTTGTACAATGACTGAACGTAGGACATGCAAGTTTTTTCCATTTTCATTAGAGCTCTACATTGAAGTGGAATACTATAGCCATCCCATGTCTAAGTTGTCCCAAATTGATCCACCATTTTAGAAATACTTTTAGCTACTTTGTTACCCTCTTTATAAATGAAATGCCCTTTCACTAAAATTTCTTTAGTCACAAGGTTGAGTTGTTAAATGCTATTAATAAGTTTCCAATATGATTTTAGGCTCCCTTGGAACATTTTAAGTAATGTGATTTAATCAAGTTCAATCATAACCATAGTAAAGTTGTTACTTTGCATAATTCTAAGCCTTTCTTAATAACGATCATAGTTTCCTCCATAGCCAAGCTATGACAATCTGAAAATGTAAAATCCTGTATCATATTTATTAGATTGCCTCCAGATTGACCAATAGAATTTGAAATCCAATTAATACCTAGAGTCAAAACAATTTTAATAGCTTTATATAGGATGGTCCCAAGGAAGTTACATGAAGTAAAAGTGCAAATACAAGCTTTTGTAAACAAAGGTTTTATGCATCCTAATGTATCTCTGTGAGAAGCACCTATATTATTTATGAAAAAGAAGGATAGTCTTTAGATATGCATCTATTATAGAGAAAGATAGTCTAAGGTTGATCTAAGATTAATGTATCAATAACTAATTGATAAAGAATTAAATTTGCTAAAGCTACTTTCAAAACAAGGTAGGATATTATGATTTTTTGGTCTCATTTTGGTTTAGTTACTACAATTATATATGTATATATTATGAATAGAGCCTTCAAAAGATACCCAGATCAATTTTTTATTATATTCATTAATACCATTTTATTGTAATTAAAATTTGTAGAAGAGCAATCTATTAATATCAATATTTAATACAATAACTAATTAATCATCAACTATTTGTGAAGTTTTTGAAGTTTGAATTTTTGTTACCTCAAGTGACATTATTGACACTTGTGGAGAGTAAGGAAATAATATTTTTTATCCTGAAAAGCTTTAGCTATTATGAATGTCCCCAACCTACAAAAATATTTAAAATCTAAAGTCTTTTTAGGGTTGCTTAATTATTATTAGAAGTTTGTAAAGGGATTTTCTAAGATAACTAGTAGTTTGACTAAGTTATTTCAAAAATCAAAGAATGTTCTAATGGAATTCAATTTGTGAAGGATGTTTATAAATGATAAAAGAGAAGTTAATAATAGACCCAATTCGTAGTTTACTTGAGGGAGATGATAGTTATCAAATTTTTAGTGAAGAATCATTGTAAAGATTTGGATAGGTACTAATGCAAAATGATGAGGTGATTGCTTATGGTTCTAGTCAATTAAAATCACATGAAGAAAATTATCTTATTCAGAGTTTGAAATTATCAATAAAGTTGGTAACATTATCTACAACGATTGAAGCATGAATTTTTATAGGTCATCAACGTTTAACATATATCTTTAATAAAAAAGAATTAAATTTGAGCCACAGAAGACTCTCGAGCTCATCAAAGAATATGATCTTCAAATCATCTATCATCCTCATAATGTAAATGTTGTAACCAATATTTTTAGTTGAAAAGTAAGCATTAGTTTACTTTTAGCTCAAACTAATGAGAAATAAATCTCTTTTGAAGCTAATAAGTGTTAGTTAGAGAAGGGAATGCATTAGACTATATGATTATTATCTAAATTAGTTATAAGACTACATTTTATATATTTTATTAAGGAAGATCAATTACAACATAAGGAGACACAAGGTTATTAAAAAATCAAAGAAGGTTGGCTTTCTAATTTGGGCACTGATGAAAAATAAATCTTGTGATTTTTGGGCCATCTATGTGTTCTTAATCATTAAAACTAAATGCAATTGCTATCATATGAAGCATATATTTCTAAGTATTTCATTCATTTGAGAGAAACAAAATGTACCATGAATTAAAGAAAAGCTATTGGTTGCTAAGGCTAAAAAGAGATGTAATAGAATAAATTAAAATGCATAACAAACTAGAAAGTATTTAATCTATTAGTAAGTGAAGAAGGGGCAACACAAACCTAGTGAGCATTTGCAACCATTTCCAATACTTGAATGGAAATGAAAAAAATATTGCAATAGATTTTATGGTCAGTTTTTCAAGAACAATCATAAGACATTACTTTATATGAGTAATGATTGATAGATTAACCAAATAAACTCATTTTTAGTCATAAATATGAAATGTGCTATAGAAATATAAGACAATATATAAAAATTAGGTTGTGCATCTTCTTGGAGTACCAAACATAATCATATCAGATAGGGATGCAAAGTTTATATCTCATTTCTAAAGGAAGGTGCATAAAGGTTTTTGTTTGAAGCTAAACTTTAGTATTGCTTTTCATCCCTAGACAAATGCTCAAATAGAAAGAACTATAAAGAAATTGGAGGACTATTATTTCCAATTTTGGGGGTGATTGGGAGAGCCATTTTTCCTTCATTGAATTTTTTTTGGTATGATGCTTTATATGAAAGGAAGTGTTAATCTCCTTTATGTTGGGTTGAATGTAAAGGAAGGCATTTGTTTAAACCTAATTTTGTAGTTGGAGCCCTTGAAAAGGTAAAATTAATCAAACTAATATTTCAGACTATTTATGGTATGTAAAAGAAATAATTTGATGCTAATCACAAAAATGTGAAATTTCAGGAAAGGGATCATGTCTTTTCAAGTTTGAGCTCCCTAAAGTGGACTTTTGAGATTTGAAAGAAAAAGAATACTAAAATATATTGGTCCTTATAAAATAATAGAAATAGTAGGACAAGTGGCTTACAAATTAGCCTTAACCATGGATTTAGCTAAAGTTATTGATGTATTTCATGTATCAACTTTGTGAAAATAAAATGGTGATTCCCCTCATATTATTAAATTTTGATTCAAAAGACAATGTGATGAAGCTTGACATGATGTACATTAAAACTTGTATACAAATTTAGGATTTGAAGAATAAAGTATTGAGAAATAAAATAATTTCAATATTTAAGATTTAATGATCAAATCAAATTGAAAGAGAAGTCATATGAAAGGAGAAATCTAATATGAGTACTCAATAACCTAAACTTTTCCAATATTTCAAAACAATTTCTCTAAGGAAAGTGTTTGATACCATGATGTTGAATTTTAACTAAATAATGTTGTAATACTAAAATTGTGTAGCTAAGCATGTAATTAGACAATAATGGTATAATAAAGTTGATATTTCATGGTAAAAAATAAAATACTATTATTTTGACTCCATCTCAAAAAATTTGTAAATTTGTAAAGATACTTATAATGCTAAATTAAGCATGCTAATAGGTAAAGCTCATCAAAAGAAATGTATTAATTTTTTGTTTACAATTTTAAGTGCATAATTAGAATTATTACAAACTATGGAAATGAATTAAGAAATATATATATATATATATATATATATATATATATATAGCTTGGGGAGGAAATAATAAAGAAGTCATTGAAAGAATAAAAATAACTTTAGGAATGTGGAGGGCAACACTTAGGAGAAGCAAATCTTGCTACTCGAGTTCATTTCAAGGAGGAAGAAATAAAAAAATGTTATTAGAGTATGAATTTGGTGAGAATCTAAAAGAATCACATAACTCATATTTTTTCTTGCTTAATGAAAAACTGAAAGAAATTGTTTAAATCAATGACAAATGTGTTACATGTTTAGATTTTAATGTTTTACAAGGATTTTTCATATTATTCCTATTTCCTTCAAACTTAGAAAGGGATTTTGTGAGAGATAGTTATGTTTGTGAGTTATTTGACATTTTTGACATTAACATACTATACATCACCATAGTATGAATTGTATGTTATGTTCAAGAATAGAAGTATATCATTGTCCCAAGAAAAATATATGAATCATAAAAATTTTATGTATGGTACTTTTAGATCAAAAGAAGGGTGCAACAAGGAGAATGGATCATTTGTCATGCTAAACACTGAGCTCCCAAGAAAACATATGTTACATTAATATTTAATGTTTGATATGTTTAGTTTTTTGAGTTTTTGAAAAAGGTCAATGGACTATTTGTTCCTTTTGCTAAAAGAATAAACATACAATACATGATTGTGATTGTATCATATGCTAAGAAGTGGATTGTTAATACATTGAATTTGCGAGAACCTATAATAATTTGTAAGAAATGTATGATACAAGAGTACTTTAGCAAAGAATGAAATAAGAAGGCAGGTCCTGTAAAATTCAACAATCAATGTAGTAAGTACGTAGAGAAATATGAAATAAGTTTTTATTGATAAATTTGCATCCAATATGTGTTACAAGGAATTGAAGGAAAAGAAATGTTGAATTAGAACCCATCTCTTAGATTTCAAGTATATAAATCTTACACTGATAATGTAAGTAGAAAAAGAGTGATTTTTTTAGATAAAGGTAAAGGCATGAGCGTAAGCATATTATCATTAAGCATTCATTTTATAATATATGCCGTAATATTTTAATTTTATGATTAAAATAATGAATATGCGTTTTTTGATACAGTATCTGAATCCCTTATTATTTGGAATTACATATGTATATGATAGATAATATTTAAGATGCAATGGAACTTCTAAATCTCTTATTACATGAGATAAAACATAGGTGTTGTATATAATACATAAAATGTGACAATGAATAAGTTAAGTAAGTCAGACAAACTATTTAAATGACTTAAGTTCTTAAAAGGCTATAAAGATATTATGTATATATAGAGGTTCCTTAGGAAATTAGGATATGAAATAGGGAAACAATTTAGTAAGTAAAATGAAGGGTAAAAGCTATAATGGAACTTGACACATATAAGCCTTACCATGTATCATTAATATACATATACAAGATGAGGTATAACAAAAAATAAAGAAAGTTTGGTGTTTTTTAATACCCTATACCATGGTTGATACTAGAAAATAAAAGAGGAATAGAACCTTAAAATAAGATGTTAAGTAAGATGAGACATTAGTTGTATAACAAGTAATGTGTTTTCATTAGAAACATTTTTCTATTACAACATTAGGACATTTTTTTGGGCATTGATTTATTCAGAAGATGAGATTGTGGTAGTCAAATATCACCCTTGCATTTTGTGTAGGGCCTTGATGCATAGGGTTGATATAACATAGTACAATTGTTAGCCATCTATGATATACTAATAAGCTAAGGTCTACAAATAACATGATTTCAAATGAAAAAAATGATATGAAATAAGATCTTATGGAATAAAGATAGTAGTATCAAGTAAAAATAAGGCTCAAATGCTAAAAATATATGTATATTTATATGTTTATATATATATATAAGCACATGGATACATGAATATATAATAGAGCAAAGTTTATGTATCTATATATGGATAATCTAGGTACCATGCCTAGATTTACTATGGTAGAGTAATGGTATCTTGTTTATATATATATATATATATATATATGAATCACTATTCTATTGATTAGATGATAACATTTAATTAGTTTAATTTTCTTTATCACTCTATTTCATAGATGTATACAATTTTTATGCAAATTTTATCTGTTGAGCTTTCTCTCGTTATTTGTCTTTGCTTACCTTATAAGTTATGCACCATATACATTGAGAGGAGTAGGCAAAGGTGGTAATGGGATTGAGTAGTTATTCATTATATTACCATGTTTTTTTGCATATTGTATAGTTTTCTTATATAAAAGGGTTGTTGTAATTGATTGGATATTATATTAATATCATTTTCACATGTTTAGAAGTTAATAAGCATGCCTTTTTTAAGGAAAAAATAGGAGTTAGACTTTTTCCCATCATTTTGCACTTGGAGATTGTTGTGTCCTCGATTCAAGCATTATTACTTTGAAATATCCCAAAAATTATTAATTAAATGGGTTTTGAGTTGTTAATTACAATAGGATGTGACAATGGCAATTCCACAAAAACATTAAAAAATAATAACATAGTAATTCCAATCCATTTACATGAAATTTTATGAAGGAAAACCATTTCATTCTTCTTTATGTGAAACATTCACTTTACTAGCATACAAAATGTTTCCATTTATTGCATTTATAAATAATTAGATTTGTATCTCTTAAAACACTTTAAGTTTCTTTTAAATTTCAATCTTTTTCTCAAAACTACTACAAATCATATTTCATGAACATTGGATTTTATGATACAATCTATGTTGATTGTACAACATGAATCACTCATTATGTGATATAAGTAGCTACAAAATGTTGATCCAATTTTTATATTTGGATCTTATCATGTATTTGTGGATAATGTGATTTAGTCCTACTCCAAAATTCACCTTCTTTAGATCAACATAATCATACTATATGATTCCTTGGTCATATAACATGACAAGGTCTATATGACACAGAAATACTTAAAATCATCAATAAAGCCCTAAAAACTAATTTTAAATCAAGCCCACTCAATTAAAACTAAACCCCCCATGCAAACAACTCCAAATGGTAAATTTAATGAAAGAAGCCAATGAATATAGCCTCTTACTTTTTGATAGCTATGTCTAACAATCTTAGGAAATTGCGTTTGTCAATTTCTTAATAACTCATCCTACTCTTTGTTGGCCATCTTTCTCCTTGTTTCTCTATCAAGGCCACATCTAATTAATCCACAATGATTAGTAATAAAATAAGATTAATCATCAATAACTAACCAATAATGATACCTTATTATCCAAGATATAGACCTAATGGTAAGACAACCAAATGTTCATCAAATGTAAATAATCATCATATAAAATGCTAAAATAAAACCTCTACAATTTTATAAGATAAACTAAAACATTTATGGTATAGACATCAAAGTATACTAATATTACAACATACTATTAATATGCACATGATACTTTACCTAAAAAAATCTAATAAAACTAATTTTAAAAAAAAACTTACCTACTAAGTTAATTTAGAAGTAGGAACACCTCCATGTCATCATAATCTCCTTCTCATAGTGTGATGGAAGCATGACCTACAATAAAAATATTAGAAGGCTCTAAAGAGATTTGTAATAAACTAGCTAGGTAACAAATATAAAAATAACATAACATATGAAACCTGTATGAAACAATCTCATAACAACATAAAAACCATAAACTACAAAAGTAGCTTGTCGATGATCAAATGAACCAATAACTAGAAAGGGAACCAAATAGAATATAAGAATGAGTTTCTTTATTTTTATTTATTTCCAATTAATAACTATTGTCTTTTATTTGGTCCTACTTCCCTCAAATCACTATTTTCCAAGTCCAATAATGACCATATTTATACCTAAATGACCTCCCTTTGGCATCCATCCATATGGGTATAGCCTTTGGTCTTGTATCACATCATAATATTAGGTATCACCTCTAGGCCTATTAGTTATAGCCCTGCATAAAGCACTAGTGACATATTCATGTACTAAGGTCATAAAGCAAATAAGATAATGTCTTCAGATTTGTACCAAATCATATAAAATGAGGATAATTTCTCAAAAAATCCATTTACATTATTCCATTTTATTTCCAATCCAATTTTCACTCACAAATGCTTTTTCATTTATTTAAAATGCATTTCAAGTATATGAATAACAATCTAAAATATATCTAACATATTACCAAATGTTATCAACAATTTTAGTAGTAATTCCATTATCCAAATGTATACAAAAGATAACATTAAAAACTATTTCAATTTAAGAATGACTTGGTATGAATTTAATAATATAATTTTATCACATTTACCAAGTTTACCTACCTAAATCCAAAATAAAATTTTCTTCTCTAGTTTACTCTAAGTTTCTTACGATGAAATGCATGTACACATATTATTATATAATCCAATATGTTATAACTATTTGAGATTCTCTTTAGTTTACAAAACCTTGTACATTCTCTTTTATTTTCATGTTGTTACAAAGATGTCATATAATACAATTTTACTCTTCTTATACTATTAAACTATCTAATCAAAATCATTTATGGTCTCCAAATAATTTTATAGTATGATCAAAGTCATCATAAAATATGATTGTAGAAACCCTTTCTATATGAACTTAACCTAAACTAATTGCTTAACAATTATATTATATGACTAGAATCAACATATAATAGAATGAATCAATTTGCTTAACACTTACTAACTTACAATCATATAATATGTTGAGTTCACCTTATAGTTTGATTAGCTCTTGACTACTTGTATGATGCCTCTAATTGAGTATCCTATTCTCCTATTTTGAACCAACTTAAGCTAATCATACAATATGATTGAACACATGGCAGTATATATTTCCTTCCAAAAGAAAATGAATAGCACCTAAACTTGCTTGTTTTCAAACTAACTCAATTCTAAACCTACTCAAAATATTCTTTTAACAATCCAAACTCGTATAGTTAACAATGCTCTCCAATGTTTGAATCAAATAAGATTAATTCATTAAAACCATTATCTTTTCTTGTCTAGTTATTGTTTCTCTAGTTTTCTTTTTTAAACTAACTCTCAATAGCTTCTCTCTATTCCTCTTGATTTCTTTGCTTTCCTCTAAGCAACAACAATTACATTCTAGGTCTTTCTACATGCTATCCTTTCCTATACCCTACTCCTCTTTCCTTATCTAAGACTCCTCTTCTTTCCTTGATCTCATGAACTGACCTCTCTCTCTCTCTTCTCCCTTCCTCCCTCTCCTATATTTCTTTCTTTTTTTCCCTTACTACCTCACACCCTAGCCATAACATTTATTTCTTGGTCATTAGAGGCGGTAATAATTATACACTAATTTCCAATTTACCCCCTAACATTTGGGAAATCATTTGTCACCTCAGTCTTTTTAACAAGTTTCTTTTATCATGGGTGCAACCAAACTAATGCATTAGTCAATGTAGTTAGTTAGCTACCTTTTTCTCTCTCATAATTGACATTGAAATTAGGAGTCATAATCCCTTAATGAACATGCTTGTAAAGCACTATCCCATGTTCTTATACCAATTGGTCATCTTGTTAACTCAAAAATTGTTTCACTTTAGCTAGGTAACTTGCCAATATTTTGTCTATTATGTACATGGAATCAAAACAAACCTATGTAAATTATGATAAAACATATCCACATGATCAAATATATGTGCATCATCATACAATTCATATGCCATCTTGAAGAATAAGCTTTTCATATGCAAATGACATAAATTATAGATATGAAATTCCAACATAAAATGTCTCAAAGAATTAAAGTATGACAAATATAAAGAACGATGTTATGCATGAATGGAAAACTACAACTATAACATAATAATGATTAAAGAACTAATCCATAATAGGTATTAACTTTAATATCCTCCACTCTAACTCTTATGTTAGCTCTTAACTTCCTGAACTTGCATATGATATAAAGGATGGGGGTGAGTTAGGATTAATAGGTAATCCTAAAGCTAAGATAAATAAAAATAATCATGTAATAATAAATATATCCATCAAAGGATAACCATCACTAGTGGTATCAAATGAGATATCTTAATCTACCAAGTTGATCCAAAGCATGAAACCATAATCACAAACTCTAATAAATACCCAAAGGGGCTTAGTAAGTCGTTATGTCATTATGATCACAAGTGTATCAATAGAGATGCTTTCCTTTTTAATGATGTAAAAAGAGAGAAATAGGTTAAGTTCTTATTTGGTTGACTAGAATATGATGATGGGAAAGGTGATGATTAGTTGTGCCATTCAGATCAAGCTTGCTTGGGAAGTTCTCCCATGGTTGACCTAGTACGGTCACCATTCAAGTAGGGTGTCATAAAATTGGATTCATGTTTACTTTTTTGATGGAATTTATGGATATTAGACATATGCTCATTCGTGTTTCCTAGACATTGACTACTTGAGGTGCAACTCTACCATATATGAAACATTTTATTATTCCAAATGTAAATACAAAAATGGCATCCTAATTTTAACTGAACTCACAACCATCTCAAACTCTAGTTTGGATTTCTCTAGAGCATCTACCTTTTCACCTATTTAACAAGCAAGCTCTCTACAAGATTGCCTTGATAATTGGAAACCCTCTAAATTAGATGATGTAATGATAAAATTAACTAGATACATGTAGTTCTACTGTGTGCTAAGGTAGATTTGGTCAAGGAGCCACCTACTCGAATGAAAAATCCTAAAAAAACAAATAAGTAATAATAACTTTTGGTAAAAAGTGAGATATAACAACTAGCCTAACTATACATGGATTGTAGTAATCAAAGACATTCACTACAAAAATATAAAAAAGAATAAACATAACAAACCACCTAATGTTAAGCTAGGTGAGACATTTGTGTACAATGTAACTCTAGTAACAAACCCCTCACAAATACTCACGAATAAAGAGGATTGATAAACACACCATATACAAGACAACATAGACAAGAAAAGAATAACATTCGATCTATTAGCCCTTCCATTCTAATGTAGTAGAAAATTATAACAAATGATAACAATAACATGGATACTCCTCATCAACTCATTAAAGAACAAATTCATGCACAAGAAAACTATTCCCTAATTCAAAAACGTTTAAATGATTACCTCATCCAAAGTAAAGAACAACTTTAAAATATAAAGAAGAACTAACAATCACATTTAAAAGCTATCTAGGATAACCCTTCAATTGAACAAAATGGCATTCAGTTATTTAATAATTTTAATGAAGACTTAAAAGAAATAGCCTTAGCATTTGACCTCTTTTAACTTTACTAAAATGGATTCATACTAGTCTCTTATAGAAAAATAAGAAAAAACTAAAAAAATAATAAACAAAACAAGTAGACCCAAAGCTATCAAAAGAAGCTATCGATCCACTCAAATTATAGGAAGCTCAAACCATAATAAATAACCTTTTAATTTGGAACATCATGGGGGCTATCAGTAAAGTAGTGGTAGGCTACCTTAAATCTCTAATAAATCTTCACAAGATATTTCTTATTTCCTTACTAGAACAAATGGAAAGTAGAAAGAAATTAGAAGTTCTTAGAAGGAAACTCAATTTCCACTTCTTTGAATATAACTCATCAAACAAAATTTAAGTGACACAGAAATAGGAATTCTCTTGTCATGTTGTTAGGAATGAAGAACAATTCTTGAACATGATAACTATACATGAACATTGAATACTCAAATGTGTTGATCCTTTGTCTTTGTAAAATGCCTATTTACTAATAGATTAAGTCTTTGAAATGAACTTATAGTAGTGGTTGATGCCACCAATCTTCTTTGGTTGGTTGGTGGTGACTTCAATGTTATTGTCTCTCTCAAAGATTATAAAGGCCACTCTACCCCAAAGATTGGTCCTATTATAGAATTTACATATTTTATTGACTACTATGCTCCCAAAGAGCTCCCTTTCTTTGGTAGTAGCATCACTTAGGCTAGGCATATAATGGTAAATGGGTATGAAAATGGTTTGTTTATTTTTTTGTGAATTAGTAATGGTTAAACACACTTTTTTAGCTATCATTCAACATCTTAACAAAGCCTCAACTGATCATGCTTCTTTATTCCTTTATTTTCCATTAGGTTCAATATTGACCCCTAGATAATTTAAGTTCCAAAACATATGAACTTGTAGCAAGAACTTCTTGTCTAATATTTAGCATTACTAAAGCCTTCTGATGGTGGTTTTGGGCATAAGCAAACTAGCATATGAACTTAAATGCCTCAAAAGATATCTCAAATATTAGAACAAGTTGAAATTTTGTAACATATTGATCGATCATGGTTAGCTAAAAAGCAAGTCTCATAATTAGATTTACTAGAAGCATGAGATCACTTACAACTATTAAAATGGAATAAGAATTTTGGCACTAAAAGTGGGTGTCAGATGACTTACAAGAAGAGATAGAAACACTAAATATTTCCATGTGATCATGAAAGATAAGCAAATGAAGTTAAAAATATAAAGAATCAAAGATCCAAGAAGTCACTAAATAAAGGAGGAAAGCAAATTATGAAGGTAGTTATACAACACTTTCAATGTTTTTTAATGGAAATTCTAGGAAAGCATAACGATTTAATGCTTAACAAAGTACCCCCTCCTTCTCTCCCCCCTTACATCTCTTGAGAAAAATCAAACATTACTTCAAGAAGTGACTATGGAGGAAACACAATAGATCACATTTAGATAGACCCATAAAGTTCTTTAAGTCATAACAAATTGAATGGGCTATTTTTCAAACACTACTAGTCACGTATAGTGAATGATGTGTCAGAAGCGGCTAAAGATTTTCATTATAACTATCCAATTTCAAGAAAAAAACCTAGTGACAATTTAATTATAATCCCCAAAACTGAGAATCTAGTTACATTTGATGATTTTAGACCTATCTAGTTATGTTGTTTTGCAAAGGAAGTCTTTTCAAAACTAATTAAGACTCAAAAATTCCTTACATTCTTAATCTCAGCAAACCAATCAAGGATCATGTTAAATAGAGATATGGTTGACAACATACTGCTTGCATAGGAATGTAGAAAGAGATTACAGTAAGAAATTATTGCATAGTAAAATAGGTTCTAAAAAGAGCATTTAATACTTATTTTGGCACTTCCTAATACATGTGCTTCATAAATTCGATTTCAATAATAGATTTATCCACATTATCTTGAACATCCTATCAAGAAGTTAGCTCTCAATAATAGATTTAATATTTAGCATTAATGGCTAAGGTAATGGACTTTTCCAACCATGGCTTCAAAAGAGGTCACCCTCCATCTTCCTATTATTCATCCTTGCTGTAGAAGTTTTCCATCGTTTGAACAATCTACATAGTTAGGAAAAGTATGAAATTATGAACTTCCAAGGGGTTGCAAGACCATTTTTCATTTGTAATATGTTGATGATTTTATTATTTTCACTAAGGAGACAAGAAATTGATCACAAACATCAAAACATTTCTTTTAAAGATCCAAAGTATATGAAGTTACAAATTAAGAAAACAAAATGCTCTTTTTATAGGTAGGAAAAAACTTTCAGTAAGACCTAAGGATTCAAGAGAAAAAGAATCAACATAATTTATGTTAAAAGCATTTTAATTAAGGGCAAAAAAAGATTACACGCTTTCAACACTTAGTAGACAAGATTAGTAAGAAAATGGTCAGCTAAAAGAAATGTTTGTTATCCATAGAAGGCTTATAATAGTTAAAAACGTGTTGGAGTCAATTCCAATTCATTCCTTAATGGTTTCTATCCCATCACAATACTAAGAATTGAAAGACTTTTGAATGGTTTTTTTTGGGTGATAAGGATCAGATTCAAAGAAAACATTGGACAAGCTAGAATTAATTGAGTCTACTTATGAAGAAAAATGGTTTAAGTTAAAAGAAAATTGGGGAGATTATGGCAACTTTCAATGCAAAACTTTAATGAAAGCAAAATAATCATCCTAGAAAAGAAGCAATTCACTATCAACAAATTGGAACTATATGGCATTAAGCAAATCATTCTAAAATACATGACACTTTATAACTCAATTAGATAAACATATTGGTTGCTTAGTGAGGATGGAAAGTTTAGCTTAAAATTGACATGAGAAGAGCTAAGAAGTAAAAGTTTAACCTTAAAATTAAAGAAACTTGTTTGGAATAGTAACATTCCATTAAAAGTTTCTATATTTATGTGGAGGATTCTTAATAATCTACTACTTTTCCTATAAAATTTATATAAGCTTAACATTCAGCTTGCAAATAAGTGCCCTTTCTATTCCAATGGGGACTCTCTGAATCATGCATTTGTAAGCTATAATTGGACATACTAATTATGGAGCTTTTCTACAACCTACTTGGAAATTCAAAATATAAATAACAATGCCATCATTTAAAGCTAAATCATTAGTGGAGAAATAGCTTTACAAATTCTGCAAAAGTCGAGGTGGTAAATTTTCCACCCTCAATTATTTTCTAGAACATATGGAAGGCTCACAACCTAAGATTATTTGAGGAATAGAATACAATCGTTAATAGCTTAATTAATAAAGTCTTATCATGTAGTTATAGTGTATTCATATGCTTTTCTTTAACCCAAACTTTCCATTGAGATTATCAATTGGTACAACACAGGTTTTGCCTCCCCTTCTCAAAGCTTAAACGCATAAATATACAAATTGTGCACTAGACACCTTCTCTTCAAAACATTATGAAATTAAATGTTGATGGATCAGCTCATGGTTGCCTAGGGTGAGTAGGTTGTCATGGGATTATTCAAGATCTTGTAGATCTAATAATCAAAGCTTTCTTTACATTTCTGGGCTACATGACAAACATTGAAGCAAAAGAATGGTGGTAGTGTTAAGGTTCAACTCTTTAAAGACTTGGGCATCCTATATATCATTATGGAATTGGACTGTAAGGCTATATTGGACCTAGTACATGGCAACATGACTACTCCTTGAAAGATAATAAGTTACATCAACCAAATTAAATAGATGAATTTCAAAAGCATCAATTTTCAACACATGTATAGGAAAGGTAATGCAATAGAAAATTATTATCTTAATTGATTAGTAACACCTTCAATCCTACATCTTTAAAGCACATTAAACCCACAAGCTATACAAATCTCCATCAAATTGAATGAAATTCAATTTCCATATCTAAGATCTATTTATGCAATAATGACTATGCAACCATAGGCTTAGAACTCTCCTACCACATTTCAATCATTCCACATCTAAATTTAAACCCAAGTAGCCTTTGAACTCCATAAACTCTTCTCATTACTCCTTAGTTTATATAATTCATACATTATGATCTCATTGGTCATACCAATACTACTGGGCCATCCAACACATCCACAACCTCATTTCTCAACTAAACAATGATCATACTTTATGAAATGGATTTTCATATCGATTAACTTTGTGCAATCTCATTACCAATGCATCTAATGAATTGAATCATACTCTACATTCCCCAACTTTGGCTTAGATAGCTCCCTATCTAAGTGTTGCTTTCTACCATTCTTTGCCCTCTTCATTTGATATGTTATGTCCTATCATACTAAATGATCAAACTATTTTTCATTATTGGCCATTATCATGTCAATATGTTGGCCTTCACTTTTCCATTGGACAAGTCCTTCTAGCTCCCAACTATAGTGACATGTCATAAATGTACTATTGCTCTATCACTTAGATTAGTTTAGCATGTGTTTATGCACACCATTATTGCTGATCGGCTAAGTTGAAAATTTTTCTTAGAATTTTTGTTCTCCACATCTTTTCTTTTATCATTTGTTTCATATCATGCTTCTCATTAGATAGAACAAGTTGGCAACAGACCAATTATGATTATTAGAATCTAAATATGACATACCCTCTCATCTTTTAAAGTAGTACATGGTACTAGGGCCATTAACGGCCCATCACATTAGTCTGATAGCATTATCGACCTTGTCTATTTCATCTATTTTATTTGATCATTCATCATCCTATTTGATACATATGATCATATTATATATTTTAAAGTCTGAACACCATGACTCATAATCGATCTTTTCCACTCCTAATTCCTTATCAAACAACATCATTCTTGTCTATTCACTCCTTCAGACTACTTAATGGCTCAAGAGTGATTGTCCAGAAGCTACGTTTTATTGATGAATTATATTGTAAATTAATGCTCCTCATTTGGTGTGATCACCATCAATACCACTACTAGAAGCTAATAAAAAACTTATCTTTAAGTAGTAGCCTTAAATGCAAACCACTATGAATCCCAAGAAAATTGTCACTTATAAGTGCACAAATAGTCAAGGGAAAGTTGGATCAATCACATTTAATCCATTAGTTGGAGTCTACTATAGCACTTTAAATTGTTCCTCTCATAATCAAAATGTCTCAAGATGCATGGTGTTAACTCAAATTTGTGAATGGTTATTGAACTAACCTCTATTCCTAATGTAACAATATAATATAATGTAACTTCATAATAAAATAAAAGATCTACATTATTTGACTCAAAATAAAATTTATAAAAGTCCATAGAGAAATAAAAATGAGAAAAATGTAATTGAGTATCCAATAAATATTATATCTATGTGAATGAAAACTAGTGTCCTTCTATGATGACATTTACATTAGCTTAAGGTTTTAGGCTAGATGGATAGCACATGGCATGATAGGATACTCTTTTATGACAATATCAAACTCGGTGGTCAATAAATATCAAGATGCAATACCAAGTGTATAAGGTTACTATATATGAGATTTAGCTAAATCAATTAGTAAACATGAGTCACTTATTGAACTTATAAATAAAATGAAGTCATTTAGATGTGTTTTATGCATATTATTATTCTATAGCATCTTTAGAATGTTATTGTATTGTTTTTACTAAAAAAGATTGATTAGATAGTAGTTTATGTCTCTAGCGTTGCCTATTGACTCAATATTTGGCTAATGTCTCATTTATTCATATTTTAATGTTCACCAAACTTTACTTGCAAAGAGTAATAATGTTGGAGAGAACCTATTAGTGATAATGTTATTTGTTTTAGTTGCATATGCTAGAATGTTCAAACCAAAAAAGAGGATGAATTATGATTTGTATTAAAAACATGTAATTACTTTTTAAAAGCTTTGTGTTTTAAAAGATGTAAATAACAACACCCAATTTTTTTATACAGTTTGGCTGCTAACACGACCATATATTGACCTCCTATCCAATGACCAAGATTACTCTAATAACAACCTTTTCTCAAATGATAGGTAGGTGAATAACCTTACAAGGTGATCAGAAGAGGTCAAAGGGATGCTCAAACTAGCCAATAATAATGGCACAACTTAGTCAAAATACAATAATAGAACAAAAGAAATATCAACAAATTTATATTATAAGCTTTAAAATGTTAAATATAATAATTAGCCATTGCAAGTGGCACACTATGACATAAAAAGATGTTAAAAAAATCTTACCAATTATTTGAAAAAAATGAGGGAGGAAGATGCACTTATTAGAAGCTTGTAAAATAGTTCCTTCTTATAACAAGAAACTAGAAAGTAAAGATGTAGAGCTATTGAAGGTTGAAGAAACGCTCACCTCTTGGAGATCAAAGATTATTTTGTTAGTCATTTCTCATAAGTTTTTGGAATTATTTATAGACAAGGAATCTTTAAAATGGAACTAAAGGCAACCCCAACCAATGACAAATTTTTTATTTCTAAGGAGATTAACTAGTTACATGATTTACATTTTTGTGCATACCATATGTTGGATAGTAATATACCATACATTATCCAGTAAATTACCTACATGTATTATACATTAATAGTTAATGTATCATACACAATTCCCTAATTAAGGTTCAATAGGGTATGTTTATAATGAAAGACACAATGTACTATACGTTAATGACCAATATATCATATGTTATCTTCTAGTTAAGGTTTAGCAAGGGTATGTTAATAATTGAAGGCATAACGTACTTGAATTCATGAATAATGCATTGTATGCAATCTTCTCATTATATATCATTCTCTCAATGCACCATCTATTTATAGCTATTGTCTCATACAAACTATGCATACTATGTATTAAGAGTAATATTATGTTAAGTTCTATTTTCTCAAAGTTCTTTCAAATGCATACTTCTACTAAGTAATACCAAATTCTATGAACTAAATATACTATACACAAGTTATATTATATTGTACATAAGGTCACAAACTTGATAGATTAAAACTAAATGTACCTTATGATATAGATATATGTTACATTTATGTTATCATAATTTTTTTGAAAATGTGTTCTCTCATCAACCCCTACTTGATTAAGTATTGATAAGAAATAATTTCATTACAAAGAAACTTAGGTTTTTATGAAAACACATGATTAATATAAGAAAGCAATTTGTTATGGATGATGATGAGATAAAACTCATGATCCTAAGTGCCACATGAATATTAGTATATGTTTTAACATCCTAACTTACTGAAGTAATGCCAACGATGCTCAAGATAACCAAGATCCACCATTATGAAATTCTCTAGCTTTGACATTCCTCAATGGTAAAGAACAATGTCGATCCATCTCACTAAATATTCTCTTCTAATATTTCTAAGAATAATAATCTTAAAGCATAATATTAGTAATTTAATATGCATAGTTCTATTATTATCACAAACTACCACATAAGACCATAGTCTAACAATCTCCCTCTTTAGATGATGACAAAACCAAGGCAACATGAGTACACAATAATGTTATCATTCACATATTAAAGTGAAAATAAATGATAACCTTGCCACATATGCATCACACCTACATTGTAGGTGAATAATGACTTGCATTAAATCATAATACTTTCCTCTCCTCTTTTTTGTTATCATTCAAAAGGGTTGATGATTCCTAGGGTCATATTAATCTTAATAAAAGTGATTGAAGGAAAGGTTTTAATAAAAATATTTGTTAGTTGTGCACTAGATGGGGTAAATACTAATGATACAATTTTTAGGTCAACTTGTTCTTAAAAGAATGTTATCTTATATCAATATGCTTGATTTAGGAGTACTAGATTGTATTTTTTTTCTTAAATGTATAGCACTTTCATTATCACAATGAATTGGTCTATCCTTGAAGTGAAGTCCATAATCCTGTAATTATTTTATGTTCCATAAGAATTGAACCAAACAACTCCCAACTACAATAAACTTCATCTTATTAGTGGATAGAGCAGCATAGTTTTATTTTTTTCTAGCTTAAGAGCCAAGTGAATGTCCAATTAGTAAATATATCCTAGAGGTTCTTTTTTTGAAAGATTGAGGATTGAACCCTCACAAAAGGGAATTGAATTGTGTGTTTAAAAGAAAGCTGAACAAGTAATAACACTTTAAAATAATTTCTTGAAATAAAAAATTAGTTTAGTTTTTCAACTAGACATTCTTTTAAGATAAGATTTTCTTAAGTTTTTTAAATCAATCTTATTAAATGAAGAGTAAGAAAAAATAAAAGGAGATGAAACTAGATTTTTAGGTAGCTCAACCTAACTGATATCTACATCTTTTCCCAATCAACTAACTAGGTTTCCATTAAAACATCACTCCCATTATTATAGCCAAGTAGGGATAACCCTTAAAATGTTCAAACAACAACTAAGAGAAACTAATTATAGCATTAAAGAAAATAAAGATTACAATAATCCTACACCTTTTCTTTTTAAGAAAAAATGACACAACGATTATATACACTAAGAATTATGTTAATAATATAGTTTGAAAAAAGATGAAGTGAAACCAAGTAGAGTGATGTTGTAATTAATGTACAAATCCTCCAACTAAGAATGATAAAAGTAGCTTTAGCCTTTTAGCATTTGAATGTTTTTACAATTGAATCATTCACCAATATTAACTTATTATTCTTGGAATAGCTTCTTATTTACATTTTCTCATTGCATAAGACCATTTATGGAACACATAATGGCTAAAAAAGATAATTCTAAAGACAATGAACCAGCTATTACTAGGCTCAATTTGCATTTATACAAGTATGACAAGGGCATTGTACTAGGGCAATAAGTAGAAAGGTGTGATAGCTCAATGAAGCACCTATACCACATGTATATTTTACTTATTTAAAGTTTATCATAAGAGTACAACTAAATAAACCATATTGTATGATTGTTGCCTAGCACATATTGTTAAAAATAGCTCTTAAGTTTATAAACTTTGTGCAAGATAATCATGAAGATCTATTAGTATCAAAATATTATGCTTGAAAGTTTACTTAGTGATCTTGAGATCATACATTCTCGATAAAGGAATTGTTTGTGTATGATAAATTTTTGTTCATAAGTGATTTTCTCACATGTTTTTTGATTCTTTGCACTAGTACAATATTAGAATTGTAATAATATGAAGATGTGAACCATAGACTTTTAACTTATAGACTATGTTGATACAATTGCTTCATGCATGTATGATAAGTAAATCATATATGTATGAAGATCCATCTGTTCTATCACTATGTTTGATATGGAACTTATACTTGTATGATCTTATAAAGATTAAAACTTGACTTAAGGGTCATTAGTATAGATGTTATCATACAAGTATGGCATATACTTCTTATATGTATGTTATGCATAATATCTTAGACATCCAATATAATCCAATATAACTATATTTCATATAAGATTGATAATGTATGATACTTTAATCAACTTATTTTAACTTAAGTAATGATCATATCTATATGATAAGGATATCATGCACATATGACATCCAATTCTAAGTTATTCTTATGACACGAAGTAAGTAAAGCAAACTTTACATGTATGAAAGGTATTATCATCTTGTATGAACTAGATGTAGATTAAGTTCAAAGCTTTGTGTTAGCATGGTTTCAATGTACACTAAATTAATTTTAAACCTCGAGTTAATTTAACTATATTGGTGTTAATTTAATCACACATTATGACTAGAAATTACAGAGCACTTCATTTACTTTCTCCCAATCAAATAAAGTTATGACAATTCAAACGATATGTCATACCTAATCAAGATATGCATGTGTGTGTGTGCACTCAAGGACATTACATTTGTACAATGCAACTAATTCTATTGAATAATTTAATATCTATCCCAAGGCTTAAGTGGAAAATCATCTGATACACCATTGTACATAGATGATCAGTATATCATACATGCCTAAATAGAATTTCTCCATTCATTTGTTATGTTAACTGAGGTGCAAGAATTATAGGTTTATTTATCATATCAATTTGATTTTAACTTATTATTTATTCCTAAAGTTTTTGATACATCATACATGCTTATTGCCAATATCATATTGATCTGATAAATATATATTGGTATAAGTTGCTTGAGTAAAGGGGTCATACTTGTATGATGAGTTCGTTACACATGTACTTAATGTTTAACACTCCAACAATAGTATATAGGTGACAAGATTGATTCATACTTGTATGATGGGACATATCATACATGTGTGATTGGATCTTAATTCATAGCATTATTTATTGACTTTTTAAATTATTTAACACCATTCTCTCAATATTTTTAAATAGACTATGTGTTCTTAATTGATTTTGTATTGGTGATACCTAGTTCAATATCCTTAGATTATGTCTCAACCAATATTTATGACAAAAAACCCATTACTACAATAAATAACATTCTCTTAACTAATACAAGGTTTATCACCATAGGCCTTTATTATAGAGACACTCCCTACACTCATACTTAAACTTTAACCTTAAGTATCCAAACCATCTTGGGTTCACAAGTGATAGCACATATGAGAGTTGTGAGATTTATTTTGATAGGTGAATCAAGTTCACAATTTGATTTAAGAATCCACTTACTTGGATCTTTAGAAGCTATTAATCTCTTAAAGGGAGAATCAATTGAAATACATCATAATTTGTAATAATAATTGCACTCAACCTTAGAAGTACCAATTGAAAATGTAGGCACATGCAACTGAAACTCATTCCTTTTAACATGAGTATGTAATAAAACATGAGAAAACACATCTAAACAAGAATCAAGAAATTTTCCTTAAAAGAATTTAATTCATTTTTAATCAATGCAAAACACTTTAGTTTCTCTTTCAATTCATGCCCCCTTTTGAGAATCTTTTTTTTTTAAGGAATTTATAAATGAAGTATGCCTAGAAAAAAATTACCATTCTCTATTTTATGCTTACAAACATGAAACATTTGAGATATGCATTTGTGCTTTTTCAATCAAGGAAGCATTTTTGTCCTTTAGTATATCACATATATTTTGAAGCTCCAAAAATGTTTCTCAAGTATAGTACAATTCTTTCTTAGATTAAC
This sequence comes from Vanilla planifolia, assembly GCA_023846275.1. Classification (NCBI taxonomy): domain Eukaryota; kingdom Viridiplantae; phylum Streptophyta; class Magnoliopsida; order Asparagales; family Orchidaceae; genus Vanilla; species Vanilla planifolia. The sequence continues at coordinate 7,066,666 of CM043868.1, forward strand.
ATACAATTTAATTAGGTTTTACACTCCAATGCTAATTCATGAAAGAAATAAGAGACATCATCATTATCCATGTCAATCATAGAATTAAATGAACTAAGAGTAAGTTGGGTAACTTCATCTAAGTTATTTTGATTTAGATTACTTGTGGACATCTTCATTTTACTCTTTTGTTTCTCCTTCAACCTTCTCTTTTTTTCTTCTCTTCATCATATTTCGGATGCCATCTTTCATTATATTATCTATCTAATTCCTACATTACCTCACAGCATGAATGTAAATGAAAAATTTTGATGTAGCTGCCATAAGACATAGAACAATATAGTAAATTCAATCCTTTTGCATTCAATTGTGTAATCATTCTTGATCTTTCATTTTTCTAAAAAATGAATAACAAACGTTTTTTCAAATAAATTCCATAAATCATAATTTTGACAAAGTCTTTATATGCACTTTTCCATAATAAAAAAGATTTTGATCAAATAATGATAACAATCCATAGGATTAAACAAGATTGAAAATAATTTACCACACATTCAAGAATGTAAATAATTGATATTATCTCAAGAATTGTTTTTGCTGATATAACCTACTCTAGTACCACTTGTTGGAAATATTGAGGAGTAAAGCCGATAAGAAGGGATTGAATTCTGTGTTTAAAAAATTCGAATAAGAAATAACACTTCAAAAATAATTTCTTGAAATAAAATAATTATTTTAGCATTTTAGCTAGTTTTTAGGTGATTCAATCTAAAATAATTGTAAGAGAAGGTAAAGAATATGTAGCTAGATTTTTAGGTGATTCAATCTAACCCATACTACATCCACCCCCAATTAACTAACCAAGGTTTCACTAAACACTACTCCATTTTAGTGATAGCTAGATCAACTATCTAAAAGTTATTCTCACCCCAAGCCCTCATTACTAAAACTTCCTTTTATAATAGTAGTTGGAAGAGTAGATGCATAATAATAATAAGTAAAGGAAGAAGGTGAAGAAGAAGTTTTTTTCTATAGAGAGATTTAATTCCTCAAGAAGATTCCCTTCAAGGAATTCTTGAATTCATGAAATAGTGATTTCTAGAATTTTGAATTTTGAAGATTTGAATTTTAACTCTCTCAAATTTTTTACTTTTTTTGAATTATTGCATACATTTTTTTCACTTTTTTATAGAAACATTTTGATATAATATTTAATTATAAAATAACAAATATATTATTTTGATCAAAAATATTAAAATTAACAAAATTCTACAAATTTTTAAAAATCTGACTTGATTTGCACTTGTCTACTCGTGCTTTCTGCCCCACATCTACGTATAGTTATTTTAGAGGGTTGCTCACATGCATGGGTACTATTTCCACATGCTAATAACCCTCTATGAGTCAATAATGATGATTGAGTAGGTTTAACTGTCATTCAGATGCTCCACATGCATGTGAATAGTAGCCAATTTGTATTATTTTGTCTTCATGTGTGACTCTACTACTTTGTTTTGTGCCATTAATTTTCATTATTTTATCCATTCTATTGATGTTTTTCATTTATTTTAGATTCAATAATCTTAAAAGTAATCTCTTGATCATAAGTCGCTTCTTTTTGAGATTTTAGTCCCATCAAATCTTTTTTTTTTAACTAATTCTCTAGCAAATGTAGTTTGATTATCTTTTTTTGGAAAGTTAAGAATTTCATCAATCTCATGAAGTGTTTTTTTTATTTTTTTTTTAATAACACAAATTCTTGGTAAGTGTTCACTAGTCTTTTTATTTGGTCAGCATCAACAATACCTTTTATCAATGCTTTTTTGTCTATAGTAAAAAAAAGTATTGTCCATCTTTCATGAATCAATATCTTTATGCTCATCAATAATAAATGATATCTTGATCTCATAAATATGGATTCCTTAGTATAATGTGATAAACATCTAAAAGTATCGCTTTGTAAATAATCTCATCAATATAGTCTTTGGTGATAACAAACTTTATCTTGTAATATTTTTAACTTCACCTTGGAGTCTTTATAAATTTATCCCAAAGAATAGGGTCTTGGAATGTGATTCTAACTTTAATCTTTCCACAACACTTTCTAATGTTAGATTTTTCTCACTTTCAATGTAAATAATCACACTAATAAGCTCTTTTGTGACTTGTAATGATGGTGAAGAGTTCTTTTTGCTTTACTTCATGAGGGATGTCTTTTGGACTCACCAAAAGCAATAATATTTTATTGACTCATATAACTGTTTGAAATATCTTTTAGGTCCTATTGTAATAAGTACTTTTTCCTCCTTAAACTTTTTTAAAAAATGTTTAGGATGTAATTTCCAATATTTTTGTCTTGCGTTATGTGTTATTACAGTGATTGTAATACATCTAATTTTTTCTTATAAAAAGAGTGTTATTAGTTGTGGCCTTAATATATTTTTTTAGAAGATGTTCTTTCTTTTGTCACCAATTTTTAGACTTCTACATAGACCTCTTTATATTTTATCCTTCTGGATTTTCTAATTACATTCATTCTTCATTTTGATGGCTATAGCATATGTATTAGCTTACTTTAAAGATTGAATATAAAAAGGGATAATTCATAATAATATGATTGTATAGATCTATAATATACTTTGATAAAATTTGCACCTCTTCAATAGATATTCTCAAACTCATAGCTTATCATTTAGAATTTTATGATATATACCTACACAGTTTGTCTTTTTATCAATGTTGTAGGCTATGTCACTTTCTCTACATCCTCCATGTGACCTATAGAATAAATTTTTTTCTTAAATTAATTACTTAAATTGGCTCTAAGTACTTCTATAATCATGTCATTTCTTATGTGAGCATTCCACTAAGCTAAAGCATGAATCACCATTTTTAATCAAGCATACACCACTTTATTCGATGATGAATAGTTAGTTATATAGAGAAAAATATATCTCTAATTACTCCAATCAGATGCCTAATTTTTTACATCTATTGTATTATCATAAATTAGTAAATCAAGTATAGAATCTACCTTGAAAGAATTTTATCAATTCTTATGCATTGAAAATGTTAGACTAATCTCATCCACATCTTCATCTTTAATTATTTTAGGATTATTACTAAATATAGAATTTCTCTAGTTAAGAGTTATTTTTTAGTTAAATTGTTTTTAGATCAGTCATAAGAAGAGATTAAGATCTTAGTATCATCTCCACTAACACTTGCATTTGTTGAATTAATAAGCTAGCATCTCTAGACTTGATGGTAAATAATTGGTACAGTTAACTTGATTGAAGTCTTCTCAATCTATTGATTCCTTTTTAGGACTTTCTCTTCAACTATCTTCTTCTTTGTAATTACTATTAATGTCAAATCAAAGTGTATTGATATCAAAAATAATATGAGCTATTTATGAGGTGTTCTCATCCTAAGCTGTAATTAGTAGACCTTCTTTTTAGAGTAGAAGTAATAAAAGTGAAAGTGTGATAATGGCAAAAACCAAATGAAGGAGAAAGGAGAAGAGGTTTTTTATTACAAAGAGATTGAATTCTTTTAGAAGATTCCCTTCAAGGGTTTCTTAAGTTCATGAATTTCTAATTCCCAAAATTATGAGTTTTAAAGTTCTAACTTTTTCAAGTTTTGACTTCTTTTCAATTACTTCATGCTTTTTTCTTGCCCTTTTATATAAAGATTTAGATGTAATATTTAATTATAAAATTAAAAAAATATGATTTTGACCAAAAATATAAAAATTCCTAATATTTTAGAAAGTCTACAAAACCAACTTGATTCGTTCCTCTCCCATGCACACCTATAGCTACACCAAGGGGCTATACATGTACACGGGTATTGTTCCTTTGTGTGGATATGCCTCCATGAGTGCATTGACCATAGTGGTGAGGTTATGTCCCTACCATGTGTGCATGAAGCAATGTAGGAAGCTGTCAAGATGCATGTGACACATGGAGTGCATGTGTCCCAACTCCACATGATCAGTCTCATTTAACACATATGGGCCCTTAGCATGCCACACCTTTTTGCATGCATCTCATCATGTTATAATGCATGCTTTAAAGCGCCTACAATAAATCTTTATATGCAACCCTATTGCTTTGTGTCATCATCAATTTTCATTATCTTATCTTCTTGATTTTCTTTCATCTATTTTTTATTCAATAAAGCTTGTAAGTAATCTCCTAATCACTAGGTAGGAGCAAATCTTGCAAAGTCACTTAAAGGAACCACCAAAAAGAACTCAAAATTATTAAAAAACTTGCTTCAAAAAATATATTATAGCACTTAAAAAAACTACAGCAATCTTGCACCTTTTCTTTTAAGAAAGAGTGACACGATGACTATATAAACTAAATATGATGTTAGATATGGATTGAAAGAAAGATGAAGTGAAACCAAGCACACTGATCTTGTAATCAACACACGTATGCTTTAGGTGAGAGAAGTATGAGTAGGTTTAACCATCTAGCTTTTCAACTTTTATAATTGAATCATTCACTAACATTAACTTATTCTTCTTAGAATACCTTCTTATTTATATTATATCATCACTTAAGACTATTTATGGGATGTTTAATAAAAATGATATTTCCAAAGAGATTAAATTAGTTATTACTGGTCCTAGCATGTGGTCTTATATATATGATCATGGGATTATAGTAAGGAAATAGGTAGAAAAGTCTAATTTCCTAGCAAAGCACCTATATGACATGTATATTTCACTTGAAGTTTATCATATGAGTACCACTTAGTAATAAATCTATGTGATTATTTCCTAACACATTATTGAAACATCTCTCAAGATTTATAAATGTCATACAAAATAATCATGAAGATCATACTAGTGTAATACAATTAAACTTGTAAGTTTACTTAGTGATCTTAAGATTATACATGTATGATAAGGTGATCATATGTGTATAGTAAATTTTTGTGCATAAGTGATTTGCTTATAGGTTTTTTGATTCTTCGTACAACTATAATAATAAAGTAATAACAGCACAAAGATGTGAAACTTAGACTTTAACTTATAGATTTTGTATGATAAGTACATCTTTTACGAATAAAGACCCATTAATTCTATTATGATGTTCTACAACTTTGAATCAAACCTTTATGATATAAAACTCATATTTATACAATTTTATTAAGATTCTAACTTGGCTTAAGTGTCCTAAGTATCAATGCTATCATACAAGTATGACAGACTTAATATATATATGAAATGCATGATACCTTAAACACCATAACATTACTAAATTTTGTACAAGATTGATATAATGTATAACAATATTTTAATCTTCTAGTTTTAACCCAGTGAAGACCATATTTGTATGGTGAGGATATCATATATCTGACCTATAGATAATTCTAAGTTATACTTATGACATAAAATATCTCAAGATAATTATACACATATTATAGATATTATCATATTCTATGAACTGTATGAAGATTGAGTTCAATGGATTGTGTAACATGATTTCAATGTACATTAAATTAAGTTTAAATGTGGGGTTAATTTAACTATTTAAGAACTATTTTTAAATTTTAATTTACCATTTGTTCACTATTAAACTCATGATAATATGATCTAATAAGTATGCTTGCTTGAATGAAGAGATTTAAATGCAATTCTAAGTGCCATCACTTAAAAGTAAGGGTTTAATAATCAAACCAATACAATAAATGTCAATCTCCATGTGATTAGCCACTCCACCAAGTGCTTGTATACAAGAATCCAAGGCCTACAAGTTGAGCCTTTATCCTTAAGCAAAGATACCAAGTCTCATTCCTTTTTTAATATGTGTTTTTCTCCTCCTTAATCAAACTTCTCCTAATCATGATAACTCAAGCACACCATTAGATAACACATTCTTGGTTTTTTTATCATCAAACCTCATGGGATCAACAATTTTCTTACCTATTTTATTACCTACAAAATCAACATCTATTTAAGTTACTAAGTAAAACACTACCACACTCTTTGGATACTAAAGTCTAAGTGTTGTGGTCTAAATAGATTTATTTTTTTTTATATTTACTTGAAATCTAATATAATGACCTATACTAAATACAATATTTAGTCTATTAACTATTAAATATTAGTAGTGAGCCTATCACATCCCTACATAGCCTAACATCTAATGCTTTTCCATTATAATCCTTATTTAATTATATATTAGTTTCTATGGAGTTTTCATGGGTCTCATATTTTCAAGAATAAATTTTTGTAGAAGCTTTAGAAGACTTTTAGTTTGGAATATGAATATTTCATTCTCAACTTTCTTTACAAGTACTCTTAGAAAGAAAGTGAGTCCCAATCAAACTCATCTCAAATTCATTTTCCTAGTTAGCAAACTTCTTACAACATTTGTCATTTGTCAAGCCAAACACATTATCATCAACATAGTTTGACAAATTAATTGCTCTTACTTTGTATTCTAAAAACAAAAGTAGTGTTTACTCTTTTTTTACTGAAATAAATGAGAAAACTACATGACATATCAACCACACTCTTAGAGCTAACAATAATGCTTCTTTAAATAGATATATGGCCTAACTTATCATGCACATGAACTTTAGGTTTTTGTTCAACATAGACTTCTTATTTTATACATCCATTTGATAAGGTTAAATCCTTTAAAATATGTATAAGCTAAAAGGATTCTAATGCTCTCTTGGTGTCTTAAAATCTTGATATATAATATAAGTAGATAATGAGCTTAAAAAACTTACTAAATAAATTGTTATATATAAGCAATAATATCAAAAACATTTCATAATAAGAATCTATAATAAAAATGGAGCGATAACAAAAACATAACATTTATGTATAAAAAAATATTTTTAGCATGTAAGACCATTAGATCAACATATGCAAGAATATAAGTAATCAATCATATAAAAGGATGTACTAATATAACTCCTAATCATATCCATTCCTATACATCATTATTTAATCATCAAAATCAAGTCTTTTATATGTTTACACTAACTCTCAAATTATTTTATCATTCTATCTTCATCTATCTCATATCTCTCATAATTATTATAATCACCCAAGTATTCCCTAAATAACCATTATTCCAATTTCTCGAGATCTCATCTCATCTCATAACATATCATCTAACATCACATCATATCATATAAATCCTAGCCTATATGCATATCATATCCTTATTACCCATTAAACCCATAATGATAATGAGGTCATCTTATTCTCATATCATCTTTGCATTAGCACACAATATACAAATCTCATCTCATATTATATAATAACAATAACTAAGTTTAGATTTAATATTAGTGGTATAATATTATATCATGTCATTATATCATCTTTGCTTGTCGTCATCACATAAAGCAATAGAGTATCGTTATTAGGGATAATATCATTAGTAAAATACCTTAATTCTCATTTCATCAAATGATTCTACATAAAACAGCAATACCAATACTAGTAAAATAATCATAATAAGGCTCATATATCCTAAATCTTATAAGGTACTCATATGATAACATGACATAATCAACATGCTATGTTAATTATCATCTATTCTAATTCTTTTCTCCTATAATTTTTCATCTAATTTCTTTCTTATCTATTCTAACCTCTTTCCATATTTTAAAATCACCCATTTAATCAATTATTCTACCTCTTTAAGCATATTCCACAACAAAAAGCATACAAATAATGATATTAGGAACATGTAGTATTATGTTAGAACATGGATGCATAATGAAAATGATGTCATATTTTCATGCTCAAATTGATGCAATGCTCAAGTATAATAATCAATAATATACTTACATTACATTTATTCTAGTTTACTAACTTGTCCTCCTTAAGGAAATTATTACATTAGCCTTTTCTTTCCCTTAACATCCAAGTATTTTCATTTCATTTCAAAACATAATCTTTGTTAAATCTTTTTTATCCTTGATTCTCAAGCCCTTTTTCATCACAATTTGAAAATTCCACCACTTGTCACTTTTAGACAAACCCTTAAAGCTTTCTTCATCAAATAATGGCCAAACCAAAAATGCTCTTAGTTGTAAGACTTAGACCCAAAAAAATCCCTTTTTCCATCTCAGATTTGATGTGAAATCCATGTTTTGACAACTCATCCTAAGGAAAAAAGTGTTTCTAATAAGAAATTGAAGCAAAAGCACTCTTTTTACCATTTTTATGACTTAGGGCATGCAAAACATGATTTTTTAGAGCATCCTAAGGAAGAAGAAAGAGCCCATGGGTTCTAGTTTGGGAAGGTTTAGGAAACCTAAAAGGAGTTAAAAAAAATTTTACAATTTATTTAATTATTAAATTCTAATATTATATTTTTATTAAATCTAAATGAACTCCATTAAAATGAAACAAATTTTAATAAACTAATTTTGATGAGCTCTATTTAGAGGTATGCTCACTTTTTAAATCCACATTACTAGAGAAAATAGCATATTTTATGAGATAAAGCCTTAAAATTATTATTTTAGTCCCTCTCCATAAAAAAAATTTATGTACCCTTGCTAAATTTACCATAGTTATGAATTTAAATATAAATAAATTGTAATTATAACACTTTGGATAAAACATAAATGCCAAACATTACAAATAAGCTTAGTATAACTTTTATAATCTTATTGTCAATGTTAACAATACTAAGTATTTTTTAGAAAAAATCTTATTAACATTTAAAAGGGGTTATGTGTGATTGTGATGTGCAAAAAACTCCAAAGTTTTTAAGTGGTTCGATAAACACGCAGGTCTACATCCACCCTTGACCACAAAAACTAGGCTTACTAAAATAAACCACCTTCTGGTCTAAAGAAGGCTAGGTGAAACACCTTTAGAATAAGATCCACAATGATCAATAGATAGCTCAAAGAACCTAAGCAAAAGTGGCTTAAAAACCATAATATAGTAGTAATAATAAATAAATAAAGCCACAATTACCCATAACTAGTCCAATATTCAAGTAGCATAGTAACTGAAGATATCAAAAGATGTTACCAAGAAATGCTGGTTAAAATGTGGGAAGATGAGAGCAAAATAGCTTTAATGAAATGATCAGAGAAATCTAAAATGGAGAAGCATTTGTAACCAATAAAAAAATATGAAATTGATCTCCTAAATTGAATATGTTTGTTTTAGATTAGTCTCTCATGTTATAATCCTCTTTTTATAGGTAATGGGTTCTCAAAAGGTTGTATATAATAATGATAATGGCTAAACAATGATTATAATATATTTTTCAATCAAGTTAAAATAGCTATTACTAGTTTTTGACACAATAATATTGCATGATTGATGAGATCATATTGTACAAGATATGAAAATGACTTATTCAAAATCTATCATGAATGTTAATTTATTTTTTAAAATTCTTGAGTTTAGGTATAACAAGGGTTAATTCATATGCAAAACTTAGTTGTCATATGATGAGTGAAAATCATGTTAATTAAAACTCTAACTTTTCCCTTTCTAGCTTAAGAACCTTATCATATTATATGATGATAATTATCACACCTTACAAAGTTCTCAAGATTTTTTTCACTTATTAATTATAGTCTAATGGATGATTATATTGCATGATGACATGCTATCCAATTACACAAAGACCTTGGTGTTTTCTTCTCTCACTATCCTAAGTCTAAAGATGATCATACTAAATGATAATATGTGCCATACCAATATATTCATATCATTATTTAGAAATTTCTCTCATTATCCACTTAGGACTACAAGATATGAATAATCATACAATGTGATAAGCTACAATATTTATAAATATACTCAATCAAACTATTTTATTTTTATTCATACACTTGATATTAATATTGATCTTACCATAAAATAAGTATATCATATCATAAGATAAGTATAACCTTTTCTTATTTTGAAAATTTAAGGTTTCCTTTATAAACACCTTTTTATTAAGTCTAATGATGAGAGCATATTAAGGAATACAAGATTTTAGATGATCAAATTCTAATTGAGTGATGTATGTGTGATAAAAACTTTAAAATAATATCTTCGATCATTAAAGAATGAATCAAAATTTTTAATTTATATTGGATTTAAGTCCACATGAAATTAATTCATCAAGTAAAAAATACTCTATATAGTAGTAGCTTGTGAATATAAAAAAAGGTTTAAGAATTATATGAGTGAAATGAAGTTCAGTGATTTTTTTAAGAAAAGAAAGTTTAAAAATTGCAATAAAGTTTTAAAAAAATGAAATACAAATAGAAAATATAAGAATAGAATGAACATTTTCATTAATAATTATTCATCAATGCCATCACCATTATAAGATGACATTTCATAACTAAATATAACTATAAAATCATAAAAAGAGTTGAAAATAAACTTAACATAACTTATTGTAAAATAAGAGTATTTGTTGGAACATGAGAGAAAGATAACCATAAAAGAGAGAAGGTGAATTGTAAAAATTATAATTCAAATACTTAAAGTAAATAATGGAAGTATTTTATGATCATTAGTTATAATTTCAACTAAAAAACTCTTATGAACATTAAAATATATGTGAGAAATGTAATTAGAAAATACAAAAGATATTTTTAGATTTTTTGATCCAAAATTGAATTTACATCCATTCATGACCAAAATATTAGATAAACACTAAAGAAAATCCTTCACAAAAGTGGGTAGACAAAATCCTACATAAGCCCAAAGAAGCCAGCAAACACCATGCTAGAGAACCTTACAAACCACTAAACCAAATGACCTTCTAAAGCCTACACATTGAATCAAAGGACCCTATAACCATTAAACCAAAAGACTCTACAGGTTTTTCAAAAAATCAAATAAACAAATAAAACTAAAGTCATAATAATTGAACAAAGGAATAAAATAAAGCTCAAAATACAAAGTCTTATAATTCAACAATAGAATCTGGAGGCATATTAAATCAATGTTCAAATAATATAAAAATATTTTTCAACTTAGCTCTAAGAAATTTCTTAAAGAAAAACTAAGAAAGAATGACTAATATTTTTTATTACTACAACCTTTGCTTTACACCCAAATCTTTAAGAACAATATAAACTTCAGGTGATATTACTTCTAAACGATTTACAAAATATTCATTAGTCATTAAATTACATTTGGAACCTTTTTATAGAGTTTTAGGAGGGCTTCTAATGGCTCCAACATCATGAATGGAACTCTAATATTTATAAAAAAATATTCTAGATCTTGGTTAATTATTGCTTAAAAAAATAAAAACTAAATATATCATATGTTCCAAGGACCATATTATACATTATCCTCTGACTTGTGCTAAACATAGTATATGCTAAATATTAATATTTTATACTTAACTTTTAAGTTGGGTCTCAACAAAATTACCAAAAACCAAATGACTAAAAGTACTATATGTTAAATAATAATTTAACATACATAATCCTTAGGTTCTAAGTTAAGTACCCAATTCTTCATTTGTTCTCCTTGCATACTAAGTTAAATTTAGTGTACTGTAAATTATTCTAACTCACTATATGCAAAACTAAATTTATCAATTTTTTGGTCAGTCTACAATTCTCTAAACCTATGTACCTACTAATTTAACCTAAAAGTATTGCATGATAGTGACAATGTACCATACATTTTATTCAATTTTGGATATTTTTAAGATTCTACATTCTATATTAAAAATGCAATGTTTATGCAAAATACTTTTAATATTTAATAAGACATTTTTATAGATAGAGAACCTTGTGTGAATGCTTATCTTCTCTAACCTATATGAGTGAAAGATCACTTGAAAAACTTTTTATTATACTCACTCAAAATCTCACCACTATCCTAATGCTTCAACAACAATATCATAGGCCTTGCATTCTTAGAGCAAACAAAGAGACTTCAAAAAATCTTCTCAAAGGTTGTTACTTAAGCTTTATAGTTGGTGCCATTTATGTTCTCATAAAATAATATTAATTAATCCTTTATGTGAAGACCTCACACTCTAATAAATTCACCTAATTAATCTTAAGATTTATGATATAAAACATTAATTTTTTTTATAAAACAACGTTATTTATTACATTGAGATAATATAATAAATGCATTATAAAATAAAGAAATGCAAATGTGCCATAGCATACTATGACAAGACAATGGTATAAGAAACATAGTGGATGACGAAGAAGTGTTTTAGCATCATACGTATATGATACTGTGCAAAGTGGCTTAATTTAACGTACTTATCCATTACAGGAAATTTCATATTTGTTCAATGTGGTGAGATTTGCAGCACTACTGATGATTCATCATTAAAGTATAATGGGAAATTTTTTTAAGTCTAATGAAGTGCTAACATAAAAAATATTCAAACATTCATACTTCACTAACCCCAGATCAAAGTTCATGATGTTTTGAAGAAGCAATAGTTGAATTGTATGTCTGACAGAGCTTTTATGACAATGTCAAAATACTTTGGTGGATTACTAGGAGAGTGCCCTAGGTTGAAGTAGAAGACATCTTCATTTGCCAAACCATCAACGTGAACAATGCTCAATGAAGCTCCCATGTATTGAGATGAGCAGTTATCATATTGGTATAATGTGGACAATGCTTCTAGAACGGATGCCCAAAGTTAAAATAGCGTAAGGAGCAATGGAAGACAATGTACTATACGAAGGTAGAGCATGTGAATTTTAGTCATTGAATTTGAAAGATATCATTCTATTCATTCCTTACATTTAGAACTTGGATCATGAACAAAATTCTTATATATTGTATTTCAACTCTCATTATTGTAATGATTATTTTAACCAATGATAATCCTTTGTGTGCTTGTTGGCTAATAGATTTTGCAAGAGCCTTCATAGCTTTATTCTCCTCTTTTTAATGTAGATCAAAATAATATTAAGATACTTATCTACTTTATGTGTTGGATTCAAAATAATCTAGTGTAGTGATATGATACATTTTATCATTTTGATTAAAGTAAACATTCAAGATCTATTAGTACTTTTGAGAAATGATAATTGAAGTAACACTGTATAATTTTTCTAATGCCAAAGACTATAGACTTGAATATTGAATTCATGCCCACTATTTGCACAAAAAATTAAACACTTTCTAGTTGCTATTTTGAGTAACACATGCCTTAATTCCTTTGTTTTGCTTGTAAAACTCATGGATATTCACTTTCATTGCATTTATTGGGGGACATTTCCATAAAATGTTCCTCACAAATACTAATTTTTCCTTGCTTTGAATGAAGGAAGTAAGCCAAGATGCACTATAATTAGATTCGTCAACCATCTTAGTACCAATGAGAAGGCCTTAAAATGCTTTTGTATTATCAGTTTATGTTCTAGATGATGCCTTCTAATTTAGTTATTTCATCATATATCTTCCTACTTCTAGCTTTCCATATGTTCCAACATATTAGAAGAGGTATTACGAGCAAAACTTTTTGAAATGCCTAGCTATGTTTAATACCCTGCCACCATTGGTTGATGTATCTTGACATTATTATTTAATGCTATGTTGTAAAAGGACCAAAGATGTTTTGCAATATTACATTCAATAAAAGCATAGTCAATAGTGTCCTTATTAAAGAAATGAGAAGATTTGGATGCATGTTAAAATTATAGTCTTTTTAGATGGTCTGTGAATGGAAGTGCATAATTTAATATCTACCAAACTAGGACCAATATTTTGGGTACAATCTTCTCAATCTAAATTCTTTAACTTGAAGGCTTCTCAAATTTTTTCCTAATTTTGTTCCAAGTAGATTTAAGGGTAAATATGCCATCATTGGTTAATGTCCACTAAACAATTCTATTTATAATAGAATTATGTATAAAGGTTGAAACTAGCTCTTTTGTTTTTTCAATATTCCTTCATATGTCAGAATTAGTTTTTATCTTCTTTCCACTTAAGTATTTTGTTTTCATGAATTTCACCCAAAGAGATTGATCATTTAGCATCTTGAAGTTGCACTTTGCTAAAAATGCCAAAGCAATATCACCTATCTTCCTTATGTTAAATCCATTCTCCTCACATGGCTTGCTTATCTTATCTTATTTTCATCTAGTGGTTTTATAACTATTCTCCATGTCTACCCATTATACTGCATTCATTATCTTTTTTAGCCTCTTTATTATTTTCATTGGTGGATGCATTTAATATTTCACCCATTGATAAAAATCTCTTCTTCTAGTTGGCCAATTTATTTTACATTTTCAACATTTGATGCTAAAAAAATATAGAATTTCCCAATCATTAGATATTTGGCAACCTAAGTCGATTATAAGAATTAAACATTTTGTGAATACCAACATCCTTTTGATTCTTCTACTTGCAATTGCTTTCATATTATTGGATGCATAAAATTTGCATTTTTTGCTTGTTCAATTGCATGCCTAGTGATTGCTAAAAATAATCAAGATATTTCATAATGCTCTTTAATGGTCTTAGATGCCCTCTAGTCAAGATAATCATATCCTCAGTAAAGTTGAGTTGTATAATTATTGGAGTACCTTTAACTGCGGCATAATGCATCGTTGACCTCTTACTAAAATTTATATTTTTAAACTTCTACTAAATACTTCCATCATAATGATAAAATTAGTGGGGAGATTAGACTATCATGTAATTGACTTCTTTCAGGTTGGAAAAAACCATGTGATAATCTATTTACTATGATAGATATCCATATGCTACTAATAAGATACTTGACAAAAGAAATGAACTTAGTTGAAAACTTTAACTTGTGTAGAACTTTAAAGAGAAAGTTTTATGCCATACTATCAAAAGAATTCATTATATCTAATTTAATAATACAATTCCTCCTCTTTATCTTCTTATTTAATGATGCCTTGAGCTCTTATATAAGCAAACATCATTTGTCATCTTCCCACCTTTAATAAAATTGGCTTGCTTAGTAGATATAATCTTCTTAGAATATTTTGAAATTTATTGGCCAAGATTTTGCTCAAGATCCTTCCTACAAAGTTACCAACACGAATAAGTCTAAAGTCCTAAAAAGTAGTCAAATTATTAGACTTTAGTATAAGAACAATATGTGAACTAACAATCCCTTTAAGGAATAACACTTATAATGAAATTTGTTGTAACATCTCTAACATTTGAAGTAACGATATTCCAAAAAGTAGTAAAGAGAACGCCATTAAAACATCTTGACCCTTAGCATTGTCTTTGTCCAATTTGTAAGACCACTTGATGAGCCTCCTTCAAATCCATTTTTTTTACAAAAAACTTATTCTCTTCCTAAGTAATTAGTTGAGGAATATAATTTAGAGCTTCATCATCAACATAAACCTACTTTTAGCAAGGAACTCTTTAAAGGGTTGCATAATAGTTTTCTGTAATTGTTTGACATGTCTTTTTATTGGATTCCAAACTAGGCTTCTCGTATGAGATATTACTAGTTAAAGAAAGTATGAAATCTTTTGCCAATTTCCCAAACTTCTTCTCTTCAAATATAATTTCTAGCTCTACCTTAATCAAAATAAGTGTCTTTATCTTAATTGGAGATTTCACACAAGAGCATCCCAAAACCTCAACAAATGATTAATTCAGGTAGGCTCCCGCTAGTTCTCCATGAACTACTTCGATCAATAATATTAATTAAATGGTGAAATTAAGGTTTTGAGCATACACATGAGCTAGTTCGATGCTAAATTTCTTAGCTCCTCATAAGTTCCTCCTCTAGGTTATTCAATTTCATGCTTTGATCTAAAAATGCTAAAAAAACATTAATAAAATAACATAATGGTTTTATTGTCATTAAGAAAAATACACATGGACTAAGGGTTTAGTAGTCCCTCTCTTTTGATGATTATAAAACTATTAATAAATATTAAAATAAAAACATATTAAAAACATGTAAACATGTAAGTGCTCTGCCTAAACTCATTTTCTGCACTAAAACCTTATATTACTTCCAAAGAATTTAAGAATTAATATAAAAATAATGCTTTTTATTTTAATTATTATAATAATTATAAGAGTAATTATTAAAAAAATATATTTAATTAAAGTTATTATTAGTATTATTCTTAATCAATAATTCTTATTCTTTTAAAAGTAACTAAAAATTATTAAGTAAATGCAACAAAAGAAATATTAAACTAATAATAAAGATTAGTGAAATTTTTTATTTCGTATCTATCTCCCCCCTTTTTTAACATGTATCAAAAGAAAATTAAATGTTTGTCATTCCACTTATTAAATACAAACAAATGTGGCACCAAGGAGTGAAAGAAAATCCAGTTTTCTTTCTCCTCTTATATTTTGTGTACAAAATCTCTTATTTTATAAATAAAATTAGAAAAGGGGGATCATTTCTTTTTTTTCATTATCTTATATGTATAATATTTTAAAATTGAAAAGTTAACTTTAAAATTATAAATATAAAATGGTTATTAAAACTAGTATATTGGTCTCTCCCCTTTCTTAATTTAATTAAAAAAGGTACCTACATAAGCATGAAATGTTAATACTTATATTTTAAACCACCTACGATCAATATTCTCACCTTTTCTAGATACATTACTATTTTTCTTTTCAAACCAAACAAATGATGGATACCTAGAGTTCATATTTGCCCTAATTCTATAATCTTTAGAGATGTGCACCTTATTCATATAAGAATTGCAAGTTAATGATGATTCAAAGTGAGAGTTAGCAACACACATAAATTTATTATTGCATAAGTGACATTCTTACGCATTGGATAAAACAAAATTTGAATACAATGTTATAAATTGATTCAAAATGAAAAGCTTCATGAATAACAAATCTTACAAAAGGGGGTTGTGTGATAACAAAGAATTTAAATAACTTTTGAAATACTTTATGAACTTTTCTTATTTCTAAATAACACCCTTATTATGATAATTATAATTGTTAAAAAAAGCAAAGCAAGTAAACTAAATAAAAGAATGCACATATATTTTTTAGGTGATTTGGCTTATAATCATGCCTACATCTACTTCTAATTAACCAGACCAAGCTTTCATTAAATCTACTCTCTTTTATTGTAATAGATATGGGTCAACCAAATACAAATGGTGCTTAAAGGAGACTCCAATAGTTGACATCTGCAGCTGGCGGGGAGGCGTAAACGGAGGGTGAGCTACTGGGCCAGCATCAGAGACTGGATCAAGGAACTCACGGCAAGACGGAGGAGCAGGTGGGCACGTGACAGGCAGCTGATAATGACTAACGGTCGATCGTGCCAACGGGCATGTGAGGTATTAAGACTGTTGCGGAAATTTGCCGGGTCACGTGGATCCGGGAATTTTGAATTTGAAATTCTGAATATCCGGCTGAAGTGGGGGCGTGGGGACAAGTTTAAACTGCAAAATTATTCTGCGATGCACCACATCGGATCATCCCCTTGCATGGTTTTGGGTCACCTGCAGCCCTAACGGGACGAAAGATGGCAGGAGGCAAGGCTAGGAGGAGCAATAGGAAGGTGAGACCACTGGAAGCAACTTGCCAGTGAGAGAATGCCTCTCTTCCTTTTTTGGAGGGGAAACGATCATCGCTGATGGAAATCCCCCTTCTCTCAAAATTCAGATACAGTGGCAGACATATTAAATGAAATTAATGGCTCAAAGGACTTCAGGGATCACCCGACGAACAAGGTGGAGCATGTGGAAGCTCCAACTGAGCTACCTGACTATCAGAGTCAGGGGGAAGGAGGTGGGGAAGCTAAGGGAGGTCACACAGTGAGCACTGGCATGATGGAGCTAGAGGACACGGCACATAAGGCTGCGGAGCCTGCGATGAGCAAGCTCTCGGGAGAAACAATCAACCTTGAGCACAAGACTGTTGGGAGATGGGAGGTTTCTGCAACAAGGACAGCTTCAGAGAAGCCTTAATCATAAACAACAACAACATTGCCTCGAATAGTCATGTGACCTCCTATGTGCGTCCGGCCAATATCGACTTCAAGGAGCGTGCTGTGGGTATTCCTAATCACGTTGAGGGTGGTGATGTATTTATGTCATCGGATGCATGCCAAAGGCATATCGAATTTCACAAATTCGATTTGGTTGGGCGAATTTACGAGAACACACTTCCATTCCCCGTCATTAAACAGGTGTTGCTAAAGAGATAGGGTCACTACTAGAAGTTTAAGGTTTTCGACCTATCATCCAGTTGTTTTTCTTGCACTTCGACTCCATCAATGACAGCAACGAAGTCTGGCTTGGCGGCCCGTGGCAGGTCACAGGCCAAGCCATGGGGCTTGATATCTAGACGCATGAATTTGGTCCAAACGTCGCAATAGCGATGTGCGCACCGGTGTGGGTGCGCTTTCTGTGGCTCCCACTCATATATTAGGACGTAGAAAACATCTTATGAATTGCCAAGGCTATTTGGGAGCCTTTTCTCCTTGACGGTTGGACTATTGAGATGGAACGATCCTCTTATGCTCGGGTGTGCGTCCGGATGGACCTCTCGAAGCCTCTAAAACCAGGTATATGGCTTAATGGAGAATTTGGAAGAACTTACCAGGCATTTGAGTACGAGGGATTGTCATGGATTTGCTTCTTATGTGGGCACGTTGGTCATCACGCGGGCCAATGCAACACGTACAAGTCCATAGAGGCGGTCCACGCTTGTCCAGCTTCATCTACGACTCCAAAAGACAATGTTGTTCGAGGAGGACTAATGGAGGCGGAGGACACGCACATTGGTGATGGGAAGACCACTGAGGTGGAATGCGTCAGAAGCCCTCGGAAGCGAGAGGAGAACATGTATGCTCCAGAGGAAAAGGCACAAAGGCTGGCCCATGGATGCTTGTCCAACCCCAGTGTAGGAGACAGAGCACGGTTGACCACAGTAGTATTGTAGGCAATGTGAGCTAAACTCCTCGGAAGGTCGTTAGTTACATAATTCAAGACCTGGGGGCCGCTAACATGTCCCACGGCATGAGGAGCCCATCCATGGACCATGTGGAGCTAAACTCCATATGGAGCAAGGCCGGATGCTCACGTACCAAGGAGTCCCCATTGCTGCGAGGTGCCTGAACAAGGCCAACCTTAGTTTTCTTGTCCAAAGGATTGACGCCGCGGTGGTCAACTGGCGTATCCGTCCGCTGTCCCTTGCGGGCAGAGCCGCCTTGGCCTCCTCTATTCTTACTGCCATCCCCAATCATGTTCTGAGGCATTGTGCGGTGCCTGCTGGTATCCTTGATGACATGGAAAAGAGAATTAGAAGGTTCCTTTTGGAGCGGGATGAGCTGTGCACACACGATGCATTATGTGTCATAGGACTGTATCACCTTGCCTAAGGCCGTTGGCTGGCTTGGACTTCGAGACTTCCGAGTATGGCAGCATGTGCTACAAATGAGCAACTACAAGCGCATTCTCAGTTGCGAGGTGAGCCTTTGGGTTGAAATTATGAGGCAGAAATACACCTGATGAACCCTCTTATGAAAGCTCCTCAGAAAGCTTCACCTGTGTGCAGAATGGTTTTGGCGGCAATGCTAGTGGCAATGTCGATCTTCGTCTAGCGCATCGGCGATGGGCGGACGGTGAGATTTGTGGAGGACAATTGGTTGGGCATCCTTCCACTCTGTTGCTGGCTGACCTTTGTCCACATGAACATCAATTGGTCAGCGACTGTCGTTGATTGTATTATGGCTGCTAGGGACTGGGACGTGGACTTCATCCGTGCTTGGGCGGGCGAGGAGCTTATTGATAGAATTCTGCACCTTCTGAGAGCTCGGACGTCTGCCTAGGACATGCTCCTCCAGCAACACACTTAGACTGCGAGGGTCGATAGCAAGAGAATTTACACGCATATGGTATGCGGTGCTGATGCTACCGTTAGGCGGGGTGACCAGTGTCATGCTGATGAGATGAAGAGCATTTGGAAGATTAAAGCAATGCCGAGGGTGTGCATGTTCATGTGGCGGGTCACCGATGACTTCCTCCATACAGCGACGTGGCTAGCCCACAGGGGAATGCTCTAGAATAGCAATTGCCAATGGGGCTGCATTGCAGATGAATCCTTGCAATGTGTGTTCTGGGACTACCCGCATGCACAGGAACTATGGGTTGACTGCCAGGCTCGCAGGGCTTTGGCTGTGCTAGGTCAGTCCATGGGTGCGGGTCCTGGGCTGCAATTCATCCACCGACTCTTTCGATTTGTGGGTTCGCCGACAGCACGTCGTGGTGATGGTGCGAGGCATGCTGCCACATTGGCCACCACCATGTATTATATTTGGGTAAGGAGAAATGCAATGAGGCATAATAATTCGATGCCCATGCCGTGCTCGCAGCTACGGACTATCAAGATCGAGGTGAATACCGCATTCAGGCGACATTACTTCTACTCATCCCTATCCAGTGGGAATCCTTGCAACTCTTTAGACTTGCTTGTAACACATGGTTGGCTTCCCCCCCCCCCCCCAACAGGATGGATAAAAGTAAATTGCGATGTTGCGGTAGGTGATTGCATTAACGGTCTTGGCCTGGTTGTCAGAGACTGCATGGGGAGACTGCTCTTGGTGGCTGGCAAGAGGGTTTTCTCCCAGGCTGCTGATATGATGGAGGTCCAGGCTATGCTCGAGGCCCTCAACATGCTTAGGGGTTCCCTTCCCCTTCACCGGGCCGTGGAAATTCAGACTAAATCGATGACGGCGCTCCAAGTGGTTCGTGAGATGAATCCCACCCCCTTGAGGATGGCCACTTTGCTGAGATTCTTAGGTATGCCAGGTGTCTGGAGGCAGTCCAATTTTCCCATATCCATAGAGATGGAAATGCATCTGCTGACTGGGTGGCTCGTGCTACATGCTTTAGTGAGTTCATATGGGATCCCGAGGAACCCATCCCCAAGCCCCTGCTCAAACTTATGCTGTCTGATTTCATGTATGATCCTCCTTGAGGATCCTACATGTGGATTTCTAGTATGGCTAATGCTACTTTTGATATAATATTATATCATAGTTTCAAAAAAAAAATAGTAGCCACTCAATTGAGTTACAACAACTAAAAGAAAAGAAATAGTACACATGAAAATATATAATATAGCAACCTATATCTTAAACCCTTAGACAGAATTGCTAAAAATGTTTAGAATAAAGTTACCAATGAAATTAGAAGCAAGATGAATTAGAAACACAGCTAAGATGTGGCATAGTTTGCACATAATAGCTCCAGCCAAGAATGTGAAGGGAAAGTCCAATCTTTGTAAAGGTATTTGCAAGTAATCCATCACCCTTTTCTATTTTGAACACACTCCTATTTATATCATTTAATTTCTTGAGATTATTTATGGCACTTCTAACATCTAAAGTGAGATTTTCAAAGAGATTAAATTAGTCATTATGATCTCAATTTGTGTTCTTGCAAATATGACAAGTAAATTCATACTAGAGTGATCAATAAAGAGAACTAATCACCCTAACAAATGTCTAACATATTGACTTTTTACTTAAACTTTATCATATGAGTATAATAAAGAATATCATAATATGTAATTGAAACTTGTTATATGTTCTTAACTTCTATTCTCAATTTGTAAAAACTTTATATGAGATAACTATAAAGATCATACAAGTATGATATTATTATAATAGTTTGGTTACTTAATAGTCTTAAGATTATACATGTCTAATATAAGAATCATATTTGTATGATGAATTTTTGTTCCTAAGTGATTTATTCTCATGTTATTTTGTATTATATAGAATCATAATCATATAAAGTATTCAAGTTAATTTATTTTTCTATAAAATGATTATACTCATATGATGTGTTGCATCATATTTGTATAATACTATTTTAATATATTTTTATTCTAAGTTATTTTAATTATTTTATGAGAAAAATAGATTATATTAATATGATATATTGATTCACACTATACAATGCATAAGTTATACTGAACACAAAATAAAGCTAGAATTCAAACATAGGTAATAACATGTATGACCAAGAAAAACTTGGTCAGCCTAGTTTAGACAAAAAGTTGTACCAATATGATATATTGTTTGTACTTGTACAACCTAATTATAGCTTATTCATGACTTAGTCTTTTAAAGGGAATTTATATTATACAAAATTATAAGGGATTCATATAAACATATAATACATGAGAAGACTTAGTACTTAGAACATAATCTAAAATCATACCAAACTAATACCACATACAACAGGACTTACACTTTTCATACTTGACCTAGCAAGTCATCATATCTGTATGTTGAGATCGTCGTACATATACTTAGTTTTGAATTTTACTTAGAATGTAAGGTAGAAACTATATTGTATAAGTACAATATTAGTCATTGTAGTGTGTCATCATAAGGCATTAAGGAACAATGCTTTGTTTTAACTTGATTTCTTCAACCTTAAGATAGTTTTTGAATCCAAATATTTTATATTAAATGACATATATGTTTGAGTTTTAACCACGATTAGTTGAACCCAAGGAAGAATGACTTAGTTAGAATTTATTCTTAAAACAACCTAAGTACCACTTTACATAAGAAAAAGGTTTAACAATTCTATTATTGATAATATAGTAAATAAGGAAGCTCCAAATGGTTTTGCTATGACATTTAAAGCTAGTTCACATTGCTCCAAGTTAGCAAGTTGAGCCAATGCTTGAGTAAAAGTCACCAAGCTTCAATCCATTCCAAGATATATGTATGCCTTGCTCTATAATCATCATTCACTTCCATTACTACAAGTTCTCATCAAGTCAAATAACAAATAGATAGTATACATTTTATTTTTTTCATCATCAAACTCATGGTATTAACACAAAAATAATTGTCTTTCACATTCATGCTAATAATTTTGGCCAAGTTCATCCCTAGTATTTTTTAATTCTTATAAATTCTTTGTATTATTTTCAATAAAATCTTTACAAAGGCCAAGGTATTCATCATGCTTCTTCTTGAAGCTCTTATATTTCTTTAAAAGAATTTATAAGCATTCATCAATTTAATCGAATCATTTTTTAATTCATTATGATAGAGTTTTTTTACCACATCATCTTCAGTCTTGGATGAATCATGATGTGTCATAAGGCAAATCACTTCATCTTCATTTTCCATACTATTTGAGGATGATTCATGTTTGGTTATAAGACGTACATTTGTCTCCTCTTCACTCTTCTCACTATTTGAGGATGCTTAAAGATGGGTATGAGTTTCTCCATTTGGCAACCATGACCTTCATCTTCTTGTCCTTTCTAAACTTCTTCATTGAATTTCTTTACTCTAATTTTGGACAATTGGTTGGTAACATCCTAAATCATTACATTCATGGCAACATGCCTCTTTGACTTTCTTTCCTTTGCTCCTATAGCTCATCTTCTTATCATATTTTTTATAGTAAATTCTTAAATATTTTGTTTAGGCTTTTGTTAAGAAGTTATACCTCACTATTGTAGAAAAACTCATCTTCAAATTAGGATTTAGCAACCCTGAATGCTAGTTCTTTCATACATTTTTTTGCTTTGGCTACAATTCCTCTTCTCTTTATCATGCCACCTCATTCTCATTATTCAAAAGATCTCTAAGTAGCTCATCAAGTGTTATATGGTTCAAGTTCTTAGAGTCTTTAATGTATCCAAGGGATCAAACTCCTTGGACAACACCTATAGTATTTTCATCACCTATTGTACATTTCTATAAATAAAGAATTTTGTATAGATGCTTGCCTTTTGTAATATATATATATATATATAAGTGAAAATATAGTTTAAAAAACTTTTATCATATGTTCAAACTCTCATTATTATCCTAGAACCTCAAGAATATTTTTATAAGTCTTATATTCTAAGAACAAATAAAAATGTTTTGAAACTCTTTTATAATATTATTTCTTGTGTTTTATGTTTAATATCAGTTGTATTTTTACTAAATACTATCAATTAATCATTTGGGTCAACATCAAATTCTTCAAATGATTTATTTAGTTAATTTTGATATGTATAAATTGAAAATACTTAAAAAATATTATTATAATAAGAGATGGATTTTATTGTCATTAAATGAGTCAAATATGATGGTTTAATAGTATCAATAGTGTACAAATGGAAAAGAATCTTACAAATACATGAAATTTATTATTTTATAAATATTTACATAAATAATTTATTAAATAAAAAATAAATGTTGTTTTAAATCTAAAAATAACTAAACAATAATTTAGTGAGATTATATGATCAAAATTAATAATCTAATAATTAAATTCAGATAAAACATTTTTGTAATAAATGAAAAATTTTTTAATCCATGTCAAAATTATTTTTTAAATATTTAAAATAAATATTAATGCTTAACTTCAAAATAAGATTATACATAACAGTTGGTTGTGCCATATTTTTAATAAATATGATAATACAAATTCTTTTTCAACAATGTGCTCTAAAATATTATATTTTTATGTTTTAGTACTAATTATTAAATATTAAATTGAATAATTAAAATATATTTTAAAAAATAATATTAGAAGTTATGTATTTGACATTTTGTTATTAAGAAATACTTTGTTTTAAAAAACACTTTAATACTATTTATTAAACTTTTAGTTTAAAATATAAAATGAAAGAATAACATTTGCATATAGTGAGGATAAATGGTTTTTTAAATTATTAAAAAAATATAATAAGAATATAATATTAGATGCAATATTTAAAATTTTAAATAGAAGTGATTAAAATGTTTGACATAAATTAACATAAACATTTTGAATCTAAAAATATTTATTTTAAATCAATAATACTACAATTTTGTTGCCATCATCCAAATAATTTCCATTCTAGGAACTTTTATTTTTATATAATTTCAAAACTTTAAATTATGCACACATCCCATAAATCTTAAATATTATTTTTATGTAAAGAAAAATATTATACATGTAGTATCTAATTTTATTATACTTTAACTTTCTTGATTACTAACATACATACTATTTTTTCAGCAATAATAGTAGCTAATATAAGCCTTTTATCATATTTTTAAACAAAGCTTTGAAATCCAATATTTACTACTATAGTTTTGGGTCATTACATATATTAAAAAAATGTTATGTTTTTGTGAGATATGAATTTTTATTTTTTTTTTTTTCTTAAGAGGTAGGTTTTATAATTATCAACACTAATATTTAACATTTTTTTACTAATCAGCTTTCTTTTTTCTTAGAAAAATTAAAGAAAAGAACTTTCATATGATGCATTCATTATTTTGTGCTTAAAATTTCTTGGAGAGAAGTTTAGAGGAGTAACTCACTGCCTTATGTTTAAAAGTGACTCCAAAAATTGCTTACACTGCTCTTTTGTTAATGTGATGTCGATTTCTTGAGACGGAAATATAGCTCTAATATACATACATATAAAATATTCATAACACTAAATTAAAATTTAACAATGATAAACTTGGAAGCTACCCAAAAACTTATAAGACCATTTTACCATAAATCTCATGCCACTCACTTTTCTAATCTACCAATATTTTTCATAATCTTTTCATTACCATGCATCTTAAAATTCCTTTAATAATTGCTACCTTCATCAACTTGAAAAGTGATCATATTTTATAAATAGTATTTATAATTTTACGATGATATCTTTTTGTTTGTAATTATAAAAATAAGAGAAAATATGACTCTACTAAACTTTTGTCATATTCTAAGAAATTTTAGACATACAACAATAAAAACATTCGATAGAAATGGTCCATTTTGGTATTTTTTAAAAAATTGTATAAGGAAAAAAATAAACAACGATATCGATATTAATGGTTGTTAAGTTCTAAAAGATATAAACTCATTTCTCATATATTTGTAAAATTATGTTTAGGATATGTAAAATTAATAAATATTTGTTTTTTTAGTAAAAACTTATCGGAGTGAAATAGAATGATATTTTAATAATTATTATAGTTATAAGGTAATATATATATACAAAAGTAATTTTGATTGTTAAAGATAATATCATAATAATAATTAAAAGGATGTAAATATATATATATATATATATATATATATATATATATATATATATATATGTGGTGATATTTTATAAATGACAAACAAATAATATTTAAAATTTAGATAACCATATATCATTATTGTTTTATAATTAAAAGTGAAATGCTGTGTTAATTTTTAAGTTTTCATTTCATGATTGAGCGATAATTAGTTGTACATCGTTTCGAAGATCCGTTTGTTCTGAATTCCTGCCAACCCTTTCCCTGTCAATGCTGCCCCTTACTTTATTGATTTCGTTTGGATAATCGAAACGCTATTGCTTCCATGCAACTGCGTTCTCTTCGGCAGAAAGAGACATTACGACGAGGAACTCGAAAGCCAAAACCTAGTCTGCTCTGAGGTATGATTGGTTCTTACAAGGTCGACGTTGTTTGTGATTCGTATGATGGATTTTTGCAATTAGGTTTGCGTAACTGCTTTGTTCTGTTAAGTAGTAGGTCGAGATTATGATATGTTCCGTATTCCTAATTTAAACAGGGGAGGAAAGACGGTAGGAAGTGCTCATGGGCGAACTCCTTGGTCCCCGGCTTTATAGCTGCTGTAATTGCCGAAACCATGTTTGTCTGCATGATGATGTCATTTCCAAAGCTTTTCAGGTGAATCAATTGCCTAGATGTCTTTTTTTGTTTTTATTTTTATTTTTTTTATTTCATCAATCCTTAGGTAAACTTCGTAGGTTCTTATTGCTTTGAAATAGATCCCAAGTTACCTGTCCTAAAAGGAAAATCTTCTACTCTCAAAGCTAAGTTAACATGCAGAGTTGAGGCAACCCCTAGTTCATTTTCTTTTCACTGCGAATGTGCTGTTGATTTTACAAGTTTAAACGTTTTTTAAGCAGTAAATGGACAACTCTTGATTTAATTAATCTCTTGTTTGAGTTTTGCTCTTCTGTTGCTTGGTAGTTCCATTTTGGGTTTCATCTTAGTGAATTTAATTTCACTCACAACTACCTTAGGGAAGACATGGGCGTGCATTTCTCTTTTCTCATGCACTGAACATAGTTGTGGGTGCAAAGGAAGATCGGCAGCTCATGACAGGACTTCACACAGTTGCTGATATCTATTGTCGTGATTGCCATGAGGTTTTGGGTTGGAAGTATGAACGAGCATATGAGGAGACGCAGAAGTACAAGGAAGGTAAATTCATACTTGAGAAGTCAAAGATAGTAAAGGAGAACTGGTAGCTACCATGGATCTGTTGGGAATTACTTAAACCAATTGATCAAATTCACAAAAACTTGTTAAATGGTTTACATTTTTCATCTTGTGCATATTTGGTGATTCAATCCAATCTACCTTTTTGTGTACATGTTTAATGCTCGTAGTTAGTTTATTGGACAACCTAATTCATATAAAAATATTCTCAAACATGTTAACAGTTGCATTGCAACCATGTTAACTATATGGTGTTGCTAAATCAAAAAACTTATCTTTCTATTCCATCTTATCATTATAATATATTGTATGGGAAAATATTGTAGAGGCACTAATTATTTTATTTGTTTTTAATTTCTATATTTCTTAACCAACCTAGCTGGTGTCTTACCTCTGCATTTTGTTGTTATTTTTATGACCTAGATAATATCTCTCATTTTGTAGTTGAATTTATGGGAGAATTGTGAAGAATATCATTTCCAATGATAGATAGAACTATTTTTTATTGGTTAACCTTTCAATTTTTTCATGTTCTATATCATATAGATGATCAAGATAGATACCGCTCTTTGGCTACCAAAACGTATTTAATCTTGCTAGTTTATTCACTATTCTTAATTGGTAATATATTGTTTCTTACTTTATTATTTGTAGGCATTGTGAACTATTTCCTATTTTAACTTTTATTCTGACTATAATGTCAAAACTTAGATATGATAAAATTGTGTTATTTTATTGTGTACTTTTGGTATACTATCATGTAATCCTAACCTCTTGTTTTTGTGTTGTTTTAGCAAATTTTGTTGTGATGGTAGGTATTCATTTGAAAGATAAATTAAAAGTTTATACTAATTTTAAAATAAATATTCAAATTGGTGTTTTATTTTATATTATGCCAAGTTAAATCTTGTACAAAGGGAAATTCATTGAATGGATAATATGTCATCTTTATAGTTCTAAACATCATGTGGTAGGTTGTGTTGATATTTCTAATTTGGCTTTTATGTGTAACATTATTCTATTTTTGTTAAATTGTAGACAGAACCCACTTATTTGGTTATTGTTACAATAAGTTCCTTTTCCCATTGATTTCTTAAATAAGCTGATATGTCCTATGTTTTGTCTTAGTTGCAAGCATAGGTCTTTACCATCATAGTTTTAAGACCAAAGACCAAATGCCCAACTTGCCCGTTTGCTGTTTGTTTCCAAATCCCCTCTGTTGACTCTGCATCTTCTCCATTTGGCCAAAACCATAAAGTTCTTCCTGTGCCTCCTTTTCCAGTGATGTACGAGGCTGGTGGTCACAGGTACTCTTGATAAGAGCATGGATGGAATGGAGAGGGCATACTTAGCATTTGTACTGCAATTTGTATACTGGTTCAGACATATCCCTTTATTCCACTTTGAAAGGCTGTTTGTTAGTTGACAAGTCATTGAAATTATCTTGCTTTTTGAATAGTATTTTTGTACTTTTAATGATGCGAACATCATGATCCATGCCAAACTGTGCTTATATTCATAAAGGGTTTGTTATCAGGGTAATCATATCGTTAATGCAGTGTTGATGTTCTTGTCGCATGGTGTGATTTGACATTGAAGATCTATGATCTATGAATCAACTTATTGTTAGTTTGAGCATCTTTTGAATTGGATTTGCTGGTCCAAATTAAGTGTGAAAAGAAATGTATATGATTGTTACTATTATGAGTTTGTTAATGTATATTTGTAAAAAGTTGAATTTCAAAGATTACTCAGAATGTCTTGTGGTAAGCTTCAAGTTAAGAAAGTGAATCAGTGGGTTAGGAGAGTGAATCTGATTATGAGTTATGACAACTATGAAGAGAGTTTGGAAGCTGGAGAATATTTTTGCAATTTTTAAGGACATTTCAGTAATACATAACGTCCAGGAGTAGTCTCATTCAGATTTAAATTATAAAGTAGACGAAATGGAGCATGTTGAGGAAACTCTCAACTTTGACAGGCCAAATTGGTCTCATGCAACTCCAACCAATGAACCGAGAAGAGGAAGAAACCATCTAGATGCTTTTAAGGAAACAATGTGTTGGTCATTCACCTTATGATTACGGAGGTGTATGCAGGATCACATTTTCAATGCTATTAGAGACTGGCATGTAGTTCAAACGTGTGGGTAATCTATGAAAACTAGCAAATAAGTATTTAGTTTCTGAGTGTGTTGGCTTGAAAAAGAAAGAGGATAAGTGTAGATATACCATGCATGCATGCTATTCTTACAGAGCCTCTTATGTTATTGGTTGATCAAGTTTTAGCTGAGATGTTTCATTCTTGTTTGCAAAGGAAATGAAAATGGCAACTGCTGTATGCTACTCCACGTATGGTTCATCTGTTGTTTGCAAAGCTATTGAAAATGGTGTCAGTTATTGAGTTGCTTGTTGAAGGTTTATTGTTTGTGGCAAATATTATTGCAGTTATTCATGATTACCTCGGTCATGTTTTATGCTGCATATGGGTTAGTTGTTTACTCAAATCTAAACATAAAAATGTGTTCTTCCTGGACATGAGGTTGGTATTATTTCCAGCAACTTTAGTTCAC
This sequence comes from Vanilla planifolia, assembly GCA_023846275.1. NCBI lineage: Eukaryota > Viridiplantae > Streptophyta > Magnoliopsida > Asparagales > Orchidaceae > Vanilla > Vanilla planifolia. The sequence goes on from CM043868.1 coordinate 7,096,414, forward strand.
GGTTATTTGAGTGAGTTAGATCTTACATGATGAGCTTGTGGCAACCATTAGTTGGATCTAAACGGATTGGTGTTCTTCATGGAGCAGTTTGATGGTAAACTTGAAGGGCTTACAAATAGCTAAAGATGGTCATGGAGTTTAAGGCTTACAACTCAGACGAGCATCCGCAGTAGCTTAGCAGGCAACACACACAAAATCTGGGACAGTTGATCACTCCCCCTTTCGTTAGTATCAAATCTTAAGAACATTGTCATTACTTCAAAACCGGCCAGAAATATATAATGCAATTAAAATATTCTAGCTCACTTGTACAGACCCATAAGAATCATGAAACATGATCACAACATTGCAAAGCATAAGCACTTGGATCTGTTTCTTCATGTAGTTCTGTTGTTGTAGTAATTGCTTCTTCATCTTCATCAAGCTTAATTTTGTTCAATGCTCACCCCAGCACCGGCAGAATTTGGGAGGGGCATGAGTTCAGTTGCGGTGTCTTTGTTCATAGGGTTGGCAAGCAAACATTCAACACTCACCACCTTAACAATGCTAAAATAAGTGATTGGGGTTGCCAACAAACCTAACAGATCATTATGGCCTGTTGTTGAAGTGGAAACGTGCCTTCCACACTTAAGCATTGCATTCAAACTTTTAATCAAACACCTTCAGCTGCTTCGACACATTAAAATAACTTGTTTTTGTTAATATGCGGCTTGAGGCTTATCCCGGAAAGTTCACTAAACACTGTCATTTGAGGTTTCCAAAACAAATAGAGCTTATCATGAAATCAGATTCAAAACAGTTAAGCAAAAAAAAAAAAAAAAAAAAAAAAAAAAAAGAAAAGTCAAGAAAAGAGAAGATGAAGGCAGCAGTGGAGTATGAACAAAGCACACGCACCAGAAAAGAAGACAAGCCTATGAAACCAGCACTGGAGAAGCCACACTACAGCTGAGGCTGTTTCATGGGATAAATCTAGGGCCTATATGGTTGAGTTGGGTTGGTGATGTTAACTTAAGTCCACTAATTCAATCAAATGCCACTTTTACTACCCCAATGCACAAAGCAGCCCTACCTGTCTAACCCCACTAAGCCCCTCTCTAACCCGTTGCTAGATTATGCCTTTTTCTTTGCAGATCTTGCAAAAACCAAATCTCATTCGTCATCTTCTCTGGTGATTGTGCAACTTCTAGGCATCCTTGTTGGGGGTGCTATGTAGGAACGAACTTTTTTATTTGTGCAGAGCATGCTTTATTCTAACATTTTGTGTTCCTGTTTTTGGGCCTATGCTCACTTTTGTCACTTAACTCTTTTTGTTTTGGTTTTGACTCCCTCAGTATACCATTTTCTCTAGTGGATTGTGTTATATTGCATCATCTTCTACTTAGATTTTCTTGAAACTCGTTTTGCTTGGAATTTTTTTTTTTTTTTCTACTGCTTTTAGATCTAAATGCAACCACATTTTAAGTTATTTGGCTAATGGAAAGCTATGTTGGATGGCAATCAATCCCTAATTGTGAATTCAATAATAACAGTTAACGTCCATTGGTGGTTTCATGTGTAGACCTATCTCAAAGAAACCTTTTTGTTCTCATTTTGTTGCATATGTTTCATAGCCAAAGTTTAAGCTTCATGGAGGTAAGGTTGGACAGCTAGATGTCCAATTAATTTTGCTTTATTGATCATGTTCGAGTGGAATTCTTTTTTTTTTCCATGCTTTGATATCCACTGTTTTTTGTTTTGATTTCTAGTTTTTTCATTATATTGTTGTGCTGGTTTTGCTCTTTTCCCTTTTTTGCATGTGGCATCAGATTGTTACTTCGCTAGAACTATTTTATTATACTGTCAGTCAACTGTTGGGGGCATCTGTTTATATTTTTATGTGCTTATGGAGTTGCAATCGCCTACTAGTGCACTATTGACATGCTCTTAGATTTATATAGAATTTGAAGGTTACCTGGTGTTCACTTTCTTCTTGCAATGTTGTATACCTGTTTGGCTTGTGCTAGTTGTACATGTTTAATGATTTGAGTAGTGGTGTCTTGCTCAGGGACTTGCAATTAGTGCTGGTTTGCATCCGCTTTCTTTGTTCTCATGGTCAGTTTGAATTATTTTCTATAGAAGAGTTTGGGCAAATTTTGATGATTGTAATAATTTGTTTTGTTTTCATCGTAGACAGGTATTAAATGTTTGATATTTAGTTAGATTTGTATGGTTCTTGAATTAACATTCATTTCCAAACAAAAGCATGAACTTTTTTTTAGCACTCTCTAATCGTCTTGAACTTTGGACACCACTCTATGGCCATTCAAAGTCATGTCACCAATTGTTGTGTTGCTACTCTTGTTGTTGCCAAAAGGCATCCCATGTACATACTCCTTAGCCTTTAAATAACATTTCAGGAGAAACTTGGGTTAGATGTCAAAAATAAATTTAGGTTAACCAACACAAACATAGTTTAAAATCCAAACGCAAAGATAGGTTAATCCACACTAAGATATGCAATCAAATGCAACCTTCCTCTTAACAAACTTATTGGATTATATTGTACCCAAATCACTTCACGTTACTCCAAATGATTTAACACCACCCTGATCAAAATTTGATTATAAAGTTAGTACAAAGACAATCATAGAAGTAGCAAGTATAGAACTAGTATGGATCATACATGAACAATAGTTGGAGTCAGCAGGTAGCACTCCTAGTTTCCCTCATCTAAGATCTCCAAGTTGGCTTTTACAAAGAGCTTGAATCACTTTCTCCCTTCAACCCTTTGAGCAACATGTAGAAAAAGAAAATAAAGTCCTCATTGATTGACTTATTGTCTCCAACTTGTGGGAACTGTATGATCACCATAAGGATGCTATTAGCAGTTTGGGGTCATAGATTGATGATAGATCGTATTAAATAAGTTGTCTGCTCCCTTATTAGAGAAGGGCAATCACTCATTCTTAAAACCATTCTTGAGAACCAAAAATTCAGGATAATTTAAAAATATTAATCTATTTGTAAGGGCGCCTACACATGTAAGCTTTTTGCTTATGAAACAAGAACTATCTTTGGAAGGTCTTGTTAGCATAGGGATCTATTTGAAACATAGACAAAGGTAAAAGACTATCTTATTTTGGAGAGCTAAGGGATTTACTTATAATAATACAAATGAGAGGATTTATTTGTCATAAGTGAACATGGAGGTGCAATTCTGTGACAATGTGATTAAAAAGTGCAAGAGTTTGTGTAAGAGAGCATGAGAGAAGAAAACATAAAGAGAAGAGAGACATATTATATATTGATTTTTACATGGAATCTCCAAGGTTGGAAAAATGACCATCTCATTAGTAGCATGCAAACCATCTATTAGGTCCCATCATTCTTACAAAATTCTTTTTCCTGTTAAAATGCTTCATGAGAAAATAGAGTGAAGGGAGAAAGAAGAGAAGTAAAAAAAAAAGAGAGAATCAGCACCGTTATAATTGAGAGCCTTAATAAGAGATAAGGTATAAAATACGGATCTTCTTCCCTTTTCCCATGTCCTTTTTTTATATGTAAAGAGAAAGGTGTGATGGTACCAAAGATCAGTGACAAAGAATATCAACTCTAGTTGAGGTGCTCAATTGTTGTTGAAACAAATTGGAATGCAGATGTGCAATGGAGACAAAGATGATGGAGACAATCAGCATCGAGTGATATGCTTAACATCTGTTGGGATGACTCAATACAAAGGCAAGAATGATGGTGCTAAAGGACAACAAAAGAGACAATTGATGTTGAGTAATGCGCTATTGGGAAAACTATAACAAATGTGTGCTTGAGCAAAGGTCAAATATGGTGATGGGCAGCAATGAGTTCCTCTTTGGTTCCTAAGATGAGTTAAGAGTAGATGTAGGCATGATGGTGTCCAAGGTTGATGATGATGGATGTTTGATTTCAAGTGAGGTGCTCGATGGATGTTGGTAAAGTTAGAGAAAAGGAATGCAAGATTGCATTAAAGGTTATGTACAACAAAATGATTGGTAGCTACGAACTTTATAATTGTTACAACAACCAAAGTTGACATTAGCTTGACACTTTATAATTGCTACAACAACCAAAGCAAAAATGAACATGATGGCATCGAAGGTTGATGTCAAAGACAATAGATGGTAGGAAAGATGCTTAGTTCAGGTGAGTTGGAGCAAATGCATGTCTAATGTCGCCAAAGCCAATGCATAAATTTTCAAAAAAAGCCAAACCATGGAGATAGTCATCTCTAAACAAGACACTCAATCTCTATTGAGGTAAGCCAAACAATGGTAAGTGTGGTGTTGTAGGTTGATGATAGAGACGATTGATTGTTAGGAATGGTTCTTGATAGTTTCTTTTATGTGCCAAAGTTGAGGTGTGATGGCACAAAGATTGATAAAAAAATGATTGATGTTGGGTGAGGTGCTCGACAAATGTTGGGACGAGCTAAAGTCGAGGGAGGGCATCAATTATGCAAAGGAAGTAGAATTTAAGAATGAAAAATGATAGGCATAAAAATAAGATGTTCTCAAGAAAATGTTGAAATTAAAAAGATATAACTTTGTTGAATGAGGGTTGATGACAAAATAAGTAACGACATACAAAAGTGGAAATGGAGTATGATAACCTCAATGGACCATGGTTGATGTCGAAACAAGAAACCTTGATGGATGAATGTTAACGTTGAAATCAGATTTCCTCAATAGATGATAAATGATATACTTTATGATGGAAGAAGTTAAATAGTAGAATGAGATAATTGACAATATAGGAACATTGAGGTTAGAATATGATAATCTCAACAAATAAAGATCTATGATGAAACAAGATAAATTGTGGTAGACCAACACTAGAATATGATAGATTATGGCAAATAAAGACTTATGTTGGATTGAGATAGTTAATGGGGATAAGGTCAATGCTAAAATAAGATAAGTTTGCTACAAGAAGGTCTAATTAAGATTAAGATAATCTCAATAGACGAAGATCAACACGAAAATAAGACATATTTGATAGAAGGTCTACTTTTAAGATAAGTTTGATAGAATGTTACTTTCGGAATTCAATATTTCATAGTGAACAAAAGTTGGAATAAATAGACTTGGTGGACGAAGATTATCATTAGAATGAGAGAGTTGATGGTAGATCAAGTTTAATGTTGGAATAATATCACCATATGCTAGAATTGGATCATCTTGGGAAATTGATGGAAATTTGCAATTTGTAGATGACTTTGACTAAGTTTTAAATACAAAGTTACATAACCAGAGGAAAGAAATGACCTATGCTGCTGCACTCAATCAGGTTATCACTCAATCGAGTTATCGTGGCATGGCCTAATGCTTTTGCCATGATGGACTATTGTAAATACATATATTTTGCTTATTTTTTTCTATGCAAATTTGATCCATATTTTAGTTATTTATATTGACTATGGACTATTTAAAGGCTTAGAGGGTTGTGATGTGATGTACGTGAGATGTTGGAAGTTGCAAACTGTTGACATGTAGATCTGCTGATTGATCCCTATTAGTTCCATGCTTTTTCCTTGTGTTAGAAAGGTGGTTTCTCTAATTGGACAATGGTGATAGAGAGCAGATTTTCAATACTTTTATTGATTGGACATCTAATTTGTTGATCAGGCATTTGATCTTTTGACTTGATGGTAGCAATAAAGAGACATTTTTTGGCTGATTTTTCATCACCTAATGGAATGTCGAATCCCTTATAGGTGGAGTTCCATTCAATCCCTATTTCATGTCTAGTTTTTTTGTTTTATGTGAACCAAGATCCTAGAGTTGTGGTGGTTAATTTTAGCACGATCATAATATTTTTTTAAAAAAACCAAAGTAAATTTATTTTGGCTTAGATTTTTATGCTTTTTTGCTTAATTTTTTCTTCCTTTGGAGCTTGTGAGAGATTGCTTCTTTTGGTTGTGTAACTTTGACAAAGCATCGTGTGACTTGACTAGTAATTGTTTATTTATCACCTTATTAAGATTTCTTTTGCACCTTCTGCTCTTTTGTTTGATCGAATTCTCTGTGATTTTCAAACCAATGACATACAAATGTTTCCATTGGGTTTTGCTGTAATTCTATGGTACTTTCAATCTAAAAATTCTTTGAACTATAATTGCTCTTGAACTTTGATTATGAAATCTTGACTGGACAAGATTAAAACTAGATTGGTTGAAATTCTTATTTTAAAACTTGATCTAAATGTTTGTGGATTTATTTTACTACTTGATACTGGAAGTAATATTTTTGTGTAGATCTGATTTGAATGCACATAATTGTTTTGAAGAACTAAGCATTTGGTGTCGTTGTAGTGTTTCACGTGCACACACATTTCGTCCTACATTAGGTCCTTTTTATCAAATTAATAAGTTTTTTGCGTTAGTTGCCTTAATAATTATCATTATCTAAATTAGTATGTTTTATAGTGATTGCTTGATATGTTCACACGTAGAGGCATAGTCTATGAACACTTGATGGTAGCATAATATACTGTGGATAAATCTCATTTGGATGACCCTCGAGTGAAAAGAAAAAGTTTGACGGGAGTTGTCTAGAGATATTGACAATTGATACAAGAGAGACATGATTCTAAAGTATCTTTATTTTGTTATTGAATTGTGTGATTTTAAAACAAAAAGGTGCTTTTGTTGGATTGTTTTCTTAGTTTTATTGCTTTCAAATTAAAATTTCTTTGAACTGTGATTATTTTTGAGCTCTTAACAGAAATTTTGATCAAAGAAAATTAAACCTAGTTTTGGATCAAATGGTTATTTGGAATACTTATTCTGAAAATTTTGTAAATTTTCTTTGTTCAAGTGACTTGCAAGGTAATAGGTTTTATTGTAATCTAATTTGATGCAAATAATTGCATTGAAAAACTAAGTATCCTTATTTAATCGAGTAATTCAACATGCATATGCATTCTCTTACGTCACAAATGACAAACAACATTGGAATAAGATTATCAACAACAAACAAAATTTGAGATTGAAATAAGATAATTTCGGTGTTTGAAGTTATGAGAATAACATAGCATACAATAGATGAAGGTCAACAAATTAATGAGAAAGTTAATAATAAACAAGAGTCAATATTAGAATAAGATAGTCTAAACAAAGGAAACTTTACATCAGAATAAGATAACTCGATAAACGATAGTTGATGATAGAATGATTGATGGTAAATGAAGGTTAATATAGCATGTGATAGTTTTGATAAGAGAAGTTGTATGTATGATAACCTTGAAAAAAGAATGTGTATGCGGTTGTCGAAGCAATTATTAAAAAATGAACATTGACTCTATCGTGAATAAATCGATGGCAAACAAAGGTTAGTGCTTGCATGAGTAACCTTCATGGATAAAGGTAAATGCCAAATAGTCTGTCATGATCTTGGTACAATAAGATATTTGAAGCCAGAATAAGATAATGTTTTTGGGCAAAGGCTACAATAGAAGAAGAGATCATTGATAGATTAAGTTTGGCATTGGAGTAACCTTGACTGGCGAATCAACATTGAAACCTTGGTTGACAAAGTTCAACATTTGAATTAGTGTGCTTAATGGATGAATGTTGAACACCAAAATGAGAGTCAAAGGTGGACAATGGTTGATTTTCAAATAAGATTACATCAAATGACATAAGAATGGATAAAGAAAGCTGGATGAAAGATGGCCATAAGAAGATATCCTTGGTAAAGTTTTATGTTGGAATATGGTATACATGTCAAGATAAAGGTAACATGACCATTAATTGAGTTGCTAGAACTTGAGGGCCAATTTTGCCTAGGACTGCATCTTTTGCCGATTACCTGGGTTGATGGATCTGGAGTTCAAGGTCTCAAGAACTTAGCTCCATGCCCATACTGGAGTTCTTTTAATTCAAATGCCATTTTTTTCTTACGGCTATGTTTTACTGCTATTGCACGGGTATTTGGGGTCCTAAGAGCCAATGCAAGAGTTTTGAGCTCAAGAATCATTACACAAGTCCAAGAGACCCAGAGGCTAAGATATAGAATGCCAAGCTTTTACATTATTACTCAAATAACACTGAAGGTGTTTCAACTCAACCTGCCAGAAAATATTGCCTACATAACATGGACAAGTTGAGTGTAAAAGCTCCACTCAAGTATTAAATAATCTTTAAATGCAGGAGGATCTCTTTTTTTTTATCAAATTTTTCTTTGCATACATAATATGAAACATTGTTATACCAAGTTGTTTCTCTCTCATAAGCTCTATCTTGTTTGTTATAGCGTTGGATCTGTACTCGAAAGGTTATGTTGATTAGCTTAACGTGGTTTCATTAGTCAAATCCAATATGATATAAAAATAAGTGGCATATAGCTTTTATTTAACAATATATATTATCATATGTGCATATTTTATTTCAGATTAGAATGCATCATATTCGTTTCTTTTGTCATATTAATTTTCTTACGAGCTTGACTTTCTTTTCTTAATATAACTAATTTTCTTTCCTTTCAATTATGATAAACATAGTGCTATGGAGGTTCTTTAAATTAGAATTATTTGATGATTATCAATAGATGTTATTATATCAATCTCATCATATATCATAATTAGGATAAGTCACCAAACTTTTTTACCTTTTTTTTTTCTTTCGACTATGATACATGGATAGTATATATGGAGGTCATCATCTAAAACTAGCATAAGTTGATGATTAACAATGAATGTGTTCATATCAATCTTAACAAATAAGTCATCAGAATTAGGATGAGTTCACAGGTTTAGCCATGATAGCATTGTTGTTATTTGGATGAGGCTATATAGATCCTCAAAATTGAAGTGACAAATCAATGTTGATTAGCATCATTTCATATTTCATATAAATCATACATCAGAAATAAGCTAGAGCCAACGATTATGATCATAAAGAGAGATTTTTTCTTTATTTTCATTTAAGATTATTTTTTTCTTCTTTTTTTTTTCATATCATAACATTCTTTTGTTTCACTAGTCATGCCATTTTAATGATATATGCCTTCAACAAATACCCATGCTCATAATATTTTTATTTTTTTTCATATATCAATACATTATAAACAATACAACAAGTATATTTTACTTTTTATTCCTTCATGTATTATAATATAATAAATCACAATATATGAATATATCTCATTCATTGGTCAAAATTATATCCATATTATGTCAAAAAGTTACTAGTCTCATTTTTTTTTATTTCAACAAAACAAATGTTGGTAAAGTTTTCTTGTCTGGCTCTATTCAAAACACTATGATATACCTAATTTATAAAATTCATTTTATCTCAAAATTAGGCATGTGTTTAACCTAATAACAATATATTTTAATTCAATATCAACTTATTCAATTCTACTTACATATGATATAATTTTAAATTTGTTATTTTAATCAACTCTTGTTTATCTTTAAGTAATAAAAATTTGATTCTTTTAAAATGCTTTATATGGTAATTCTATAATGATCACATTATAATATTTTAACTTTAAAGAATAGCAACAAGAGTTCCAAGATATAATATATCTCACCTTTACTAATAAGATAAAAGACTAGTAATCCTTAGTGAGCATATTGTTAGCTCTTATGTAAATCCAAATGAAGATAAATTAAGTTTTTGCAATATTTTTGGTTAATTGAATATTTTCCAATTACTATAATAGTAAAGCCAAAATAAGTAAAAAAGATTGGTTAATTGAATATTTGATTCTTTTAAAATGCTTTATATGGTAACTCTATAATAATCACATTATAATATTTTAACTTTAAAGAATAGCAACAAGAGTTCCAAGATATAATATATCTCACCTTTACTAATAAGATAAAAGACTAGTAATCCTTAGTGAGCATATTGTTAGCTCTTATGTACATCCAAATGAAGATAAATTAAGTTTTTGCAATATTTTTGGTTAATTGAATATTTTCCAATTACTATAATAGTAAAGCCAAAATAAGTAAAAAAGATTGGTTAATTGAATATTTGATTCTTTTAAAATGCTTTATATGGTAACTCTATAATAATCACATTATAATATTTTAACTTTAAAGAATAGCAACAAGAGTTCCAAGATATAATATATCTCACCTTTACTAATAAGATAAAAGACTAGTAATCCTTAGTGAGCATATTGTTCGCTCTTATGTATATCCAAATGAAGATAAATTAAGTTTTTGCAATATTTTTGGTTAATTGAATATTTTCCAATTACTATAATAGTAAAGCCAAAATAAGTAAAAAAGATTGGTTAATTGAATATTTGATTCTTTTAAAATGCTTTATATGGTAACTCTATAATGATCACATTATAATATTTTAACTTTAAAGAATAGCAACAAGAGTTCCAAGATATAATATATCTCACCTTTACTAATAAGATAAAAGACTAGTAATCCTTAGTGAGCATATTGTTAGCTCTTATGTACATCCAAATGAAGATAAATTAAGTTTTTGCAATATTTTTGGTTAATTGAATATTTTCCAATTACTATAATAGTAAAGCCAAAATAAGTAAAAAAGATTGGTTAATTGAATATTTGATTCTTTTAAAATGCTTTATATGTTAACTCTATAATAATCACATTATAATATTTTAACTTTAAAGAATAGCAACAAGAGTTTCAAGATATAATATATCTCACCTTTACTAATAAGATAAAAGGCTAGTAATCCTTAGTGAGCATATTGTTAGCTCTTATGTACATCCAAATGAAGATAAATTAAGTTTTTGCAATATTTTTGGTTAATTGAATATTTTCCAATTACTATAATAGTAAAGCCAAAATAAGTAAAAAAGATTGGTTAATTGAATATTTGATTCTTTTAAAATGCTTTATATGGTAACTCTATAATGATCACATTATAATATTTTAACTTTAAAGAATAGCAACAAGAGTTCCAAGATATAATATATCTCACCTTTACTAATAAGATAAAAGACTAGTAATCCTTAGTGAGCATATTGTTAGCTCTTATGTACATCCAAATGAAGATAAATTAAGTTTTTGCAATATTTTTGGTTAATTGAATATTTTCCAATTACTATAATAGTAAAGCCAAAATAAGTAAAAAAGATTGGTTAATTGAATATTTGATTCTTTTAAAATGCTTTATATGTTAACTCTATAATAATCACATTATAATATTTTAACTTTAAAGAATAGCAACAAGAGTTCCAAGATATAATATATCTCACCTTTACTAATAAGATAAAAGGCTAGTAATCCTTAGTGAGCATATTGTTAGCTCTTATGTACATCCAAATGAAGATAAATTAAGTTTTTGCAATATTTTTGGTTAATTGAATATTTTCCAATTACTATAATAGTAAAGCCAAAATAAGTAAAAAAGATTGAGTTAATGAACATTATTACTTTTAAATGATTTTATCTAAATAGCTTTATGATCTCCTCTAAGCACCAAACTTAAGCTCCATTATATTATTTGGCCCAAAAGAGATGGCAAAGAAGCCATATAAAATTCCTTTAGCATTAAGTCTAGATATAAGCTATTATTTCTCATTATATAAGCCATGAGATAACCCTTTCTTACCCACAAATTTAGTCAAAGGGATCACACTCAAATAATAAGTACAAAGTCATAAAATGCATAATCAATCTTTAGATGATGATGGCAATGACAATCATGAAGGATGTTGGTGAATGACATTACAGGTAGAAGTTAGTGGGGAGCATCAATTATGAACTTTGAAGGTAAGCATTGTTGGACATCGAGAGAGAATGTGTTATAAACATCCTAGGAAGATGTTGATGGATATTGATTGTGAACATTGAACTTGAACAATGATACAAACATCAATGGTGAATATTGACAATAGATATTGAAGATGAACAATGAATAGAATGCCAATGCTGGATGTTATCATTCAAGTTCCCTTGGGTTATTCCCTTATTTGTTGGGATTAGGACAATGTGAAGTTGTGAGGATATAGATGTGTTAAATACAAACTAACTAAAAAAATGTCAATAAGCTTTTTGACCCTCATATTGGCTTGTATTAGGTCAATGTAGTTCAATGGTGGTCCAAAATCAATGTAGTTATTAAATTCATTCTGAACAATTGCACGGGAAGTGGGGATTGTAGAGGGCTCAATTATATGAGATTATGTTTGATTAGTTCTAGCTACAAGAAAATGTTACTTCAATAATCAACTTAAAAGATGAAGTTGATTAAACGTGATGTAGCAACTAAAGTTAAGTTATGTTTGTGTAGTGTAGCACACAATGCTTATACAATATAATGCATGTTAGAAGTAGCTCATAACCAACATACTAGTTCAAGATTTATCATGATTAGAATCATATTATGCCACATGCTATCATGAAGTTTGGATGATGTATTAGGCTGATGCTTGGGTTGTTCCATTTTGGAGGTACAATTGTGCAATCTACTAAATTGGTTCTTATAATAGATTGATGACGCTCCAATATCCTTTATAGAACAACGGAAGAGCACTGAAATGAACAGTGCTCGCTATAAACATATGTACCTGGCCAAAGCAGGAGGTTGTGCCATTGCCATAATACAATGGCGTCGTCAAGCTTTTCATTGAGTGTATTTATCCAATGGAGTGTCAGGGTGCAATTAAATGATACGATATATACTTGAGTTGGATAGTGCATGCCATTCAAGAAAGTACATATTTGATACAAAGTTTGAAAGTGGCATCTTGGTATGATGATGTATAATGATAAACAGTGTGACTACTAGCTAATTTTAACTATCTAATGCTTTTGATGTGAAATTCATAAATGAATGATGAGGCCCTTTTTTTAACAATGATATTCATTATAGGATAAACTTGTCTGCTTCATTGGTTGACTTAATCATCACAGTGTGACTACTAGCTAGTTCTATCTAATGCTTTTGATGTGAAATTGATAAGTGTATGATAAGGCCCTTTTTTTAATAGTGATATCCATTATAGGATAAAATTGTCTGATTCATTGACTGACTCTGATCATAATGGTACTACGAGTTAATTCTTTATTGCTTTATTATACTTGGTCAAACTTTTTAGGAATCTTGGAACTATAATACAATTGTTGCTCAGGTATGTTTTATCGAACATAATTAGTTGATACTTAGGTGAGGTGACATGTCTTGGTATGAATTTAGGATTTTGTAAGCAGTGGGTTCTTCGCATAGTATGACAACAAATATTGTATCATATAAAGTATTCTCACATGCAGTAAAATTCCTAAATTCTGGCATTGCATCATACCGAATCCTTTAGAATGATTCTTTGTGCTTTTACGAAGTACAAATATATGGAAATTGAACTTCATCCAATCTGATGAGAGTTCTACATAACTTTGGAATGTTTTGCAAGTCTTAACTATCTAATTTTGTAAATTCTGCTGCCTTTTCCTCAAGGTAAGTTGTCACTCCATTTCCCACTTTGTAAATATAACTCTAGTGAAGTATTTCAATCCCCTAATGTTGTATTTGGTGAATGATGTTGGATAGCTTCGAAGGAATATTGATCTGACCTTACACCATTTTAAGAATTGCCATGTAATCCCTTTTGATGACTAGCTTATGAATGTTCCTGTTATTGCACAAACACAAACCAAGGATTAGAGATAACCCTTTAGCTTCTAACAATGATTTGTTATCCTTAAAACTAGACCATAGCTTGTTTTTTTGCAACTAACAAAGGCATGATCTATTGAATTTTCATTAAAGCAGTGTGGACACTTTGAAGCCATTTAAAAGTTAAGATTTCTTAAATACTCAAAGAATGATAGAAGATTATTAAAAATTCTCTACAACAGAATAGAGATTTTCAATAGGCATTTAGAATTTCAAATATTTTTTTCTTAAGTTCAAGATGAGACCTTTGCGCTCCTGATTGCTTCCCAAGTCAATTGGATATTGAAATTTCATTAGTTATAAGTATGTAAAAGTTGTTTTTATTTGTGTTTGAGAGTTCAATATGATTTAAAACCATCTCTTTTGTGCTTTATATATGCTTCCATGTGTTAAAAATGTTGTTTTTACTTTTTGATATTAGATATTTTTCCTTCGTGTAGCTTGACCATAGTGAATTGTCAGTTAGCAATTTCCAATTATGTTTTGTTGAGAATGCAGACTTTATCTTTTTAAGTTTTTTGAGACTCAAACTATTTCTTTATTTGGAAGGCTTACTTTTCCCTAATTGGTCTAGTGGTGTCTATGTCTATTGTCTAAGTAAGCCAAAAGGAAATCATTCATGTTTTTCTCAATTTTATTTAAAATGCTAAGATGTGGATTAACTATCATCAAAGAGAAGATAGGTATTGAGACAAGCACATGTTTAACTAAAGTAAGCCTACCTCTTATATTTAACAACTTTTTCTTATAACTTGGCATCTTTTTATTTATTTTTTCTACCAGGTGTTGGAAATAAGCAATTCTCTTTATTCTAATGAAGAGGTCATAGCCCAAGTAGTTTATAGGAGGCTTGTTTCTCTGAAACTCGAGTTTACTAATTTTTTTCACTTAATGTGGATGCATTTTGTTGCTACTAATGAATTTCTTTTTTTGGATAAAGATTTCAAATCCCTTATGTAAGGTATTTTAAAATCATCTTCAGATCCTAAATAGGATGCAACTGGGTTGCCCTTGGGTTGAGAAAAATGAAGAGCATTTCTTTGATTAATGATCTTATTTAAAGCCCAGCTAAAGACTTTCATAGCAAAAATGAATAGTAAATAAGAGATTAGGTTCCCTTAAGCCTTTGAGAGTCTTAAAAGTAACCATTTGTCTTGTCATTAGTTATGATAGAGATACAGATGCTACCAAGAAGATTCTTTTTATCCCTTTGATGAATTATTTTTCAAAGTTGAACTTTGAGAAAACATTGCATAAAAATTCTTATGATAGATAATCAAATGTAGTCTTGAAGTGCAACTTGATTACACTATTATTCTTCCTCAATTTTCTATTAAGAGATCTGATCAACTCTTGTGTTAGTAATATTTTATCTTAAATCTCTCTTCCCTTAACAAAGCCCACTTGCTGAAGGGACATGAGATTAGAAAGTATTCTCTAGAGTCTATCCACCAGCAGCTTCGAAAGTAGTTTTTCAGTGATGTTACATACATAAATTGGCTTGAAGTTAAAGAATGTTTTAAGGTTTTCATTTTTTGAAATAAGAACCAAGTTGTGCTTAAGATTCCTTTAAGAATAAGGGCTCTAACTAGAAAATCCTTAACATTTAATACATCCTTACTTATAATATCTTAGTAATGCTTAAAAAATTTCTCATTTAAACCATTAGGACTAAGGGCATTGTGTTGATCCATTTAAAGAATAATCACTTTAACTTCCTTCATCAACACTTCCTTCTTCAACCAATTACTGTCTTCATTAGTTACAAAGAAAGGGATGTAATTTGAGTAACTTCTTATTGTCCTTTAGATTTGATGTTGATAACAATTGTTGGAAGTATTGAATGGGAGCATCATAAATTTTATCTTCTTGATAATTGGGTATTAATAGTCTTTTATGCAACTAATATTTAGTTTATCTCTTTTTAATGTCACTATTATATGGAAGAATGTCATGTTTCTCTTGACTTCTTTAAGTCATTTAATGTTAGACCTTTGCTACCAAAAGAGTTCCTCATTTGCAATTGCATCCAAGAGGAATTCATTAGTTTTGATTAGCTCCTTTCTCATCTTCTCATATTGACATGATTGAAATTGAGCTTCTTTTATTGACTAGTTTTTCAATAGTTTTAATTGTGTCAAAAATGTTTCTAAAACTTTATTTTATTTTATTCTTCAAGATAGTATTTTAGATTTGTTAGTTGGATTGCAAGGGCCTCGTACCAAAGCAATTTATAGATAATGTCTAATTGTTCCCTATTGTTTATAAGAAACATTAGTGTTTTAATCACATGTTCTAAAATCTAAATTGTTTAAGAGCTAGTGAGGAGTCTTTAATGATGTGTAAGAGCAATGGAGCATGATTAGAGCCTACTTTGTAGAGATAATGTATTATGGCTTCAAAAATTTGTTGAAACCAAACTTGATTTACTAACACCTTATCTACACTTTTCCAAATCCATCACCTTTCCTTTTGCTAAACTAGGTAAATGGTGAGCATGAGAATGGAAGTTCATTTAGACTACATTGGTTAATGCATTCTAAGAATTCATGCATTGCTTTTAGGATAGAAGTGAAGAATCCCTTGTATTCATCTAGTGATGCTACAACATTAAAATCACCTCCTAAAAGCCATGGCATATTGGAGCTCATAGTACTATAAGTGAGATTTACTAGGGTGACCTTGTAGTGGTATAACTTTTAGCATTAATGTAAGTGTAATTAACATCTTTGTTTCAAACCTAATTATCTTGGAAAGATGAATTAATTGCTCATCATCCAACATGACTTGACAAGAGAATTCAGTCTTCTATAGAACCCAGATTTTGTTGGACTTATTACCTACATAGTGCTCAAAATCTAGTTATTTTGCTAGATGGGACATTTTATTTCTATGCTACATTAGTTCCATTAGCATAACTAAGTATTTTTTTTTGTTATAATAAGATATTTGAGTCAACTAATTGAGCTTTTATTTGTTGCTCTTATATTCCAGATAAAAATCTCAGTCATTTTGAATCATTTATTTTATTATTTGGATGATGTGAAAGCTTCTGCAAGTATCTTTTTGATTGCTTGGTTTCTCTTGTCCCTTTCTTTGCTTCTTTGAACATTTACTTAGTAGTAGAATGAAATCTTTGTTGATATATTTCAATAACCTTGAGCCCATAGCTCTCTCTTGAAGGTTATCGTTGAATTTCTTAAGAGATTGAATATTGAATTATTGATTTGCTTTATCATGTGATATCTTAAAGTCAGAGAGTAAAGCCTCTTGTCTACTTTTAGTATGATGTAGTTGTTTGTTATCTAATTCAAGATCATGTTTGATTTTGTGTCATGTGATTAAGTCTTGTTTGGGTTATTTAATGTCTCTTTTACTTCTACATCTCTCATTGGTGGTTTCCTCTGATAAGAGGGAGGTGAGCATTGTTTTTGAGGTTCAATTGCTTTATTTAAAGGAGCTTCTTTTTAGGCAATTTTGACTAAATGTAATAGCTCATCTTCTTGCCTTATTAGTTTTCATTTGGTAGTGATTTGGCATAATTTTGCTTTGTTAATGTGGTTGGAGCTTTTGGGGTCTCTATTGTTGGATTTTGGTTTAGTATTGTTTTGTTGTGTTTACATTGTAGAATCTCATAACCTTACTTGCAGCATCTTTGGTAATAACTAGGGAGATTGTCATATTGATTTTTTAGCCAACAGTCATTTTTGGTCCCTCTTTTTCATAATCTTTATTCTATTAAGTCCTTTGTTAGGTCCACCTCAACGTAAACCCTTACAACATTCAGTCAGATTAGGTTGATCATTGCATCATCTACTTTCAGTGGGGGTCCAATCGTTGAAGATGAAGAGTAAAGCGTTGCCTTGTTAAAGAAATGAATTAGAAGATGTTCCAAAGAGACACACATCAGTGTCAAAGGTGGTTCTACATTCAAGTGAATGTTGGGGGTGCCATTTGAAGATTCTTATGTAAAAATCTACAATGTTCCAAGCCGTAAGGAGCCAACAACATAGATAATCTCTCTAATGGATCTAATTAACACATGATTTTCTAGAAGACTTGCAATGAACAAGTGAATCGTCTCCATGCTTGATCGACTATGAGAAAACTTTCCAATTAACATGCTTTTGAAAATGGCATCCATTTTGGAATCTTATTTTCCTCAAAAATCACCTCTAATTCACCTTAGAAGAAGGCTAGTGATTGAATTTAAACTTAGGAAGGTTCTACACACTCAACCAAACATTTGCAAAGGATCTATTAAGGAAGGTGAGACCCTTAAGACCTGTCATTACTAGGGTGTGATGATATATGTAGTGAGGCTTGAAGAATGAGTACAAAACTAGCAGTTGAGAAGAGGTTGTGCTTACCTGCCTAAGTCCAACGGGGATAACCGACTTCCACAATATTGCCATCAATCGAGATTTAAGTTCACCACTTTTGCCTTATGCCTTTCGCCTTCCACCATAGCCAAGATTAGTCTAGGGTATCTTTCCCTCCAAGGTCGTGTATGCTTAATGATTAAAATATATTATCATCTTATGGAGATTTAAAAATAGCTAAAGCAATAGATGAAGGACAATTTTTAAACATTGAGTTAATAAGATGTAAGTCATCTTCTTAATATTGCAACAATCATCTAATTTTCATATTTTACTTCAAAGTTATTGCCAAAATACAATACTATTTTGTTACATTGAATTAAATCAGATAACTCACTTAGAGATAATAGATTTATTGATTTCAAATTTTGAATATTATTGACTTGATGTTCGTTGGAGATTCAAAATATAATTTTGATGATTAAACTTGGAGGTGTATCTAGATTTAATTAAAGATAACTATTAATTAGACTTTAAGTAGATTACTAAAACCTTTATATTTGTTATTTGCTCAAATTTTGTACCAAGGGCCTCTATCATATAAATGAGATTGTAATGGAGATGGTAGATCACTTTATTTTGGTTCATCTTAGACATCTAGAAGGATTCGAAGAGAGAAAGATCCTTGTGGTGTTTATTGCTATGATGTTTGTAGAGGAAAAAATCTGTTAGCCAAATTTATGAGATTCAATTAATTGTTAAGATAAAGAATCTAGACAAGATTTAGTGAGCATGGCTAAGGATTGAGTATTAGTATTTGCCACCAAAAGGAAGGGTTACTTTTGACTTTATGGATGTAATTAATTGGGTTGTTATGCCTAGTTTGTTTTCTCTAATAAGGTTAGAGTTTTCTTATGTCTTTTTTTGCATATGCTTATTAATGTTATATCTTTATTTAATCTACTTTAGCAATTTTACCTGTGAGAAGAAATAAACTTTTTCATTATATCACCTGTTAATTAAGCCTACCTCAACATTTGTTGTTGTTTGGTTGGTTGCTCCATCGCAAGTCTAAATGAGGCATCAGTGAATATTTTGATATTAGACATAGGTGTTATTGGGGTTGAATTTAGCAATTTAATAGTTCTTAAACTTATTAAATTGTGAAATAATTGGTTGAGTCTTGATTGCACCCCTTGTGTTACAATTAAGAAGTGGAAGAGCTTTTGGGTGGCATATGTCTATTTGAGAGTAGACATGGGTTTAGAAGTATAATAGTATAAATTGTATAATCAAGTAAAGTACATCCTACAAAAGAAAAAATAGTATAAAAAACAAAGAAAATGATTACAAAATGTTTTCAAGATTCTTTTGTTTGGAATCATACATAATTCTATTGATTGACAATAATTTGACAATTTTAACTTTTACCAATTTGATATTTTTTAGTAGTAGTTTGATTGTTTAACAAGGTAGGTGCAATGTAAAAGTGGATGAAAAGGGAGTTGGTGGTGGTTTCTTTTGAAAGTCACAAGTAGAAAAAGAGTAGCCCACCTCAAGGAGGTAAAGTGATGGTAAGATGCAAATGAGACGGTCCTTTTAATAAGTAGGATTGTCATTATTAACTTAAATTTTAGAAGTGGTAATAGATTGTAGAGGGAGGTAGTTTAGCTTGGGAAGAGGGAAGGATGATTTCGAAGAACAAAGAAAAGAGACATTTGATTGATAACTAGATTGAATAGAAAGAACTTCTAACTCTAGTTATAAATGGCATATTAAAAACTATTAAATTGAATAGAATGGATGAAAGATTTGAAAAAAAAAACAATAAAGAGAATGAAACATATCAAAGTACATTGATTTTTGTTCTAAGTCAAATTCTAAGCTATATTATCATCACAAAAGGGACATTTCAAGATGAAATATTGAGTTTTATACGTGGGGATATGGAAGCATATGACCAAGAATAATGTTATATGTGTTATTGCTATTGTTGCATAGATAATATTGGTGCTAAGGGAAATGCATGGATTAGCCATAGCCTATTAGCACAAGTTTCATTACAAGAAATCATGAACTCATCTTACTAAGATTGACAAAGATGTGCTAGTTCATTTTGCATGGTAAAGGAGATGTCAATCTCATAAGTCTAATGATCATATTTAATGTTGATGATATTAAACCATTTATATATTTTCTTTTAATTATTTAATGCATCTACTTAGTGTTTTTTAAATAACATAGACAACTTGCATTCATGAGCATCATGGCTTGGAGTAGTTTCATCTTTGTCTTAGTTTATGAAAAAATTGGAGTAGTCTCTGGCTTATGAATGAATCTTAAGTTGTAATTTGGAGAACATTAATTAAGGACTTTTTTAAGGATAGTTGTTAGGCATTTTACTTTTGTATTTTAGAGCTTTCACATGCACACTTTAACAACTATCATTTGCATATCATATAAGTCTCTTTCATATGGATTTTTTAAGGGTAAAGTAATTTGTGCTTATTTTCATTCGACCTTAAAACCATCCTTAATTTGCCTATGTAGTGAATGACCTGGATCAATGACTGAATTGATCATATATAGGGCATATCACATTAAATTTAGAATCCTATTTGAAGCTTGTTCTTCTTGTTTGATTCAATTTAAAATTGGATTTATTGATTTGACCCTAAAAATATTCTACATAAAAAATATCATATTTTTGCTTAAAATGGCTATAAAACATGACAAATGTAATTGAAACTTTACCTTCATGTTTTGTTTTAAAGTTAGTGTTATTTTGAATAATTTTCTATCCATTTGAACCTATAAGTGTCTTGATCTAGAACGAGATAACATTTGGATAAACCATTACATACATGAAAATCTAAATTTGACTCATTTAACAAACTTCAACACCCTTACACGTCAATCCATGTTAAACATCATCTGGATGTCATCTAATTTCATGAATGTTATGGTTTAATCTACAAAATATTTTTTTCATCATTTGAAAAAAATTAATATTTTGCAAAAAAAAATTAGTTATATTACATTCGTTTTGTAAGTGTTTGCTTGGTTTTAACACATTTGAAAATTTTGATTGATGTTTAAAACTTAATCCCAAATCAGGGGAATTAGTGTGGAATGTGCATTACATCATAAGATATGATCACATTAATTATAGCTATAATCAATGTAAAAATCTATAAGGCCTATAGAATAAGCCATAATATGATACAATTTAGTTATCATATTGTATGATTTAGCTTAATCATGTGATATGATATCTTACAAAGAAATAGGGTTGAGCAATTTTGACTATTGTGTATGTAGTCATATTGATCATAAGCTATGATTGTGATCAACAAAACAATAACTACTTTGTCGTGATGAAAAAAATAGAAAACTTATAGAAATAAACATTAATGGCTGTGAATTTGTTATGGAAACTTCTTAGAGATATTTGACGTTGTAATACCCTTTCTAAGCTATTTATTTTAGGTTAATTAGAACTTCAAAAAAAATCTAAGATCTATACTTTTCAATAAAGTGACTTTTTGAAAGGCTTTTTCTCTTATTATTCTTTCAAATCAAAGTGCATGTGATAAAGGATTCAATGTATGCATTTTGGATGAATCATTAATCAATAAACTCTTAATAAGTTTGGGAACTCTTGACTTCAATATATTAGCACTTTATTATGTATTTTTAAAAGGATTAGCCATGCTCACATTTCTTTGCATTTTGTCTTGTATGCTACCTTAATCTAGTTTAAGGACATTATGTCTCAATACACTTATTGTATAGCGTGTGTCTTTGTGAATCATGCTTTATCCTAACATCAAAAGGTAACTATGGTTTGTCCATCAACCTAGTATCAAAAGGAATTTATGTGTCATGCTTGATCTTATATAAATGGATTTGTATTTGTGTTGGCTTTTTTTCTTTTCTGTGTGGAAAAGGGTGTGTAGGGGACTCAAGCATTTTTATATTTTTGCATTTAATTTCATATACTTGCTTATATTCAAGTTTAATAACATCATAAACAACAACGAATTAATAAACCAAAAATCTAATGAACTTAAATAATCCCATTTTGCATGTGTTTATGGGCTAGTGGGAGATGCTTCACCCATAACAATGATGTGTGGTGAAGCACAAACTATAGTAGAATGTGTTACCCATTTTCTTGGATACACCAAAATTAGAGGAACCATGAAAGCAAATGTGTGATACATTAAACTATAGTAGAATTTGTTACTCATTTTCTTGGATAAACCAAAATTAGAGGGGGAACCATGAAAGCAAATGTGTGATACACTAAATTATGGTGGTCCTAAAGGAATTAAACAAGGTGTTATCGATTTTCCATGATTACAAGCACATTAACTCATAGGAGTGAGCACATTCTTTTAAATGAATAGGTGTGTGATCAAGGAGTCATTCCTTGTCAATGATGAAAATATACAAAGAGCATTTTAAGGAGACTACTACTTTGCACACTAAGCCTAAAGTGAGCTATATCTCTCTCCACCAAGCCCAAAGTGGACCTTCCTTTCTCACAAGCTTAGCAAGGGCAACATAACAATTTAGTGCTAACTTTATCATTGAGATACAATGCAAAAGTACTTTTTGAGAGATAAAATAATGAAACACATAACAAATCAACTTATTTTTACCAGGAAGAGATCAAGAGCAAGTGTTATGAAGAAGAATGTGAATGGATGTAGAGTGTATGTAGATCTTCCAAAAAGCACTTTTAAGTTCTTCTTAGAGATGATGAACCAAATTAAGCAACATGGGATTCTAGAAAGAATGTGGTAGTTGTTTGACAATGTTCTTTTTATATATTTTGCAAGTAGAGAATCATCTACTTCTTTTAAACTTTCATTGGTATTTATAGAAGGATTAGAACCATTAGGATCCCCTTATATTAGTATAGCTAATCCTAGTCCCCTCAACATTCAATTTGATGTTTGAAACTGCATAGACTTTTTATGAACTAGCTATCAAAAGATTATATGCATTAGATGGCCCATTTGGCTCATCAAATGGTCTAACTAGTTCAAGCTTGTTCTAGACATACTATACTTTGCTAGAATATACCATACTTTATTTGATGATATACTACACATTATTGTTTGTGCATTGTATGTAACTCTTAGGTTTTGAGGATGTTTACTATACATGTATTTACATACTATACAATATGTGGTGCTTAAATATTCTACAAGATGTACACATACCATATATTATTAGTTTTTTTTAAATGTTTATGAAATACTCAATTTACATCTAAAAATTATTAAATGTAGCAATCATGTTTATCCAAAGTATTTTAGTTATAGTGAAAATGAGTTTTTAGTATTAACTTGATTTTATGTATTTTATCAAATGACTACATTATGTTATTTAGCTTACTTCTAATCAACTTAACTTATGTGGCACTTTTATAGAATAATTTCATGAAAGAAAGTATTTGAAAATAAAAATATTTCATGACCTTAAATTTATTTTTGCATGAAACCAAGTTTAAGCTTTTCTAATATGCATTTAGCTTTGATTAATCTAGAAATATAATTAACATATATTTGGTGATCATTGGGTTAATCTAAGCATGCAAATATTATATCTCAAGTTTGTTATTATATTTTGATTCAACCTTAAATTTCATGCCTAAAACATAAGCATGTGTATCCATGGATGCATGTGTAAGCTCTTAATCAATTTGTGATAAACGATAATTGAGTCCTTACATAATTCCTTAAGATTATGGACTCATGCATTCCTTAGAGTTCTTCATTGATTGTTCACATTCTTGAGTTATTTTCATATCTTTTGTAACTTTTACATTACATCATTTAACTTCATTGGTAGGCAATCATCAGTTCTATTTTTCTAAATTGTTACCTAAAAAGTATATACAATAGGTAGAATATTATATCATCAGGATAAACAACTTTAATAATCTATTTTCATCAAAATCATATTTGGTGAAAGCTTATGAGCCAATGCAAGTATTTCTTATTTTTCATTTTAGCATAGTAAGTTCTCAAAATAGCTTTTTTTATTATTTTTTATTTCGAACTCAATGAATTGATAAAACATTGTAGAATATTTCTCTTAAAGACAATATTTTTACTAACCTAATTCGCTAAATCTCTTAAGTATACTTAGGACCAATAGAACCTACTCTTAAAGATCTTAACTCACCCAAGACTCCTTTTTGATTATCTGAAAACCTCAAGCAAATTTCTTGAGGCCTACAAACATCTTTAATAAGGTTATCATTCACAATACATATTCAACCTCTCAAGCCCTTCTCCTTAAGATCAAACCATAACTAAAGAATTTTCCCAAGAGTCTAAGTAATCTCTAGCTAACTTCTCAAGGCTATACTCCGCCTCTATTCGACTCTATAAGGCCTTCCATAATGCATAGTCTTCATAATGATAGCTATAAATTTCTCTTAAGACCTTCAAGTCATCTTCAATAACTTCCTATATAATACAAATACTTCTTGAGACCTCCTTAAACTATCTTTGCTATCTCTTGATACCTCCTTTTTCATGAAATCTATAGCATCATTGAAATCTCCCTAATGATGATTCAATATCCTCTAATTTCATACACTCCTTTTTTTATACAATTTGAATCTCTTTCAATATTATCTACTCGACCCCTCAATAGATACATTCCATGTGAACAACACTCACAACCCAATCCATAACTCATAAAACTCTTCTATGACTTATCCTCTCATGTCTCCCTCATCACTATGGGCATAACTTAATGATTCCTTCATCTCTAAGATTTAGTTGTATTGGCCTCTTTATTTCTTTAAATTGTATCTCTCCTAATTTCCTCAATAGTAATACTTTTGTTCACCAAATATGCTTCATGACTTCAAAAATCTTATATAAATGCATGACTAATACTTTCCCTCATTGTGCTCTTAAGATTTCCCATCATAGAGCATGCCCTTCTAATGCTTAAACAAGAATCCCCTCCAATGAGTCACATATTAGACATGACTTAATCTCCATATTATCTCTAGTATGACTTGATCGCTTTTATTCTCCAACACCACCCAATTAGCTTTATTTTTGTTCTTATATGTAGGATCTGAAAAGCATAACACCCTTCATATATCATTTGCACTTGAGACACAATCAAGATCTATTGATGTAATATCCTTAATGTATCTATCAAATGATCCAATGCTTTAAATCTAGATAATTCATCCATAATCGGATAAAGAAACACAACAACAAATATGAAAGGAAAGTCCAAAAATTTTAAGGTAAAACATCAAAAGAACTCAAAAAATATGCCAAAGGATTCATCCTCCATGACTAATTTTATAGATGAAAGGAGAAAAACACTTGTAATTTTTTTATACCTAAGGAGACATACAACTTCTCTAACTTTGTGATCTCTATCTCATGAAATCAAAACATTAAAACTACACCAAAATAGTGAAGAACTAATAAAACCTAAGAAAAGAAGCCAATAAAGCAAAGAAAGAACAATTTTGGGGTAGTTTGGACCTCTCTAAGGCCTCCCTTCATTTACTTTTCTCTCAATGCAAATTTTGTGGCAATCTCATTTAGTTAATCCAATAGGATTACAATTCTTTGCTTCCCTTTATACCCCCAAACAATATCTTCTAAAGTCACTTCTATAGCTTAAGGTAGATTCCATTTGGATTGTATAGGAATCTATTTTGGTTGATAGAGATGGCTCACTACATTAGGTGCCAAGTAGGCATACAATTGTTCTTGCAATTGAGTTATTTAAGATCGCAATTTTCTCATTATGGTTGCTACTTACATTTTTGTTAGACTAATTTATATTGTCTATTCTTACATATTTATGTAGTTGACACATCCTTTTCCCAAGCATGTCACGGTCGAAGTTACACATGCAATGGCTAACATTACAAGAGAATGTCAAAGCCTTTATAATTATACTCTATTGGGGCAACATTTCTTAGTTTCTTTTATTGCCACTTATGGGTTGCTATCTATCTTGAGTGTTTGTATTGCAAGTTGCATTCACCTCTGACAAATTTAGTGTTGTGAGAGGTTCCATGTGGGCTATTAGATAGGTGGTTGCTTAGTGTTATGAAGTTGATTAAAAAGTCCATTTAATATAAATGATTCATAAATTTGTTTTTAATACATGAGTAAGACATTGTAACTTGTTTGCTAAATAATAAATAATATGGATGGAGTCGTGCCTATACTATGATTGAGCTAACTTATCCTTAGTGTTTTATAGAAATAAGTGGGTGGTCCTTTAGAGAGCTAGGTTATCAAGGATCCAATTATTCTATAATCATGCTTGCATATAAATTTCTTTATGGGAAACCATCTATTATGAGTATTTAAATATGCTTGCACGGGTTTGGGTAGAGTGACACTAGATTTTGTGCAAGAGATCTTGTCTTGCACAAGTTTGGCATTGTGCAACACATGAATGTCCTACTTGTGGAACCTCAATTTTTTGTACAAATAACATGATTTTGGTAGGATGAGACTTGTTTACTAACATTCATTGTATATTAAGCTATAAGAGACTTGTCGTGCCTTGACTTAAGAGCCCATTATAGTGCATCCAGTGGCATCACCATAAGGATAGCATCAATTGATTGGATGGAGTTACAAAACCATGTGTTCAAGATTTCATGGTTGATGACTAATTGTCTCCATCACTATATGATGAAGTGGGCCTATGTCATCATCATATATATCCTTATCAAACCCAAGTTGAGCATAATACACCTAATCATTATAGCTTCCACTCCATGATGACAATGATAGCAAGGTCTCAAAGACATCACATGAAGTTTCCAAATGAATGTGCTAACCTCAAACAACATACATATATGGTGGTGATGCCATAACAATGTTGTAGGTGTGATTAGTATTACATTAGCATTTTGTTTGTTTTATGCTTAATGATATATTTGTTGCTATTATATTTGAGAAACATCAAAAAGATTAGTTCCATTGTTTGAGAAAGTTAATTTATGAATCATTGATCTTTAACTTTTAACAAATCTTAGTTATGAATGTATAAAGATAAACATACAATTATAGATATTTATTTTTGTAATTTATAACATTGTTGCAGTAGTTGTCAAATTAGTTGTTTATTCTATATTTAAAATGAAAGTGTACTCTACCCAATTGTTTAAGGCTAATTTCAGTGGCCCACTTTACCTTATCTTTCTACATGTCATAAGAAAAGTGGAATTAAAGCATTGTTTGCATATGATTAGTTCAATGATAAAAAAAAAATAAATCATTGGTAATCTTCTTCTGATTCTTTGTTTGTAAATGGGCCTCTACTATCCCAAAAAGAAAAAAGAAATGCAAGCAAACACAATGATTTTAGGTGGTTCACTTGAGAGCATGCATTTCCCTAATCACACAAGGTTAGGCTTCCATAAACTCATGCCCTTCTCAAATGTTATCAAACAATAACCTTTATAACTACCAAGACAAAAAGCCTTCACATCAAACCCAAAACTTTTTACATTCCTAAGTTAAAAGATCCTCTAATTTTAGACCTAAAAGAGTCCTACAATGACATAACCCAAAAAGCTCAAGCTTACAAGGGATGAAGGAAAAGAAAAATACAATATGAATTTAACAATATAGCTCTTATTGCATTCATTGATTCATAGGGAGGAGAAAATTTTCAAAACGTATATCCTCGCTCTTATAAAGCATATACTAGTCTCCCCCTCTACCTAACACCCTAAATTGATCAATTTCAATAAGTATGGGTTTTATTAATATATTTCTCTTTTGAATAGCTTAGCTTAGCTTTGTTTAGCTTTTTGTGTTTTCATGGTCATAGGATTGTTATAGAACATCAAATTGTTCATTAGGTCATTTGCTATTTCCAAATTAACAAAATTTAATCATTGGAACCAAAATAAGAAGTTGGTCTACTTTTAAAAAAATATTGGACTATCCAATCATGTAATTGGACACTCCAATATCCTTTTGGACCTTTGATATCAGTGATCAGATAATTTAGTAAGAGTCGAAATATGGTTCCAATAGCACCCTTATTGTCACACTACCTATAGCTCTTATTTAAGCATTCAACCCCATTAATTTACTCTTTGATTTGAAAAATAGTTTTAAAAATAAAAAATGATTTTTAGTTTAAATTTGTAAAGCTAACATGACATATTTAAGCATGATGTCATTATTACAAAATGATATTTAACATATTTTAATTAATAATTTCAACTTATCTATACAAAAATATGATTTTTAAACTCAGTCCTATTTATTTTATGTGATTATTTTATAAAACGTATCATATAATTTTGACCTGACTATAATGCTCTCATGGATGATATTTTGATGATAACACTTATAACAATATTCTTTAATGACTGTTTAACAATCTAAAACCATTACTTGATAATAAATGCACTTAGCATGATGCACCACATTCTCCAGGCAGCATCATTATGGAGGCCACTTATCATCATAGGGATCCTATCTTGAACATAAAACTTAAAATGATAACTCAATATAAGTATTAGTAAAACGTATCATAAAATAATTTTGACCTAACTATAATGCTCTCATGGATGATATTTTGATGATAACACTTATAACAATACTCCTTAATGACCCTTAATAGCAAAGCTAATGTATGTTGGAAAGTTTGAAACATGTTATGAATACTATGTAATGATCTTAAATCCCCTCTAGTGAATATTATAATATCATCAATATATGTGAGATGTGCACTTAGTAGAGTGTCCTTTATTGTAACATAAGGTTGTTTTGTCTTATTATGAAAATATAGATTTTGGATTCTAGAGAAATATTCCATTGCAATGATGAAGTGTAATAAAGAGATAGGATTGCCTTGTGAAAGACCTTTTTGTGGTTGGAAGTATCCACATAGATACTCATTAATTAAAATGGATAACCAAAAGTTGTTCAAAAGATTCTAGACAAATGAGCTAATCTTGGCTAAGAAATTAAAGTTGAGGAGCACTTTAAAGAGAAATTTCTATGAAATTGTGTCAAATGGGCTTTTAATATCTAATTTAATTATACAATTTTCCTCTTTAGCTTTCTTATTCATTGAGGGAATTAATTTTTGAGCAATTGAGATATTTTGGTCATTTTCTTATTTTTGACAAATTTGACCTACTCTTGTGAAATCAGTTTGCTAAGTATTGTAGCATGTTAGGTAATAGCTTGCTCAGAAACCATTCTACAAAGTTCGTAACATGGATCGGTTTAAAGTCCTAAATGGTAGATAGATTATTAGATTTTGGAATCAATACAATATGGGAGCTAAAGATTTCTTTAGGTATGGAACTACCATTTAGGAAATCTCATAAACCATTTTTAATATCTAATGTAAAAATATCCCAATATGCAATGAAAAATACACCATTAATGTCATCTAAGTCATAATATTGTGCTTGTCTACCTAAAAAGTAACTTATTGAACTTCTTAAAGGTCCACCTATTTGATAAGAATAGTGTTATCTTATCGTGTAATAAGCTAACAAATTCAATGTAGCTGAGCTTCCTATGTAGTAGTTTTCATTTTTCCCAAATATTCTTTAAAATATTATATAACAACATGCTATAACTATTCCTAACCTAAGATTTTGGTACCATCTTTTCCTTTAAGCTTAGAAATGTATAGTTTTGGGCATATGTATTTGATAAAAGCATAGAAAAACTTTGTATTTTTTTCACCATCAATTAATCATTTAGCCCTTGTTTTTTCACACTAGAAGGTTTCTTCCTTGCTCAACTCTTCATTCAATTTAATGTTATCTTCTTTTAAACCACTTTTCATGAACTATTTTTCACAATTCCTAACTTCCTCAGATATTTTAATGTTCTAAAAAATATTCCCCAAGGTTGTTCTATTCCATTTTTTTAAAATATCTTTCAACTTTTATGCTTAAAAGCCATTGTTTGCATGCCAATGAGGTGTATAGGACTTGTCCAATTTTTCTCAATTAGTTTACATGAGGGATGCAAAATCAATGTATTTTGAAATTTAAATTTTTATGGACCTTGGAATTGCTAAGTGGAGTACTATAAAAATAGAGGGAAATTGTAGACCACATTCTGCTTAAATGCTCTACAACTATAGTTGGGTTGCTATTCATCTATTGTTTGTTGACTAGTATTCTATTTAAGTGCTTCAATAATCAATTACCTTTTCTTTTATCAACCCATGCATATGGTGAAACAAAAGGAGTGGAGACACCCTTATATTCATAAATTGATGCAATGACATTAAAATCAACTCTTATTAACGATGAAATACTCTTATTAGCCATAGTTTTAGTTATCTGTATCCATAGTTCTTACTTAAACCTTTTAAAACTTTTATCATATATTATTCAGTAATTTGAAACTACCTCATTCCCTATGACTTTTAAATGTATTTGTTGTTCATCATCATATATTATCAAACATTGAATATTATTCTTCAAGAGTCTTGTTTAACTTCTTGGTATATTAGTCATACCTAATTTGAAAACCAATTTTTGTAATTTCTTGCCCTATGCCATAGTTCAAGCAGAGCTAGTAAGCCAATTTTTTATTATTGGTTATTTTAGTCTTGAATTAGACTTGACATTGGTAGTACCCCTAATATTCTAGATAAACATGTTATCCATTAAATAAGATTGCTTCAACAAATTGTGTTTTTTTGTCACTTCTAAGGTTTCCTTTTGGTCTAGTATGTTGCTTGACGACCTTTTTTGCTCTTTACCTAGGAATTGCATTTTAAACAAATTTTATACAATTGATGATCCTTAAATCTTTTCAATAATAATTTCAAATGCCTTTCATATTATTTTCTTATCTTTAATGGATCAAGATTTCATTAATGAAGATGATCACAAATTGGTCTAACTGTTGTTTGAAGACCCTACTTATCAAGTCCATGAATTTCATTAAAGCATTTGTTAATCCAAAAGATAGCACTAGGAATATATATGCCTTTACCTTATTCTGAAAATAGTGTTCAAAATGTCTTCCTTCTGTTATTGGTGGTAATCAAAATGTAGGTCTATTTTACATAACAGCATCACATTGTTAATGATCAAAGAATTCATCATTCAACAAATATTTTTTTCTCAATAGTAGCATTGTTCAATTTTTTGTAATTAATGCACATTTTCATTTTACCATCTTTCCTAACAAATAACACTTATACACCCCATAGGGATATGTTTATCCTACTAAACCACTTTTTAATTAAAATTTTCAATTAGGTTTTTATTTATTATAGTTTCATTGGTGCCACTTATATGTTGCCCTCAAAAAGGGTTCAACACCAGGAATTAGATCAATTCCAAATTCAAATTCTCTTTTAGGTGGTAGCCTTACCATGTCTTATAGAAATACACGTGGGTAGTTGTATGTCACAAGAACATCTTATAGTTTCACTTCCTTTGCTCAGCATTATGCATAGAGACCAAGAAACATGTGCAACCTTTATATATCAACTTATCTATTTTCAAAGTACATGTTAATAATATCTTTAAACATTGGTTAAAATAGACAATGTCAGTGCCATTATCCACATGTTTTTTTATTCTCTTTTTCTAACAACCAATTGTGAATAGATGGAATGTCAACTAATTCAAGCTTAGAATGACATCAATTTCTTTAAAATTGATTATAAATAAATGAGACTTATAAGTATTCTCATTTATTTTGATATCTAATTCAATAAATTTATCTACTTTCATGTTATCACCCATAGATAATATAACTAATATAGTGTACTTTAAAGTTTTATGTCCAACTATTAGTTTACAAATTATATTGGTAGAGACAAAGGAGTGTGATGAGCTATAGTCAAATAATAAGATAACTAGTAACTTTGATAATAGCAACATACTTGTTATGATGTTAGTAGATATAAATATTATCCTCTGAGTAATACATTAGGTTGATGGTTGTGTCATCTATGATGGGGGCATAACAATTTAACCTCCTCCTTTATTGAAAGTCATTAATGTAGTGTAATTAGGATTTATATAAGAGATCCTCATAATATCTGCATAGTATCAATCATAGGTTCCTTAAATCCTCCACCTTTTGTTATCTAAAGCCTTACAATATGACCAACTTCATGAAATTTGGAACATTTGTTTGCCTTTTTCCATGACATTCACCTAAATGTCATTTCTTATAAGTTTTGCACCTTGGTTTACTACTCGCTTGTAATAACCAAGACTAAGGAGGGCAAGAAGTGATCACTGGGTGATGTCTTGAGAAGGAATCACTAAATAATGAGTAGCTCCTAACAGGCTTTTAAATGAAGAGATATAGGGATGAATTATATCAAATTAGTTATTGAGAGATTAATTCTAATGTCTATATGAGATGCCATGATCTTAATATGTTGAGACATATTTTAAGGGTAAAACTCACTTGGGTCAGTATAGGTGACTCAAAGAAATAATATCTCAGCCTAATAAAACAAGGATGCCATATTTTATATTAAAGTAAAACCCTTCATTAGTTTAATGTGGTTTAAGAATGAACCATGTGGAAGTTGATGGACCAATAATAACTTGGAGGAAAGAGGATTATAAGTGATTATATGGTGATGTCTTAAAAGATGAATCATTAAATAAGAAGCAACTCCAAAGAAACTTTTAAGTGGAGAGGTATAAGGTTGGGTTGTCTCACATTGTCTACTTAGAAATTAATCCTAGTATTTATATAAGATTTTATATTCTTAAAATATTGAGGCATCTATTGAGAGTAAAACCCACTTGGGTTGGTATGGGACAACCCAATTGGGCAATACATTAACATAGTGTGACCAAGATGTCACAACACTTAAATGTTGGAGTAGGCTCTTATGATCTTACACTAGTAGTTATTTGCTTCTTACATTTATTCCCTTCTTATTATTGTGATGCAAGCTCCTTCCCTTTTTTAGCCTCAAAATTTGTTTCAACTCTATCTTGGTTATCCTTAGAATATTGAGCTACTTCAACTAGCTCTCTTAAATTTGGGAATTTCAATGGATCTATCACATCTCTAATTAATCTTTGTAGTTTTTTATTAAAAATATAATAATGCTAGTCCTTTGTGGCAACTAATCCTAAAGCATATTAGTAAAAAAAAAAGTTATGTTAATATACAGTCATAATCATGTCCAATTACATCAAACTAGTCAGGTCATCCTACATCTTGAATTAATGCTTGGATATACCATTCATTGAAGGATTATGGTGTGCATCTCCTTAATGACTCAAGTTCTCATCCTATAGAGTCATATCATTATAATTATTAAATCACACATCTTGGTAACTTAAGCTCAAAGATAAAAACTCATAAAAGTAAGCTCACATCTCATATAGACATAATTCATCTCATATTGTAGCATAGTATTTTTTTAAACCACATTTTTTCTTCATATTTTCATATTTGTCTTATTTCTCTTATTCTTAAATCCACCTTGCTCGTCATGTTGAGAACTCATAATGGAACACATATTTCTTCACATTCTAACATCACAATGAAATGGTTATAATGTAAGCAAATAATTGAGCTTACATGTATAAATAAATAATAATAACAAAATAGGCTTGGTGTATAACTTTTACATAGAATTCTTAACAATGAAATCCTAATATCATCTAAAGCAAGTAAACAAGTGCAACATTATTAATAAATCATCATACAATGATAAAAATCATAACATAACATGTCAGAATAAACTATCTTAATCCAAATGATAATATTTCTTTCAATGAATGGTTTATAAGCAAACAATTTATAATCATTAAGGTTTGTCCCACTTTTCATATGGAAAGAATTATCAAGCATATACAACTTCTATCAAAAACTAATGGATGCAATAATGGTCCCACAATTCCAAAACTCAATCTTTAGCAAAGTTTTATGTGAAATTAGCAAAAACAATGCTCAAACTTACCAAATAACATAACAAGGTTTTTCTTTAAAACATAGTCTAGAAACAAAATTCAATTCCTACTTTGACTATTTCTCTTCTAACATTGAATCATTTCTTTTCATGTTCCTTAGGTGATGTCCTCCTTCTTAGGTTCTTCTTAGAAACACAACAAGAATCCTCTCCTCTACCCAAAGGTTTTATCAAATAACTATTATTTTATATCCATAATCATATCTCATATCATCTCTATCTAGCTTCTTAATATACCATATCTTAACCTCAACCCATAAACATATCATTGCTAGGTAACCACATCAATCGCATCATTTATATATAACATGTTTGTAATACATTAGGCCTTAAACAAAGTATTAACAATCATTACAAACATTCCAATCATATTATCTATGCATATTCTATTCTTAGCATATTAAGCTCTCCATAAAGTAGTAGTGGCATCTGTGGATATTTCAATTATATTATGTCTACATATCAAGTACTATACAAAGTACTAATGGTAGCAAAGGAGGTCTTCACTACCATTTTATATAATAGTCTATAACTAATGCAGATTTTGATGTAAAATATAAGGTAAAACGTATAAGAGGGGAGGGATGAATTGGATGTTTAATATTTTTTTTAATTCAAAACATTAAAGAAATTTTTTACATTTAAAAATAAATTTATTTTTAAAAAAATTTTTTATGAAATAAAATTGCTCAATAATAAAAGAAATGCACAAAGAACTTGCACCTCTTACAAGCATATTAAAATTTAATGCTCTCGATTTTACATTTCACTTGAGCACTTATGAAATTTTTAAGTTGATTTAATAATTATAAATTTTGATAAATGATCTTTATTTATAGTTTAAATAAAAAAAATATCTAAAAATAATTCCCCTAATGGCCAGAATTAGCTTTTCAAAAGCTAGTCATTGCAAGTGACAAAAGAGGAACACGAAACATAGTTGTCATTCGATTCTAGGTAGATGGAGCAGATTCATCCAATCAAAATAACCATTAAAGGGTCTAAATCTAATCACTGTGAGATATGATCTTGAACGTTAGATCTGAGAGTCGGGTGAACAATGAAGGTTATCAGGACACTATGCATGAAGGTAGAGGAATGTTAGATCATATGATTGGTTAATACAAATGTGCTCAAATTTGGAATAAAAAAATACCATTTATTTAGTCACACATTGCAAAGAAATAATTATTATTTGTCCTTATATTACTATCTTTTTGTGCAATAATGAACCTAATGGAGTTGGCTACCTCCCGGTGACCTTGGGTCACTTGCATGCAATATTAACGTAGGTCTGACATGATCGTAACCAATTACTTAACATTAACGAGTCAGACTTGACTTATTATTTGTTATGCCTAAGTAAGGTTCAAGTGCCATGTCCTAACCTTATTAAACCAAGTTACTGCAAGATTTGAGCCTTAACTGATACTTGGGCCCAACCTGACTCGGTTTAGGTTGATCTCCTGATCTGTAAATCCCCAAGACTCATTGCTCAGCACTATGGGCCACATGACTCAAGCCCTTCAAGCTTGATGGAGGCACTATGTGCTTTGGCCAAATTTTTTTATTTTATTTTATATATTTTTATTTGAAAATTTATAAGATGTTTAAAACTCAAAAAGACAAATTTTCTAAAAAAAACAAATGTAACCTAATACATTATAAAAGTGCTAACTCAAATATGCATGAATCATGATAATCTTATGTGCCACAATTACAAAGAAGATAAAGCTTTAACGTATTAATCGTAAAGATTTAAAAATATAGTTCTTTACAGATTTGTGACTTCACAAAGAGTGTGGTCCTTGGCTCCAAAATCAGTAAGTTGAATCATTAATTTTTATTCACTATATATGCTATAGTTTTTACTCTAGTAAACCTAAAGTATTATAGTTCACCTTAAGATTTAACTAAAATAACACTAAGCTAAATAAGATATTAGTAATATTTAGCTAAGTTTTGTGATCATTACATCTAAGGATATAATAATCTCCCATTGGAGGATTACAAAACTAATACTAGAATTGAATGTATAAAGAAAATATAATATTAATAAATAAACCAAATAATTCTCCTTAATGTTAGCTAGCTCCTAATGTAATATTCAACATTTTACTTGGCCCTATTTGATGGCTTATACTTCCTCTTAATTTTAGCTTATAGTCCTTTTGAATTCTAGCATTAAGTTCTCCCCCTTTTATAATCATTCAAAGAGAATTAAGCTCAATTTAACTCTATGAAAGATTTTGATAGCTAATGTCTTAGTAGAAATATCAACTAATAGGATAGAAGATGGAATAAATGACAATTGAATAATTTTCTTTTTCATATGATCTCTAATAAAATGATATCTTAACTTTATATTTTTTGTTCTTGAGTTCTAAATAGAATCTTTAGATAAATAAATTATACATGAATTGTCAAAAAAATTAGAATTTATATAAATTATAAAACATAATCTAAAAGTTGTTATTTAATCCATAAAATTTGAGCAACATAACTACTTATAGTAATGTACTTGACCTCATTTATTGATAGTGCTACATAATTTTGTTTTTTACTAGTCTAAGAAATTAGTGCACTACCAATCAATTGACACATATTAAAAGTAAACTTTCTATTAATCTTGCTACCAATAAAGTCAACATCTATATAGGCTATTAATCAAATCCAAACTCACAGATAAGATATCATAATCCTAAGGTCTTATTGGCAATAAGTTATTTAAAGATATGCTTAACTACTTGTAAGTCTAATTCCTTAGAACTAGCCTAAAACCTTACATACAAATCTACAATAAGTACAATATCAGACCTACTTATAATAAGATATAATAATGATCCAATCATTTCATTAAATAATTTTATCTTTATATGCTTTCTAGCCTTATCTTTATCTATGAAAGTGCTTATACTAAAGAGAGTCCTCAAATGCTTTATGTTCTCATAACCAAATTTTTTTAGCAACTCCATCAAATACTTGGTTTGAGAAATAAAAATTTTTTCACTTGTTTGTTTGACCTAAAGTCCTAAGAAGAAGGATAACTCTCCTATCATACTCATTTCAAACTCTTTTTTTATTAAATTAGCAAACTTCATACACATTCTTTATTTGAGGCTTCGAAGATTATATCACCACATAAACTTGACATATTAATTGATCTTTAATTAAATTTTTAATAAATAAATTATTACCTATCTTGTCTTTACCAAAATCATTTGATGTAAGAAAAATGCACAATATTTCATACCAAGCTCTTAGAGCTTGCTTCAAATGATAAACTACTTTCTTAAGTTTGTATACATGACCTATCTTATCATGTATCTCAAATCTTGAAGGTTATTTAACATATATTTTTTTTATTTATATATCTATTTAAAAATATACTTTTAACATTATTTGGTATAATTTAAATCCTTTGTGGCATGCATAAGTAAAATCTTAATTGCCTCAAGTTTAATTAAAGAAGCAAAAGTCTCATCCACAAATACTTCTTCAACTTGATAATAAACTTTGGCTACTAATTTAGCTTTATTCTTAATAATTTTGCCATTTTTATATATCATATTTAAGAAAACTCATTTTATACTAATTATTATTTTATTATTTGTCCTAAGTATAAGATTGGAAACTTGATTTCTCTCAAATTCTTCCAACTCTTCATTCATTACAATAATCTAAGACACATCTTCAAAAGCATTTTTTATAGAACTTGGTTCAAAAATAGATATAAATATTGCATGATTGAAAGAGATTTTAATATTTACTTTCTCTCTTACATCTTCTATGATTAACTCACTAAGATGATCCTTAGAATGTCTCAATTATTTTTTAATCTAATTTTATTCTTTTATTGATTTATTTTTTTCAACTATATCTTTTAATTTTTTTAAAGACTCATCTAACTCATCAAGATGATCATTTTGATGATGACTACTAGATAATTCAATAAGAGATTCATCAAATTTAATAAAAATTATCTCTTCTATAAGTAGTGTTCTCTTATTATATATCTTAAATATTTTATTAGTAGGTGAGTATCTTAAAACAATCCCTTCATTAAATGTTTCTAAATCCTTTCTCTATTATTTAAAATGATACCTTTATATCCAAACATATAAAAATAGGATACTTTGGGTTTCTTATCATAAAGTAACTCAAAAAGAAAAATATCTAATAAAGGTCTACATATTATTCTATTAAATAAATAACATGTAGTATTGACTATCTCACCCAAAAATACTTGAGGACATTATGCTCATTAAGAAAATATCTTGTGATATTTAACAAGATTTTATTATTTCTCTCAACTACATCATTTTATTGAGTCTTAGGTAAAGAAAATGTAACACTCCATT
The DNA here is from genome assembly GCA_023846275.1 of Vanilla planifolia. NCBI lineage: Eukaryota > Viridiplantae > Streptophyta > Magnoliopsida > Asparagales > Orchidaceae > Vanilla > Vanilla planifolia. Next base: position 7,134,705 of record CM043868.1, read on the forward strand.
CTTGAATTTCCCCTTCCATTATCATTCTTAATGGAGACTAACCTAACTTTATGCTTTTTTTAAACATATCAATCAAACTTATAATTTTTTAAATACTTCACTTTTATTTCTAATAGAAAGAGCCCATTTAAACTTAGTGAAGTCATCTACAACTACAAACCTATATTTAATTCTACCAAAACTCTCTAGATGAATAGAATCAAGTAGGTCTAAATAAATAAGTTCTAATGGGTTTCTAGTTATAATGTCCTTAAGTGGTTTAAAACTCTTTTTAGTTTTTCTTCTAATTGGCATGGACCATATATCACTTGTTCAACTAAGGTTTGACAAACATCTAACTATGTTAAACTTTAAAAGTTTTTTTAAAAAAGACTTTCTTAATTTAAAAAATTTTCTATATCATAAAGTAGAATTATTATCATGTGTCGTAAGGCATTCTAGACTACTATCCTTAATTATGTGATAAAATATATGTATTATATTTTTTATATTCAAAGATAAGTGAAACATTATCTTTACTAATAATACATTCATTTTTATTAAATAAAATATTAAAATTCAAATCATATGATTGACTAATGCTAAGAAGATTATACCTTTAATCTAGTATAAGAACTTTCTTATAAAAGTGTGTGAGTTGCTAATGGTTTCCAATTACTTTCTTCTTGAAATTGTTATTAAGAGTAATTTCACCACCATCATAATGTTTCAAGTGGATGAATAAAGATGCATCTCGAACCATGTGCCTTGAATATTTACTAAGTACCACATACTTTTCTTGGTCCTTAATGAAAGGTATGCCTATAAAAATAATTAAACATCAATTTTTAGGACCCAAACATTTTTGATCCACATGTCTTAACATGTATTCTTTCTAATCCATATAAATCTAAAAGATTTATAATCAATAATATTTCTAAATTTATAATAAGAAGAAATATGCTTAACTCTCATATAATAATTACAAAATATATTTAGAGCAAAAGAATATGTAGTATTTTTAGAATAACTAATCTTATGAAAAGAAGTCATATAATGAGCATATAAATTTCTTAAATCATTTAGTTCTTTAACTAAGCACGTATTTTTTATAATAATAAAGGTTTTTTCATCTCTCTCAATTCTAATCTCATATAAATAATTAGTATTCTACTTATTTAAATATTCACATAAGCTTAAATAGTTTTCATACTCTTTTTTCAATTTAAGATATTTAGAAGCTAATTTTTTGTACTTCATGTAAACATTAATATATTATTCTTCATAATGAATCATAAAAGAAGATGATAATAGGAGAAAGAAAAACATACCTCTTCATCTAATGTTATAATAGGAACACTATCCTTTGCCATAAGACAGATCAAACTCTCCTTCTTATCTTCATCACTAAAGGAAGAGCTATTTGAATCATCACACGATATCTTCATAGCTTTCTTCTTCTTCTTTTTCTATTTTTGAAACTTCTAAACTCTCTCCATATAATTAGGGCAATTAGGTTTTATATGCTTAGGAAGTTTATGTTCATAACAAATTATTTCTTCAAGAGAAACAATATTTCCCTTTTATTTCTTATTATTATCAAATCATTTATCTACATTTTTTTGTTATACAATCTAGATAAACCTCTTAAAATAGGAGCTACCTTACTTGAGATGGAGAAATTTGAGTGTGTAGAAGAATCGACTATAAAAGCTATAGTTTTTCCTTGTTTTTCCTTTCTTTTTTAGCCACAAATTCTTCATCCCTTCTTACAAGCTTAATTTTATTTGTTAAGAACTCATCTAGTAACTCATTTAATGAAAGTTAAAATAGTTTTTGCTGCTTTCAATACCATCACCATTGAATTATATTATTAAGGAAGAACTCAAATAATCTTTTTCATATATTCACTAGTAGAAAACTTCTTGCCAAGGTTAGATAAGTTATTAATAATATTTATAAATTTTGTAAACATAATCTTAATGGTCTTATTTTTATTCATCTAAAATAATTTATACTCATAAAAAAACATGTTGGTTTTAGTCTCCTTAACTTGAAAAGTACCCTTATAAATAACTTCAAGTTTAGGAAAAATCTCATGTGCCATTTTTAAGTTCATGATTTGATTATATTTGGAGGCACCCAAACTACAACATAAAATATTCATAGCTCAAGAATTAAGTTGAACTTTATGTTTCTTTTTGAGAGTGAGTTCATTTAATGGTTTTCTTACTTTTTCTCCACCACCAGTCTTAGTCAAAAACTCAAATGTATTTTTAATAATATCTCAAATTTTTAAATCAATGGATTCTAAAAATAAATGCATACAATTTTTCTAATAAAGATAAAAATCATCTTTAAACAAAAGTGGTCAATGTGATGAAGCTCCCTCATATAATATCACATTGTCCTTAATAAAAGAAAGATTTATGAGAGTCTTATTTTAAAAATTTCTTTCTTTTGATAAAAACCTTGCTCTAATATCACTTACTGTAGAATGTGTAGGGCAAAATATATCAGAGAAAGATGAATTGTGTATTTAATTAATTGTTTTATTTTAAAAAACTAAAGAAAACTTTTTGCTCTTAAAAATAAAATTTGTTTTTAAGAAGATTATCAATGAAATAAAATTACTCAATAATAAAAGAAATGTACAAAGATTTTTTAGGTGGTTCGACCAAAACACTTACCTACATCCACCCTAGATCATCGATCTGGGTTCCACTAACCACTCCCTTTTGTCGAGGTCGATAAGGGTAAACTAATTACAAATCGATGCTCTAATGAGATACCAAAATCTACTAAAATTTATTATACAAAAAAAAACTTTATAAAAATTTTTGTATTCAAAATTCTTACACCTTTAAATCTTTTAAATAAGAATAATACAACTAATTAAAGATGTAGATATTACTAGGATGATGTGAAATGATTGTATGTAAGAGTATATGAAATAATAATTGAAAGAATTCATAATTCTCACAAGGAAATCAATTTTGGACTTCACTTGAGGGCTTATGAAATTTTTAAGTTGATTCAATAGTTACAAATATTTGTAAATGATCTCTATTTATAGTACAAATAAAAAGCATCCCAAAATAACTCTCTCAACTACTAAAATTAACTTTTTGAAAAGCTAGCCATTATAAGTGTTACACCCCATCTTTCCTAGGCTGATTTTTTGGCATACATTTTTTTTTTTTTTTTTTTACATATAGACAGCTCAGATCGTCTCATACCAACCTGAGTAGCCTACGAAAAACATAGGATATAACACATCATTACACACCTACTTTCCTTAACAATGTGGATCCCATCTCCCGGGTACACCGTCAAATCAGGATTCATGACTCCTGAATTAACAGATGGACTCGTGCAATGTTACTCCTACTAGACCCAATACTCCTATCCCATACCGATAGGAGAACCGATCTAATAGAAGTCTGAACCCCCATGGTAAGTTCCATAGTCATGTAATGACCTCACCATCAAAAAAAAGATATATAACATCCACAGAATAAATATATAAATATGGCACTCCACACACCATAGCACCAAAACAATAAGTAAGACAGTGAATGAAAACTACATCACAAGAATAAGATCCAAGTCCAACAAGTGCAACATCATCCAACTAGATACATAAGTCAGATTCATCCTCACACAATACCTGACATAAGAATAATAGTCTCACTGAATACATCCAATAGCATCAATCACACTAACCAAAATGTCTCAGAAATCACAGATCAGATATCCTCCACTAGCCTGCTGACCACGATCCCACCTAATCTGGGTGGCCTCAAGTCTGCCGAGCCGCTGGAAAAATATAGATAATAAAGGAATGAGCTACGCCCAGTAGGAAAGACAGCTAGTAAAACTCACATGCAAGAGAAGGATAATAGCAAGAGTATAGGAATACAGCATAACAATGTATGGTGGAAAGGCACTCTCAGTTCCAGACTCCGACCAACCACAGTCACCCCAGTCACACCAGAGTAGCTCTCCTCTGGGCTTCCAGGTAGCATGCCAGTGGGATCGCCCATCTCGAAACATGCATGGCGCTTAGGCAAAGCATGCCAGTGGGATACGCCCATCTCGAAACACGCATCATAACGCCTAGCACCAGACACCGCAGCGTCTATGTAGCATGCCAGTGGGATTGCCCATCTCGAAACACGCAAGGCGCCTAAGCAAAGCATGCCAGTGGGATTGCCCATCTCGAAACACGCATCACAACCTAGCCTGGGGTTCCAGGTAGCATGCCAGTGGGATACGCCCATCTCGAAACACGCATGGCGCCTACCAGTCACATGTATACTGTGGAAGCTAAGTCTGAACCGCACAGTTACCTACCACAACTACCCTAAAACATCATATAGGGTCTACAGTAGTCCGGTCCATTATGTCCATCCGTGAAATATGCCAACATTGAGTAAACTGACTCAATCCATGCCATTGCCGTACAAGCAACACAACTGTACCAGTCACTGACTGTTTTGGTAGCATCCATGTACCATACCTCTGTCTGACTGTTTCAACTGTACTGTCATCACTGATAATATTTTTCCCTACTTCAGGAAATTTTTCTCTACATACGGATCTCCAGAATTTTCGAGATCGCTCAAATCCCAATTTCTCTTTTTCTGAATTTTTTTCAGAATATAAAATCCCGAAATTCTAATTACTGCATTTTTTTCAAATTCCAAAAAAAAAATCAAATTCTGCCCTTTCTCAATTTTTCCGAAATTCGGAATAAATTTCCGAATTAAAATTTAAATTCACATATATCTTTTTTTTCCGAATATTCGGATTAATTTCCGAATTAATTTTTAAATTCCACATATATCCTTTTTCCGAAAATTCAGATTAATTTCCGAATTAATTTTTAAATTCCACATATATCCTTTTTCCAAAAATTCGGATTAATTTCCAAATAAATTTTTAAATTCCACATATATCCTTTTTCCGAAAATTCGGATTAATTTCCGAATTAAATTTCCTCCGCGCCGTTCGTCCGCGCCGAATCCCGCTGAACCGGTTTTCGCTGCCGGTTCGGCTTTCGCGCCGTTCGTCCGCGCCGAATCCCGCGGAACCGGTTTTCGCTGTCGGTTCGGCTTTCGCGCCGTTCGTCCGTGCCGAATCCCGCGGAACCGGTTTTCGCTGCCGGTTCGGCTTTCGCGCCGTTCGTCCGCGCCGAATCCCGCTGAACCGGTTTTCGCGGCCGGTTCGGCTTTCGCGCTGAACCGAGAACCCACCGGCTGAATAATTAATCCAATTTCCAGCGGACGTTTAACATTTAAATTATTAATAAATATTGAATAATTAAAATTACTTAATTAACTAACCGTAATTAATCTAATCCATCTCCTTCCTCCGCCCGGCGCCCGCGAAACCCTAGCCGAATTCCTCCGGGAAAATTCCGTTTCCCCCGTCGATTTCCGGCGACCGAGATCAAAGAGAAACAAAATCCGATGTTCATACTATCCTAATGTTTCATTAATTGCCACTAATTTCTAAGGTTCAATCAAAATTTTCCGTCGAAATTTCATCCGATCCCCATTTTAACAAATCTATGAAATTAAACAAATTTCAGCATTTGATACCACCTTAACATGATTAAAGCACATAATCGAATCAACACATGCTCGGTAAAATTTCCGAATTCGGCGGGTATAATTTTCCGAAAACCCTAAAATGCTAAAATCAATAATTTGCATTAATCAATTCCAAACACCACAATTCGCATGCTCTGGTAGCTATTTGCAAAATAATCCATTTTTTTAATTTGCTAAATAACTAATTTAAAATATGAATTTCCTACCTTTCTTCTCCGGCGACGGTGAAGCTCGCACACGACCAACCGCTGCTCCTCGCCGAACGAAACCGGTACCAATCGATTCTCCTCGGTCCCGCGAACCTCCAGGTACAAAAAGCCCCTTGAAAGGCTGCCGGAAAGTATCGCCGTTCGCCGCGAACACCTCGTCTCCGGCCACCGCTCGAAACCCTAACAGCCGAACAGTTTCGGTTAAATAACCCGCTTAAACTGGTAATAACCCGTTAAGAACCCATTAAGCGTCGGTTGACCTTCTAATAACGCCGCTTAAACCCGATCAGCCGGTTAATCTCCACCGCTGATCTCGTCCGTCCGATCAGCTTATCCGTGGCTTATCCAACCGCACGCGCAAACGCACTCGGCGAACCGCCCCCGCCTTCGCTGAACCGCTCCAGTCCGGTTCACGCGCGGTAAAAACCAAATTCCGGTTTAAAAATCTAATAGACCGATTTAACTAGATTTTCGAATTTCCAAAAATCCAATAAATCCAATTAAACAAGGAAAATTACTTAAAAATTTCCTCGGTGCTCCGAAAAATCCCCAGAAAATTTCAGAAATTCCAATAGCCTCCAATTGAGCTCCTGGCTCATCCTACTGTCGATCTGAAATCATCCAAGCCACAATTGAATTATTGAAGATTAAACGTATAATATTTTACCGGGTATAACAATCTCCCCACCTTATCAGGAATTTCGCCCTCGAAATTCAGCAAGAAGTTCCGGCCACTTTTCCGCAACATCCTGCTCCAGCTCCCAGGTTGCCTCCCTTTCGTCATGTCTATTCCACAGAACCTTGACCATAGAAAACGACCTATTCCTCAGCTGCCTGCTGCTCTCCTCGAGGATGCGAACTGGTAGTTCCACATAAGAAGAATTTGGTGCCACTTGCAAACCAGGAAGATTATCACCGATACAATGAGAAAGATCTGGCACATATCTCTTGAGATTCGAAACATGAAACACATTGTGAATCCCAGTCAGATGCTTAGGAAGTGCCAACCTGTAAGCCACTTCACCAATCCTCTCCAGAATAGGATAGGGTCCAATGTAACGAGGTCGAAGCTTAGAAGATTTGCCAAACCTGAATAGACCTCGCATAGGACTGATCTTCAGGAATACCCTATCTCCCACAGAAAACTCAACAGCTCTGTGCATAGGATTATAATATTTCGTCTGGCGATCTTGCACAGTACGTAATCTGTCCTGCAATAACTTGACTTCCGTTGCGGTCTCCTCCACAATCTGGGGTCCCCACACTCTCCTGGAATCACCCTCTTCCCAACAAAGAGGAGATCTACACCGACGTCCATACAGTGCCTCATAAGGTGCCATACCAATCGACACCTGAAAACTGTTATTATACACAAATTCTACCAAGGGTAACCGTCTGGCCCAATCTGCTGAGTAAGTCTGTACGCTCAGGCGTAGCAAATCCTCCAAGGTCCGAATAGTCCGCTCAGACTGTCCATCTGTCTGAGGATGATAAGTAGTACTGAACTTCAATTGTGTACCCATGGCAGTGTGTAAGCTCCTCCAAAACTGTGATGTGAACTTGGCATCTCTGTCAGAAATAATAGATCGGGGAATCCCATACAATCTGACAATCTGCTGAATATATAACTCTGCCAACTGTGCCGCTGAATCCGTCTTCTTAATTGATAAGAAATGGGCTGACTTGGTCAATCGATCCACGATGACCCAAATGGCGTCAAAACCTTGTCTGGTACGAGGAAGACCAGTCACAAAGTCCATAGTGATGTCATCCCATTTCCACTCCGGAATCGGCAAACTCTGCAACAATCCTCCAGGTCTCTGGTGCTCGGCCTTAACTTGCTGACATGTAAGGCACTTCCTAACAAAAGCAGCAACATCTGCCCTCAAACCTCTCCACCAGAAAACACTCCTCAAATTCCTATACATCTTGACTTCTCCAAGGTGTATAGCCAAAGTTCCATAATGGGCCTCTCGAAGGATCCTCTCCTTGAACTCCTGATGTGATGGCACACACCAGTGACCTCTGAAAGTCAAAAATGTCGTTTCTGAGAGCAAAGTCTCCTCCCAATCCCTGCGATGCCAACTCAAACTTCTCCTTCAGCTCTTCATCACAAAGCTGAAGATCACGCATCTCAGATAACCAGTCAGCCCGAATAGTCAATGAGCTGAGTCTGTGAACCAGTCTCTGAACAGACAACTGTTCCTGACATCTTTCAACATCCCAATCCAAGTCTAGTATAGAGTCACAGACTAACATAGTATGCATAACTGCGTGCCTGCTCAAAGCATCAGCAATAGGATTAGCCTTACCCTCGCAGTAATTTATCACCAGCTCATAGTCTTTTATCAATTCCAACCATCTCCTTTGTCTCAAATTCAGTTCCTTCTGAGTGAATAGATACTTGAGACTCTTGTGATCAGAGAAGCAATCTACGGATACTCCATATAAATAATGCCTCCATATTTTTAAGGCAAATATGATAGCAGCTAACTCCAAATCATGAGTGGGATAATTCTTCTCATGATCCTTCAGTTGTCTCGAAGCATACGCCACAACCCTGTCATCCTGCATCAGTACAGCTCCCAAGCCTATATGTGAAGCATCAGTGTACATCTGATAAGGCTTCCCTTGAGTAGGTAAAATTAATACTAGAGCGGTACACCCCATTTTTCCTAGGCTGATTTTTTGGCATACATTTTTTTTTTTTTTTACATATAGACAGCTCAGATCGTCTCATACCAACCTGAGTAGCCTACGAAAAACATAGGATATAACACATCATTACACATCTACTTTCCTTAACAATGTGGATCCCATCTCCCGGGTACACCATCAAATCAGGATTCATGACTCCTGAATTAACAGATGGACTCGCGCAATGTTACTCCTACTAGACCCAATACTCCTATCCCATACCGATAGGAGAACCGATCTAATAGAAGTCTGAACCCCCATGGTAAGTTCCATAGTCATGTAATGACCTCACCATCAAAAAAAAGATATATAACATCCACAGAATAAATATATAAATATGGCACTCCACACACCATAGCACCAAAACAATAAGTAAGACAGTGAATGAAAACTACATCACAAGAATAAGATCCAAGTCCAACAAGTGCAACATCATCCAACCAGATACATTATTCAGATTCATCCTCACACAATACCTGACATAAGAATAATAGTCTCACTGAATACATCCAATAGCATCAATCACACTAACCAAAATGTCTCAGAAATCACAGATCAGATATCCTCCACTAGCCTGCTGACCACGATCCCACCTAATCTGGGTGGCGTCAAGTCTGCCGAGCCGCTGGAAAAATATAGATAATAAAGGAATGAGCTACGCCCAGTAGGAAAGACAGCTAGTAAAACTCACATGCAAGAGAAGGATAATAGCAAGAGTATAGGAATACAGCATAACAATGTATGGTGGAAAGGCACTCTCAGTTCCAGACTCCGACCAACCACAGTCACCCCAGTCACACCAGAGTAGCTCTCCTCTGGGCTTCCAGGTAGCATGCCAGTGGGATCGCCCATCTCGAAACATGCATGGCGCTTAGGCAAAGCATGCCAGTGGGATACGCCCATCTCGAAACACGCATCATAACGCCTAGCACCCGACACCGCAGCGTCTATGTAGCATGCCAGTGGGATTGCCCATCTCGAAACACGCATGGCAACCTAGCCTGGGGTTCCAGGTAGCATGCCAGTGGGATACGCCCATCTCGAAACACGCATGGCGCCTACCAATCACATGTATACTGTGGAAGCTAAGTCTGAACCGCACAGTTACCTACCACAACTACCCTAAAACATCATATAGGGTCTACAGTAGTCCGGTCCATTATGTCCATCCGTGAAATATGCCAACATTGAGTAAACTGACTCAAACCATGCCATTGTCGTACAAGCAACACAACTGTACCAGTCACTGACTGTTTTGGTAGCATCCATGTACCATACCTCTGTCTGACTGTTTCAACTGTACTGTCATCACTGATAATATTTTTCCCTACTTCAGGAAATTTTTCTCTACATACGGATCTCCAGAATTTTCGAGATCGCTCAAATCCCAATTTCTCTTTTTCTGAATTTTTTTCAGAATATAAAATCCCGAAATTCTAATTACTGCATTTTTTCAAATTCCAAAAAAAAAATCAAATTCTGCCCTTTCTCAATTTTTCCGAAATTCGGAATAAATTTCCGAATTAAAATTTAAATTCACATATATCTTTTTTTTCCGAAAATTCGGATTAATTTCCGAATTAATTTTTAAATTCCACATATATCCTTTTTCCGAAAATTCGGATTAATTTCCGAATTAATTTTTAAATTCCACATATATCCTTTTTCCGAAAATTCGGATTAATTTCCAAATAAATTTTTAAATTCCACATATATCCTTTTTCCGAAAATTCGGATTAATTTCCGAATTAAATTTCGTCCGCGCCGAATCCCGCTGAACCGGTTTTCGCTGTCGATTCGGCTTTCGCGCCGTTCGTCCGCGCCGAATCCCGCGGAACCGGTTTTCGCTGCCGGTTCGGCTTTCGCGCCGTTCGTCCGTGCCGAATCCCGCGGAACCGGTTTTCGTTGCCGGTTCGGCTTTCGCGCCGTTCGTCCGCGCCGAATCCTGCTGAACCGGTTTTCGCGGCCGGTTCGGCTTTCGCGCTGAACCGAGAACCCACCGGCCGAATAATTAATCCAATTTCCAGCGGACGTTTAACATTTAAATTATTAATAAATATTGAATAATTACAATTACTTAATTAACTAAACCGTAATTAATCTAATCCATCTCCTTCCTCCGCCCGGCGCCCGCGAAACCCTAGCCGAATTCCTCCGGGAAAATTTCGTTTCCCCCGTCGATTTCCGACAACCGAGATCAAAGAGAAACAAAATCCGATGTTCATACTATCCTAATGTTTCATTAATTGCCACTAATTTCTAAGGTTCAATCAAAATTTTCCGTCGAAATTTCATCTGATCCCCATTTTAACAAATCTATGAAATTAAACAAATTTCAACATTTGATACTACCTTAACATGATTAAAGCACATAATCGAATCAACACATGCTCGGTAAAATTTTCGAATTCGGCGGGTATAATTTTCCGAAAACCCTAAAATGCTAAAATCAATAATTTGCATTAATCAATTCCAAACACCACAATTCGCATGCTCCAGTAGCTATTTGCAAAATAATCCATTTTTTTAATTTGCTAAATAACTAATTTAAAATCTGAATTTCCTACCTTTCTTCTCCGGCGACGGTGAAGCTCGCACGCGACCAACCGCTGCTCCTCGCCGAACGAAACCGGTACCAATCGATTCTCCTCGGTCCCGCGAACCTCCAGGTACAAAAAGCTCCTTGAAAGGCTGCCGGAAAGTATCGCCGTTTGCCGCGAACACCCGTCTCCGGCCACCGCTCGAAACCCTAACAGTCGAACAGTTTCGGTTAAATAACCCGCTTAAACCGGTAATAACCCGTTAAGAACCCATTAAGCGCCGGTTGACCTTCTAATAACGCCGCTTAAACCCGATCAGCCGGTTAATCTCCACCGCTGATCTCGTCCGTCCGATCCGCTTATCCGTGGCTTATCCAACCGCACGCGCAAACGCACTCGGCGAACCGCCCCCGCCTTCGCTGAACCGCTCCAGTCCGGTTCACGCGCGGTAAAAACCAAATTCCGGTTTAAAAATCTAATAGACCGATTTAACTAGATTTTCGAATTTCCAAAAATCCAATAAATCCAATTAAACAAGGAAAATTACTTAAAAATTTCCTCGGTGCTCCGAAAAATCCCCAGAAAATTTCAGAAATTCCAATAGCCTCCAATTGAGCTCCTGGCTCATCCTACTGTCGATCTGAAATCATCCAAGCCACAATTGAATTATTGAAGATTAAACGTATAATATTTTACCGGGTATAACAATAAGAGACAAAAGAGGAACATGAATCACAACTACCTCTGATTCTAAGCAAATAGAGTAGGAACCATCTGATCAAAATAACCATTAAAGGGTCTAGATCTAATCATAGTGAGATATAATTTGAACATTAGATTTGAAAGTCAGATGGTTGATGAAGATGATCAGAATACTATTCATGAAAGTGAAGGGGCTCTTAGTCATTTGATCAAACATTCTAGACACATGACTAGATGAAAAAGATTGTTCACAAACATAGAGGAGATCTTGACTATTCGCTCGTGAAAGCATGTAATTGGTCGATACAAATGTGTTCAATGTTGGAATGAAAAAATGTCATTTATTTAGTCCCACATTGCAAAGTAGCACTTATTATTTATTCTTATATTACTTTTTTGCATGCAATAGTTAGCATAATGGGGTTAGAGTGCCCTTGGGATGCCATTACCTAAGGCCACTTATGTGTAATATTAAAATGGGTTAGATCTGACCCAAACCAATTACTCGACATTAATGAATCAAACTTGACTCGTTACACCTAAGTTGGGTTTAAGAGTCATGTCATAACCCAATTAACCCAAGCCACTGCAGGATTTGGACCTTCACCGATACTTGGGCCCGACCCAACTTATTTTTGGTTGGTCTCCTAACTTGTGGGTCCCCAAGACCCAATGCCCAGCATGCGAGCCACTTCACCCAAGCCCTTTAAGCTTAGCAGAAGGGTTGGGTTTTTAAGCCAAAATATTTTTTATTTTATTTTATATATTTTTATTTAAAAACTCAAAAGACTTGATTTTAAAAAATGAATGTAACCTAATGTATTATAAAAGAGCTAACTCAAATATACATAAATCATGATAGTCCTATGTACCATAATTAGAAAGAAGATAAAGGTTTAACATGTTAATCATAGATATTTAGAAATATAGTTATTTATAAATTAGCCACTCTATAAAAAGCATGGTCCTTGGCTCCAAAAGTAGCAAGTTGAGCCATCAATCTTTATTCATTAAATATGATACAGTCTTTACTCCAGCAAACCTAAACTGTTACAGTAAACCTTCAGATTTAACTAAAATAATACTAAACTTAACAAGGCATTATTAATATTTAACTTGATTTTATTATATCAAAGAGTACAACACATTTAACCTATTATCATGTTCTAGTAGTTCATCATGTACAATGAAAATCATGAGATAATAGCTTAAGAAATTACATATTTTATTTTTCTTCTATTTCAGTTATGATATTTAATCATGTCATATTTTATATCATATCCTTAAAACGATATAAGTGTTAGGCATAAGGGACTCATAAAATTTTTTAAAGCATTTATTCATTCCTTAATTTTATTGTCTACTATTTTTCTCTTTCTTATATTTTGATAATTCTAACCCATATAATACATCATATATATGTATTATTTTAGGCTTAAATAGCATATATCACTTCATATCTATTATATTTAACAATTATTATAAAAAAACACATATATAAAAAAAGATGCCAAGTTAGAATATTTAATTGAATAATACTTATAAATAATTTATTTAAATTCATCCACCCATGTTCTTAAGATCATTCTGGTTCTATTTTTCCTTTCCTTTTAATTTTTTACAAAAACATCATTCACAACTCATCAAACTTTTAGCAATTTAATACTATTTTCTCTTAATCATATTTGATTTGTAAAATTACTTAAGGTTGTCAAATCTAGAATTTTTTTTATTTCCATAATTTGGTTTTATCGTGCCATACATTATCTTAATCACATAGTATGTCAAGCAAAATGACTATCCATTATCTCAATAAACTAGCCACTTAGGTTCTTGCATATCACATGATGGGACAAACGCAAGAACAATGCTAATTCCCTTTCTTTTTCATTAAATTCATTTCTAAATTCTATGAAATCATTATCTTATGATTTTAGCAAAATTAACCATCATAAAAAAATTCTAAAATTACTCAAAATCTCTAACATTCTAAGAAAAATTGAATTTTAATTCCAAAATTATTAGAAATTGAACTTTTCTTATTACTCAAAATTCTTAAGCATACTAAGAGATATTTAAAGCAATGTTATTTAAGAAATTTAGAAATAGTTATTCTTACTCCCTTTTCTCATGTTAATAACAAGCTAGATCAAGTTTTTATTCCATTACTCAAGGTTTATAATAGCTCCTCTTATAGTGGTACCTTGTTTTATTTTTATTACTTTTCTTGTTGTACTGTAATTCCTTTGTTCCTTCTTCAATTATTGTTACCACCTCTTGCTTTTGTAGTTAGCTCTCTTAAAATTATGTAATAACCATAAACAATAGCTCCTCCTCCAAGCTTCTCTCTCTATTTTCCTCCCTTAGTTATCTCTTATTATAGCTCCCATTTCCTTTTATCATAAGAAAATATCTAAGCTACCTTTTTTCTTAAACGAGAAACAACTCAAAGTGATATAGGATGCCAGTTACAAGTTTACCTCATAGTTAATAAGTGAACATCATGTCCACACAAGAGGGCATGAATTATAAAAAATGTAAACTTAAATACAAAAAACATAATATAAATATATTCAGAATCTTAATTAGCCTCATAAACTTATTTTAAAAACTATTTTTTACTATTAAATCATTTTTTGTGACAAGAGCAATAATATAAAAGACAGTTTTAGGTGATTCAATCTAACATCAGATCTATCTCCACCCTCAACTAAAAAACTAAGTTTATATTAAATATCTTTTACAAAAGTGGGTAAGAAAAAGCCCCACTTTAATCCAAAGAACCCTACAAACATTGGTACAAAGAAACCTACAAATCACTAGGCCAAAGCACCTTACAATAATAGTCAAAAGAACAATAGAAAAAGTAAAGATAAATGTCCTAAATAATATGATGAATGATGTAGCAAATAGCTTAAGTACAAAGACTTATAAACTAATACAATTATCAAGAGGCATACTAAGTTGATTTAAAGTAAATTAATGATGTAATGGATAGCATAAATACAAAGCTCCTATAAGCTAATATAATTACCAAGAGGCATATGAAGTTAATTTAAAATAAATTTAGAGGAAGTATGAAACTTAGTTAATGTAATAGATTAGAAGAGGAAAAGGAAATGTGGAGTTTCTTCGCTATTCTTATAGTCTTATTATCTTCTTAGCAAAATCTTGAAGATATTCAAGTGGAAAAGCTTCTTAGAGATATCTAGTTAAGCTATTCCTCATGTGTTCCTTTATATAAGCTTTAGAAATTTCCATACCCCAATGACTATATTAAAAATTCCCAAAATCAAAATCGTAACACATATAACATATATTAATCATACTGTCTGATCGAAGGATCATCCATAAATGAACTAGTCATCCAGTGCATTATATTGTCCAACTATGTTTTTTCTTATTCTCACACATAATTTTGTTGTACAATAAGTGAAGTTCATATTCTATGAAATTCTTTATTTTAGTTCTCTTTATTCCTATTGACTTATGAAGTCCTGATTATATTGTATAATAAGTAAAGATCATACTATACAAAATTTTCTAGTCTTTATTTCTCTTACATATTGAATTATATAATATTCTTAATTTTTATAACTCTCTTTAACATTTAAATAATTAATTTATTATACATTCTTCATACTATATGATAAGTTAAATTGTATTGTATGAATACACTACTTAGACGTTTTAACTGTTTAGTTTAAAGTGTTTTGGTTATACAAACCAATCATACTTTATAATAAATGTGATTGAACTATACAATCCATCAAAACTCCCTTTGATATGATCAATCAGACTATCCTTTCCTCTTTTGTACATACACATGAACTAATTTTATTGTATTGTAGGTACATCATATTGTAAGCTATGATGATTTTTGTACAAACTTAAGATTTTATATTCTAAGCATAAAACCATGTCATATTAATAAAAGCCTATTTTTTTAATCTTTATCAATTCATATTTATGTGTTAGAATATCTAGATAAAATATAAGCCTTAAGCTTACCTAAATGAGTTAAAAAGTACCTCAAAATCTTTAGCATACTTACCCAAAATCTCACCATAGTTCTAGTTCCTCGAGAATATTACCATCATTGAACCCTTGAGTATGGTGATCACAAAACCAAATTGTTGATCACTAATGGACATTTAAGGTGTTGTGTGTGTGTGTGTAGATTTAGTTATTGTATGTAGTGAATATTGAGGAGCAAGGACCATGCACTTGAAATTAGATGAATCTTGAAAATCTTTGTTCAAGGTTAGCTCAAGTTTCATATCATTAAACCATTGTTCATACTTCTGATAGAGTGGTAGCCCATCAAACGTTTATCTTTAAGATGTTAACTTAGTCTAAGTTGTTTAATCCATCACATAATATTTATATGGCACTTAGTATTACTAACTCATGCATACATTCTCTTGTCAAATAGCGTCTTAAGTTATTAAGATTTTTATTAAGACATTTGTAATATCAATACAATACATTCTAGATCGAGTTTAAGTTTTAAGTTAATAAAAATAAGATTAAAATAAGTAATATTTCTCACTACCTAATAATCATATGATACAATAATTAATATCATACTTTTATGATCTACATTAAGCCTTATAGTAATAGTTTAAGTTGAAGGTTGTCATGGCATCGTATACATATCAACTACTATATGGACTTAGAATTAGTATGCAAACTTAGTCGTACATGGCATCAAACTCATACATTTGTTATATGTTTTCTAAGAGTTGAGTATCCACTAGCACTATACAAGTATAAGATATCCTTCGCGTGAATTATAGTTCATTTTCTGTCAAAACTTGCATATATATATATATGTATGTATGTATATATATATAAGTTAGTTATGATCAAACATATACAATGAATACATAGTATGTATATAACTATATGTTTAGCATAAATCATAATATTATGACTTCGTCATACAACCAATAATTCTCATATGAAGTTCAAGCTCAATTCTGTGTTGTTCATAATTTCTATATTATATATTAGGAAGTAAAATATTATATTTGTATGATCTATTTTACTTCTTAAATAACTTAAATTAGTTAAATTAAATATGATTTCATGTGCATTACAAATACATTATCAATATTGTATGAGTATAATCTTTATCTAATAAGCTTAAATATTATTGATCTACATTAATGATGATCTATGTATTACATTTATATGATTTACTCTTACATGAAACTTAGAACAAGATTGATATAAAGCTATCATACTACTATAATAATCAAGCAAGTACGACTAGCATATTATGTCAAGTTAATTATTGTATTATCATACAATAGTTTGTTCTTATACAATCTTATCATATAATATTATCTTGAGATCTCGACTCTTAATAAAATTAATTATAGTATGATGATGATCCATATTCACATCTATGATTTACTTAAATTATAGAATTAAACTACACTGTACTTGTATGATCCTTTTGATTGTATGGTATGATGTATCTTAAACTTAAGCATTTTGTTAAAAATTACCATTGTATAGTATGTAGACACTTCTTGTACTTTTATAATAAATCATTTAAAGTTAAGTTGTGCTAGCCATATGATCACATTGTCTGCAGTGATCGATTTACATCATTTTAATATGATCATTAAGACATATTAATATGATACGTTATCAAAACTAATAATGGCTAGTTGGATTATTTTGAGAATCACGTTATAGTCATTTTAAGTACTTTATAATCACTCACTCATATAAATAAAGATGAAATTCAATAATAATCGATTTATGATGCTCAAATTAATAGATCTTTTGAAAGAGAACAATTGACAAAACTCTTGAACATGGACTAGGTTAAACCATTAGAAGTATTCACTCTATTTATTCAACCATTGCATTTTTTTGATTGCTCATTTCTTACTTTGCATCAAGCTTCATTAAATTGGTAACATTTTTAATATCTTATCTTGTGTTATATAGATTTTTGCAAGTGATGGTATGATGTTTATGAGTTTTACTTTGTTAAATGTTGTACTAATATTCAAAGCTATTATATCCCTTCTTGTGTAAGATGTATACTTACTGATTAAGGTAAAAAGGCATGATGTTGTAAGGTTGACCCTTATCAACTATAATGAAAGAGTGTAGATTGTTAATGAAAATCCAATAAGATTTATCAGGAGATGTAGGCATTAGTGGGGTTGAACCCCTTAAAAAATTTTGTGCCCTTTAATGTTTAGCTTTATTTTCTTTACTTACATTATTCCAAATATACATAATTACCATAAAATGTTTTGAAACTAATGAATAGTTTTTAAGTAATATATAAGAGAAATCATGATTAATAATTAATCTACTTTGAAAGATTAATTGTGTTGGTTAAGTTTGATTGATTAAGTTAAAAGCTTTATTATTATCTTGGATTTTAAGCTAAGAAGTTTTTTTAAAAAAATATCTCGATAATTGACCCTCCTCCTATCTTGTGCTTATTACTAGTCTACAATTTTAATAGTTATAGGTCTTATATTATAATACCAAAGGAAAGAAAATCTATAAAATTTTTCTCCATGTGTGATAAATGGTTGTGTTTTCATTTGTACTAGTTATGATTTACATCAAATAATACCAATAAGTCTATTGAGTCAATGAATAAGATTTTTAATTGATTAATTTATTTCATCTTGAGATGTGTGATAGAAAATACATAAAAAAATATTAGTTAAATAATAGAATAATTTTATTATCAAACAAGTGACAAATAGATCAAGTGTTTAACATATCCTATTATTTTATGGTAATCCCAACTATTTATAAAAAATAATTTCATTAAGTAATTTAATATTTAAAATTCATAATAATTTTATTAGAGTTCTAAAATTATAAAATAAATTTTTTGGATTCCTTGTATTGAATGTTTCCCAAACATATGCTAAGATTTAAATTATGAGCTACTTTATAAATTAACATATTTTTTGAGATGTTACTAAAATTTTGTTATTTTATTCTAATAAGTCCTAAACTCAATATACCAATTTTATTATATCAAATACATATTATTACATTTTCATTCATAAAGTTCTCGTTTATACATTTAATTTACATGAATTGTAAACTTAGGATATTATACTGGCATTTAAGTTTTACTCCCAAAGCCTCTTGTTTTAATATATAATTAAAATTCTAATGTTATGGTAATAGATTTGTCTAGTAGATAGGCATTAAAGCACAAAGCTCTTTGGTTATTTCTTATCATGGTCTAGTTCTAAACCTTGCAACTATAGAGCTCATTTGTTTGTTTAACTCATAATAGATAAGTAGCTTTTACACTTTGATCATGTATTTAGAGATGCTCATCATGCCATGCCTTAATTATTTTAACTCATCTATCATCTACTCACTAAAGTAATAGAAACATATTATTCTTTAAACATCTTCTTCATTTCATCCCAAGTATTTGCAACATCCTTATTAAGTCTTCGTTTTGTTTTCTTGACACCCTTGCAACATACCTTGGATTACTTCATTAATTACATATATGTGAGTTTAATCCTAAAATACTCAAACATACCATATCAACAAAAATACTAATCCATGTTTGTTGACTAGTCTATAAAAATCTTAACATCACTTCTTTCATCAATAGTAATGCCTACAACTTTAACTTATTAATTGAAACCATCATCATCCTCATATGTTGTCTACTATTGTGTCATGTCTCGCTTGTTCATTGCTTCCATCATTCTCTCACTAATATCTTCAATTTGGTCATCTACGCTCTTGACACTATCTATAGTCAAACAATTTCTCCTATCTCTATCCTACTAATTACTCAAAAAATAAGAATTAAATTCATTAAAATTTGAAGTATAACTCTTTCTATTAGTGACATGGTTCCTCTTAAGGGTAAGGAATTAGACAAGGCACTCTCTTATTAGGTTGATTAAAGTGTTTATGTCATTATGAAGTGAAAACAAGTGTATGAATTTCATAAGAGAGGATGAATTATAGTTGTAAACTAGTTTTATTAATTTTTGGATTGTATTTATTTTTTTGAAATATTTATTATAAAAATAATTTTATGTTTATACAAAAATTTAATTTAAAAATATATTAATTATAATTTTTATAATAAAAATAAAAGTTGAAATGGTACACCAAAAATTTTAGATGATTTCGTTCAAACCAGAACCTACGTCCAACAATAACTAAGTAAAAAAAACTCCACTAATAAATGGGTTAAGCCGTGAGGTTTTTGCTTACAAACGGTTCAACTCCAACCTTCTAGCTTTTGAGTGTTCAACTATAACTCAAGTTCTTACAAGCCTAACCCCAACTCAGTTTTTAATAATATCAAATTGAACTCAAGCATTTGCAAATGTAGAGTCGCCCAACTTAAAAGAAAAACAAAAAAATACAACAAGATATAAATTTTTTGATAAAAACTTAAAAATTTTCTTTTGCTTTTTTATAAATTTAAAAAGACACAAAGAGTTTAAAATTATAAAGAGAATTGAGAAAATGTAATCTTGGAAGAATTAGGCTTAGTTGGAAGAATTTAGAATTTCAAGTAGTCATTAGCCGTAGGTGCTGCTAGATTAAATTTATGCTAGTAGAATATGATAGAGCCCTTCTTTAAAATGTTAAAATCTAATTCATGTTTACTAGTTATTTCATTCATAATAGTTAGATAGATATTATAGAAAAAGTTTGTCATAGTCATTAAAAAATGAGTGAAAAGTCATTTCAAAAGCTACTTCCAAATAGTTTAAAAAGATCTTAATAATATTCTTCCAAAATGGTTGATGCAATGACATAATAAGGGCTAGTTAACTAGCCATTATGCTTAATTGATCAGAGCCATTGGATGAGATTGACTACAGGCATTAGATTGGCACAAAGGAGACCTCAACTGTGGATCAAATTCAGTAAAGGTTGATATGTTCTAGATGATTGGATTAAGCTTGATTCGAACTTGAGCACTAGTTCAAGTTAGATGAGATCTAGATCATTCGATTAATCAACAATAAAATCGAGATTAGATTTGGACCATTGGATTCAATCAGGAGAGATATTAGCCATCATATCAATGATAGATTATTTTAAATAGCAAAAATAAAGATAGCCGTCCGATGAAGTTGGAAGAGATCATAATCATCTGATGGATCAATTAGTTACAACAGATGAAGTAGTATCCATCTAATCGACTCATTAAATGAATGTTTGGATCTATTTAGATCACTGTTTAAAGACAGAGGAAATATCCACCATGTGATCAGGAAAATGTGTGATTGGATAGTTCAAAGCGATGCCAATTTTGGATAGAGATAGGGAAAAGGGATTTAGTTCCTTATTACAAGAAATGATATGTATTTGGATTTTATAGTCATTCAGGCAGGATTAATATGTAGACTTTAATTGGGGTTGACTCTCTTACTCAAGATTTAATCACTCAGATGTACTCATAACATACAGGTTTATTTCAACTACTACCCTATTTGATTTAATGTCTTAATCCATTTAGTTTAGGAATTTGTTATGAACTTAAAACAGGTCAACCCGATTTGGTTTTGACTATATTTCTTGACCCGATGCTTAAGCCTAAGCTTGGTCTGAGACCTTTGCATTCGAGCACAACTTTGGATGTGGCATAAAGTTTTTTTATTTATTGAATTATGAAAATTTTAATAGAATTATTTTTTGATATAATCAAGATTTAACAATCAGTATAACATATAATTTGTTAAAAATTCAAAAGTATGATTTAACCAAGAAAAGAATGATTCAAAAATAAAATTATGTTACTTTAATCAATAAATTGTTTAAGTAGGATTTGAACCAAGAAAAAAATTTAGAGATTGAAAAATTGAATCCTATTCATTTATTAAATCAAAGAGATGATTGAAGAATTTAGATGCCTGAATATGATTTGAAATTAATACAAAAAGATAACATCTTAAAATCAACAAGCTAATATTCTACTTCACT
Organism: Vanilla planifolia; assembly: GCA_023846275.1. Lineage (NCBI taxonomy): Eukaryota > Viridiplantae > Streptophyta > Magnoliopsida > Asparagales > Orchidaceae > Vanilla > Vanilla planifolia. The sequence continues at coordinate 7,156,422 of CM043868.1, forward strand.
ATAAAATAAAACCTTATCAAAGTTTATGAGCATGTCTTCAATCCTTGAATCTTGCTAAATACTCAAATGTGCTTTAAATATCACTAGCTTACCATCTTTAGAAATGCCTAGTTTGTTCTTTACATGTAAAGTATTTTTGTACTAAATAAACTCATTAGAATAAAATATTAGATATTTAAGACTTGACTTATCAAACATAAAGGTGACTCAACACATATCAACTAATCTCTTAAATGCCTTAATATTCTTGCTTAAGAGTTTTACAATATTATTGGGTGTTTATAGAATGACAAAATATTGAAGCTCTCAATAAAGTGCTTTGATACCATTTTCACATTACATGGGATAAACAAAATTGATAGTGTCACATGTAAGGTATGTTTCCTTACACTTAAGTGCTAAAGTTAACCAAATAGGTATTTTGTTGGTTTTCTTACACATTACTCAAGGAATTTTAATCTTAATTGATTAAAATTTTAAAATATTTATAGTAAAAGTTCAAAGATAATTTTCCCAAAATTCTTAAAATGGATTATTAGTTAATTAAATTCTTAAACTTTACTAAACTTTTCATAAAGCTTTATTTACAAATGTGTTGGGATTTGATTTCAATAGTTTGCATGAATTTTAAAATATCCATAATTGTGTACCCAGAAGTTCAAATATAATGATCAACTACTTTCTAAAATGTGGTTCAAATGGTTGATTAGCTCATGGTAGAAAAGGTTTGATTCTTCCAAAATTGTTTTTAAAATCTACCTAAAATGGGTATCCAACATCAAATAAAACTTAGAGATTATAAAATATCTTGCTTCAACAAAACAATGAGAGGATAACCACTTAGTTACTTTTTAGTTTTTGATTTAGAGGGAGTTGATCATCAACTACATATATTTTTAAAAAATAGATTTGTTGAACTCTAAAAGCCATTGACATTCTATTAAAAGTAAAGTTAAATAACTTCAAAATTCAAATAAAGTGTATAACACTTGAAAGTAGGAAATTGAGGAGTTCACCATCTAAACTTTGTATTTCAATGCATAACTACATAGTCAATAAGATTAAAAAACAACAAAACTAGTGGTTCAAACCTCTTAAAAAAAGCAGAATTGTCCTATCAAAGGCCTAAAGGAGTCACCTTTTTTCATGCAAGCTACTAGTGAGGCAAAAGGAATATACAAGGGAAAGAAACAAATGTAGAAAACCTACTTACCTCTTGAGATATTTCACTAAGAACCTCTTAAATAGATCTTCATTCAACAAAATGTGCCTTGGAACCTGAATGAGGATTGTCAAGAACTTTTCAATAGAGAAGAAGAGGATTAGAACTTTCCAATCCTTCACAAAGATAAAAACACCCAGGTTCAAGTTGAAAAACATGTTCATTAGCTTCAATATGATCATATTATGTTCCTTTAAGGGAGCAGTGATAGTGGAAAATTAAAAACAAAAGATGTTTTCTCAGGTTGCCAACTTATATTAAGATCATCTCATTTGGTCAACTATCTCGCCAATATAGTTTATGTTGATCGCCTTCTATTGTGGTCATGACCACTCTAGGAGGTCCCTAATTGGCCAGTAAGATGTGACCACTATTTGTTGTGATAGGTGATTTAGATGGCTAAGGTTGTTTGATAAAATTACATGGCCACATATGAAAGCATTACATCAAAACGGCTTACATCTTGGCATAGCAACCTAGTTTAGGTGAGAAGGCTAAAAGGAAAACAATCTTTGCTTTGATAGAAAAGTGTAATGTAGCTGTTGTTTGCCAACCAAACTTACTTGGATAGGATACCTAGATGAGACAACTAAAAACAAATGAGACCAGATAGAAAAATATCAACCAAAGAGACCAATTCAATGACTACATTGGAGGACACATATAAAACATGTCAAACAAAGAAAGACAGCAAGTAATTATGCAAAACATGTATGATCTCTCTATAAACTTTCCTAGATCTCATTGAATCTTGCATTCAATATTGTTGTTTGAGATAGCTTACGAGTTAACCGCAAAAGCTTTTGGATATCTGTGACATGACAACCGTCTTACGCTGCCATCCAAGTTTGGATAAATTGTGTTTTTTTCTCCTAAAGAATGTCTAATTACATCCTTTATTGTAAACTAATTTAAAAAAAAAATTTCTTCAACCTCCCCCTTCTAATCCAACGCAGGAGCCCTGCTTCGTTCCGATGATGTCATGCCCGGCAAATGTTTTATAAAGCTGCAACGGTCTTCGATTTGTCGGAACAAAGCACCAGTCTTTGAAAGACAACAGCTGATGGACTTATCTTTTCGAAAGATGTACTTCCTGATGCTGACAGTCTCTCTCTTCTGAACACAGTAAAATTTAACTTTGCAGGAGAATGGCCAGCAATACAGTGGCCGAGTTGGTGACGTTTCCGATGCTCGTTTATCCTGGCCGGCTGATGCCGCCCCAAAATCCGGGATTGGATCTACGGCTTGCAGGCTGTCGGCGTTCCAAGCGATTTTCTGATCCATGACACCAGGTAATGCTCATTCATCTGCTGGATATGTCAGCTGTTTACAATTTCACAAGGTCACTGTTCAACACGAATATTTTTCTTACTTTTTAGCATTAGTTTATTTGTGATTAAAAAAATTCAAATATTACGAATAACTTTTTACTATTTTATTGAACAGAGTTTTGATTAGGTTAACAATTTGACAAACTATTTGATTAGTAGAGTTGAATCAGTCAATCGACTTAGAAATTAACATGTGTTGGTACTATTTGGATAAGGGAAAAAAATGTTATTTAAATACATCTGAAAAATGTAAAATTGAATTAACATAAATTGTTTTTGACGTGATATCAATTGGCATTCAAAACTATTGATACGTTTTGAGATTTAACATAAACTTAAATATGAATATTTCATTCTCGTGTTAAATTAAGTGACAATAGATAGTGTGAACTGTAATTTTTTCATGCAACATTTTTATGCATTTTGGAACCTGGCTGCACATATGTGTTAGAATAAGTTCTACTTATTGAATAGGATAAACAAAATGTATAAGGTATGTGAGAAAAAAGATAAAACATAGCAAATGAAATATTTAGAGCTCAAATGTTACTTTGAAGGCTACGATCTAATCCATAATCTTTGAGAAATAAAGAGAGAAAGAAAAGGAATTTGCTTTTCTAATATTCCCTCAAAATTTTTGAAAAATAAATTAACATTAATAGTTCAAATGCATTCACAAATTTTGATTAGTTATTTAAATAGGACTTTCCTCTACTTAAATAGATCCTTTGAGAGTTAGAACATTGATTTTTATTGAAAGGACTAAGGGAAAACAATAAAAGACCATAATATCTAAATTGAAAATTACATACAATAATACTTCAAATAAAATAATCTTTTTTGAAGAAATTAAAGGCCTTTCTTACAAATGGAATGCAATAACCATCTCAATCATTATGACTCCATAATTTCTTATCAACTATTTTAAATGTTGAATTACTTACTTTAAATTAACAGTCATCAATATTAAATTTTGAATTTATGAAAATACAGTCTCTTGGCTAGACATGAATGGCTAGGTTCTACGTATTGAATTTTGGTCACTTGGACAAGATTGTTAAATCCAGTTTTATATACTTTAACAATATGATTTGGAGCAAGAGGAGGCTTGATTGGAATGACAAGTTAATAGTTTAAGCTATAGTATTGGTAGATTAAGGAGGTGTCCAAGGTAACAAGGAATACATTGTTGGGATGACAAGATCAAGTATCATATAGTACTTTCTCACACAAATGAGATATCTTGACCTTTTCTGAACTTTGTGTTTAGTCAAATAGGAAATGCTTGACAAGCAATATAAAATGATTATTTTTGTTCAAGATGGTAAAAAAACTTATAAAAATATTAATAGACACTTGATGATTCTTTAGTAAAATTAATAATAGACCATCATTTTTTTATTAGTTCTTAGACATTAATTTCTTTTTGAGAGGTGACTTATTGAGATTGGGGGACTTAAATATGGCCTTTCATTTTCTTCTACAAGTTAGTTTACTTAGAGTGGTTACTTGACTCACTTTGTGTTATATGCATTATGTACATGAGATCTCCAACTTTGGCATTTTATGTCATATGTTTATCTATATATTTTGACATCTAAAGTTATTGTAATCACTTATAAAAAGATATTGTAGAAACATACTATTTGGAATCAAAATGCTTTAATGTTTTGATACCAAACTTAAGGGAATCAAGGCACACGTAAGCCTAGGCTAAATGATTTTATTTTTACTACAAGTTTGGCAATGTACAAAAGTTTTCTCAAAAGGAATAAGATTCCTTTGAAAGTCACTATGATGATTTAAGGGTTCAAAAGCATTTAGCTCTAATGATTGTTCATAATAAATCTTATGTTCACAATCTTTTAAAAAATTTATTTATTGAATTGAAACATTTTCACTATATATTTTACTAAATATAAGTGAACTTTAAGATCCAAAAATTGTATTTTTGATCACGTCACAAAATGGTTTGGACATGAAACTTGTAATGGTTTAAATACATGTCATTTTGAAAAATTTCATATAATCTAAACTATTACTCATATTTCTTTCAACCATTCAAACATTGCTACATATTTATAAGCTGTAAAAAGATTTTTTTTGAATTTAAAAATGTCATCCAAATTCAAGGCAATAAAACAATTTCATAGTTTGTGATCTTTGAAAACCTTGAACATGAAATACATAAGCATCAATTGAGCTAACTTACTATGAAATTTTATAATTTTTGGAGCTTATTTATTAAACCAAAATAAAGCATAATTAAACTACTAAAACATTCCAAACTTTGAAATTTTTGTGAATTTCCATAAATTTACTTCAAATTTAGAAAAAAGACAAGATAGAATATAGATTATAATAACTTACAAATATGACACTTGTAGTAAACAATGAATGTATAAGAATGCAAAGTTTAGAGATCTTTCAAGCATGTTTCTACTTTTAGTATCATCCATAAACTTAGTATCATGCAACTCCAAATCTCTTCAATTATCATGGAAGAACTCAAGAATGACAAGGAGGATGAAAAAAGAAGTGATAAAAATTATCTTGAACAAACACCCATGATGATAGCTTACATTTCATTAGAGGATCCATGCATCCATTAGAATTACAAGGTTAGCACTTTAGGAGTTTTTGCTAAGGATTCCATAAAAGAGGCTTGAGAAGTCATTTCATTAAAAATTTATCAAACTCCAAGATATGAATAGTGACAAAAAAGTTCAAATCTTCAATAGTTTTTCTCCTAAATAAAGGTATATATAATCTAAATAAAAGAAAAAAGGCTTAAATCACAAGGTATAAAAGCATGAATAAAATTGTATTTGATTACCATAGATGATTAACACTAATAATTTAGAACATTCTAGTCATTTTGAGACAATCAACTAATAATCAATTATCAATTGGCCAAAAAATATGCTCTGTCAAAGGTCAATCATCAAATAACTAGTTATCAATTATTCATTGAAAGTATGTTACCATGAATTGAGTGTTTAAAATGTCTTTATCACACAAATCAACCCAATGAAGCAAAAAAGGAGTTTCTTATGGCATCATTAGTGTATACAAAATATTTGCATATCTTGAAAATACAACAAATACAATTAACTATGCATAAAAGTTAAAAGTTAATGATATCTGGAGGGTGCATCATGTAGTGTTATTTATATCTTTTATTTCTTTAATTATTACATGTCTCTTAAAAAACATTATTACTTGAACATACATAAATTTTAACAAACTCAAGTTCCATTGTTTAAAATTTCTTTATCATTTAACAGAAATTATAAGCTAGTTTTTCAAAATTTAGCATGCAATTTTCATTATAAGATCAAATGATAAAAATATACATGCATAACTATTTCTAACCCAAGCTTCAAAAACTATGTATTATAAATAATTTAGTTCATTTTCTATTCCATCCCATCATGGTTCATTAGCACCCTATAAATTAGTTAACTAACAAGCAACTTCATTGTGTGGTTTGTTTATAATTTTAGTACACTATCAAGGTCGAATTGTGAATCCCTATAACATCTTTAATCAGTACTAGAACTAATTAGTATTCTTATCATCAAATGAATGATTATCCAACTTTTTTATATGAATTTTTATGTATAAGACAATATCAAAAAAGTATTACTCTGTGACATAAATGCAAATTCTTCTTGTGGTAAGCATCGCATATTACATTGAAAAGATGGACACTTTATTTTCTCTATTGACTTCAAAGGATTCATAGATGAGCAAGACTTTTTGATGTAGTATGACATGTTGATTTTTTAAATGCTACACTAAAAAACTTGATTCGTGCAAACTATCCTATTAAAAAACCAACAATTTATATCCAATCCATTAACATAATGATTAAGACTAATTGAAGAATTTGCATTAAGATCACATATTTGTTAAGAACCTCATGAAGTTTGCATCATAAGAGATTAGTAGTTTAACTAAAATTGTGTGCTTTTCATCAAATAAATTGATTGCAATGTGAAATCTTCTAAAAAAGATCATGGTAGAAAACACACAACAATATAAAGAAGGAAAAAAGGATAAATTACCCTATCAAATCCTTTAATAAAGACATTTGGTGAGATTTGTGTTGTTGAATTTCTAGCAAAATTTGTTTACCATCAAGATGATCTCATGCTTACAAGTGCTCCATGTAGGAAATGAACACCATTCACATAGTTAAAAGATTGAGGTTTACAACCTTAATCATCCTGTTTAGAGTTCAATACAATACCAATTCACAACTCCTTCAATCAGATGAATTTATGAAACCTTAGGATACCTCAGATAAGTTGGTTAGGCTTTTGAGGAAACCCTAAGGCATCTCAGATAAGTGATCAGGGTTTAAAGAGAATCTTAAAATACCCTAGATAAGTTGTTTAGTATTTTAAGGAAACCCTTGGATATCTTAGGTAGGATATAAGGTTAATCTTAGCTCAAACCCTATATAGGTTTATTTGCACTTAAGCTCAATATAAGGTTTTATTGTACAAGCTAGATTGTATTAAGCTAAGGAATGTAATACTTTTGGTAAGCTTAATATGAAAGGGGTTCCCTCCTATGGTGCATAAACAATTAGAATAGATAGGTAAGCATAGTAATGTTGTAGTAGATTTAGATAAGAAATCTTAATAAGCTTTGTGCATGGCTCCCAAGGTTATAGAGTACGTGTTTTCCATAGATCTTAGACTCTTATATCATAAAGAGGAAACTGATTGTTCATAGAACTTCTATAAGATCGTGGAGATATCACTTCATGTGGTTAGGTTCCCCCGTTTGTGGAGTGACAGATTATATGATTAGACCCTTGAGATTAGTTGACTATCATGTGCTTATTGAGAACTACCATAGGACTAGATGTCTAAGATTATGCAGATAGACTCTCTAGATTGTAAAGTGTCAAATTATGTGATTTGTTTTCTTAGAATTAAAGAGCATTGAATTTCAAGTCATGACTCTTACAAACATGGAGGGCACTCCAGATTAGTGGTTTAATATTAGTTAACTAAGTTATTTGCAACATAAGATCATCAAATTCTAGTGAATTAGAGAAGACTTGATGGTTATTTGAGTTAAGATTCTTAAAGTTATGCCTAGAAGAAAATGATTTGTCTTAGCCCCACCTCATCATTTATATAATCATAATAAAAATAAAAACTTATATATATTTACAATAAATAGGTGAGGATACAAAATACTAGGTGGAGACATAATGTTGAGTCTAAATCCAAACATAAACCATTTAATTATATTAAGTAAATAAAAGATCAACTATTTAATTATAGCATTATACATAATCATTTGATTTAAAAAAATATTATGTCAAGTCTATACAAATCTACGTATGTATATAATATAAAAACTTATAAAAGAACAATCACTTTACTAGTTAATAAGTAAATTTTTTTTCCATAACATTTAAGTCAACATCTCTTAGTATAGTAGATATATTACTTGTGATATAAATATTAATGAGATTTTAAAAACTTTAACAGATAAATCAATAAGATAAAAATAATATTATAATAAAAGAAGCATAATTATTTCATGAAAATAAAAAACTAAAGTTTATAATTAATTAATCCATGATATAAGAAAACCAATGCATATAAATATGCACATGTATGTTCTTTTAATTTTATATTTCTTATTTATTATATTTTGTAAGGCTCTTATTTATTTTTTATAATGATAAATTTATTATGTTCTCATTCATTTTCTTACCAATACATTTAGATATATCATAAATTTTACCCCCTTTAAATCTTTATTTTTTAAAGTAAATATAATAACATACACCTCATAATAAAGCATCCTCATCTTGATGAGCTGTCCTTATGTTATAGTTGAATCCTGTAGATATAGATAGATTATCTTTACATTAAATTATCCTTATTTTATATCATGTATAGTAAAACTATGTAGATATAGATAAGCTATCATAACTTTAAGCTATCTTTGTCTTATATCATGTATAGTAAAATCATATAAATATAGATGAATTATCTTAGTTTTAGATTATCCTTATCTTATATCATGTATAATAAGATTATATAGATATAAATAGGTTATACTCATCTTGAGCTATTCTCATCTTATATCATATATATCAGAATAATATAAAAATATATGAGCTATCTTAGCCCTAATTTGTTCTCACCTTAGATCACTTATAGTAGAATCATGTAGATATAAATAGATTATCATAGCTCTGGATTATCCATATCTTGTATCATATATAATAAAATCATGTAGATATAAATGGGTTATCCTAGTCCTAACTATCCATTTCTTATATCATATATGATAAATTATGTAGATATAGATGAGCTATCATCACCTTGTATCATATTTAGTAATATTATAAATATATAATTACATATCTATAGTGTGTACAATCATAATATAATCTAGAACTATTTAAGGATAATGTATTTAGGGGTATACTAATCATTTTATTTCATTTTTTTAATTGATAACTTAATATACTAAATATTCATATTCTACACTATTTTTTTATCCATTAATGTGAATGAAGGTAGAAGAGCTTGAGATAGAACTTATAGATGTGCTAGATTTGACTGAGAAAAAAAAAGGATAAAAATGTTAGCTAAGCCCTTGGTATGATCAAGTTCTTAGGTAAGATCATAAGTGACTTTATTTAGGCTCTTAAACTATGTGATTACACCTTAGATAATAATATAAGGGAGGTGTGGTGGCTTAAAAGAGGTATTAAGATGGTGATAGTGACTCAATATTATCTTTGGAGACATAGAAGTTATTAATAATACTTGTATGAACTCAAATTTAGAGGTAATTGATTATATTTATGAGACCTAAGGGTAAAATCTAAAACTTTATGAACATTAAGGTTAGCCTATATAGACAAGATCATGCATGAAATTAGGGCAAGTTGTAAACAAGAAAATTAGGCTAAAATATTTTAAATGGCTGAGTTAGAGTTTAATGAAACCTTAAGACTTTCTAATATAATAGATCCTTGATTATGCATGTTCACTCAAAAGATAGATAAGTGAATTGCATACTCTCTTTACTTTGAGATGGTTACACATAAATGGTTAAGGATGTAAGAGGACTTTCATATTATATGATAAGAAATCCTTAAAATTGGTTGGATGTCATAAAATAAATAATCCCAAGAGAGAATCATTACATATTTTTGTTTCATAAGAAATCAAATGATGTGCTATATTATGAAAGAGAATTTAAGTTATTATTAAGGACTCTCAGAGGTTCATATGATTAACATTACCTTGTAGAGTGTTAGATTATATGATTTGATAGGAGTGTCAAATCTTGTTATGATTTTGTTAAATGTGAGAATGTATTAGATCAAATAAAAAATATTAAGTATCTAATTAGCCACATTATAAGAATAGATATTATATTAGTTTATAGTTGTGATGCTTATCATAATTAAGATCAATATCATTTATTTATATGATTTACTCAATTATTATATATACTACTTTGATTATATATATATTAGTTTATAGTATGGTTCCATGATTTTCTATTGAGCCTTCTAGCTCATTCCCTTATATTTTTGTAGGGGTAAAGAGCTAGGAGTTGAGTAAGAATTAAGCTAGAGGTCATCAAATTTAGTTCAATAATTGGATGATTTAATTATTTTATTGTAGCATCATTTGTAATAGATATGATATTATTTGCTATTAAAAACATTTATGGATTATTTATTTACACTTGGTAATTGTTATTATATTTTTTATTAGACTTAGTGAATATTCAAGATGTTGCATTTATTGAATTTAAATTTAAGTGATTTATTAATTATTTGGATTTTTTACTATGATAATATTTGTATAAAACTACAATAAATTATGGATATATTTGACATTATGAATTACACTTGTGCTTTAAAAAAAATCACATGTGATAAAACCTTAAAATCCAAACTTTCCAAGTCTCCTAACATATAATAGCTATGAGAATTTGCATTATATCACCTTGCAAATATGGACCCTTAAGCACCCATCATTTATAAATTCTATGGAATGGAGCAAAGCTACCACTTAAGGAGACCCCTAGTCTTTGCTCAAATGACTTCCAAACCTTGTCAACAATTGGGCAATCCATAAAAATCTGAACAAGATAATCTTCATGCTCATATTATGGGTATTTTGAAGATAGGTGTAAGCCAAACTTACATAAGGTAGTGGGGAATAGCATTCTTTGGTTAAAAAACCACCATAAGGTATTGAAATCTTGAGAGGAATGCACCTGTTACTATAGGTTTTTTCATTTTGTCTAGGATTAACATCTTTAATCATCTTATAAACTTTCTTAAAGTAAAACTCCCAAAATACCAAATGTGAACTTACAAAATTCTACATATCACTTATCTTAAGCAACCTTTTCTTTTCAAGAAACTTGTATAATGTTAGTATTCTACACCATATTGAAGACACCCCTAACCTTAGTTTTGATGTAGGATGTTTGTGCAATTAGCATACCATACTTTCATGAAGCTTACCCTCAAAGAATATGAAAAATATAATGACTACTATAACTTACATGCAAATAGTTTTGCACTTGTAATTTTTTTCACCCTTAAAGCTATTCTCCTCAATCGGTAAAGTTATGTTCTTCCAAGAGACCCAATGATGTCCATTTGGATTGCTAGAATGACTCCATAAGAAATTACCCATAGCCTTCTTAATGTGTTTCACAACTTTTTTAAGTAGATCTTGAACCATCAGTAGATATGTTAAGATAGAATTCAATACACTTTTGATGATAATCAACCTACCTCCTTTACATAACAATATGGAGTTCCAACCCTCAACCGTTTTAGTAATTTTATCGTAGGAGAATAATATACAATTGTCTTATTTCTAATCTTAAAAATCATACATCCCAAAGACTTGAAAGGAAGAGATCCTTTAGTGAACCTAATCAATTTCACAATTGAATTAGAATTCAACTTCAAATCTTGGTAGAGCAATTTCATAAGATTGTTAATTGAGGTCATTATGCTTGAAGTAAATATTATAATTTTTCTAATAAAGGATAGATCTATCACATGTTGGCATCCTTTTAGTGTAAAGAAATAGTCAATTTTCTTTTGCAAGTATTACACCTCAATGCTGTGGCTTAAAGCTTCAGTTGTCATTGTGAAAAATAAGGGTGAAAAGGGGTACTTTCACTCCCCTACTAGTTGGGCAAAAACTATGGCTTACCATTTATTAGCACAAAGAATCAATTATAATGAAGCTAGTTTTTTTACCATTTGGATAAAATGTTATTGGAACCCAAAAGAACCCAAAAAAGTAAGCAAAAAACACCAATTAAGCATGTCAAAATCCAATTACATGTCTAATTTAATAATAAGATTATTTTTCTTATTTCTATAAATGATGTGGTATACTATTTATTGTGCCATAAGGATGTTGCATCCTATGATTCTATCCTTAATGAAAGCCATCTATTTTGGGGGGTAATAACCTAAAAAATAGAAGTAAATCTAGTGGCCCATATTTTTGTAGAAGCCCAACTCACAAAGTTGCATAAGTTAATAGGTATGAAGTTTGTTAGATTTTGGGATTGGCACAATCCATATGCTTGAAATAGAACTAAGAATTAGCTCCTCTCTAAAAAGCTCATGTACTACCTCCACTAGTTTTTGGATAATTATGTCCTGTTACACCCTTGTGTTTGATGAGTCAAGTATATTTCATATAGGCTTGTTCTAAACAAAAGTGTTAATATTCAATTAAGACAAGCCATGAACTTTAAATGTCTAAAATAGTGGTCTTCAAGGCTCTTGGAGTTATGGTAAGCTTCAAGAAAATTAAAGACATATACTAAAGTTTTCATACTTGATTTTCTTTTTATTTTTCTTAAATTTGATATATCAAAATTTTGAGATGATGAGGCACACTAGTAGTATTAATATTTAAAAATATTATAAAATTAATAATTATTGAATTTTGATTTTTAAGCCAAGAATTATTAATGAAAAGTATAGATATTGGTATTTGATTTTTTAAAATTATTTAGGAATTATTTTTCATGAATTTCTTTTCATAATCATTTAGAAAACTTATAATATTATGATAATATATAATTATTTTGGTAAACTTATATTTAAAATTTTTGCAAAAAAATTCTCACAATACACCCCAAAACGACGTTGCTCTCGGGAATTTTCACTGTAACATTGGGCGGGTCGACTCAACCCGACCACTAGCCCATCCAGGCTTTTAGAAATTAAAAATCAATAAATATTAAAAAAAATTTTGCGCTGACCCAAAAGGGGCGCCCGTATTCCAAAGGAATTCAGGCCACAGGCAACATCGAACAGAGTACGGCAAACTCATAGTCATTTAAAATTATTTAGGAATTATTTTTTATGAATTTTTTTTAATAGTCATTTAGAAAACTTATAATATTATGATAATATAAAATTATTTTGGTAAAATTATATTTAAAATTTTTGCAAAAAAAATTCTCACAAAACACCCCAAAACAACGTTGCTCTAGGGAATTTTCACCATAGCATTAGGCGGGTCGACCCGACCCGACCACTGGCCCGTCCAGGCTTTTAGAAATTAAAAATCAATAAATATAAAAAAAAATGGGGCTGACCCGAAAGGGGTGCCCGTAATCCAAAGGAATTCAGGTCACAGGCAACGCCGAATGGAGCACGGCAAACTCAAGCCACAGGCAACGCTGGACGGAGCCAAGCAAATTCAGCTTGCAGGCAATGCTAAATGGAACAGTACAAGATCAAGTCAACCTGAACCAGGTGATGAAATCCTGGTCAAGGAAGGGGAAGCCAACCCCAAAGCGGCTTTGTCCTAACAGGAAGCGAATTCCCTATTAAGTGCAATGACAAAGACTTTTGAGCAATGTGGGACTAAAATCCAACCTAATTATCAAAGAAGTCAGAAGGGCAAGCGTGATCGGACGACTGAGATAATTCGACGTAAAATGACGTGCAAGAGAATCGAAACCAGGCTGCGCAGATAATTGTTAGGATGCGTAACCATTGAGGTAAAGTGTTTTAATTTGAATTATGTCTGGACACATTATATTAATACATGCAAGGTAGCGTGCGTACAATCTAAATGCTCAGATCAAGCCCGCCCAGATCGAACGGATGAGATTAATCTCAAACGGTAAATTCGAGATTCAATCCGTGTCATCCGCGTTTAGGCTCGAATCGGACGGTAGCTGCTTTCCGTCCGTTACCCAAACTGCTAGTTGATTTTAAGAGCTGTTGGGAGTGATTTTAGAGCTTAAATTTAAGCTCTATAAATAAGGAAGAATGAAGAACTTTTAGAGGTTACATTGGCTAAGATCTCAAAGCTTTCAGATCATAATTTCGAGTAAAATCAAGTGAATACAGTGCTTCCAATTTCATAAAGAGAAAGTGGCAAGAAGGATTCCAAAATTAGAGGTTTTTGCTTCAACAATCTTTCAATATCTATTCCTCCATTTTTCGGTCGTGTGTGCCTCCTATTTCTCTTAAAGTTATTTTAAGTTTTGCCAATTTTTGTATTCTTTTCTTTGAGGTAAGGGCATCCCGGCATTTTGCAAAAGCATGGGGTTTGAGTTGACCCCGAAAAAACTCTAGTAGGTTCGGGATTAGCCGTAAGAAAAATCCCAAGTAGGTTTGAGGTGAACCGTACGAAAATCCTCACTTGTAATTTGGTATTTTTAGTGTTGTTTTTTTCCCAACACCGATTGGGGGTGGATGTAGGCTCAATTTTGAGTCGAACCACCTTAAAAATCGTTTGTGTTCTATTTCTTCTTATTAGCGCTTAAAAGATTTAATTTTTAATTGAAACCAAAAATCGAAGGAAAATTTTATTCACCACAATTCACCCTCCTCTTGTGGGATTTTCTTAAGCACAAAGAACTTCATGTCCCAACATTTTTTGTAAAATTCACCTATAAATCCATTGCTTCTCACTATGCTATCACAATTCAAACTTTTCACCACACAATTTAAAACATTCATTGTTATGTCTTTTAAAAGTAAATCATTCTGATCTTGTATAATGGAGCAAGGAAATCTTTAGAATAGATTTTATCGAGCCTCTTCATTACATACCTCAATTAACTTAGTTAGAAGACTTTGACAATATTATATAGCCTCAAAACAAATTTTTTTCATCCTATTCAATCTACTCACCTTCCCTATTTTGAATTTTTTTTTGAAATATAGCGACGCTCTTTTGGCCATAATAGAAGAGTGAAAGAATTTGGTGTAAGAATCTCCTTCCTATTGCCACTTCACTCTTACCTTTTGTTTCAAAAACTATTCCACCAAAGCCTAACATCGAATGAGATTAGCTTGTACCTTTGACCACATAATCTTGTTTTCTTTAGATGGATTCCTATTAGATAGCTCTTCCATCTTTCTAATAATTTCCTTTAAATCTTTTTACTTCTCAAAAATGTTGTTGAATTTATCTTTGCTCCATTTTTGTGAACACTTTTCCAACCTTCTTAGTTTAATGCCAAATCTGAACATAGATGATAAAGCTATAGGAAGATTCTAGATTTCTTTTAAAGTGCCTTTAAAGGTTTTGTCCTAGAATCATATATGTAGACACCTAAATTAATGTGGCCAACTCTACCAATAATGATGCACTTTAAGAAAATTAGGGGAATGGTTAGATGACAACCTATTGAGGTGTTGCATTTAAAAATTAGGAAATAGAGATAACCAACTTACATTGTTCAATAGTATATTTAGACATTTGCAAATAAGAGAACCATTCTTGTTTATCACGCTAGTTAAATGGACTCCCAAGGACTTTTGGTTGAATCAGAGAGGTTGTTTCTATGAACCACTCAAAAGCTTTAGTTACATTGATATCCTATGATGCTTGACTTGCACACCCCTCAAGTTTGATATAACATTAAAATAATCACCCATTAGCTATGCGTTATTATGCCAAATGCTAGTGATGATGAAGCTTAGACCAACAAAGTTTCTTTCCATATATAGAGTGTTTTACATACATAATAGACACAAACACAATGCTATTTGAATTATCCATATTGACATTTATGAGAATAGACTTATTTAGGTTACTTAGGATGTCTTCTTGCAGTTGTTAATTCCATCAAATCCAAATCTTATTTGATTGGTTTTTGATGTCATTATTAAGACCTAGTTTATTTGAGAAATAATAGATTTTGGTGTCTACCACCATTGGTTCTAATATTACAAATAGATAAATCTTGTAATTTAATATAAGTGTCTTAAATTTGGTGGAAGAGGCATTGCTTGAATTGCCTCTAATATTCCATATTAAGTTGTTTAACATTTGATCCCAAGGGTTGGAATGCCTTTCATGATCTCAAGAGTTTTAAACGTATTCCCCTCTTCTTTTGAATTTGCTACAATTGGCTTAGGAGGCTGTCAGTGTGAATTGGAGATATCTCCCTACTTTTTTTATCTTCTTCTCATTTCTCTTCTTGGTGTCACATAAAAGAATCCCATATTTGTAACCTTTGATATGCCACTTTTTGGGGTGTTGTCCCCTTGGGTAACTTTTTATTATAAGTGGCTGCTGAGGAATTTGAAAAATTAAACTAACCAACTACTTGAGCATAACTTTTCCTACATAACTACTGATTTTTACCTCCTATAAAAGCTTGATATCATTATCTCTCAACTTATTTTTCAAAAAAAATGGTTTAAATTCTTCCTCATTACCTCTAAACATTTAGTAAAAGGTGTCTTATTTTCCAAAGGAAGGTTTCTATCCTTCCCTATTACCTCTAAGAATTTAATAAGAGGTACAATTGCCATTTGATTTTCTTGTTCAATCCTGCATGTGACATGGGTATTACAAGGCACTACACTCACTTTTGACCTAAGCTAAGAAGCTTGCACCATTGCAATGTGTTGAATTGCCTTCTTCTCACCCAGCAAAAACTTAATTATTTGAATAGTCTCTAGATTCTCTTATTGGCACATATGGTTTACGACTACTTAAAATTCTAAGTTCTTCCACCTAAGCCAAATTCTCCTAAATTTTTATTTTCTCAATTCTCTTCATAATTTTGCACTCTTTATATCTTTTTTATTCATATGAGATTTTGTATTTTTTAATCAAAAATTTCTTTCATGCTATATTTTTCATTTTCCTCTAGGTTAGGTGACTCGACATTTCCAAAAGCTCAAGTTTGATTTGATCTCATAAAAACCCATGTTAGGGTTGAGCTCGTAAAAGCCCAAGATTATAGTTGAAGCTATAAAAGCTATTAGGTTGCATGTGAATCGTAAAAAAAATCTCAAGTAGATTAGAAGTGAATCCTTAGGAAAAACATCAAGTTGTAACTCTTTTACTTCTATAATTTTTCCCAATATCAATCGACAGTAGATGCTGGATCTAATTTGGAACTGAACCACTTAAAAATTTAATATACCATTTCAACTTTTATTTTTTTTCTTAATCATAAAAATTATAAATTAATATATTTATAAATCAAAGTTTTCTATAAACATAAAATTATTTTATGACAAATTTTAAAAAATAAATATAATTCTAAAATTAGTAAAAATATTTTAAAATACATAATTCACCCTTCACCTGTTGGATTCGTAAACTCGTTTTTACTTCAATTGGTGTGCGATCAGGTTCCCCACATTAAGTGAGTAGAATCACTGGGGAGATTATAATATTATCATTAGTTGTGTTGTTAATTCTAATTTTTTGATAATTTTGTGATTTTGTTAATATCAGTTGTAATATTGTCATTTTTTACTTTGTAATCAAATTTCTTGATTTTGTTATTATACTTATTTTATCTAATTGTTTTGGGATGACTATACCTATATTTGAAAATTATGAAACTTCAGAGAAAGGATTTTCATCATGTCATCCTCTATTATTTAAGAGTAAACTTTTTTTATTTAGAAATATACCTTTAAAATTTTTATTCAAAAGATTGATGATCATTTGTGAGATCTTTTTTTTCATTTTTTATGATGATTTGTGGGATCTTTTTATTCATTTTGTTTGTACTTTTTAAAGAAAGAAGTAATAAATCAAGAATGCTAATTTGATTAAATGATAAGGGAATGAATTGCATATTTTGTGCATTACCTCAAGAAATTGGTGTAAGAGTGTGTTTGGCTATAACTTATTTTGAGATGATGTAGAGATTAGATAGGTTATATGGTGAGAATGAAACTACAGATATCACTGGTAACAAGAAGGAGAAGAATCATAAAAAGAAAGAAGAGAATAAGAAGATAAAAAAAAGAAATTCAATTTAGAAATGAATCGTAGAGGTAAACTTGTATCAAGTACTTCTAATTCTAACAATGAGTCTACTATTAACTCTTGTGATGAAATATCAAATTCTTTTAGTAAATTAGTTATTGAGTATAAAAACTTAATTAACATGTAGATGATCTTAAGAAACTTTGTGCCAAATATAAACCTAGAATAATTAAATTGCATGAATAATGTGATGCACTTAAAGAGAAAAATATTTCCTTAAGTAATCAAGTTCATGCCTATATTTCTAATGTTCATTTTTGAAAGATTCAAATAAAAATATGAAAATTAATTGTTCATGTATATTACATGTAATGATGCTTTAAAAGTATATAATGATAATTTAAGTAAAGAAAATACTTTTCTTAAAATAACTAAAGAAATCTGAGTCACTTAAGAAAGAAATCCATGATCTAAAGACAAAGTATACTAGTTTATTTTCACATGTATCTACTTGTAATCATTCACATGCAGCTTCCTATGCTACTTCCTTCAATCATGTGAAAAAAAGGTAATGGTTAACTGAATACTTCACATGTGGTTAAATATGCTTCATCTTACAACCATGTGATGAATAATAATGCATGTTTACATAATAATTATGAATAGAAAAAATCATATATTCATATGTTCAATGCTTTATCTATTCCTTCTTTGTATACATTTAGTTATCATGTTAAGTCTAATATTATATGTAATTATTATTCTAAATTTAAACATCTTACATTTGATTACCCAATTAAGAAATTCATAAATCTAAAGCATAATAGATATGAGTAGATTCTTAAGGGAACAAACTTTGAAAATGTCTTTGGAAAATCATGTCATCCACACCTTATCATGATTGAACCCAGAATGATTTGGTTCCTAAACTTAATGCTTAGGTAGTTTTGTAGGTGTGTCTTTGTATTTTGGGATATATGGAGACAAGCATTGCTTTGTTCCTTTGTGTAACTCACGTGCAAAATGTTTGTGATCCTTGGCTTAGCTTAAGTTGGAAGACCAAATCTTTCTAGAATTACTTATTGTTAATCAATATTAATCATTTAAAACTTGTCAGTCAATGTATACAATTATTGCATTATGAATTCAAGCATTGTAAGCAAGTTAGTACCATATTTTCTATATGACTTTTTTTTTATGAAATATGATTGAATGATCATATGATTTGTTATTAATAATTAAAAATGTATCAGCTTATAGCTAAACCACAATTCACTTAAGAACTCAACATAAAAAAAGTGGAAAGAAAAATTAGGTTATGTAAGATATTGATTTTAAATGATCTAACAATTCGTGGACCTTTAAAGATAATTTATTTTGGAGACCAAAATCTTAAGTTTAGATGAAAAAAAGCTGCATTTGTGATTGACATTGATTTTTTAAAATTTGCTATTGTTAAATTTTATAACAATAAAAATTGTGACCATCATGGCTCTACTAAATTAATTGAAACTTAAAATGATAAAATAATTTTAATTAAAAAAATTTTAAAAATAATATTTACACGATTATTCTAAGGAATGGAAAATATGAGATCAATTTATATCTCTCACTTAGAAAAGCATGTAAGAGTAGACAAAAAAACAAAAAAATGCTACATGTTTGGAGATAATTTATTTGTGTTTTAAAAATTAATAAAAATTTGATGCTGATCATAACTTTTTTATGTCTATATTAGTTATTTTCTTTTGAATAGAAAATATATAATTAAAAAGTTTGTTAATTACATTTGAAAATTAGATAGACCAAAGCATACATGTTGTGTTTGTTGAGTCAATTATAAAAATAATTAATAATTAGATGGAGTCATTGACGAACCTTGTATTAAAGAATAAAATAGAGAGATAAGAAAGAATGAGAAAAAGCTAGTCAACTACAACCTTGAGTTTAATAGTATCAAAATGCATAGAAATCAAATAGATGATATGCTAATCGAGTTAGAACATGAGTTTCTTTGAGAAAATTAATCACAATATATTTATATTTATCATAGGAATAATATTTGTTATAGAGGCTCTAAGGTGAAAGTTTATGTCATGAATTAATAGCTAAAACACTTGAGAAAAATTAGGTATGAGATTTAATTCTTAGTCTTAGTGATCAATAATTTATTAGAGCAAATGAACTATATGAAAATAAAATAACTATTAGAGACAAGACGAAGGTTGTTACTAATGGTATATAATAAACTTCAATATTAATAAAAAAATCATAAGAATATAAGATTTTACTTTATTATAGATTATGACATAGAGGACTAATAGAATTAGAATGTATATCTTTAAAATAAAAATTGTCTTATATATTTGTAAAACTCTTTCAATGGTATAATAGAAACTACATAAATTGTATCTCCCTTATGACACTGTCAAAGGAGGAGATGATCATAGTTTAGATAAAATTTAGATTAGTCATAAAGTGAGGAGGAGCATACAGTAAAAGAAAGTATGATGTAAGGAGAAGCATATATATTTCATTTTTAATATTCCTAACATTTCTTAAATATATGTTTTTACTTGTTATATTTTTAACTAAATATCTATGTCTTGTCATCATCAAAAAGGGGATATTATTAAGTCACTATTGTGTTTGATGAGTCTAATTTTAAATGTTTAATATTTTATTCTAATTGACTCATTTAGTATGAAATAGGTTTATTTGTAACGAACAATCTATGTATTTTTGAAGATGATGAATTAATGCTTTTCAAAGTATCTCAAAGTAATTAGCAAACTTCAAAGATTGAAGATATGTACATCATCTTTGAGAAAATTTTTTATTACTATGAAATAAAATGTTAGCCTTTTCATTATAAGGAACTCTCCATTGGTATTAATTTTAAATCTTATTCAAGCATCCAATTACTCAGTCATCTCTTAAAATTAATAAATTAATATAATTCTATTTTTTAATCCATTTATCCTTTTCTTGGTTTAATCATATTTTTGTATCATTTTTGAAATTCCATGTTATGTTTAATTAAATTAAAAAAATAATTCTATTAAATTTTCATAATTAAAAAATTATCTTAAGCCACTTAAGCATGTGCTTAAATGCAAAGCTCTTGGGTTGAGTAAGCTCAAAAGGTTGGAGGTGAACCATAGGAAAAAACTTAAAGTTGGTTAAAGGCAAACTATAAGAAAAACTCTCAAGTTACAACCATTTTACTAGTGGAGTTTTTTTCAACCTTCATTGTAGGTACACATAAGTATTACTTTTGAATCAAATCATCTAAAAATGTAGTGTATCATTTTATCTTTAATTTTTTATTTTTTTAATCATAAAAATTATAAATTAATATATTTATAAATTAAAAGTATAAATATAAAACTATTTTTATAAATAATTTTTTGAAAAATAAATACAATCCTAAATTAGAAAAAAATATTTTAAAACTCATAATTCACACCATCTTATAAGATTTGTACACTCATTTTTTACTTCAATTTAATTCATCACATACAAAATATTTATTTTTATCTTCTTAATTCTCAAATCAAATTAAACAAATTTTAATTAACTCTTTTTTATTAAAAAGGAAATAACCAATATAAATCTAAAAAATCAAGATCAATCTCAAATTTATAATACTTTCTAAAAATAAAATAAATTATCTCTAAAAATAAATATTGATTGTTGTCTCATTTTTAAGTCAATATCTTACATGACCTAGTCTTTTGTTGTTTTCTTTCCCTTATACAATCTTACATGCTTTCCTAAGTGGATGATATAAATTAATCTCGTATTCTACATTCCTTATAACAAATATATTGATATTTATTTTTAAAATTTATTATCATTAAATTAAAAATATTTTATTTTTAAAATTCTCTAATCAATTCAACAATACCTATGACGGTGATATTTTTTTTATTCTTACAAATTTTAACTCTAGTAAATTTAGAAAAATTAATGTCAAACACAAATCCAACTTTCTTTTCACCTAATCCGAAGATTTGTGTCAAAAATAAATTATCGATAAAGGTAAGTTAATGGTTAAATAATTTTTAGGTTTGAAGGAAAATTTAACTCTTTCCATTTTGGAATTATTCGTACATTTTCTAGTTAGTCTTGTTTGACTTGGGAGGACCTTTAATTACATCTAATGACATAAGTTAGTCTTCTATGTCATAAAATGTTCTCACATGAATGTGTAACTAGGCATTCTAATCTATGAACTTCTAATTCATTAAACTTAATAAAAAAATGTTACCTTTTCTTCTACTAAGTAATAAATTTTGATCATCTTTTAATATTTTATAATATTTGTTATTAAGGTAACAAAATAGTCATTATCATATGATTAAAAATAATTTTTAAATGATTAATATTGATTGATACTAAGTAACTCTAGAGAGATTTGACATTCTAACCTAACCTAAATAAGCTAACGACAAAAAGCATTTTGTAATGTGAGTCACACAAAATCACATAACAAGGCTTGTCTTCATATGCCCTAAAATATAGAGGCACGCCTACAAAACTACCTTAGCATTAAATTTAGGAACCCAAAACATCTTGGATTCGATAGTGGTATGTTTTAGATGTTATGATTTTGCAAAGAAATTTTCAAAGTTTTTTCTCTCATGAATCACTCATTTCTATTATGCTTTAGATTTATGAATTTCCTTAGTGGGCAATCAAATTTAGAAGTCCAAATTTAGAATAATAATTGTATATAATTTTAGATTTAGTTTGATAATTAGATGAATGCAAAGAAGAAATATATGATGTATTGAACACATTGATATTTAATTTTTTAATCTCTAATATTGATACAAACATACATTATTTATTGTCGCATGATTGTAAGATCAATCATGTTTAAGCACATATGAAGAATTCAAGTAAACATTACTATTTTTCACATGAATGAATGAAGTAACATATGAAGGTACATGTGAATGATTATAAATAGATACTTGAGAAAATAAACTTGCATACTTTGACATTAGATCTTGTATTTACTTTTTGAGTAAATGAAAATTTGTTAAGTTTTCTTTAAATAAATGATTTTCTTTTCTTAAATTATCATTCACTAATTTTAAAACATCATTACATGTAATATGCTTTGATAATTCATTCTCATATTCATTTTTTTTAAGCATTAAAACATGAAACATTAGAAATATTGGGAAGAACTTGATTAGTTCAGGAAATAGTTTTCTCTTTAAGTGCATCATATTGTTCATGCAATTCAACTATTTTAGATTCATGTATAGTAATTAATTTTTTTATGTTCAACAACTAATTTATTAATAGAATGTTATATTTCATTACAAGATTAAAAAGTAGACTCAACTAAAAATAGAAATACTTGATACAAGTTTACCTCCATAATTCATTTCTAAATTGAGTTTCTTCTATTTCTCTTCTTTCTTTCTATGGTTCTTCTCCTTCTTGTCATCACCACGATCATAAGATTCATTCTCATCATACAACTTATCTAATTCCTACATCATCTTAAAACAAGTTGTAGCTATACGCACTCTCACACCAATTTATTGAGATAATACATAACTTAAGTAATTAATTTCTTTAGCATTTGATTAAATGAACATTCTTGATTTATTACTTCTATCTTTGAGAATTTTAAAAACATGAATAAAGAGATCCCATAAATTGTTATCAACTTTTTAAAAAACATTTTTGAAAATTTTTAAATAAGAAAATTTTGATTCTTAAATAATAAAGGATGACATGATGAAAATTGTTAATCAAAAGTTTCACTAATTTCAACTATGGGTGAAGTCATCCTTTAGCAATTAAATTAGACAAACAAATTAACAAAATCAAGTAGTTTGACAATAAAGTAAAATGACAAGATGGTAATTGATATTAATAAAGCAACAAAATTAAGAAATAATTAGAATTAATAACACAAATAACTTGTACACACAAATAAAGGATCACTCTAATGAATTTACTCACTTTGTGTGAGGAACCCTCTCTATAACCAACTAAAGTAAAATGACTATCTATGAATGCCACAAGAGGATGATGACTTGTGGGTTTAAAAATATTTTTACAAATTTTTTTAATGTATTTATTTTTCAAATTTTTCTAAATATAATTTTAGGTTTGCAAAAAGACTTTATTTATAAATATATTAATGCATGATTTTTTTATTAAAAAATAATTTAAAAATTGAAATAGTATACTAAAATTTTTAAGTGGTTTAATTCAAACTAGAATCTATGTCCACCCCTTACTAAGATTGGGTAAAAAAACTCCATTATTAAAAGTATCACAACTTGAGATTTTTATTTATGGTTCACCTCCAACCTACTTTAGATTTTTTCTTATGATTCACCTTCAACCTACTAGTTTTTGTTAGTTCAACTATAACCCCAACTTTTACGAGCTTAACACCAACTTGATTTTAAATAACTCAGATTAAATTAAGTGAAATTAGCATGATCTAAGAAATTGCATTATCATATATTTATGATCTATGTATGCATTATGGCCCCGTATTAAAGGAGTAGTTGTCTATAAAGTTTATTACTACTTGGCTTGGCCAAAGGGAGTTATTGTTTATTAAGTTGAACATTAGGTGGTTGTGGTAAAAAGGAGTGGTTTCTTGTTTGGTTGACTCCTACTTGGCTATGGCATAATGGGAGTGAGTGGTTTTAGTGGAGTGCATACCTAACTGTATTTCAATTTATTATCAAACTCTCATTGCTTAGATTATGCATTTTTATGGGTTTATAAAATGTTTTAAATACAAAGAATAGATCAAATAACTTCTAATGGTTTACCAATTACTAAAATTCATTTTTCTCATGACTAAGCTAACTATTTGATATCTTCTATTCATTTCATATTATATGATAAAAGGATCATATTGCATGATGCACATATGTTGTATAGAATAAACTATATGCTAATTAATATATTACCATACACAATTCTTAGGATTTTTCTTAAATGTTGCATCGTGGTACTATTAACCAATCATATTGTATAATAGAAATTAGCACATAGTGTGAAAAATTGGAGATTATGTAATGAAATTTCTATTTGATTATTTTATACATTTAATATTTGCCATACTAAAGATATTAAGCTTTATACTATGTGATAACATTTTATGATTAAATAAATAAACTTACATATTAATTGTATATTTCTATAGGCTTTATCATATTGTATAACAAAGAAAAATGGAACATTATGAATATCTTAGGTTTTAAAAGAGTTGCATATCTCTTGGCTTACATGCTATACCACATTGTATGACACTGAATACTTAGTTCACTTGAATTGGTTATATTATATATGATAATATGATCATATATATGATAGCCAGTAATTCTAGGTAGAACACTAGGTTAGGCTTTCCTTTCTCTTCTTTGCACACTTAATAATACTAATTATACTAAATGGTGTGGTGATTGTATTATATATTTAATGCAATTTCAATAAATGTTTTAGTTGTCTTTGTAACTTTTAGTTTCAATATTTTTTAAGAATTGTTCCTTATAAAAGCACTCATTTGTATGCACAAAATCAAAGGTATTCTACCTAAAAGCTCTTTAAGCATGCCTTTATTGCTCAACAACTAAAAAAGTTGTTCTGTCATATAAAATGTCCAATTATTGTGTGGTGCAAGCTCTAGAGATAAAAAGTAATATTGTTATCAATCCAAACATATGCCCATAGAACTGTCAACCTTTGAAATGCTTCTTTGAACTATGAATCTTCAAGGTGGATATCTTTCATCTGATTTCCTTCAAATTGTTTACATTGCATCTTTGGAGACATCCTTAATCTATGGCATAATTGGTGATTTGCTTTGTCTATCTATTTTAAAATAGAATAAAACCCACTAATTAGGTATATTAGATTATAAGAAAAGCACTTAAAAGGTTTGTTATCATCAGAATAAGTTATTTCCTTTGAGGGGTTCAACACAAAGTCCTCAAATAAAAGTTAAATCCTACTTAATTTATTTAAAGCATCATATTTTTCTTAGTGCATCTATATCTCTCATTCTCAAAATCACTAGAATAATTCAAGTGGTTATCTAAATTTCATGATCGCATATCATGGAAGAAAACTAAAGTTGTATTGATATTACAAAAGGATCAAAATACTTATAGTTCTCACAAGTTGGATAGAATAGAAGAACAAAGGTCAACTAGTGATAAAAAAATTTATTTCACCCCTACTTAATAGTTTCATGATCATTCTAGGTAATGCATTAAAGATAAAATTTTGTTGACAAATTAGCTTTTTGTTTTAAATTTTACATAATTTACCTTTATTTTATACATTGATAGAGTTAAATTGGCCTATTTTAGAAGAGAGACTTAGTAATTTGTAGCTATTTTCAAAGAAAATCTATTAACTTAACTTGATCAATTCTCAAATGGAGTTAAAATACAATCGATATCCTTAGATGCACAAAAACATTACAAATTTTGAATATTTGAAGTTTAGTTTCTTGGATGAAATAGGTCATAATAAAGATGCTTTGAGGGAAATGTTCTCTAATTTTATCAAATATAGAATACCAAATGATCTCAAAGTTGTTAACTATTGCTTATTTCTCATAATGTTAGTAATTTTTATTTTTTATATTTTATGTTTCATATTTTCAAATGAATTAATTAGATCAAAAGAACTAATTGTTAATCAAGTAGGTTTAGATATTTAACTCATTGCTTTTAATTTTGATTTAAAAAAATAAAAAAAAACTTTATGATATTTTCAAAAAATTTATTCATTTAAAATTTTAAAAAATAAATAAATAAATTTTACTTATAAAATATTTTTCCTACTTGTTACTTGAATTATACATAACATTTAGACTAATGATATATTGAGAAGAAACTAAATATGAGCACTCATTTTTTATATATGATTTTATATTTTGAGGTGAATGTAAAGTGTGTGTGTGTGTGTGTTTATATATAAATGTTTTTAATAAGAATTACATTGATCAAGCTTGAAAGTAAATCTCTCTTGCTTATACAAACACCTTGCAATCTATATGGTTAGATCTATCTTTCTAATAGAGATTGAGAGATCAAGAACATCATCATTTTATAAGGAAATTGTATTTGGTCAATAATATTAAAAGATCAAAAGGAATTCATGGAAAACCTAAAAAACAAGTGGTAGTTGAACAAAATAATCCACCAGAGCTTCAATTGAATGTTGATAAAAAAACCTAGTGATCTAGTTTAGAGGAATTGAAAGAAAAATCAAAACTCGTTATTAAAAATTTTAGTTAGATCAATTACAGTTGAAAATGTTTGATTCATGGTATGCTTGGTGTGGATTTATGGGCTACAAAGTCGAAGTTTAGAGAGGATTCAAATTTTAATTAAATCCTACTTTGACTAATCGAAATGACAACTAATTGATCAAATCATTAACATTTTCCTCCAATATGTCAAAATATCATGATGACATATTATTCAACAAAACTATAATTGCATTATTTAAACACAAATATCAAATCACTTAAGCATCATGGGCTAGCATAACTTGGATGGCTTTATCAAATTGCAATTGAATGCTTGTTTTGACCTTATCCAATAGCTTTGTGGCCATATTTTGTAAAGAATTCACAATAAAAAGCATTCTATATATTTGATAAATAGTTTTGAATTGATGTAAAATTTAGACTTTTTTTGTAATATTTTTGTAACTAATATTACATTTTATACTTTACACCCAAAGCAATTTAAGAGTAAAAGTTTTAATTCATAGAATTAAAATGGATGTATCAAAAAATAGATACATTATAGTTTATAATATGTTTACAAGTGAATCTCATAACATTCTCAATTCTTTGGTGGAATAGATAAATGAATGACATCCTTCAAATGAGAATCCACTGAAGAATTATGAGCATTTAAAGCTTAAAATTTTGGATGTAGGAGACAAACATGGAAATATTTTTTAGTACTTATTTTGGAGTTTAACAAGTAGAGTCTAATAAGGACCTCTACATTGCAAGTAATTTTTCTCTCTTTCTCTCCCTCTATCTCTCATACATTTTGTCAAATATTAATCCAATTGTTTCATATTTTTGGTGTATTATAATCTCATGTTTGTTGTTTTCAAATAAAGTATCACATTTGCATAATTAATCTTTGATTAAAAGAGGAAGATATTTTATCCAAATGCATTTTTATAGTATAACTAGAAATTGAGTTTTAATATGATCATTCCAAAATAAATTATCCAATATAAATTTTAGAAATATAAGTTCAAATATTATGTAAAAAATATAATTATTCTTTACACTTGAATTACACATAAGATTTTTAAATAAAAGTATCTTAAAGTGGAATTGAAAGTAGGTTCTTGTCTTTTCTTATTTGATTTCATATTTCGAAAAATTACTTAACCAAAGGAATTTATATAAAACTCTACTAATTTGATCAAAATAGGAAAAACATTAGTTACATTTAATATTTTTGTATGAAACATAATGAGATGGGGAACCTCCTCGCTTAATGTTACTCTTAACATTCACTAAATAATAACACCACATTTTGTTTTTGTCCAAGTCATCAAAATTAATGTTTAAATTTTGATTGCATTAATTTGAAATATAAGCCTTTGTTCACTTGCATACATATTAAAATATAAATAGAAAGAAAAAAATATCAAACATTGTTAGTTTAAGACACCTACATATACAAGTTTATTTTAACATGTATGTTATGTTTAGTTTATTGCATGCTAGAAGTTTATAAGCAATTTTTTATAGCTGGAATAGATAGCTAGGTGTTTGTGTAAAATTTGATGTTAAATGAGCTTCACATATGCAACAAAAAGGTGATCGCCAGAAAGTAATTCAAATAAAATAGACTATTTGCTTAGTTGTATGTTTAGGAGTGCTCTAACAAAGTAGATAATCGCCACCAATTGGAATGTGATTATGATGGCTGTTGGTCATTGAGATGAAAAAGATTAACATTGATTAGTATTAGTGACATCTAATACTAAGGATTTCTTTGTATCATAAGATCTATTATTTGGTTGAGGCAATCAATAAACTTGTCCTATAATGAAATAATATTATGCTAAAGATCAAATTTGAAACATTAGATAGGTTTAATCCATGATGAACTACATTGGTTTAGATGTATGTCTTTTTACCAAAGGAATAATGAGTCATACATATCTGGTGTGAATGGACCTAATGACATTTGAAAAGGGACCATTTGAATTGACCTCTATGATTATCCAGTTTGCATTGTATGATGTATGGGAGAGTTTAGAAGGACCAAGATAATCAGTAAGAAGGATTCACTAGTCTTCATTTGCTATAACAACTTAAGATAAATGAGTCATCCAAAACAAATTGATTAAACTAATTTTTCTAGAATCTTTATTGTTATATATGAGAAATGCTCATCATCAAGCTTGATTAAGAAATTTCATACTTTTTCGATTTGCTTCCTATCAAATACTTCAGAATAAAGACTATTATTGACTAGTTGGGCTAGCTGATTAGCTATTACATTTCCTTCTCTATAAATATATTAGAACTAAATTGTCTTAAAGATGAGTTAAGTAATTTTATTTAACTCATTTAGCTATCACAACAAGACACTCTTGCTACCTTGGATAATTGCATAGATCAATTTGTAGTCCAATTCCACTATAATATTTTTAAACCCAAATGTTCATAGAGATTCAAACAAAATTGTATGGTTATGGATGTTTCTTTAATACTACCATTAGGCACCATAAATATTGAGAATACTTAGGTTTCTTTACCAAATAGTTCTCTCATAATCCCCATGCATTCAACAGCTCTAAGATTCTCTCTTAGTGAGCAACAATGTTTAATTTTGCAAATTTCTCAAGTGAGGGTTCTCATTGCATAGTTTATGTGATTCTACATTTGAATTTGTTGAATGGAGGAAAAAATCCATGCTTTAGTAGTTTAATTAAGCTATTTTACATTTTTTGGGTAGCATTAAAAGATTGCATAACTATTAAATAGAACTCTATTGATTAGGTAGTCACCTAGATGGTTTGATCATCATGTAGTCTAGAATTTCATGCTTTCCAAATGTTCTAATATATTTAGGATTGTAATACCTATGACACATCTAGATGACTTTATACAAGTTTTGTAAAAGGATTTAATTTATTAACTTTTACCAAGTTGATTTAATTATGATTTTCCATCATTTGTATGTATCTAGTATGTGCAACCATTGGCTTCTGATCTCTCCCAAAAATGTAATATTGTATGTTTAATTTCCTTAATTTGGTTCCATGTAGATGTGCCTGTACCACTCCAATATCTTACGAGATGTTTGACTTTTATGAACTATGCCCAAAGTGAATTAGAAGTGTGAAACATCTAGTAATGCTTGGTACTATATACATCCCTTAATACATCTAGCTTCTTCATACTAAGGCCATTTTCTTCCTAAGAAAAATTTAAGTTATTCAAATAGGCCTAGTGATGCATTAGCTCAAATCATTGTCTCCTCAAACTAACCCATTCATGATTTTTTTTAATTGTGGTTATGATTTTTTAGGAGGATAGGTTCTCATCAATGAGTTAGCTAGGGTGGATCAAAGGCCAAGCTTAACCAGTAGAAGCCTACCATCCATAAAGAGGAACCTTTTCGTCTATCCAACTAATTTCCTTCAAATTTTATCAATCAAGTGTTGAAAGTGGATAGCCTTATTTTTATAATTAAATAAAATTCTTCTAAAGGAAATCATTTGTGGCCTTCCTCTTAAACATAAAACCTCCTTAATATTGTTTTCTTTCCTTTGGTTTATGTTTTTATTTCCAATGAAGAAGCAATTTTGTGTGTTTGTTTTCATACCTAATAGATCTTGTATCTTAATGAGAAATTTTTCGGTATTCTTAATAGATTACTTGTCACCTCTAAAAAAAAGGATGAAATCATCTACAAAACTAAGACAAATAATTGATTGACATCCTATTGGAAATGCATTAAGATTCACTTTACATTGTTTTTTTCAATTATTTATACCTCTACCTAGAATTTCAACTGCTAATGTCAAAAGTAAAGGGGATAGTGAGTAACCTTGCTTAAGCCCTCAAGAAGAATGGAAGAAACTATTTCTCTTACCATTAGTTATAATAGACAACAAGCTACAATTGTGCATGCATGATGAGTTAATAAATTCACTATCAAAATTAAACTTGTGCAAAACTTGACTTAAGAAATCTCAAGACTTACTATCAAAACTTTTTTTAAACTCTAGCTTAATAATCTAATTTTTTTATTTATGCCTTCATCAAATTCCTGAGCTAGTAGAATATTCTTAGTGATGTCTCTATTCTTCACAAATCTTGACTATTACTGAGAGATAAGGGAAATTAGAAATGTTTGTATACTTCATGCCAGTGACATGAAAAGGAGTTTTTTTAGTAAAATTACATAAGCAAATTGGAATAAAGTCCTTGAATGATATTGAATTGTCAATCTTGGGAATTAGAATTAAATTGGCAATAGTGATTTCTATTACTATGGCATCATTAACAACATAGTGCATCATTTTGAATAATGGACCAATAGTCTTAATAAGGAACCCATTAAAGCCATTAGATCAAAGGGAACTTGAACATTCCATTTAGAAGGATATCTGATTAATTTCCTTCATGGTTATTGGCTAAAGTAACATTTCATTATATTCCATTGATAACAAGGCTGGAATTGAGTTCAATTATGAGTTATGTTGCTTGTTCGAAACTTCAAATGTGAAGTGCTTGAAGTAATGAGTAGGTTCTTTGGTTATTTTTTCCTCCTTTGTGACCCAATGTCCACTTGAATCTTTTGTTTTTTGTACTAGTAATTTCCTTTTCTTATCTTTAACTATCATATGGAAGTTCTTCATGTTTTTATCCCCAATAGTGAGCTATTTATTCCCTTCCTTTTGATGCCAAAATGTCTCTTTTAATGTGGCTACCATAATCAATTTTTCTCCAATTTTTATTAGCTCTAACTTTGATTCTTCACTCTACATTGGTACTAACTTTCTTTCTCCTTAACTTGCACTTCTTGAAACTCTTGAAATATATTTCTAAATGATATTTTATTTCAATCTTTATGAAACATTTTTAGATGCTTCAACTTGAAAGCCAATGTTCTCATTGCTAAGTCTAAGATAGGGAGTCTCCAATTTTGTGCTACTATGGAAAGGAATTCATTGCTTTCATTCCATAAATTTTGAAATATAATATTCTTCAAGGTGAACTTCTATGTGGTAATAAAATTAACAAATGAGCATGATCAAAGGGGCATGATCTGATGGTACATTATTCAAGTGTTGAACTAAAGTTGAAGGAAATGTATTGAACTAATTCTTATTCACTAGTTTATCTAGAAGTTTCCAAACCCACTTCCCTTTCCTAATCCCAGACCAATAAACTCGTTGCTATAGAAGGTAAGCTCCTTAAGTGTGCAAACATCTATGCATTTTGTGAATTCTATTATAGGTCAAATTTTAGGAGATGAGTGGCATTTCTATTCTTGAAGGGAGACAAAGTCATTGAAGACGTCTCTTGCCATCCAATAAAGGATATTTACCTTTGCCATCAATCATACATCATTCCAAAGAAATCTTCTATTAGTGAAAGAAATCATTACATACAAAAATGAGCAGCACATCTCCAACTCCTCAAGCTTGAAAATCATATACAAACATTACTATTTGCTTTTATTTACAAGGCACTAAAATTCTTGCCTCCATAATGCCCAAAAGCATTGTTGGAAGTGTTAAATTCATGGCAGTCAAAATTAAGCTTCTTTTTGAGAATTTCTATTTCTTCCTCCTAACCATTCATTTTAGTTAGTGCAATAAGCTTATTTTGACCATTTTATAAGGTTTTTAAGTTGGGAAATTGTGTTCCAAATCATGAAATTATTTATAGCAATTACATTAACTACACTTTGATTAGCTTGAAGGTTTTTCTAATCAATTTAGGGCTTCTTTCTTTTTTCATATTTCTTTTATTTGTTTTTTTTCTTAACTATTTCTCTAGTAACCACTATAAAGTCATCTTAATCCATCTGGAATAGATTTAGAGAATGGGCCCTCTCTTGATAGTCTTCACTAAAGTTTTTGATGGATTGGAGGTCATTTTCTTTCCTGACTTACACTTTCTCCTTTTCATCCAAATCCAAATGGTTTTGTTTTTTTTCTTTCTTCACACATACAATCATCAAAAATACAATTAATATTACGACTATATACTTAGCTTAAGACAACTGTTCAAATATATGATTTGAAGACATACTACTTTATTCTTTTAGAAGTAACATTTTGTATTGCTTGATTGAAACACCTTGCTTGCATTTCTCAATTCTTACAACCAAATATTGCATTACTGCTAGCAATTTTTACCTAAAATCCATGTGATGTTTCCATCTTCTATGTGAGCTAGTGGTTATACATTTTTAATTATCTATTTTGTTGGAATTATGATATCCTTTCCATTATTCTATATTATAATTCTACTAATTTTTTATTATTTACATTAGTAAATTGAATGCAATTGTTTACAACAATAAGAGTGAAGCTTACTAAGTTGTCATATTTGATTTTCTACCAAAACCCATTGCTAATCCCTTGCTTTGTAGATATTCTAACCTTTGTAGCAAGTTCTTTAACTAAGTCCACTCCTACACAAACTTGAGCAACACATGGTTTGGTGAAATTGATGGTGTTATTGTTAACTTTTAATGAAGTACCTATTGTCAATGCTGTTGCAAAAAAGTGCTTGCCTGCATAATAGGTGTATTTGGAGATGTTTGTATGAAATCCAAATTGAGGCTTGTGAAGGTTCTAAATTCAACAAGAAGTCAAAGTGCCATTTTAATACCCTCATTTGAAATTGAACAATTTTCTAAATGCAAGCTTTCAACATCTTAGATAATTTGATTCCAAAGAGAATCTCAATAGCACATGTTGATTATCTAGCAATTCCATTGGGATAGATCATATGGATCAAATATTAAGAATTTTTGCTCAAATGACCTTCTTGTTTGGTCTACTATGTAAAAATTTCCAAATTAGTGTATGTTTAAAAGGTGCAACTATCTTGGATACATCTTCCTCTTCAAAAAAGATTTATTCTTTTATGAAAGCTGTCACGAGTTTAATTTTGATAAGGTGAAGTTCATCAAACCTAGAACCTTGGTAAAAGAATGATTTGAGGTAGAGATTTGTTTGTGATTCACCATTATAGAAAGGCCATGAGGCCAAAACCACAAATGTTTCCAAATTAATTATAAATGTGTACATTCTTCATAGTTCTTCTAGAACCCATTGAAAAAGGTTTATCACTCGTACCAAATTGAAATCATTTATTTGCTCTTCTCTTCACAAAAAGAGGCCCAAAATAAGGATACCTTGAGTATACAAGTTATTACAACAATCTTATAGCTTTTGAAAGATAATGGATCAAGCATTTTATAACATAGTTTATGCAACTTTATGTTATCAATAAAATCTAATTACAAAAAAAATGCTCATTAACTCTAATATTAGTTGTCTAAGATAAGAAATGGCTCATACATACATACTATATTACTATATTATCATTATAAGCGCATATAACAAAGCTCGGTGATCGTATAGGGACTATTGTGCATATGATTAGATCATAGTGTTATGAAAAGGTTATGCTAGTATGATATATTAATTGTACACGTCTAATAATGACTAAGCTTATATATATATTACAAATTCTTAGAGCAAATGAACTATGTATTTATGCAAAGAAACCTTTGTACTCATATAATATCAATGAAAACTTGACTCTCAAAGAACAAATGATACATATATATGGCTAATACATCATTCGATTGAATTTGTACTTCTGATCCTAGGTTTAAGTGATGTTGCTTCAATTATTGCTTTAAGCTTGAATGCAGATCATATAAGCACAATGTTTGACATTGCATTGTACAACCATTAACAATGAAGACTTTTACTTGTTTCAAGTTTGATTTTATTACTTTAACACTTGAATTACTACAATACAACTTGAAATGACATTTTTAATGAACAAATGTAATTATAGAGAACTTCAATAGTTAGTAAACATGATTTAACATGATGATGCATGTTATGATTCTTAAGTGACATATAAATTCAAAGTGAATGATCAATAGTTGAAACTAACTAATTTCTTGAAAGTGAACTCCTAATGAGAAGCCACTCCAATAAGTGCTTGGACTAAAGTTCTATGGCATAAAAATCAAGCCAAAAGTTTGAGCATAAGTCTTTAATCTTCCTCTAAATGTAGCTGTATAAATCTTGCTCCTTTTCATTCATCCACTATTTATAATAAAGTAATTTACACACAAACACTTTAATTATTTATTAGTAATTAATAACTTGATTTTGTGATCACCATTCTCAAGGGTACAACAACTAACTCAAATATTGATTATTTCCCCTTAACATTTTTTGTCAGAACACTAAATTTACTTATTTTATGGAAATAATATCGTTTCCCAAAAATTTTTAATCTCAATAAAATGCCAAAACCTAAGCAATTTTCAATTGATTATAGTCAAAATCCCTCCATGCACACATGCATACACAAAGCTGAAAAAACCTCATTTTACTATAAATTTTCCAAAACTAGATCTACCTAATTAAACCTTCATATTAACTTATTTAGGCCATTTGATCACTCAACTCAATAATTGATTTAGAAAATCAAAATGCATTCTTAGGGACTAATGAAACCATGCAATTCTAAGGTTACATCAATTGAAAACCCAAAACTATCACACAATAAATTGCATAATTGCTCTATCCCATTTTCTCTTACAAAAAAGAAAAGATAAGAAACCTAATGCATAGAGAACAACAATTAGGCACTTGACATATCTAATTGATTCTTTATAGCTTACATTCATGAAAACTAGCAACACATATTATTCCTTTTTTAATTATTTTGTTTTGATGATTCATTAGTGGAAATTTTGGACTAATAGTGTTGAATTCCCATGTGGGCACTTCCTTTAGTCCATGTGGCACTTGTAGTGATCACTTCATCATCAATGACAACTCTGTTATGACATCAACTCTTTATTTTCAATGATCTCTTCCTCTTCTCTTTCTTTCTTTCAATCCTTTTATCTCTTACCTTTTTTATTCATTAGAAAGTCAATGACCATCCTCATCATGATGCATAGAGGTTGAACTCCATCAAATGCAAAACTTATGGTGAAAGTTCACCCATAAATGACTATTAAAATTCTTGACCAACACTTCTTTTAACCTCAATCTCTCTTTTCTTAGAAGGCTTCATCAATAACCATGTAGGAAGCTTCTTCTACTCCATGTGGCATTTGTACTGATGACTTTATCATCAATGACAACACCATAATGACATCAATCACTTTATTTTCAATTATCTCTTCTCTTCTATCTATTTCTTTCAAACTTTGTCTCTCTTACTTTCTTTTTTTTCACTAAAACGTCAATGACCATCCTTATCATGATTTTTAGAGGTTGAACTCCATCAGTTGCAACATTTATGGTGAAAGTTCACCCATAATGACTACTAAACTTCTTGACCAACTCTTCTTTTAATCTCAATCTCTCTTTTCTTAGAAGTCTTCATCAATAGCCATGTAAGAGACATCCTCAACTTCATATGGCATCCATAATAATGACTTCATCATCAATAACAACTCCATAATGACATCAACCTCTATTTTCAATTATCTCTTCCTCTTCTCTCTTTCTTTTAATCCTTATCTCTCTTACTTTCTCTTTCTTCACTAAAAAGTTAATGATCATCCTCATCATGATGCATAGGGGCTAAATTCCATTAGTTACAACAATTATGGTGAAAGTTCTCCCATAATGACTATTAAACTTCTTGACCAACACTTCTTTTAACCTTAATCTCTCTTTTCTTTGAAGTCTTCATCAAAAACCATGTAATACACTTCCTCTACTTCATGTGGCATTTGTAATAATGATTTCATCATCAGTGACATCTCCATAATGACATAAACCTCTTTATTTTCACTTATCTCTTTCTTTTCTCTCTCTTTCTTTCAATCCTTATCTCTTTTACTTTCTCTTTCTTCACTAGAATGTTAATGACCATCCTTATCATGAAGCATAGAGGTTGAACTCCATCAATTGCAACAATTATGGTGAAAGTTCACCCATAATGACTATTAAATTCTTTACCAATACTTCTTTTAACCTCAATCTCTCTTTTCTAAGAAGTTTTTATAAACAACCATGTGGGAGGCTTCCTCTACTCCATGTGGCATTTGTGTTGATCACTTCATCAATAGTCACAATGCATAGTGACATCAACCTATTTATTTTTAATTATCTCTTCCTCTTCTCTCTCTTTCTTTTGAACCTTGTATCTCTTACTTTCTCTTTCTTCACGAGAAAGTCAATGGCCATCCTCATCATCATGCATAGGGGCTGAACTCCATCAATTGCAATAATTATAGTGAAAGTTCACCCACATTGACTTATATTATAAAAACAAATTTTTTCCTAAGAATTTTTAATTTCAATGAAATGCCTAAAATATAAGAAATTTCCAATTTCTTATTATCAAAATCCCTCCATGCATAGACATAAACATAGTTTAAAAAACTTCATTTTATTATAAATTTTCAAAAAACTAGATCAACCTAATTGAGCCTTCATATGAACTTACTTAGACTATTTGATCACTCAACTCGACAATTGATTTGGCAAATCAAATGCCCTCTTAGGGACTACTGAAACCCTACAATGCTAAGATTAGATCTATCAAAAACACAAAAGTATAACACAAGAAATTGAATAATTGTTCTAACCCATTTTCTCTTATGAAAATCAAAGATAAATGGATGCAGGACAACAATTAGGTACTTTGTATATCTTAATCTTTATACCTCATATGCATGCAAGTAGCAACATATACTATGCCTTTTCACTACTCTAGTTTGATGGTTAATTAGTGACAATTATGAACCTATAGTGATGAATTCCCATGTAAGAGACTTCCCCTACTACATGTGGCATTTGTGTTATTGACTTCATCATCAATGGCAACTTCATTATGACATCAACCTCTTCATTTTCAATTATCCCTTCCTCTTCTCTCTCTTTCTTTCAACCTTGTCTCTCTTACTTTTCTTTCTTCACCAAAAATTCAAAAACTAACCTCATCATGATGCATAGAGGTTGAACTCCATCAATTGCAATAATTATGGCAAACGTTCACCCATAATGATTATTAAACTTCTTGACCAACACTTCTTTTAACCTCATTCTATCTTTTCTTAAAAATCTTCATCAACAACCATTATGCTAAATGACATCAATCCTTAGACAATAGAGAGTACTCCATGGTGGTTTCTCTCCTCTCACCTAATGAAGTGAGCTTCTCCTCATTTGTTCACCATCCTCATTGCTTCACACAACTCTTGAAACTCTCTTAATCCTTTTGCAAACACATGGAAACCTTTGTGCAAAATTAGCATAATCCATTTTTATCATGTTATTTGTCTTCATAGTGATCTTAAGTTGTCTCTCAAAGTTTTCCTTACTTTTCTTGTGAGAAAGCATTCCCAAGTTCCAAAGATTGAGCTCAAATTAAGTGTCTTGCCTTTGAGTTCAAAACAAAGTTCTTCTTATAAGTTGTTTTCATTTTCATCATTTGTTTTTTATCTTTCTTCTTTTTCTTGAATGTGATCTTTCAATTTTTTCTTTCTTTATATTCGAGTTTTTGTTCTATTATTACTCATGTTAATTTAATATTTGAACTACTCAAAAAACCTTATTTAAACAATTTTTTCCAGTTTAAATCTTTGAGTTATGTCAGTAATGCATGCTATAAGTTTTTTTCCATATAAAATCTTAAAAAATGTGTTGTATTCTTTTTAAGTTTTCTATTGTAAATGTATAGGTGATAAAGCCTTATCTTAAAGGCTATTACAATGTTGTATGTGAGCCCAATATATGCATGTGTCACATTAGCCTTGAATTGGGAAAAAGATGGTTAGACTTAGGCATGTAAAAAGATTAGAGGAGTTCTTATTCTTAGTTTTGGATTTGGTTAAGTTGTTAATTAACTTGGATGATGAAACACCTTCTAAGGAGTCATAGGAACTAGAGTAGAATAGGATAATATGGACAAACCAAGAGAGATCCTTGTGTTATCTTTTCCCTTTCACTTTTACTTAAATAATTTATACTTATGTACTTTTAGCAATTTTTTTCAGATAGAGTTTCCTATTCTTAGACCATATGTATTTTTACACTTTCTGACAATTTTTTATTTTAGCTTTTACTTTATCTCTTGTAAGAGAACTACCACCTCAAAAACATATTTTATTTATTTATTTCTTCACCTAAATTTCATAATACAAGTGTAGATTATTAAATCATGTTTTTATTTTCTTATACCTCAATTTTTCATACTTTTATTAAACCTTAATTAATGTTATACCCTTTGGTTATGCACTTGTTTGATGACAACAAAACAAGTGTGTTATACTTACTAATACTTTTCTTAGGTATTTATTTTAGATCATACATCACAGGAGTATATAGGTTCTTTATGTGATGAGCTTGATCATGTGACCTAAGGAGATCAACTAAGGTGTTTGGGTGTTAATTGTAATAGGCACCAAAGAAACGCAAGCTCGAGTAATAGGAAGAGAAGATCTTTATTAAGTCCTTTTATTTTGATAATTAGAATGTCAAAACCTAAAATAAATACTTCAAATTTACTTAAGACATGTATTTTAACTTATTTTAGATATATTATCTATCTTAAAATATTGCATATATTGTGACTTACATCATGTGTTAAGATAAAATCTAGTTAGATTTGAAAATAGATTGGATTGAGTGAAGTTTGCATTAGCTAAGTTAATCATCCTTGTATTTTAAGCCCATTATATAATATGATCAATTAATAGTTAGATTAAATAGAGTACAATAAAGAAATCATATGTAATACATCTATTTTACACTTGTCATACCAGTATGATATACTATCATATATTACATTAATCATTTATTAGAGAATTAGATTTGAAGTTTAGTTTCCTAAAATTCATATAATATGATATTAACTTTTACCAGTATGATAACTTCATTAAGAGGATTGGAAAGTGATCAAACCATCAATATGAGGAGCTGATGAGATTCATATAATATGATAATATTCATCATATTCATACAATCTGTATATTTGTTAAATGAGTTCAGAACTTAGACTATGAGCACATTGCTTTTGGTTGTACAATATGATTTTTTTTAAAATTGTGTGGTACCATTTCACTTGAGAGTTTGATTTTATGACCTAGTCATGTATTGAAAAGATTTTAGATATAGTAGTATGACACACATTCATACTAAGATGATATTTACGATTATTATAAATGAGCTTGTTATAGGGCATATCATAGAGTATGATCACTCAGCATACAATATTTTCTCGAGGGCTCAAAATTTAGATTTATGTAGTTTTGTTCTCATATCACATGAGTTCATATGCTAGCTGTATGATCCATTTTGCACAATGCAAATGAAATAATCAAATTATGACAACTAACTAGAAGATGTGTTTAGTAGCATCGTATTTATATGTTCTATTAGGTAGTATGGTACAATAAATTCAGGATATATGTAATACTAGTTTGACTTGTTTTTGACATATACCTTTAAAGATATTTTGGAGCCATTTGAGAGCATTCTTAAGAGTATATAAAGGTATCCAAACATGACAAATAAATTAATGCTTTATTGGAAAATCTGTTGTAAGAACCTTGATTGGATTCATCATTTCCTAGAATAATAAAGGGCAAGGCCATGGCATTTAGCTTGGAGCACCAATCTTAACCTTCCTTATCACCCTTGTTGTTATACATTGCTAAACAATTTGAGCCAGTTTGAAATTTGTTTTAAGTTTGTAATTATACAATTCACCCACTCCATCTCTCTTGGACATCATGATCTCATAATTCACTACAATAACATAAAGGTTAGCTATTCCACTCCCTTGTAATGCTTGGTTTAACCCTTTATTTGTAAGTCATTATCAAGGATAAGTATTTGTGACGACTCATACTTTAATAGTTCAGTGTTATTACTAATTTGAATGCTTACTTGAGAATTTTTAGAATAAAATATAATAATATAATTAAATTTATATCCTTAAAACTATGTTCAATAAAATATTTAAGAATTTGATTGTGTATATATTTTAAAAAGAGCACGTCTTGAGGAATTCATGTTATGTTCATTGTATTTTTTAAAACCATTTAAATTTTTCACAAATTATTAAAAAAATGGAAATATAAATTTTAAAATAATTAATCATTTTCATCATTATTATCATTAAAAACCTCATTCTCTTTCTTGCTGCCCTAATTTCTCCCATCTCTTCAACTCGACACCTGGCCTTCGTTAGGATCTGCTTCATGAAGGAATTGCCACATGAAATTGAGAGAGTAAAGAGATAAATCATAAGGAAATAGTGTAAAGAGAATTATGGTGATTTAATCAATTAAAACCTCCTTTTGGTGAGTCACACCAAACAAAGATAGGAATAGAAATTAAGAATCTATTGGTTTCTAATGATAATGATATCTTAAATTAAAATTGGTGCCTTACATCAATATTCCAAATGTCTATGCTTCTTTCATTTCTTGATCAATTCAGGTTGAGTTTTCAACTAATTAATCCATGCAATGTGAATGTACCATGGGTGCTCACATGATTCAAACTTCTTTGGCAATGACAGTGAGTCCCTTCGATGCAATTAATGGGTTGAGTAAGGAAATCACATGGAGGGGGAAGAGATGCTTGAAAATGATTTGGCTGAACATCACTAGTTGTACATTTACTATGGGAATTACTCTTACATGTGAGAAATGAAAATAGAAAAGAGAATTTGTGGAGTTATGCTATTGAAGGATAAGGAAAAAATGCTCAAGCACTGTCATCATGAATTATAACAATAAGAAAATGTGGACATGCAATTTATAATTTTCAAGTAGTTATTCTATGTAGAAATTTAGCAATCTTGAGGTATAACTTAACATGAAAATGTGAGAGAATTTATTAAATCATTGTGATGTTTATGGGGACTTTCATGAAGGATGCCCACAAAAGTTGTTTGAGGATCACCATAACAAGAAAAAAATTGAAATTAGAGTAGTCTCTAAGAATCTAGGTAGATAAACCTAATAAAATTATAATACAAGTAGTAGATTCTTTATATAATTATTATATTCAGATTATATGGTGTGAACCATTATTTTCTTTATATCCTATATATTACATAATTTGATAAGAGTAGTATGTCATAGAATATACAAGCATAATACATTCAATCCTGATTAATATTATATAATATATTTGGTGTATTATTATTTATCTATAATAAAAAAGGATGAAAATATGAATATTAAAAATATTATATGGAGTAAATTAAATGGTATGCATGTATATATATATATATATATATGTTTACAACTAGAAATAATTGATTTATAAATGAAAATCTATATTTGGTATAATAAAGATAATGAAAAAGAAAGTAATTAAAAGTGCTTTGGTTTTAAGCCTAATAAAATATGAAGAATAATTAATATTAAAAAATATGTTTTCATTGGGGCCTTATCTCATTATGCTACTTGTTATGTGATCTAGTGGTACTGGTACCACTAGTATCAAATCTCAATGATTGAGTTTCCTATGTTTTGAATAGAAGCTACGTGATTTGGTGTCCGTTACTTGTGTGATCTGATGGCTATCATTTGTTGTGTGATTTGATGGTATTAGTGCA
Organism: Vanilla planifolia; assembly: GCA_023846275.1. Classification (NCBI taxonomy): domain Eukaryota; kingdom Viridiplantae; phylum Streptophyta; class Magnoliopsida; order Asparagales; family Orchidaceae; genus Vanilla; species Vanilla planifolia. Next base: position 7,199,097 of record CM043868.1, read on the forward strand.
ATTTGTATTAAACCTCAATGATTAAGTTTTCTACTAAATGATTAGAAGTTATCACTACTATGTGATCTGATGGCCATCGCTTGATGTGTGATTTAGTAGTCACAACTTATTATGTGATCTGGTAGTGGATATGATAAGATGTTAAAAGATTAAAATTGAGATCCTAAGGATAAAATCTATTGATAGAAACCAAAGTCTTTATTAATTTAAAAAAGGTTGAACAAAAAATGAGAAATGTTAAAGTTATATTAGATTCGATAAACAAGTTTGTATATAAGTGCTTATATAAATTATTTGTAAGAAAATAAAAGAAGGTATGAAAATCATTATTCTCTAAAGATTAAAGGCTATGAAATGTTTTTTGTATTTCAAAAACTTTTAATATATGTATATAAAGTTGTAAAGACATGATTCTCCCTCCCTTGTTATCATGTATATTATCACATTGCTTAAGATCAATTGTATTTTATTTTATTTTTATTTTCATACCAATTTATCTAGAGAATCTTTATACTCACTCCCCTTCTTATATTATAAGGCATGACATAAGTATACATTGAGTAGGGATATTTAAATGTATAGAAGTAAGTATTTAGAATTAAGAGCAGGTTGCTTTACAAATAATAATAATAATATAGATTATGTTGTATATATCTCATATGTATGAGGTTTTAGGGACTTTGATGTGGTTTTTTGTGGTAATATGGTTTATCATGATGATGTGGTATTTGTCTTAGTATTGATGGTTTTCTTATGTGATATGATTTTATAGTGATATTATATTCTTAATGATGATATATTTATTTGATATAAATTATTATTGATGTATAATGGATAAATTAACTGTATGTGAACAAAAAAATCAATAGTTTCTTGGAGAAAATCAATAGTTTCACTCTTTGGCACTAATGATGTATTGATAAATCCATACAGAAGAAGAATCTTGGTAAAGACCTTCATATGTATGCTTGTAATCTTCTTAAAGAGCTTGGTTGATTGTTTGTATTCAAAAGTGTAAGGTAACCCCAAAATCTAACTATTACTTTACATCACTTTACATCCCCTAAAGGCCATATGCTATTCTACCTCCCTAAAACTTAGGTAGCTTAAGGATCAAGATTGTTTACAAGCAGTCAATGCATAAGAGCTGATAATTTAACTGAGAGATTATGGGTTAAATTGATGAGTTCTTAGGAGAATTATTTTTTTTTTCTTGCATATTTTTAGAAAAGAGGTAAAATGCCTAAAATAATCAACATCACTTATGTACCAAGGGAAGCTTCTTAATCATTTCATTTCCATCATATGCATTAGCGTGAAAGTTAATGCTCTAAGATAAGGAATAGTAATAAAAATAAAAAAGGTAAAGTAGAAATATAAGGAACAATAACCAGTTGACTTTGTCATCCATGGATGTAGATCAAATCAAGCCAACTTTGTTTGATGGGTCTAAGATGGATATTAATTCAAGTGTACAATAATTCCATGCTTGATAGGATTGCCAATGTTTAAAAGTAAAAGAGAGCCATGAATATTTGGTTTATGATGCATGCCATGATATACATAATAGCAGTACAAATGTAAAAACTTTTCCTGGCACATAGATAGAGCACTTCATAAGGCTAAGTATTTATCAGAAATTAATTTAAATTTGTTATCAAATTTTGTAGCAACTAATATGCCATCCCAAGATAAATCTAGTAGGCTTTTCACCACTTCATTACTAAAATCTACTTGAAAGTAACTTGAATAAGAAAAAGGGATTCCTTCCACTCTAATCAAAGAGTCCTATATGGAGAATAATTATCTCTATGAATTGTGTACTGACCCCTCAAATCTCCTAAGGTCAACCCAAGAAACTCTATTGAAAATAATGGCTTAAAAGATTCCTAAAAAAACTCCCCAATGGTCTTTATCACAGAAGTTTATTAAAAACACTTAGATTATTTCAAAAGAATAAGGCATAACAAAGACAAGTAGAAAAGCTAATAAGATATCTAAACTTGAAGTGAACGAAGTATATCCTAACAAGTCAAATTCAAAATTATCATGTGAAAAAGAAAACATGTTTGACATTCTTGTGAATCCTAGAATAATTGGTTTGCCCTCAAAAACATGCCAAAATAATGAAACTAATTTGGGAAAGAAGTTATCAATTATGTCATCAAAAGAATCCCTTTTTAATGAATAAGATGGTGGAAAAGCATGTTATCTCCTTTCATAGTTCAAATGAATTATCTATTAAGAATTTACCAAATTCCCATTATACTGACCTACCAAATAATACTCTATTTTGTAGTTTTCCAATCAACAAAGAAGTGGCTAAAGCACATAAATGTAAGTTGTCTAGGAAATGTTTAAGAGATAGGATAACATGATTATAAATAATGATTTTTTAATATTAAAGATTAGTGAGATCTATCTAATGTATGAAAATGATAAGGAGTCAGATAATGCTCTAGTCGACAATTTTTGCAGGTCTTAGTGTGTATGTCAAAAAAAAGGGAAACTTATAGCGTGCAAAAAAAAGAGCAAGGAAGAGGAATTATGGGAAAGTTAGTAAACTTGCTATCAAAACTTAATCTAATGACAACTCAATCTATTAAATCAAAAATATTTCTAAAATTGATAGATTACAATTAAAAAGAATTGAAATGAAAAAAACTCTTATTGCACCACAATCTATCAAACTGTATTACTATAAATCTATCAAGGATGAATAATTGCTAGTTGAATAATGTAAAAATCTGATTCAAAAAGTTAAAGAAAGTAGAATATTTGGTTTTGCACTTGATATAGATTATGTGCTACATTTTCATGGTCAATTGTGTATTTCTGAGCACAAATAATTGAGACAAATGTTATTAAAAGGAAATCATAATTCTTATTATTTTGCTCATCTTGAAAGTAACAAACTATATCAAGAACTTAAACAAAGATTTTAATGGTCTGGAGTGAAAAGAGATGTATTATTTGCCAACAAGTAAAAAGTGAACAACAAAGACTAGTGGATTGTTGCAACCACCATACCAATTCCTAAATGAACATGAAAGTATCACAATGGACTTTGTTGTGGGTTTACTCAAATTTCCTACAAGATATCTTCTTGTATGGGTTGTGGCTGATCATTTGACTAAATCATCTTATTTTATAACAATTTGAACCATGTATTTCATAGACAACTTAGTTTAGATTTATTTGTAATAAATCATAAGATATCATTGAGTGCCTAAAGTCACTATCTCTGATAAAGATCCAAACATTATCTCACATTTGGAGGAATGTAAATAAAGTTTTTAGAACATAATTAAACTTTAGGATAGCTTTTTATCCTCAAATAGATGGATAATTAAAAAGAATGATCAAGGCTTTGGAGGACTTACATCGTGATGTGTACTTGACTTTGTACCAAAATTGGGAAAGTCAATTGTCTTTAATTGAATTTTCATATAACAATAGTTTTAATCAAGCATTTTGATAGCTCCTGATGAGGCTTCATATGAAAGAAAATACCAATTACATTTATGTTTGTTAGAGGGTAGTTAAAAACCAATAATGGGGCCAAAGTTTATTGAAGAAGTTATTTAAAAAGTGAAGATGATCAAAAAAAGAATTGTGACTACTCAAAATAAACAGAAGAACTATTTCAACAAGAAACACAAAATTATTGAATTTTAAGAGGAAAAGTATATCTTTGTTAAAGTCAACCCATAAAAAGGATGACCCATTTTTGTACATTAGAAAATTGAGACCCAAATATGTTAGACTTTTCTAGATAATTAAAAGAGTATCTCTAGTTATATATAGGTTAGATTTGCCACCACAATTAATGGGAATTAAAGATGTTTTCCATATATTATTTCTAAGGAAGTACATTTGAGACTCATCTAATATCATTAGCTATAATTTAAAAGATTAACAAATCCAGCCAAATATGACATATTTAGAGAATTCTAATCATATACTAGAGTGGTAAAATAATTTTTTAAGGAATAAAGTGATTCCCTTGGTCAAGGTATTATGACAAAATCAAACTAAATAAGAAGCAAGCTAGGAAGTTGAAGTTACCATTCAAAATCAATGTCCATAAATCTTTTAAATTTTGGGATGAAATATCTATAATGTAGGAAGGTTGTGATGACCAATATTTTATTACACTTGTATTATTACTAATCTGGATTCTTACTTAAGAATTTTTTAAAACTTGATATAATAATATAATTTTATGTATGTGTTGAAAACTATGTCCAAATCAAAAGGATTTTGTATAGTTATACTATTGAAAGATAATGGAAGAATGCTTAAGCACTTTCAACATGAATTGTAGTAATAAAAAAGGAGAACATATGATTTCTAATTTTTATGTAGTTATTCCATGCAAAACTTTTAGCTATCAAAAGGTATAAATTAACAAGAAAATATGAGAGAATTTGTTAAGTCATTGTGAAGCTTATTTGTACTTTCAAGGAGGAGATCCATAGTACTTGGCTGTGGCTCACAATAAAATTAAAAAAAAGAAAATTACACCAAAGTAGTCCCCAAGAATCTACATAGATAAACTTAATAAAATGATGATGCAAGCATTGAGTCATGGTACAATGGTTATAATAAAGTTCTTTGATATGAACCATCATTTCTTTTATATCTTATATATTAGATTATTTGATATGAGTAGCATGGCATAGAACATGTAAGCATATTATATTTATTCATAATTAATATTACATAGTGAACTTGGTGTACTATTACATATAAAAAACATAAGGGTAAGAAAGTGAATATTAAAAATATTATATGAGATAAATAAAATGATATGTGTATATATATATATATATTTACAACTAAGAATAATTAATTTATAGATGAAAATTCCTATGTGTTATGGTAAAGAATAGAAAAGGAAAGAGAATAAAAGAGTTTTGGTTTTAATCCTAATATCCTATGAAGAAGAAGCAATGTTAAAAAATGTGTTTCCCCTTTTGACACATCAAAAGGGGATGTGTTATCTAAAAATATCGATACCATTATCATCAAACCTTAATGGTTGAGTTTCGTAGTATATGATTAGGAGCTACTACTTTTTATGTTATCTAACAGCCATCGCTTGATGTGTGATTTGGCAACTGAGGACCCTAGTGGTTTTATATATGTGTGTTGCTTACTACGTGATCTGGCAACTATCACTTACTATGTGATTTGATGGTATTGATAGTACTAGTATCAAACCTTGATGATTGAGCTTCTTATTATGTGATTAGAAGTTATTATTTAATATGTATTTGGTGGCCACTACTTATGTGATCTAGTAGCACTACTTACTATGTGATCCAGTGGTGGATATTATGAGATGTCAAGAGATATAAGATTGGGATCCCAAGAATAAGATCCATTGGAGAAAATTAAGGCCTTTATTAATTAAAAAGAAAAATTGAATAAGAAATAAGAAAAATAAAGGTTGAATAATATTTGATAAATAAATTCACATATAAATATTTATACAATTTTTTTAAGAAAAGAAAAAGAGATATGAAAATTATTATGTTATAAAGATTAAAGGTTATAACATGTCTTTTACTTTATTTTAAATTTTTTTTATATGCTTACAAAGTTATAGAGATATGAATCTCCGCTCTCTTGATGTCATGTATATGATCATAGTGCTTGAGATCAAGTGCATTCTATTTTATATTTATTTTTATATTAGTCTATTTATAATATCAATTTATTTACTAAGTCTTTATACTCACTCTTCTACTTGTATTATTGGATATAATACATGTAAATACTGAATGGAAACTTTTAGAGATAAAAGAGTAGGTATTAAGAACTATAATTAGGTTACTTTTAGATAACAATAGTATTATGGATTTTATTATATATATATCATATGTGTATGAGCTTTTTGGGACTTTATGATGTCATTTCTTTTTTGTGGTCATGTAGTTTTACTATGATAATATACTTTTTATTATGGTGTTGATAGTTTTCTTATTATGAAAATATTTTATAGTGATATTGTGTTTCAATGATGATATATTTGTTTGATATAATTTGTTATTAATATATAATTAATAAATTAATAACATGTACATTAGAAAACTAATAGTTTCTAGAGGAGGTTCTATCTTTTTATTTTTTAAAATCTAAATCTCTTGTAAGCTAAAAATTTGAATTATTAGAGAATTAAGAAAGTAGTTAATTATCATTCCTCTCTTGAGTAAACCTTTTGTATCATCTTAATAAGTTGACTCTTTTCATTCCTTAAATATTCCTAATTATAGAAGAATCAAGAGTTAATGGATTGGTAGGGTGTGGTAATAATTTTAGCCCTTAAGAGTTATAAAATTTTCTTACCTTATTTAGGCTAATGATTTAATTTTTTTCATCTTGCCCCTTTTTGCTTTGACCTAGTTTAGATCAACCCTCTTAACCAAAAGAAAATTTAAATTATAATCTTTTTCAAAATAATAATTTCTTTCTTTTTAAGAATTTTAAAAAAATGAATAAATTTAAAACTCCAAAGAAATTCAACTTTCAAAATATGATTTACCTTATTTTTTTAAGGTAAGAAAAGCTCTTTCAAAATTTTCAAACGCAATTTACCCTCTTTTGGATGTGCCTAGGACTAACAATATTTGTTTTATAACCTTATTGAAGAACAACCTAAAGTTTAGACCTACAAGCCCATGTTAGTGTTTGATAATAAAAATATTAATTTTGAGTTCTCATTATCCAATTTAAGAAGCAACTCTAATTTTATCAAGTTGTTTTTAGAAAAATGAATGATTTATACTAGGACCTAATGATCTATGATTTGAAGTACATGGTTTTATTCAAAATTATATAAGTGCATATTGCAACAACTTTCTATCTTAGTATAAGCTTAGAATTATATTATTATGCTGCACTTTTGTAATTTTAGCTCTAATTAAAATTCTAACCAAGATCAAAATAGAATTTGGTGATGAGTGATGGTTAGTCCAAAAACATTAATCACAACAGATGGGATCGACAACAAGGTTTTAGTGACAATGCATAGTATAAGCTTTCACAACGATATGTCTACAACCTAATCCCTAGATTTAGTCGTATCTATTGTAGCTTATAGCATTGGTAGCTTTAGGGGGATCACTTTACCTGAATCAATCACTTAGTAAGCTTTTGGCTTGACCAGTTGAGCATTCTCCTATTAAGATTAAGTCTCTTTTTACTTATAAAGGAGAAATAAAAATTATCTGAGGTTGAAATTGGGAAAATGGTGGATAAAATTAGAAAAGCATTCAACATAATTGCTTTTCAAGTGAGTTTAACATTGAATCACTAGACATCAGACATGTGCTACTTAGATTTAAGGAGGTAGACCTTCTCTGTTGTTGTCTACTTATATCGTGGAGTGTAGCAGAATTCTAAGCATAAATTTTTATGTGGTGTCTAGAATTTCATTTGAATATTGGGTTGTCTCTAACACTTTGTTAGATATCTATAAAGCATTTGCCCATTCATATGTTTAACAAGGTTGCTTATATTCAATAGCATTTGTAATTAAAATATATCTTAAGGTGGATATTACAACATTGAACTTAAGCATAGCTAGATTTTGTGTGGAAGTAGATTTAGTAAAGGAATTACTAAAGAGAAGTAGAGTTATGCAAAAGGGTTGTTGTTTGAATGGTTTTTTATAGAATATTTTAAATGATACTTTGCCAATTTATTGTGTCAATTTTAATAAAAAAAAGGCATTGATCTTTGAATTATAAATGTAATACAGCAAAAGTAAACACACTGTCACACCTATTTTATTAGCAATTATTTTTTCATGGGATGTAACTAGACATATGCATCAATTAATATATTCAATTAGCCACCTTTCAATTCTAAGTTTAACATTCAAATTAGGAGTTATGTTCCCCTAATCTAAACATCAAACGTACAATGCACCACTCAAAATGAACTGCATTCCTTCCCCATCTAAGACTTTAATCGTGCTAAGAATTGGTCTATTTCAAGTAAGCTAACCTACCTAATACACTACAGTGTACACAATGCCAAAGCAATATATATCAACAAATAGTCATATCCACATAATCTATAATATGTATAAGTAACCACAAGATTGAAACCATGACCATCATAAGTAAGTAAATTGTAAAAACCAAATCCAAATAAAAAAAACTTATATAGTCCAAATTCCAACATAAAATATCTTATACAATCTAATGTCCAATGTAAAACATCAATGTTAAAAATAAATAATATTAAAAATTGGGATATGACTAGATAATAACTGAGGAGTAATCCCTTACAATATTAACTTTGATGCTTCCATAATATTGTAACCACTACCAACTCCCTACATCTATAAGTCATATAGGGGTGGTAAGTTAGGCTCAAGAAGAAATCCTCTTGTACTTTTAATACAAAATGTATGTAGTAATATAATAACAAAGTATAATCCTTAGTGTATAAGAGGAATCAATAAATGTCATAGCCAACCAAGCTATGCTAATACATAAAATCATAATCATTTACCCAACATCATAAGTTCATTAGGGCATAAAAAGTCTCAACAAAGTTATAATCGATCTTACAAGATGCATAGTGACCCACCAATAATCTAGCACTCCCTCTAAGCCTATGTGATACTCGATGAAAGTCTAACACTTTTATTTCATAACATGACCCAATAGTCCACAACCTGGGCTTTATTAATCACATAGACCACATTATAGGACTATAGAAGTTCTTATGAAATATATAGTATAATGACAACCTGGCATATCCACAATTTCCCATGAAGTCTTATAATGGCTCTCAATTAATATGGAATCCTTTACACATGATTTGATAGTCCCAACCTGAGATCTACCAATCATATTAACCATCTTGTAATGCTCATAGACTCCTACACATGGTGCTTAACCATCATAAGCTCAAGCACACCGATGGTCACTTATGATATTCTAAAAATAAATCATAAAACCCCCACACATGGTGGGAGTTTTACCGTCTTACATATTTGGTCCACCTTACTCTAGCTATGGACTCCATCATTTAAGTCCACTACATCCTAATTTATATCATCATCAATAATGTTTCTTACTTAACATCAATAATGAATTTACTTGAATTTATCTAAGGATGCCTAACCCTCATTTTTCATTTATTGGTTCTTCAGAACCTCAATCCATTAACCAATTATACGAGTCTCCTTACAACCTTACTATATTATATGGGCTAACATATAGTTTTTTTTCAAACCCTAGGCTATTTATCTGAGAAATCTTTCCCTTTCAAAATTCATATTATTTTATCTATTCCTTGCTCATTTATTAATCTAATAGTGTCACTAGAATCATTTATCTTATTAAAGCACTTATTCAATTTATTCATTTATAATTCCTACCTTAAAGTAATAGCCTTTGATCTTAAATCAAAACTCACATGAGTTTCACTAATGACACTCTTTTACTTCAAATAACTAATTTAAGTCACTCTACCCTTCTAAAATGCTTCACTTGAGTAGCATATACCTCCCAAAATCATCTAGGTTGTCAATCTAGGCCTTAGATCCTAATTCATGGCTACCTATGATCTCATCCATCAAATCAAACTAAATCAAGGTTTAATCAAAATCCAAGTGATTATTGGTCCATTGGTCAAGTTTAGAACCACTCTTAAGGCTAAAAGCAAGCTTTTTATCTTAAACAACCCTGATCTAGGGTTGAACAAAGAGCCTTATTAAATCATGGCCATATTTTAGGTATGCTCAAGTCTCACCAAGTATATAATATTCTCAGTTCAACCATAAGTCTTATCTTAAGGCATACTACATGAAGAATCTTAATCCTTAAAAAATTTTATCTTATCTAATTCCTAAGTTATTCTTATCCTTACCTAACGTCTTTTTAGATTTAACTTACCTTTAATCCTATTTAGGGTTCTTGGGTTTTTAACCCTAACCTAAGTTGAAATGCCAAAACTAAGGTATTTAAATTTTAAATCTTAGATTTTCAAATTTTAAATTTAAGATATTCAAATTTTAAATTTAAGATGTTTAATTTTAAATTCTTTATAATCTAATTTCTAAATCCTAGGTTCCTTTGATTAATCCTATACTTTTGTAAGTCTAGTCTAAGCTAATTAAGCCTAGTAGTTAAGTTAATTTCATTCTTAGTTTCCTACTCTAACTCAAAAAATGTAATTCTTTTCACTACACTTATCTATTACCCAAACCTCTCCTCTTCTTTTTCAAAGGCCAACTTAAGCCCTACATGGCTCACCATAAGAAATCTAAGAGTTCACTTGCCTTTGAAGCTATCTAAGGACTCTTTTTTTATATTTCCTTGAATGACATGTCTATGACCAAGCATTACATTCAACCCCTTGGACAAACTTGAGGCTTCCAACCCCTTTTTGGAAACCCTAATATCTATTTAGGCTTAGCTTTTCATGCAAAAACATTCTACAAACCTTAGGTAATAATTAATACCAAACCCTAAAGTAATTATGTTGAGGTTTTTAAGTTAAGTTGATCTTCTAACTAAAACTAACTGGGACCATCAATAACCTTAGCCTTCTTTTAGGGATTAGTGAAGACTCCTAATCTCACCTAATAAGGAATCCAAGAGCTCTTCCTTACCCTGACACCATCCAAGGTCTCTTTTAAAGTCTTTGCATGCATTACAACTCTAAACCTGAGCCTTCATACATAGCCTAATGATTGAACCCAAGTAAACGACCTCATTTTATTACAAAACAATGTTTAGTTTTGAAGAAGATCTTGCTTATGATTCATAAGTGTCTTATCGAATAGCTTCAAATAAAATCATTCCTAAGTCATCATACTAAAATGTCTTTAGTTATTAATGATTTCTCTTTGGTAATTTTTTTGTCACAAAAGTTTGCAATAAATCTGAATTCTTCCAAGAATTATGAATTACAAACTTATTGAAATATTTCCAATAGTTTTTGTCAACAATTTATGTGAATGTAAGCAAGATATTACATTTCTCCTTACATGTCCAAGCCATGGTTTTTCCTATTCATAAGCAATGATTACAAACTCTAGCAAGATGTCCTCATAACAAAACACATTTTACACCATAATTTAGTAAGACCATTTATTTACATGTAACAAAAATCATCTTAACTTATAATAAAAAATCATGCTACCCATCATACTTTTCATGAATGGTCATATTTTTATATTTTTATTCAAAACAATCCTAAAAAGATTATGACCACAGGAATGAATTTAATTAAAAGAATCACCACAATATCATAAATACAACTCTCAGCCAACATGCTTTTAAAAACCAAATTTTCATTTCAATACATTCAAAATTTGTACAATTTCAATTCTAACATGATTAGACTTAGATCTAATTATTTAACTCATGAAATGAATTCATCATTGCAAAATGGGCATAAAGTGATGATAAATTATGCATAGAAACCTTCACCTTCACATTGGTACTTCCAAGGAATAAATCATCCATGAAAAAATGATAATATTTTTCCTTTATTGTACCAATCGTGATTTTCTAACTTCGTTAGCATGATTGTATTTTTAGAAATAAAACATCATGAATATTCATTTTAACATAAAATTTAGCACCCATCTATGCTAAAGAACAACACCAAATCTTCAAGCATGTTCCATCACAATTCACATTATCATTAAGGTACTCATAAGTTAATATTTTTACCATAAATAGGCCATAAGAGATCACCAATATAAACCATCAATTAAGCAATTCATTACAAAATCAAGAATTAACACTCTCAGCTAGAATACTTTAAACATCATACATTTATTCAACATTTTGCCAAATTGCTTAAAATCAATCCTAACATGATAACAACTCCTTATCATAAACATGATTATTCATTTAGCTTGGCAAAAAAATAAGATTTCACTATAACTAACTTAGGGTAATATACATCTTAATTCATTCACCTCAACCAAGAGCTTAGCAAGAAATTTCAAACAATATAATTTTCACTTCACAATTTTCCATAAACATGAAACTATAGCATGCAATTTGTAGCAAAATACTTCATTTTAATTTTCTAATATGTGATTATATTTATATGCAAGGAATGAGGATTCCTACCTCTTGATCTGGGTAGAGGTCTACACCACCTTGAACCTCCATCCCTTCATAGTTTTAGCTTACAAATCTCCTTCTACCTCTTCTATACTTTGACCTTAGTCTCCTTAGTCTTCATGGTTTGGAGCCTTTACGTTATTCACTGCTAGGGTTCATGTAAAATGTCTGACCCTAACATATCATGCCATTTTATAGTGAACCAATCCTCACATGAAGGTATTATCTTAATAAACCAAACTTATGCAAAACCTTTCTAACCTTTAGATCTAAGGCATTTTAATTTCAATAGTTGAGATTGAAAGTAGTTAGTTACAAAACTATGATTTATTCAGTGTCTCAAAATCGTGCAGGTGCTATTTCTTTCTCATACTATATAATAAGACAAATCCATAATTATTGCCTAACAGTTTTGGATATCGTACTTGTACAATCATGTATTCATACTTATACGATATGTTGTGCACCAATCTCTAATCGAACCCTAAGATTCTCTTATGTAGTGCCTAATCATACTTATATAATTACTATAATTTTATTTCTTATTATCATTCTTATAAAAAATATGTCCTTCATGCTAGAACATTCATAATATAACTTAAATTAATCCACATTATTTTCTACATTATCATCCTTGTACGATGTCACAAATGGCCTATGATCAGTAATAATGTTTTTCCCACTCACACTACATCTAATTATTGCTATCGCTAGATCATATTGTACATTTGCTCAATATTGTATTGTATAGTATTCACAATTAAATCTTTACATAAGTAGTCCTCACCACATGATAGTTTTCCATTATATTGTACAATTTTCACCAAACATATTTAGTAGTTATCTAACTTTATCACATGAATTTTATAAAAATATAAATAACATATTCAAATGATAATCACACACTTTACCTAGCAAACATGAGGGGTGTAACACACATAAATTATCACAGAAGAATAGAATCATCCTATCATCAAGAAGGAACACAATGAAAAATCTCGGGAAGAAATAAATGAAACAACATCTAAGCTTAAAGGTCATGCAATTTCAAAGAATCAAGAGAATGGTGCATAATCTCAAACTCCTTAGTATAGTAACAATCTAATTATAAGGTTATGAAAGATGATCTAATTATGAACTTATGCAAGGATAAATGTAAATTCAAGAAGTTTGATAATGAGAGCATTATAAGATCAATAAAATCTTTTGATAATCAATAAAAAGCCTTAGGAAAGACAAGAATGAGTTAGTGTTAGATTATAAAGCCTTCTATAAATAAAACCAAAGAAAATTAGACCTTCAAGTGTTAAAGAATTTCAGTAATGAATTTCATGAAAGTGCAATCAATTCAAGATCAGTTTTGCCAAAATAAGAATATTTTACCCTTGTGTAAATAAGATAATAAAAAAGAAAAGCTGAGGAAGACATGGAGTATTAAACTAGTCTGAAGGGAAATCTTAGATGTACAAAAGTATTAAAAATTATAGATCAATCACTAATTAATAGATAACACTCTTATATGTTGTACAAGAGGAGTTATGAATAGCAAAACAATTTCTTGCCTCAAATATACAACTAGGTCCATAACACAACACTAGTAGCTCTACTTGAACTAATGGCTCAAAAAAGAATGTTTCTCAAATTGGCATCTACTTTGGGTTTCCCTCACTACTTGGAAATTTATACAACAAAATTTTGATAATATGGAAAGATAATATGCAATGTGATAGAATTCATGAATATGAACAATGCATTCACCTGGATTATCACAAAATTTGGATGTTGATTATACACAAATATACATTTGTGTATGTTAAATGTACAAGGGAAAAAATAAAACCATTGTTAAACAATTTAACAATGCTTGTGGCAAATCAATAGGACCTATGGTTAGTTGGGGGAGATTTTAATGAAATTACATGCATTAATGAATACAAAGGATATTTTATCCCATCCTTAGATAGAATGCATGAGTTTATATATTATCTAAACTAATACCAACTAAAAGATCTTCCTTTCTTAGGCTTACCATTTACATGGATATATAAAAAGAAAATGAAAATTTGTTGTGAAAAGACTAGTCAAGATGCTGGTAAATAAGGATTAGATGGATCTCCATATGGCTACAATTGTTCAGCACCTCTATTGAACGAGAACTGACCATTCCCCACTATTACTACAACATCATCCATTCTACGATACTACTCCTAAATGGTTTATATTTTATAATATGTGGACAATACATCCAAATTTTGCAAAGTAATGGAAGACAATTAGGCACTTCCAACTCATCGATCATTATGTCAACATTAGCTTTTAAATTAAGAAGATTGAAAGAATGTCTTAAGTAGTAGAATAAAAATATATTTGGTAACATCTTCCAAGCCATCAAAAGAGTAAAATAAATAGTGAAGAGTAGAGAAAAGAAGCTTTAGGAGAGTCAAATAAAGGAAGACACGATGGGCTAATATAAAGTAAACCAATAGTTCTTGGAAGAATTAAATAAAGAAGAAATATAATAGTGACAAAAAGATGGAACCAATTGGTTGAAGTAAGGAGTGAAAAATATCAGATTCTTTCATATTTTAGTGAAGAATAAAACATCATAACTCAACATTAAAGATTCCAATGGTAAGATGGTATCAAGTGAGGACTAAATATAGTAAGTAATAAAGCAATTCTTCAAAGATCTACTATCTAAGAAAATGTACATTGCGATGAAGAAATACTAAGCAATATACATAAGTTAATTATTAACGAAGAGAAATGAACTCTTTGTAAAAAAAGGTGGAATTGGAGGAGGTCAAACAAGTGTGCTTTCAATTAGATATGGATAGTGCACTAGAGCCAAATGGGTTTAATGACTATTTTTTTACAAAGTGTTAGGACATCATTACATTGGACATTTTGGATGTTGTAGTAAATGTTATTGCTAGAAGTGCAATACCTAATGGGATTACAAGTGTACATATAGTGCTCATTCCAAACACTCATAACCTTGAATCATTTAAAGAGTTCAGACCAATATGCACATGGAGTACTAAGCAAGAACTAGCCAACAATCTCCATTTAGTTTTACCAAATATTATTTCCCTCAAGAAAGATGGCCTTATAAATGGAAGAGAGATTACTAAGAATATACTCATAGCTTAAGAACTTATGGGTTCATAGAATATGAAAATCAGAAGCATGAACTACACATTATATAAATGGGTCAACAAAATACTCACAAAATTCCAATTGTCATCTTAGTTCAAATGTTTGATCAATAATATCATAAGTAGTTTGTGGCTACTATAATGATTAATGGCTCTCCTCACAGTTACTTTCAATCAGTAAGAGGATTACAATAAGGTAACCCAATTTGTCCATTGCTCTTCATTATTGCAATGGAAGTGTTTAGTAGAGCATTAAAGTAATAATTTGATAAAAGGAAAATATATTGCTATGCCACAACAAGAGGTTATCCTATGATAACTCATCTAAGTTATATTGATGATATTATTATCTTTAATATTAGTGACCTACTATCCTTAAAATATATTAGTAGCTCTTTAATGGTTTCAACAAATGTTAAGAATGTAGCTAAACTAACAAAAATACAAATTCTAGATTTTAGATCAATGAAGATATTAGCAATTAAAAAGATACAAAAAGGTCATGAGATTTAAACAAACCTCTCTTCCTCGGGATGCTCTATTTTTAATAGTAGAAAGAAACCAATATATTTCTACCAATTAATTGAAAAATTACAAAACAAGATGGCTAAAATAAAAAGCTTTTATCTATGGATGATAGACTCATATTAATAAAGATGTTCTAAATATAATATCAGCTCACTCACTGATGACAATAAACCTATCGATACAAATCATTAATAGTGGAAAAGAGTATGAATGGATTCCTGTTGGGGGATTTTAATAACAATTATAACCATCATTGGTTGGTTTGTGAAATGGTATGTGCATCATAAGAGGAAAATGGATTGGGACTTAAGAAAGTAAAAGATATCATGTTGCCATACTCAATTATGTTGAATTAGAAATTATTGACTGAGTAATCACTCTAAGTTGATTTCATGAAAGAAAAATATTTAAGTGGACATCAAAAGGTCACCAAATTGAATTCATGAAAGAAAATGGAAAAGACTAAAACTTTGGTGTCAACACTCTCATACAAATCTCCTACATTAGGAAAGTATCTTTGGACACCCAACAATTATGGAATTTTTAACCTTCAATTAGCATGAAAACAATAAGATGTAAATTCTTTGAGCTAAAATGGATAAAAAGATTTGGAATGAGAAATTTCCTACAAGATATTAATAATAGTGTGGAGAATTATCAATAAATTATTGCTTATCATTGAGTAACTCAAAAGGCTAAAACATTTAACTAGCATCAAAATTTTCATATTGCCCCATTGAAGATTCTATTGATCATGCATTCATAAATTCTTATCTTGTACAAAACATTTGTTCATTCTAAGGCAATTTCGTACCAATCTAACTATAGAAATATCAACAAAATAACCTCCTCAATAATAGGTGATAGAAGATTCATTGGAGCCGAGCATATTATGAAATTCTACAAATCATTTCCCTTCTAATTTGTTGGAATATTTGGAAGGATAGAAACAAAAAATTATGAGAAAACTTAAAATTTAAATCTACCATTATAAACAGGATCAATAGTCAAATATCATAGTATTCTCAAGTGTTTCTTAGTAATGCAAACAATGTAAAAAGATAGTATGCTTGTGTAAATGGGCTTTGTTCCTCTCAAACAAATGAAATTTAGATGGTGCAAAATGGTATTGGAACCCACCTCCTACTATCTCAATTAAAATAAATATATATAATACAAAAAGAATTATTTTATTATATTAGATCATGAAGGTAATGTACTACATGCTTTTGCTTATCTAGTAAGCCAATGTTTAACAATGGAGGCATCTTTGTTAGGTATTGAAAAAGGTTTAAAATGCAATTACAATCAATATACTAATGTTGAAATTAAGCTTGATTGTATTTCTTTAATGACAATGATACAAGAAAGCTTAAGGCCTTACTAGACAATTGTTGATCTCATACAACCTAATAGCTTCTCTTCTTATAGTAATTTGGAAATGGACTAATAAAGTGGGTAAAAAAGAAACTCTGTTCTTTGAAAAAGCTATAGTTAAATTGAATAGAGCACTCATCTGGGATAGGCTCAGTATCCCAATGCAATACAAGGCCATCATAACTATGGAAAATGCTAGATTATTATATATTCACACTTCATGTAAGACACAACTTGATTGTATAAGGGAATCACCAAGATAATATTCAAAATTAGTGACCAAAAAAAGGACACCTCCTCAACATATAAACAATAAACTCACCATCATACCTGACAATCTTTTAATCCAGAATATGCCACCCTGGGTCACAGAACACTTCGTACTTCAATGTGGGATGATAATCCTTATATGCTAAGATACCAAATGGCATTGTTCATAATTGAGGTGCATCAAATGGCAACATTTTTTCTTCAACTTGATATGCTTCTGGGAGATCATTGTTCAAATGATAACACATTGTATTGGTGCATGCCACTCCATGAAACATATCAAACTCATCCATTCCCAACATAATCTTCAGTGCATATCTTGTTCTCATGCTTCATTCTAGTACATTTTCTAACTATTATTTACCATATCGTTTCCACATAGAAGGACATAACTATGATCACTTTACTATGATATACATCTGGAATTATTCACTTTTGCATATCATTGTCATTGTATGTTGACATAATTAAAATGCATCATATAAGTCTATTAGCACTCCTCTGCATTACCTCATTCATAATATTATGACTATAGACTCTTCGTTGCTTCAGACTATTAAGTTATCTATAGAGAGTTTAGTGTAGTGCACTATCTTTCAATCATATATATCATGCTAGCAAGTGGGTTTGAAATAGGTTCACAATTACAAAATGTAATATTTCTCTCTATTGTATTGATATATTGTCGTGTTTAAAAAAATAAATAATCAAATCAATTTGTTTTTTTTATTGTTGAAGTTTTAAATCATTATTTTTTCAAATCATTAATTATAACTAAGTTCAAACATTCAATTGAAATTTCACATTGTGATAAAAATTTTATACTTTAGTGAAAATCATGTTTCACAAGTATACCAAAAATTATGTTTGAATTTTCGAAACATTGATTTTAAAATAAAATAGAGAATTAGATGATCTAAAAAAGACTTTAAGGTATGTTATGCAAAACGAATTGTTCGATATGGGATCAAATGATTTGATGACTTCATCAGGTAATATGATTTAGGGAACTATAAAGCCTTTATAGCTTATTGTAATATCCCTAATGGTATGATAACTTATTTTATTGATGATTTTTATTTTCTTTTTTGAGAATTTAACTAACTTTTTGAAAAAATCATAAATTGTCTAAAAGGGGATAATACACCTAAAAGATGGAAAGCGAACTTCAAAAATACAAGTATAATTTATTAAGAATCTAATAGTATCAAGTTAGTTAAAATCAAAGGTATTTATTTAGACTATAAAATAAAAGATTACATATTATCAAGAATTTAATAATAAATAAGCTATAGAAGTAATATATACCAAAAATAAAAAAAAATTATCCTAACATGAATAAAAAAAATTATAAAGATAAAAAAAGTGTCAAACATTTAGAAGGAAAAATAATATAATATATGGATGGTTAGAGAAAAAAATTTAAAATACCAAATAATATCATAAAGTTATAAAGTTTACCAAATAGGTAAAGCTTGTTGTGTAGTTTCATTAAAATTAGCCAACGAATTTTTGGATGGCATTTGGATAAAAACATGTAAGTAATAAAATATATTATATAGTTTTAATTGAATATTTTTTATTAATTTTTATATTTCTTAACTCTAATTGGTGAACCTACCTTAATGATGAAAACAAGAAGTGGAATCTAACCATCATTAAATCCAAGGGTTGAGAAATTCAAGAGGCATTGTAAAAGGATAATCTTGATTGTTCATAGGAATAGATAGATTGATTAGAAGTGAAAAAGTGCATACAAACTACAAGGAACCCTTGTGACTTCTATTAGAAGAGTTTTTAGAAAAAGAAAATTGGAATTTCTAAAGGAGGGATTAGGGTAATTAAGGAAATTTTCTCCTTAGACTTTTATGCATAGAAAAAGGGAAAGGAGAAATTATTGTCATGGGAAGAAAGTGAATTTAGGAATTTCACTCAAGCAACCAAACAATGGACTAAGAAGGGAAAGACATAATTCTACTAAGGGAATTATAAAAATAAAACATTTTTGGTGGGACCACTACAATTCTAATTATGGTAGGCATTTATGTAGCATTATGCATCTATTTGTTAAAAATTTGATGATAGTTGATAGTTATTAGCTTTGCAAAGTTATATATAAAAAATAATAAGGTTCCTATAAAGTATAATGCCTTGATCTGGTTGGATATTGTATGGTAAAAAAATGTAGCTTTGAATTAGGAAGAATTTATATTTTTGGAGCAAATGGTAAATCACAAAAATTAATGCTTTTACATGTTGATGTTGAAATGAAAAAAACAATGTCTCCTTTTAATTACAAAAAAATAAGTATTTTGAATTATCAATATGGTTTTTTTAACGACAAAAATATAGTCTATGGAATGATCAACATTCTATGTTGAATGGATTGTTATAAAAGCTTAATGGCTTAATAATCCAAGTTAAAGGTTATTAAAATACATAGCTTTCCTCCAATGGTTACACACTTATAATTGATAGTAAAAAGGAAAGGAGAAGGTTGAATAAAAGGATAAATAAAGCATGGGTTCAAATGGAAAATTAAGATGGGTCAAATTAATTATAAAGCTAATATAAAGGGATTTAATCTAAAAGATAATAGCTTTGTATTGACATTTAGTCTCATTTTGGATATTTTTATTTACATCTTCTATCATTTTTCTTTTATTAATTAGACATAAAATGCTATATGATCCAAACTTGTACCACTTTGCATTCTTGTTATATAGATTTTGTCTGTTGAGCCTATGTCAGTTGGCTCAACCACTTCTATGTCCTAACACTTACATAAATTGAAGATGCACATCACAAGACTACAAGGCAGCTTAGCTTTATAGTTTTTTTTATTTTATCATAAATAGATGTACTAAGATATTGATTATATGTGATATATCAGATAATTTTATAATAACTATATATTTTGTTTAATATTTGATAAGCTTGTTACATAAATTTTGGCACAACTATTTTACACATATGATTATTATGTTTACAAAAGTGATTTAATTGGTTGTTTCTAAAAAATTAACTAATTTTCAAAGAAGAATTATATTTATGCTAAAATTCATTTCATAATAAAGAGGTTTTTATAAAATAAATGCTTTTTAAAAGCTCAAATGAAAAAATAATAAATAATTATGCATTAACAATTGTGAAGTGTGGTTCAACAAGAGGAGAGTGAACTACTAGAAATAAAAATCTAAACTTCTTAAAAAGATATTTAAAGAATGTATTTTAAAGTTATATTTAATAACTTGAGAAAGTTAATAACTATGATTTTTTATAAATTTTAATTTTATTTTAAAGCATGTCATTTTTTTAATAATAAAGTTTTAAAAAAATTATGAAATAAAAAAATCAACAACAATTAAAGTGCACCAATAGCAAAAATCAAGTAAAAAAATATTCAATATAAGCCTTTCATCAAAAGATGAGTAGGGTAAAACCTCACAATAATAAAAGAAAAAAAATAAGCCATTACAGTCATACAATGAAATAAAATTGTTAATTAAAAAAAGTATTTGATGACACAAAATCAAAATTAATACAAAATACCCTATGCTTGATGAAATACTTAATAAGACATAAGTGTTTTAATTGAATTAATTAGAAATAAAAAATTGAAAACTTAGCTAATTTGTAGAAATTAGGAGTTTAAAGACTAAAAGATGTAACTTAACGAAGCAACGATAAGCATTAGCTACTAATAGCTTGAATTACTTGAAAGTTTTCTTCAGTGTTTACCAAATCTTTCATAAATTTTTTTTAATTAATTATGTTAAAAAAATCTCCTATTTATAGATATTTCTTAATGACTAAAAATATTTACCAAACAAACCAATTAGTCATTAACACTTATTTTATTTAAAATATGTCGATGTAGGATTTAATTAAAAACTTATATACTTATATTTTAATTATGGTGCAGATGGATCAAAAAAATAATGGTTAGAATAGCCATTATCCAAATGATCCATTAGTGTTGTTCCATCTGAATTAATGATGACATAAGTTGGATGATAAAAGATAATCTTAATCATTGGATTACAAAAATTACATGATCAGGCAACTAAAATTAAACTGACTCTATTTAAAAAATAAAATGTAATTTGGACCATTAGATCTCAATCATGATTTGATGGCTAGATTTAGATCTTACACACAGACTAAATGCGAACCTTATAATCACAAAATTGCACGATCTAATGACAGAATGAATCAGTGTTTAAAATAGGTGAATGAGATGAAGATCATTCAATTGCAAAATTACGTGATCATATGACAACAATCTCTCCCATAATTCCAAATTTAGCCATGTGAATAAAACACTACTTTTTAATCCCACATAGTGTTTTTTTTCTTGTATTTATCTCCTTATATCCTATGCTTCAAATGTAGTTAATTAATAGGGTTGGTTATCTTTTCATTCATTTAAGATTTAATCACCCATGCTGCTAGTATTTTGAATAATTAATTTATGAATATGTGAGTAATGCCCTGATTTGATAGACCCAAAATGAGTTTGGGAGTAATGTCCTAATCTAATTATTTCAATGAATCAGATTCAGTAGTTTTTGTTTTTTGACCCAATACTTTTGATTTAGTTCTAAGTATTGATAGTCTATTAAGTAGATTTAGGTTTTTTATTTTATTTTAAACTTTATTTATTATTAATAATATTTTTTATTACTATAATATAGTTTTTGCAACAAGTTAATAAAGAAAGATTTCTAAGGATTTGATCAAAGTAAAATACTTTTTATGATGGTCTAGATAAGATGATCAAAGATATCAAAAATCAAAATATTTTTCTAATATGATTAATTTAAATAGATTTTTTTATTTCTTTATAAGAATGAATTCACCCAAGGTTAACATTTTAATCAAAAATAAAATTAAATTCAAAATATATCTCTTGATTATTTGTCACTCGAATTAAGATGTTCCTCATGAGATCTAATATTTTTTCTTATCTAAGTTCTCTCACAAACACAAGCATTAGTTAACAAAATCTAAAATTTCACTCAAATAAATTCATTCAAAATATTTAAAGTTTATTATCATCAAATAAAACATCAAGTTCAACAACACAACAAATTGATCTCATTTGATTATTATGACGATTTGATCGAAAGGTTTGATGAATTATTGGATAGTTCAAGAGTTATCAAATAGTTTGATGATATACTAGATGGTTTGATGATGTATGATAGTTTGATGTTGTACCTAATAGATTATCAAGGTATCCAATGGTTTAGTATGGTATTAGATAATTTAAAATACATTAGATGATTTGATATGTAGAGAATAGATAGTCATATAAAAATGAGTTTTTTGAGGATTAAGTTGGCCAAAATATTTGATTATAAATTCAAAGGAATTTGAGTTTTCTAATTAATGCTGTCCCTTACATCATGAAAAGTGAAAAACAATGTTGAAGTTTTGTTGGCATCATGAACATGATTGTTGTATTTGACTTTAATCATAGCAAACTCCTTAAGTGTTTTCTCTTAATGATTAATTTGTCTACCTAGTATACTTTTCATGTGATCAACTTAGCCCACCTTGGACTTACACTTTAGAAAAATTTGTGAAAATTATTAAATAACTCAAAGAAGTGAAGAACAAATGAAGCACTCAAAGTGAACAAAGTCGTAGGTTTAGAGTTAGCCCGCTTTTTAGAACTTGTGTAAATATTTTGCTTAATATTTACCTTTTTCCTAATGAAGGAAGCTTATACTTGCACTTCATTATATTATGTTTGCATTTCATATAAATAAATTCTTATTTGGACATAGCTAACTAGAACCTAATAATAAAACTTATACAATAAAGATAGTAATTTGTGAATTCAACCCCATTTATATTCTCACTTTCTGATAAAATAACTTGAATTGTGTTTTCTCAAATATGTTATTTAGCATTAATAATCAATAGTTTATTGATGCAGGGTAGATTTAGACTTTTTCTAAAATCTAAATTAGAGCCTAAATACTAGAGATGTTCAAAAGATTTTTTAAAAATATGAAAAGATATTATCCATTAATCAAGGTTAAATGGTATGTGTGATATTTTAAAGCTATTCGAATATTGGTGTTCCAAACTTATAATATGAATTATTAAGTTTAGTAGGTGACAATATCTTAAGAATTTAGCATAAAATTCTATAAAATAATTTTTTTCATATCCAATTTTGTACATAAAATAGAGAATTTAAAGTAAACTCTATGTGAAGCATTTAATATAAAAGAATAACATTAATTTTAGATTATTACTTAGAAAATAAAAGTTGCTGAAAGGGCATACCTTTTTGGTTAATTTCTTGTAGTTTCGTAGATGTTGGCATTTAGAGCACCGAAGGACCAAAACGTGACTTGGTGGTGATTTAAGTTAGTAGGAAAGCTTAGGGGTGTTGGCAAAAACAAGAATTTATTTTGTTACTAGCTCTCTCATGGAAGATTTCTCATTTTTATCCTTATCTCTCATAAGGGACTTTTGCCAGCTCTCTCAATGGAAGGTCTCTCACCTTCAATCATTGTTTCTTACAAGAAAAGTTAAAATCTCTCCAATCAGAATTAGGTATACACATTTCATTCATAAAGGTGTAAGTTGTCAAATAAAATAATTGTTTATTCCATCAATTTTTCATCTCCTAATGTCTAGAGAGTATTCTTATTTATAGAGACCTCAAATATTCATTAGTAATTTTACAAAAAATTAAAAAAAATTAAAAAAGCTAAAAAACTTAATTTAAATTAAGCAATTTTCAAACTATTTGTACATATCAGGTGGCAGTAACAGTGAGCGATCAAACAGTGGGCAGCGAAACTGTGGGGTGAGCAATGTTGTAGAACTGTCAATCCAAGTTTCTAGTAGGTGCGGGTCGAGTAGAACATAATAGTTTAAAGGGATTGGTGGGCTGGCATAGGCCGTTATAGTCATCACGAATAACAGGTCAATGCGGGATGAGCGTAGGTAAAAATGTGTTCCCAGGTTAATTCAGACCATGCAGACACATGGGTCGGCTCAGGTGGTGGCAACGGTTGCTGACAACAGCTGTGACAGCGACAAACAGTAATGGATAGCGACATGATGCAAAATCAATAAAAAAATTTAATTTTAAGCAATTTTAAACCAAACTTTGCACTAGTAAACTTGTAAAACTTGTGCGACGCTAGCAAATTTGTATTTGTAAGTCAATATTACATGCTCTTGCATCACTTATAAAGCAACCTACACTACACCAAATTCATTTACTAGTAAGGACAAAATAGTAGATGTAGTCTCTCATATGTAACTTAGAAGATTTTAGGATGACTATCTATTTAATGGGAGGCATTAAGTTTTGTTAGGTATGAATTTCTAGACCCACATAAATGATGTACTCAAGAACTTAGAGACCCAAGTATGTCCCAAATTTTAACCCATTTATCCTTAATCGCACCTTATAAAATGAGAGCACATGGATAATGGTTAATAGCTTGCACTAATATTTATTAAGGTAGAAATTCGCTCATGCTTTTTGAGGATCCAAGATGGACTCATTAAATAGGTTTTCTTTGGCAAAATTAATCACAAAGCACCATATTAAGGCTTGGTCTCTAGTTATAGATCTGTACTAGCTTAATATCGTTAGTTCAACATTTGAATCCCTGAATCTAGGCCCTTAAATTGAATCTTAATTCATCATCATCATTTTTTTATTATTAAATTACTTGTCCTTGCCTTCAATAAGGATGAGCAAACCTAGCCCTTTATTGGATCAAACCTATGCTTGTTAACCAATCTTGAAGCAATGCTAAAGGGACAAAATTCAAGCTTGTTACAAGAGGCATGAGTATTAACAATATACATGTAATTAATTCGAACGGTATAATCTATTTATAAATTATATATATTAACTATCCATCCTTTTTTTTATTACTTTAAAAGAGCTTTTATTGCTGAAGTTAAAAGTTACAAGAGGCATCAGTATTAACAATATACATGTAATTAATTCGAACGGTATAATCTATTTATAACTTATATATATTAAATCTCCATTATTTTTTTTTATTATCTTGCCTTACCAAAGTATTTGCACTTTACACTAGTGTCCAATCTTCAACCGTCTTTTAATAAAATCCTTCAGCCTCTCAAAGTCCTTCTGCCTTAAATGTTATTCTCATAACTCTAAAATGGATGCCCTTCGACATTGATTTCTTCCATTCCATTCACTTCTCAAAATTCTGCAGCATTCTCTCGTAGAGATGTTCAAGTACATGACGTAAGGATCAATATTCTACAATATCTGGAAAATATGTCTGCAATTTTCTTTTCAAAAATAATTTTGATATAATAAACAAATATATTATTAAATAAAATTGTTATTGTGAATAAGGATAAAATAAAAAATTTGAAAAATAAAACAAAAAAGAACAAACATAACCATTGGTTTTGTTTTTCCACCGTAAACGAATATTATGAAGATATTAATCTCATGGATTTTTTTATAAAATAAAATGTTACTCAGCAGTAACTCCAAGACCAGTATTCTTCATCGCCGGATTATTTCCAGCAAAAAAAAAAAAACCTGCATTTGCCTGCTTTCTCTACCCCGCCCGCATTCACAAACGGTAAATACATAAAAACAAAATACATTATCTCCTACCAGTTCCACACACACACCCCTTCTCTCCCGACCTATCTTTTAATAAAAAGAAGCATGGAGCCATCCCTGTCGCCGGTCTTGTCCCATCATCCGGGCTTCGTTTACAGAAACGAATACGGATCTGGTTCCGTCTGCGCACCGATACCCGCGCCCTGGCTTCACTCCGTCTCCTCTCCTGCCCTCTCCTCCGCGGCATGAATCATGGCCTCCGACTCGCACCAAAGTCGCGCCTCCGCCTCCTCCTCGCAGTTTGATGTCTCCACCATGTTGCAGTCTGCGTAATACTTCCCGCTCACACCGGACATTGCCGGATGCACCGCCACGTAGCATGTCGTTGCCGCCGCCTGCGTAAGACGCTACACATCACATGCTCGTTTGTATAACCCACATAAGCCACGCAAATCTACGGCAGTGCAGAGAAAAAAGAAGGGTGGGAGATTGCCTGGGCAACGGTCTTCACGAACTTTGACGCGATAAAGAACATCAGCTCTGCCAGTTCGAATCACAATTTCAGGGTTACATTTACAAATACACTTTTAGTGGTATTTATATCCAAGAGGAACATATACATCACCAATTAAAACGAAGCCCTCAATGTCACGGTTGAGGCGAGTCCTGGCGATCCCCGGATTCACGCAGTTAACGGTAACGTTTGCTCCCATTTTCTTCGTCATTAAAAATTATTTATGAACTAGTTTGTTTTTCAAATAGAACTTTTATTCTTTAAAAAAATATAAAATCAATACCTTGAGCCTTCTTGCCATCTCTTTCGTATGCATCACCATTGCCAGTTTAGACAGCCCATATGCTCTCCCCGCATCATAACGGCTGCATACCATTTAAGCCAACGTCAAAATTAGATACATTAAGCAACTATATAAACTTTCAATGCATTCCTTTTTAACGGCGTTAGTGAATACGCGTACACTTGGCCGGCGGCTAAAAGGCGCAGATAGCTTAGTGGATCACCGGAGTACCAACGGTGACTGCCGGAGCTAACGTTGACGATGCGGCCCTCTATCCCCGACTCCCTTGCCGTCTCAGCCATCTTCTCCAGTAGTAATTTTGTGAGCAGAAAGTGGCCTATGTAATTTTTTTTAACAGGAAAATTAGTATTTTCTCAAATAACATGGTGATACGTGAAAAGCGATCTTATATTCGTTCACCGAGATAATTTGTGGCGAAGGTGAGCTCAATTCCGTCCTCCGACACTGCTTGCTCGTACACGAACCTCCCCGCATTGTTACTGCAAGATTCAGTTAACTAATTACAGATAAAACAACAAAATATTGTAGAAATTAATTATTATTTGCATTTGGCAAAGAGAGTAATGACATGAGAAGGTTGAGCGGGAGGCCGAGGGCGAGAAACTGGGAGACAAAGGATCGGACGGACGAGAGTGAGCCGAGGTCAAGATGGAAGACGATGATCTCGCAATCGGGGTATGAGGAAGCGAGGTGGAGCCGAGACTCCTCGGCCACATCACGATTCCGCCCCGCGAGGATAAGCCGCACGCCATGGGCCACTAGAACGCTTGCGGTCTCGAGACCAATGCCCGACGTCGCGCCTGGTGGAGCATTTAATCATGCACAAGTCGTCATCCATCTGACGGGGATGAAAGGAAAAAATAGGAGGTGCGGATGAGTTACCCGTAATGATGGCGGTGAGGGAGCGGAGATCAGTGGCGGAGGCGGCGGCGGTGGTCACTTCATTGGCGGTGGAGGAGGAGCCGAAGCCGCTCTGCCCAGTGGATCCAAGTAAGTATTTTAGAGTCCGGGCGAGCATCTTTTCAATTTTAGCTTTCGATGGTCTTTTCTGTTGTACTGTCGATGGGCTGTCCGCCCTCCTCTTGTACTATTTTCTATCCTGGAAACTTTTCTGCTCTTTGGCGAATGAGGCGTACGTTCGTCGTCTCCCAATTTATATACTAATTTTGCAGCACGTGCGGGACATGCAGGGAGAATTTTTGCAAAAATATAATAAATTATCTTTGTAAAGGAAATTATGATGATTTTATGACGAATTTTATAACTCAAATTCCCTATGTTCGTGGGATGCGCTTGAAGGCACTCTCAACAAAAGGCTAACCTAATTTTTTATATTAAGTATTATTATTTTTTTAGTAAAATTTTTTATTTTTAATTTCAACAATTTGAATTATTAATTTTTTAGAACATAAATATTATTAATTATTATACACATATTTTGTTTGATAATTTTAATTATTAAAAACAAAAATTATATATAAGATCATTTATTAACCATCAACTAGACCATCTTATCTATGATCAAATTATTCAATATCAATGTCATCAAAGATTTAATTAAGATCAAACAATTTGATGATGGTTCAACAAATTTGATGGTAATAATCACAAGGTTATACACATATGGGATTTTTAAACTTTAAGGCAATTAATTAGTACAGTGTTATTCTTTGAAGTTAAAAATGACTCTTTGGCAAGAAAAAAAAGGGTTGTGCAAGAAAACTCACTACATTGCGAGTTTTGACTTCCAAGAACATGTTTTGGCTTTGTCCTCATCCCTCCTCCATCCCCGAGCTAGGGAGGTTCAAGAAGCCCTTCTCCAAGGCCCGTCGATGGTAAGCGGGTAGTCCATCTATCCTCGGTGCCCTCTCTTCCACTCATTCGGCGGCTCACGGTTTTGGTGAAATTGCTCAATTAGCTTTGGCGATGGCCTCGAAGCATAAGAACCTCATGCGGAAGCCGTTGCCGCAACAGTTATACACCACAGTAAAGTTGCTCAGGTGGTTCAGCTCTGTCCTACTCATCCGGCTGTACAGAACGAGGAATTGTTTAAAAACACTTCCGGTATCGTGTTAGCAGCAAAAGCACCGAATGTGGCAACTGGAATTATTGATGTTGTTTATGATCCTAAAGGAAAAAAGAATTGCCTCTGATTCTAAATCATCTGAAATAGAGCAACATAATGTGATGATGGACTTCGGTCCCAAAGAGGAAGTTGTGCGTGAGCAGAAAATGTACGCGTTTCAATCCAATGTGATGAATGCTGAAGGTTCAAGCTTCTCTGTTTCTGATGTTAGAGCCGAAAATGCCCTGTTCCACTTTTCGATGAGCGCAGGGCTCCCTGCTCCAACAACATGCCCTACGACTGTTTGTCTTTTTGCCACTGCCAAGTCTGCTCCTCTTGCTCAATCCTCAACTGCCCAAAAGATGCAGAATATGATAAATGGGAATGGCATGCATCTTAATTCATAAGCCCAAAATTATGGCATCTATACTTTGAATGTTTCTACCCAACTGAAATCATTCAATGATGCTCTTTCTTCTTAGAATCATAATTGTACAGTGGCTCATCAGCCCTCAGTTTGGTTGAATCAACTGGTCGTTTACCCTTCGAACTTAGATGTTTCTTCTATTGCTCTCGCTGATAAATCATTAATAAATGGAACTATGGTTAAAATGTGTGATAAGGCTATTAAGTGAAGAATTAAATTTCATAAATTTGACTTGGTGGGATGCCTTCATAGAGACAGGTTTTCTTTCCTCTGACTTTCCCGTGAATTACATCACAGATGGGGAAACATGTAAAGATTTAAAGTTCTTGACATTGGTAAGACTTGTGTATGTTTGTACTTTGTCAATGCAGTGGATCGGGACCTCATTTGGCATGGAGGGCCTTGGACTTTTGGTGGGTAAAAGCTAGGGTTGGATAAGTGGACTCATATATTTCTCCCCAACTTATTTGTGATTCTTTCAATCTCAATTTGGGTGCATTTACCAGAGCTCCCCTTTTTTTATTAGGATACGATGAATCTATTATGGATTGCATCATGAATTGGCAAACCTATACAGATTGATGAGTGGGCAAGAGACATGCAACGTTTGCACATATTTGTGTGTGAGTTAGTCTTTTGGCCTCGCTTTCATCCAGTATTTGGCTTGATGGCCAGATGGGCTTCACTTTCCAACACTTTGAGTATGAAGGTCTACCTATTATTTGTTTTGATTGTGGACAGGTTGGCCACTTTACTAGGGCATGTAAACCCACTCAGGCCGCCCCTCTTTTGCTCTCGATGAGAGCCAACATATGCAAATAAGAACATGGATTATATTATCAATTCTAATCCCTAATTCAGTTCTGTATATGTTTGTGGAATGGTGATTCAAGTGCAAGTTGATGTGCATTCATGTGATGCATCAGCAAGGATGGGTGCTCCTTGCCAAGTTAATTCAATATGCTAATGATGAGTTTAAGTCAAAAATTATGGAAAGAGTTTAGGGGCTCTTTTCCTTCCTCTGTTTTCAGGTTTTCTATTATTTCTTTCACGTGGATTATGCTCGATACTAGGAATAATAGGTGTTGGTGCAAAATACTGTGACTTGTCCCAAGATTCCTTGCTACTGAATTGTGTTTTTTGTTTCTGGGTTTTGTTTGATCAAGAAACTATTGTACCATTGGTGGCTACATATGGGCTACTTGGCAATTATTGTTTGGGTGGATTCCATACATGGTTCAAGCAAGAATGGGTATTTGTTGCTTCCACATGTTGTTGTCCATTAGAACAATAGATTTTACTAGAGCTTGACTATTCAGTGGTGTTGCTGGGTCGTCGAATTGTAGATGCCTTTCTTCTCCACTATTCGTTTTTTATGTGGTTGAAAGAGCTGCTATTTTGTCCTAGAATATTTGGGGTATTAAATCCACTAAATATTAGACTCACTTATAGAATATGGTTAGGTACCACAGGATTATTTTTGGCAACGCTGTTGGGAACCCTTGCAAGTAATTATTTTCGTAAAAATGTTGATAAATTGTTGGGTCAGAATTGGAATTTTTTTGTGCAACTAGCTATGGGATATTTGAGAAGAATTGTCTTATTATAGAAGAACTGGGTGCCAGTGGAGGTGATTGAGGCATCAAGTTAGGTGATTACACTTCAAATCACCTTGGTTGATGACAATCTTTAATAATGTTCTGTGGTATATGCTTTTTAAAATCATTGTACTAGATGTATTGTTTGGGACCAAATCAAATGGGTAGCCACATTGGTGGTCCACTTCTGGTTTCTGGAGACTTTAACATTACTTTGTCTCAAGATAAATAGAAGGGAGGAAGATTTTCTAGTATAGAATTCCCTATGAAGAGTTTGTTGATCTCATTCTTGATCTTAATCTTTATGATCTAGGCTTTGTTAGTTTGTATTTTACTTGGTACAATAATAAGGATGGATCTGTAAGGATTTATGAAAGGTTTGATATATCTTTTTTGAATTTAGAAGGCATGTACTCTTTTATTAACACTTATGTTACTCATTTTTCATGATCAACTTCGAATCATTGCCCTCTTCTTATTCAGATGCAACAGATGCATGTGAGAATGTTGAAAAGTAGACTATAATTTGAAAGTGGCTGGCTTTCTTCACCTCATTCTTTTGAGATAGTTTGGTCGGCTTGGCAAAGTATAGTTAGAGGGAAATTAATGGATGCGGTAGCTACCAAGTCAAGCAGAGCCTTACATGCTTTAAAGGCTTGGCATTCTAGGGAAATTAGCAATATTATTCATAAATTAAAGTAGCTTGAAAAAGAAATTGAGGATCTCCAAATGCGAGAGGACATTGATTTGAGCCAAGATGAGAATGCAATGTATGTAGTAAAAATCAAAGAACACCACTCTATCTTATCTCTTGAGGAGGCATAGTGGTGGCAAAGAGAAAAATTATGTTGGGCCCACCTTGGAGACAAAAATACTCAATTCTTTCATGCCGCAACAAGTAGGATGCATAGCAATTATATTCACACATTAAAAGATGATACTGGCCAGGTTCTTCACTCTTTAGAGAAAACTCGGGACTATTTGTCATCTTTTTTTAAAGAAAAATGGTCCCCCTCACGGTCGATGGTTGTTCACTTTCTTGATATGTTGTTTCAGAGATATTTATCGATGGAGTAGGCAGAACTTCTCATTGTCCCAATTTTAGATGATGAAATTAAAATGGCTACCCCTTCTCTTAAAAATCATAAATCTCCTGAGTCTTATTGCATTTTCAAGGAATTCATCAGAGGCTACTAGGGTATCACTAGTAGAGACTTGATCATTATAATGAGACAATTCTTTGAGGTGATTCACATGCCAAAGAATTAGATGGATATGTTAGTGGTCCTTATTTCTAAATTTTTCAGTGCATACATGTCGAACCAGTTTAGGCCCATTAGTCTTTGTAACACAGCTTATAAAATCATCACCAAACTTATGATTACGAGACATAAGTGTTATTACTTTTGATTTCACCTGAGTAGATGGCTTTTATTCCTAACAGATTGGTGTATGATAACATCTTTTTTGCCCAGGAGATGACTCATAGGATGCATCGTTCCTCTTTTATGGAAGGTCTTATGTTTATAAAACTAGACATGAAGCAAACAAATGATAGACTTAATTGGGATTTTCTACTATTCATGATGAAAAATATGAGATTTCCTTCACTATTCTGCAAATAGTTGGAGACTTGTATCAAAGGTTTGAGATTTTGCATCTTGTTAAATGGAACTAAACTTCCTTAGATTGAGAGCACTCGTGGGTTGCGACAAGGTTGTCCACTTTTCTTTTATTTATTCATGATTATTATAGAATATTTTTCTTGTCTTGTTATTCAACAGGTGAAAGGGGGTATAGAAGTTGGATTCAACACTTGTAGATTGGCTTCTAAAATCTCCCACCTTTTTATATGCAAATGATATAATTATATATACATCTGCTACACACACTACTACTACCACTGTTAACTGTACTCTTAATGACTTCTCTTTATCCACCAGCCTCATGAGAAATCTTTCTAAATCCAACATCTCTTTCAGCCACAAGATGGTTAGCAAAAGAAAGAACATGATTACTAGAAAACTTCATATTAAGTTAAAAATTGTTCCTACCTTGGTATTCTAATTCTAACATCAAAGCTACAAAAGAATGATTTTTGTTTTATATTACAACTCATTGCAAATAGAATAAATGGGTGGGTGGCATGTGCTTTATCCATGACTAGTAGGCTTCAATTAATTAATTCAGTTCTATTATATATTCCAATATATTACCTCATTTATTATGTCATTTCAGTGGCCATCTTTTCTAATCTTGAATAATTAGTGAGATCCTTTCTTTGGAGTAGAAATATTGGTAGTAATACGATTCATTATGTGAATTGGAAAAGGATCACTCTACCTAAGAATCAAAGTAGACGTGGTGTTACAAATCTTCTTGTTTGGCAATAAACTCTCATTTCCAAGCATTGTGTTTGCATATTGGCAAAAGAAAATACTCCATGGCATAGGAATTTCAATATGCGGTATAGCTCATGACTGTTGGATGCCTATTATTTGTGTGGTGCTTCTATCACTTGCAAGCTCCTTCGTATAGTTGCTCCATGTGTTGCAAATCATATGGTTTGACGTGTTGCTTTGGGGCATAATGTTTCCATTTTGGATGATAATTGGATTGGTCTTGCATCTCTTGCTAAATGGCAAACTTTTAAACATGTTGGAATTTCCACCTTCTATTAATCACTTTTTGCTGCATGAAAATTGTTAGAATCTTGAAATATTATAGGACTTTTTTGGAACTGATTTAACTCATCGCATCATGCATACTTTGTGTGTGCATAAAGCAGCAAATGATGTGTTGCTATGCCAATTTGTTATGGATTCTCAGTCTATTTCAAAGCAGGTTTATATCTAATTGAAAAGTGAAAATGAGGACCTGAATGCTAGCCGTACATTGCAATTTTCCTGGATTTGGAAACTTCCAATTCAGCCATGTGTGCAAGTTTTTCTTTAGAGATTGCTTATGAATGCTTTGCCAACTCGACAATTTTGATATAGTTGACACATTGGACTTGAAACTTTATGCTCATGGGGATGTTCAGAAGAAACAATCACTATAGCACATTTTCTAAGGCTGTACCAGGATGACTGCTATTTGGAAATGCATCCTGTAGTGGTTTAGATGTGCTTTGGATCAATTTTAACATTAGGATGTTAATTTGTTTTTTGTTTTGCTGAATTGGATGGCTTGGTATAGTAAATTTCATGCCATAGAGGACATTGTTTGTCATATTGCCTGCATATTTTACTTTTCTTAGTATTGTTGGAATGAGAAGTTGCACCATAACAAAGTTAGGCTACCTATTACAATGTGGATCTTGTATATTATATGCATGCGATTAATGCTAAATCTTCTAGGTTGGATTACCAGAGACTTAACCACCCTTTTGGGTGGATTGTTAACCCTTCCACACTGTGGCCTCCACCTCCCAATAGTTGGATTCAGCATAATTATGATGCAATATTTGGTGAAAATGATGTTGTGGCTATGGGTATTATTTTGCAGGATGTTTGTGGGAAATTGCTTAAGATTATAGACCAAAATTTTTACTGAGCTTCTGTTTCACATGTTGAGGAGGAGGTAATTTTTTATGCTTAGCATTGTGCTGTTCAACTTGGCTTACATCATTCTATAATTTGGATATAGTCTGATTCCATGGAAGTGGTCTCTAAACTCCACAAAGTATTGGTCATTATAGTCAATAGTGTACTTCTTTTGCTACAAATGCTCGCTAATTTATTGCTTTTAGACTTTCTTACATTCCACGAGAAGATAATAATGAAGTGGATTAGACAGCTCACTATGCACTTTCTTTTGATTATACTTGGGAATGGGGTATTCCTTTTCCCAAACAATTTATTTCTATTTTATATTCTAATTATGTGTACGAACCTCCGTAGGGAGTATATTTTGTAGGCTTTGGCCATTATTATTTTAAAAATATGGCTCTTTAACTTGATCTAATACTTAATTTTGTTAATCTAGAAGCATCACGTGGCCTAATGACCATTTTGATCTCCTTCAAGAGTACTACCCATGAAAACCTAGATTAAAACGAGTTGTGATATTAACACGAAAACTCAATTTGAGAAACTTCTTATTGAGAATTTATAATCTCCTCCTCATTGTAATCATATTTGGACTAAAAACGAATATTGGGAGAGCTACCTAGTTAAATTCACAATTTATTTCTCTTTTTCTTTTATTCATTGTATGCCATACCCTTTTAAGCAAAGTTATATTTTATTGGATTCATTTGTATCCAATGTAAGTAGGACCTTTTACTAGTAAGCATATAACTCACAAGAAGAAAACTTATATTTTCTAACATCTACTATAAAATGTTTTTAAAATTAATTATTTTAATTTTAAAATAATTCTTATAAAAAGAAGGAGACCTTTCATGTTTGTTAATACTTTCAATTATCATTACAGGTTGACATATTTAGTAATTGTAATTCGATTGTTATAAAAAGTTAGCCTTTTATAAAGATTGATTTATAACCACTATAAAAAGACTTATCTTTTACAATAGTTAGCATTTAATTACTATAAAAGATCAAGCCTTTTATAATGGTTTACATTCAATAATTCTAAAAGGTCTTAGACTCTATTTACAAATATCTTATGCATTTAAAAAAGGGTTTGGAAAAGATAATTTAAAAACATAATTTTTGAAAAACAAAATCAATCAAGTGAAAAGTGTAAGCTTGTTAAAAAGTATTTGTTAAAAATGGCGCATAAAAAGTAAAAGAACATTAGAAAATCCAATTTGAAACATGATTAGCAAGTAAAACCTTATACAAAGCCTCAAACAGCAGTTTTGGCCAAACATGCCCTAACCCAAATTGGTGATTCAATTGTATAACCTCTTTTCATTGTCATTCACCAACTCCCCTCATGAATGATTTTCTTCTAACATCCAATGGATTCCATTATTTCTAGCAAATATCTTTTATTAATTAGCAATATCCCTTTCATTGTAAGTGGGTTTATCTTGTCTATTTCACTCATCATTATTTTGCACTTCACATTTTCATTCTTCAATGACAACCTAGTTTGGTTCACATACTTTTCTAGTAAATCTCATACTGAGTATTTGACGTATTTTAATTCAATTCCTTTGTGTATATCATCATTTAATTGCTTCACTTCTTTGTGATTCAATTTTTATGACATCAGTTTTCACTAGATGTGTCATATAATATTTAACAATTTTCATTTTATCATGGTATAAAGTAATTTATGATAAATAAATATAATTACATATAATATTATTTCAATTTTTTTTACAAATAATCTTGAATTCATTTGTTAGTTTTACAAAGGTCATGGCACTTAGTAGAACACTAGTGATTTCTCAAGAAAGATATAAACAATTGATTAAATCACATGAATAATGCTTTCCTGTAGTACCATACTTGAGTTAGTTGCATTTGGATAATGGTTTTGTTACATTACTTAAATTTATATTACATAGAGAGTAAGTTGTTGTATTAATCTCCAATTAAAAAATTATTATCATAATTGATTAGCTTTTATGTCTTAAAGGTTCGTTCAAGTAACTGTGTATAGATGACAAAATTCATGAACTAAATCTCAAACATGATCCTAAATACAATCACGAGACAAGAATTAGTAACAAAACAACTTGAGACTATACTACATGAGGCTAGATGCTCAAGACCATATTGCTTAAGGTTATACCATCATGGCCAAGCCATCTGCAATGCTGTTGCCTAAGAAGATAATGGATAAAGTCCAACCATCTCTTACTTATGCCCTGCACTACCATCATGAGTACCACAATATGCAATTGAACTTTAGATTCACCTTTGTAAGATGTCATCCGTTTTACTTAACTGGGAGAGGGCACAACCTCTTCTTTTAGACTTCTATAAAGGAGAGATTGGGAGAAGACAAGGCCCCAGCTCCATAGTGAACAATCATAAGGGAATCTCCCATTGACCCTCTGGCCACTAAATAGTGAAACTACCAATAGCACAGTTTCCAAAAAAAAATTGTGTTGAGCATACATACTATCACAACCCCAAAAATCTTTCTTGTCGCCTTTCTTATCATCATTCCTGTCACCATCTTTGTCCCTTTTTTTTTACTCTTTTTGGCCCTAAGAAGACAATATAACAATACATCAACACAACAAATTGTACTAATTAGAAGATCAAGGGAGTAATCAACTACTCTAACATCAACGATTATCCTTTTAGTCACAACTACTGTCATTTAACTCTATCAATGTAAATTTGGAATGATCACTTGTCATATATTTGGAGCATCTACTATCGATGTATCACATGTCTCAACTTGCTTTTGAGGTGGGATATTTTCTCAATAAAAAAATTCTTATGGATTCTTGGGCACCCAAAAAATGTTAGGTCAGACAATATTAGTGAGTCTAAAACTATTCATGCATAGTGTGTTATTTTGCTTCTATAAATAAAGAGAAGGGTTTGTAAATGTAGCATTCCTAATTCTACATTCTTTTATGATATGCCCAACTTTGTAATAATAAGGGCAAGTAATATTTGAAGAAAGATTATCAAAGTAAGAATAAGAGAAAACTTTTTATCTTGATGTTGGTATGGCACATAGGCTTGATGTGAAGATGTAATTTACATGGAAATAGTTTGTTTAATAATACTATTTTTAGCATTTTGGGCACATACTTTGTCATGATTTTCTTTTAGCTAACATTGTGATCTATATAACTTATCATTTAATGTTGACACAAACCTTTATATTAAGAAAAGTCATCTTCAACTACTAAATATTTGTTTTTTAAGCTTTTCAAGCTCATTATATAAGTTATCAAAATTTTCTTGTAGCTCATCCCAGCAAACTTATTCAACATTTACAGGACTCATGGTTGTCTTTAGCCATGAAACAAATTACCACTATTTCTATTGATCTGCCATCTCAAAATCGGAAGAATTTGAGACTCACATGTTGCAACCATTAGCTTTTTTTTCTTTTTTTCTTCATTGGATTCTCTTTCTTCTATAATTAAGGGTAGTTTAGTTGCATGTGACCTAGTTTGTTACATTCATAGCATTTTTGTTCCTTGTCCTTATCTTTATTTTGAAAGTTCATCCTAGATTAAGAGAACAAATGTAAACTTTCTTTTAGAGGTAACTTGAAAACTTTTTAGAAGTCATGGAGATCTCTTAATCTTGATCAATCTTCCCCTCACTGCAAGAATCAATGAACTCATCCTCTATAGTGAGAGAAGTTGAAACTTAAAGTGCTAATGCTTTCTTTTAGATTTCCTTGACTTTTTCTTATTTCCTTTTATTCTTCTTGTATGTTTTGAGTGAGTAAAAAAATATTCAAGCATAAGTGGAGATATCTCAAGCTTCAACTATTGTTATTGCATCTGCATCATAATCCTTTAAGAAACATTTAAATTTTTTTATGAACTTCTCATTTGTAAAATGTTTACAAATCAATGTTAATTTAGTAGTGATTTCAATGAACCTAGTGAATATAACATGAACTGATTCTTCCTATTTCTTTTCAAATAGCTCATAATCATGTATGGATATATTTATTTGTGACATTCCTTCATATGTACCTCAAAAAGAAAAGCACACACTTAAGATTTCAAAAAGAAACAACCTACAGAATGCACTCCTTAAATCTCCCAAAGCTTCAAGTTGGAAAATTTTTCTTAAAATGAGACTTTTAAAATTATTAAATTATTAAGTGAATGAGAGTAATTGTATCACCTTCACTTTGGCTAACCAATATATGTTATCATTTTCGTTGAATAAATTATTATAAAGTTAAAAAAAATTAAGTTTGGTTGCTGCTAATTATGCCTTGGATAAAAATTGTATAATAAGATGATTGAAGGTCATATAGTACGATGGGGTGAAGAAATCGAAAGAGTACAAAGCTATGAATATCATATGGTATGACATTGGCTAATTGCATGGTACAATCAGATAATAGACATAATTAGGATGTATGTGTGAATAGACTTTGATAATAGGTTTTGGTCATACAAGTAAGAAGAAACATATCATAAAAGTATGATAATAAGAAAATAGAAATAGTTTGAGTTCAAAGATGTTGAGCGAGTTAAACATCATACAAGTATGAATATCATATCGTACAAGATGATCTAAGAAAATTGTTAGTAGAAGATACTGGATTTGGATATCATACAATATGATGAGTTTTTCCTATTAATATGATAGAAATATGTTAAATATACCATGATTTTGTAATTAGTTGCTCTTGATCATGACTATTTAAATTAAGATTCTCTATATTTAAAGATTGAAAAAGACTTGCATAAATCTAGTTTGTTGTGATAATCCCTTAATTTAATGATGCTTAATTGATTCTATTTAAGATTAATGTTGTAGTTTACCTAGGTTTTAGGGAAAACACTAACATTTCAGTGTAGCAAGGATGAAAATCAAGAGATATCAAAAGAAATAGGGCCTCACCTATAAGTAAGAAGATCTCAATACTTAAAGAAGGAAGAGCTTACCCTTGGAGAAGTCCTCTAGTCGGGTTACAAGGTATAATGATCTTTGAGATCATATATAAATTCAGCTAAGATCTATGGAAAGATAAGAGTTATTATCTTATTAAATTGTATGTTTAAACCCTAAAAAATAAATATGATAATAGGTGGCTAATCCCCTTCCATGAAATTATTATATAGAAGATTATTTGACATACTTTTGCTTTTAAGAAATTGTTAAAGGGCCCATGCAAAAGCTTGCCTTAATGTTAAAAGGATGAAAAATAAGCTACACAAATTTATGCTTACTTATGTAGCATTATTTAATTGTATTTGTGAGCGTTGGACTTGAAGGAATTTTTTTGTGCATATAATGTACTCCTTTTATTTATGTCATGGTGCAACTTTGTAAGAAATTCTTGCTTAATTCTTACTATAATCTTATCCAAAAATAAAAAAGGGATTTCATGATTATATTCTTATGACGATACTATTGCTTTATTGATGTATATGTTGATTCAAATGTTGAACATGGAACATTAGTTATTAGTCCAAATTCTCTCTTAACTAAGATATTATTTATGGTTGCATGAAAAAATGTAATGCTTTACTGGTTATGTGACTATGTATACAAAATAACCTTATTCTTTATACAAAAAATGTTATAAGGACTTTAAATTATGAAAGGACAAAATTATGATTAATATAATCCCAATAACAAAAATATGATCATGTGGAATATAACTAGAAGGTTGTTAATTTAAGTGCTTTGTTTATTGTACAAGTAAGCTTATTTTAGCATGATAATTGTTATGAAACTTAAAATCATGAAAGATCTAAGATAGTGAGTCTATCTCACTAGCTGAGACATGATAATCTTGTTCTTTTATTATGACTTTCTAGAAATTAAGTTCTTTAATGATCTCTTTCTCCTTTCTAAGTACATTTGATGCATGATAATGTAGGTTAATTATAATAATCACTATCTTGACTAGTTTTATAATTAACTAAGTATTTTATTTCATGATGATCCAAGCAATATGTAGAATCAAGACTTGATTTTGTGGTTGCATGTAACTATTAGTTATTTGATATGCATATATGAGACAAAAGACCACTACTAAGCTTGATAATGCTTACAAATCAATTGGATACTATGTGTGATAAAGATGCATGCTATTATTATAAATCCTTGAGTGAAAGTGTGTAAAATTCCTTGTGAATAAACCTTAGGAGATGAACCATGAAATTTCACTTGATAATTTGTCCAAAACTATAAGAAATCATATGGTCAAGTATCCTTTGGCCACAGTATACTTGGGAAGCATTAAGTTATGGCTTGGATGGATCATAAGTGGCGAAGGTTCAACCTTAAGAGTACTTAGATTGGTTTTAAGTGTGTATAATCCTTGGTTTCTAATTACAAATCTTGGAATGACTCAACTTGTGGTCTTAGAGGAAGACAAGGTTTTATAAGGATATAGTTTGCTGAAAAGAGATTGGGTATGGTTAATAGTACTAAGGCTAAGGATAAACTTTAAGATCTTATCACTAATTCATAGTAGGATTTGAAATGAAAACTTAGGGTGCTTAAATAAGACTATGTAACATAAGCATAGCCTTAGAATTAGGCTTAAAAGCTTAAGAATAATTCATAGGAATGGAATCCATAATAAAATTTTCTAAAGTTGAACTTAAGTAATACCATTTGGTGACCCTTTATGGATATTATACATAAACTTTGGATAATAAAATTCATATGTTGGAGAGCTTAGAATAAGACCTAAAGATGTATCAAGTTCAACCAAGGAACTAATAAGATAAAAATGTTGGCTAAACCTTTAGGTTAACTAGGTTCTTTGCTTAAGACCATGATTAATTCTAATAAAGCTTCTAAGTAATGCGATGACATCTTGGATGGTGGATGTGTGGTGGCTTGAGAGAGGCTTTATGATGGGTATAATGACTTGGGGTTGTATTGGAGGCATAAGGGCTACTAGTGAACTTATGTGAACCTATACATAATTATAATGACAAACAATTATACATTAAACCTAAAGAAAAAAATCACGATTATATGAACATTAAGGATAACCTAGATAAACAAGATCTTAGATGAAATCAGGACAAGATAATATACTAAAAGAATAGGTTAAGATATTTCAGATATCTAAATTATGATTTTATGAAAACCTTAAGGTATCTAGATAATGGTAACCCAAGATAGTTGATATAAAACTAAGGGTTAAAATCTTAGAGCTTCTTGGTCAAGACATTGAGAATCTTAAATAGTAGATTTAGAGATAAGAGAAACCCTTGACCTACTATTTTGTTAATTGATTTAAGAACTGTTTACATATTAGATTCAAACTAATAAAAATCTAAATAATGTTAAATAGTGATGTATTAGGGTTCATAAGATGCTATGAGTTATGAATGTGATTTGATCAAGTGAAGATTAGATATAATAGACCCTTGATTACGCATGCTCACTTAGGAGATAGATAGGTTAGTTAATGTACTCCTATAGCTTATAAGTAATAGTTTTACATGGTTGGTTGAGCCTATAAGAGTGTCGAGTCATGTGGCATGAATCCCTAAGTTTGGCTAAAACCTAATGTTTAAATAATCCTAAGAGAGAACTATTACACATTTAGTCTTATTAAGAACAATTGATGTGCTATGATTGTGGTGAGGATTATATATGGTCATTGAGGATTCTTAGAATCATATAGGGTTAGCCCATATGATTAATATTATCTTAAAAAATATTAAATTATATGATATAATTAGAGCATCAGATCCTATCATGTTTCTCTTAGATAAAATAATACACTTGATTAGTCAGACACTAAGTATTTGGTTAGTCACATCTAAGGTTATATATTGAGTTAATTAGTAGATAGTGATATAATTGTGAGAGTTAGTATTTGATGTCATTTATTTATATGATTTACTTAGTAGTTATATGCATATTTTTTTATTATTTTATGTTAGTTTTATAGTATAACTTGAGGATTTATTATTGAGCTCACTGGCTCACTCTCCTTATATGTTTACAAGATTGTGAAACTAAGATTTGTTTAAGAGCCAGGCTTGAGACAACCAAAGTTAGTACATCAACTACATGAGACATCTTCCTACATTTTGTCATTAGAAGTAGAGTCATTTTTTATGATTATCAATTTTATTATAAATAGATAATGGATTATATTGAATTATTATATTTAGAATTGATAATTACTTTTTTTTATCTCCTTCTCATTAGATTTTGATAGTTATTTATTATATTATTTCTTATTAGATTTGGGTTTTATGATTAATGATCATTAGATTTCTAGTTTATATGTTGGATTTGTGGATAAGAATTTTGTTAGATCATTATTATGATAGTATTTTGTATTTTGTTAGTGTAAGAACATTCTATTATTATGAATATTTAGATTTTTGTATACACTAGGGGTTTTAAAAA
Source organism: Vanilla planifolia (assembly GCA_023846275.1). Lineage (NCBI taxonomy): Eukaryota > Viridiplantae > Streptophyta > Magnoliopsida > Asparagales > Orchidaceae > Vanilla > Vanilla planifolia. The sequence goes on from CM043868.1 coordinate 7,242,013, forward strand.
ACATTGGGAACAATTGAATTGGTATTAGATCCTAGGTGAGCTTTAAGAAATACTTAGACATATTAATCTTAGGCTTAATAAGGTGAGGAGAATAAGATCTAAGAATAAATAAGTTAGATTAATTATGACTTTTACACTAGCCCTAAGAAACTTATTATGGTACTTTTTTTAACAAGATGGTCAAGTCACATGGTGCTACTTAAGAGGCTTAATGGCTAGTGAGGTTGGCCAAGATTAGCCATTATTTGATCAACCTTTTAGGGCTATGACACTCAAGGAATAGCTTGAGTCCCTAGGGGAAAACTGATGAAGGCTTTTATGTAGCTGAAATAATAAATGTTTGCAGGCATGACTAATCAGTAGTTGTTGATAATTAGTTAGTTGATGTATAAGAGCTACTAGATGCATTAAAGTACATAATTAATCAAATAATTAACCTTGCAACCTTGGTTTTAAATGGGAAAACAACTACTTGGTGGCTTCGTCAATGTCAGATTGTGTTTGGGGATATCCTGAATAGTGATGTATCATGGGATAATTTTGTGGCTTCTTATAGAGATTACTTGTGTTACAGCTAGCCAAGGCTTAGAGCATGGAGGAGCCAGCAAACCTTAGATAAGGTTAGATATCAATTATAGATTTTGTGTCTTGGTACATATACTTGATTAAATGTGCTTCTAAGTTAGCAACATTATTGGCGTGTTGATGTAAGATTTTCATGGAGGGACATATACTTTTCACTTTAGAGACATTTAGTAGTGACCCATTTTATTAGATACTAAGATTTGGTTTAGGCTATCAAATTGGTTGAATAGATAGAGCACTGGATTGATACATAATATGAGGAGGAAAGAAGAGAAAGAATTCTAACTCTTCCTAGAATAGAGGATTAACAAACTTTGAGGTAAGAAATAGATAAAGATGGTAAATTATAATGATCAATCTATATTAGTTATAGCTTAGTCTATCAATGAACATCATGGGGATAACCCCAAGATCAAGCTCAGAGATATAAATGTTGTTGTAAGAGGATAAAGGTTCTTACAAATCTAAGAAAAAAAAATCTCTATTTAATTATTTGAAGTATAGAGATAAAAAAGAAAACTATTTCAAGGGACTATGGTCATGCAAAGTGTTGGTCAAGTAGGAGGCACTCCATAGGGATAGTCACACATTTATGCTTTTACCCAACATAAGGTAGCCAAGGAATCTGATGTAATCATTGTTATGTCATTATTTGATAATAATAGATTTCTTGACCTCTTTGACATTGGTTCATCATGCTCTTTATCATTGAACTTGCTTGGGAGAGAAATGAGTGAAACCAAGAATAGTTATAATCACTATTAATGATGGAATTGCCTTCTTAAAACTAGATCCTTATTAGATGTATAATTTATCGTGATATAGATATTCTCATCCATGGATTTAAGGTTGAGTTCATTATGTGCTTATTGTTGATTTGATATTATATTAGGTATAGACTAAATGACCCAACATAGTGTAGTGATGATTTCTAAGAAAACAAATTTTGATTAAAGTACTAAATTTAGTCAACTTAGCTTTTGTTTGGAGATAGCAAACAAATCTCTATGATTTTGGTGCATCAAGCCATAGAGTTATTTCATAGGGGTTATTTGTTTGGGTTAACTCCTGTAACTGACTCATAAAAAGGGATTCTAACTCTCTAGGATTCCTGAATTATGTAGAATAATCTTGATATTTTTACCAAATGAGTTATCAGAATTACCTCTAAAGCATGAGATTGAGTTTTTTTGTAGACTTAGAGTTAAGAGCTTAACCAATTATGAAAGCACCTTATCACATGCCTTTGAAAGAGTTATAGGAACTCATGGCCCAATTAGAAGACTTATTAGGTAAGGGATTGATTAGACCTAGTGCTTCAACTTGGATAGTCTCTATTCTTTTTATCACAAAGAAGGATGGAAGTATGCAAATGTGTATAGACTACTAGGAATTGAAGAAAATAATAATAAATAACTAGTATTTATTATCTCATTGATGGCTTGATTGTTAATTATAGGGAGAATCACCTTTTTATAAAATTGTCTTTTGATTGGGATACCATTAGATAAAGATTTGAGAGAAGGATATTCCTAAGACAACTTTTAGAACTCTCTATAAGAAATTTGAGTTGATAGTCTTACCATTTTGGTTATCTAATACCCCTATGTTATTCATGGATCTATGAATCACTTATAAACATATCTTGATCCTTTTTTTATAGTGTTCTTAAATGATATATTGGTATATTCCGAAAGCAAGGGACTACATGTAGAGTATCTCTAAATTGCATTGGAGTCACTTAGGACCAAGCAACTCTATATGAAATTCTTGAAAATACTTATTTAATGTTGATGGAGTTTCAATGGATCCTAGTAAGGTACTTACAATTATAGAATAGAGAATATCCACTACTATGACAAAGATCTATATTTTCTTAGGTCTTATTAGATATTATTGCAACTTTGTGTCTAATTTTTTCTAGGATTGTAACATCCCTTAATTAGCTAACAAGAAAGGGTGTAGCTTTCTTATGGTCAGATCAGTGTGTGTAGACCTTTATCAAGTTGAAAAGTAGATTGAGTTCAACTCTAATTTTGACCTTACTAGTGCAAGCTAAGCCCTATCAAGTATTCACATACATCATTTGTTAGATTATGGATTGTGCTAATGTAGGAGGGATGAGTTATTACACCTAATATTCTTGGCCATATTATTACAATTTATTTAACCAAGGTATGTATTTTCTTATGAGTTAAAATTATAAATTTGAATTGAATATATTTAATTTTTTAGTATTGGTAAACTAAATTTTGAATTTTGAAATCTTAAAATTAAGGGACATGGTTCATAAGACTTAAGTGTACCATAAGCCTTAATAAGATTAAGCTAAATGCTTTGTAAAATAAGTTTGTAATTTTAATTATATTATTAATGATATCTTTTATCCTTATTCTTATCTTAACATGAATGCATAATAAGGATATGGATAAGATTCCAAAAACCTAAGTGTTAATTTATGGATGAAGATAAGAGGATTAAAAAAGAAAAACTATCTAATGTAATGTTGGAATACTTAAAGAAAAAATATAAAAGAAAGAAAGAATAAATATTTAGCTATCTTTTAGCTATATCTTACTTAGATCGTTAAATTTTAGGAGCTAGATTTGGCATGCCAAAATGGACAAACTAGAAGTGGTTTAAATTGAAAGGGTGAAATGTGGCTTAAACCAACCCAAGCCAATTTTTATTTAAGCAAATCCTTGTATTAAGGAGGTGTAGCTAAGGCTATTAAACCCTTAAGATGTGCTTGTATGGGTTTCATAAGAACCTAGCCATAAATAGGGATTAGGGACCAATTGAGAAAATACGATGAAAAAAAGCTAGAAAAGCCATAAGGAAGAAGAAGAAAGATGGTTCAAGTTTTGAAGCCATGAAAGATCTTACCAAGGAGAAGTTCTCTTCACACATTTCTAGGTAGGATGAATCTTGAGAATATATAATAAATTTAACTATGATCTAAGAGAGAATGAAAAGAAATCAATTTCTTAAAATTGCATGGAAAATGATTTGATTAAAAGTTAGTCAATCTTCTTCCATAAACCTTGTTTAATAAAAGGTGAAACCTCTTATATGCATGACTAAAAGGGATTTTTAGTAGCATATAAAGGTTGTTTAGCATTCTTTTCTTCTGAAACTTTGCTGAAGTAATCATGCAAGATTGTGTGATAATGAGAAAATCATGAATGTAGTGAAATTCATGTTCATATGCTTGCACATTTAGCTTTGCTTATTGAAGCAAAGAGAAGATGGACTTGGAATTATTATTTATGGAAGAAAACTATCTCATAAATGAGACATGATCATGAATTATGCTAAGATTAGAGCCTCATTGATAGTTTAAACATTTATGCAATATGCAAGATTTAACATGGTTAATATTATAAAATTATTAAACCATGGAAGTTAAAATTCTATATTTATAACTCTCATAATCAAGACATGTTAGATTTATTTTTTTATTATTTCTTTTACTATAACTTAAACTCCAAGATTGTATTTAAATGATTTTTCAAATAGTAACTCATAAAAAATAAAACATCTTAATCAAATAAGAAGACATATTTCACTTCATGATATGATATGAATGTGTATATGTATTACAAAACTATGCATAAAAGTATGGCACATTTTATATAAAAAAGTTAAACGTTATCCTAGAAGATGAACCATGATTTGAGAATTATAAATATAATGAAAACCATAGAAACAATATTGCGACTAAGTAACCCTTTGCCTTAAGTATGCTTGGATGGAGCCATAGCTTGGCTAAGTCATGGGAGGAATGAGTTTACCATTTAAGAGAACATAATTGGATTCTAAGGTGTGTGTGTGTGTGTGTGACCTCTGGTTTCTTGTTAGGAAGCCTTTGAGAGCTTAGTTTAGAGCCTTAGAAGAAGGTAGGTTGGGTATGGATATGGTTAGAAAGTAAAGAGTTTGGTTATAGATAAAATTTCTAAGGTTATGTTTAGACGTTTAAGACAAGAGTTGAGTAGGATTGGAGAGCTAAGAGTTGAGTAATAGTCAAGTTGGTGATTATCAGAGTTACTATATCAATTGGATGATACATCTTTTTGTGTTTTATTATTAGAAGTAGCAGGGTTATTATTTTATATATAATCAATTGTATTTTTATTATATATAAGACTTTTTTGGATTGTTATACTAAACTTAATAATTTTTTTATACTTCTATATTAGACTTAGCAATTATTTATGGTGTTTCTTTGGATTAAATTTTGATCAAGAGGTTTATTGATTTTTGGATATTTTATTTACGATTCTATTTTTTGATGATAAAAAATATTAGATTTTTATTATGTTAGCATTTTTGCATATTGCTATATTATAAATTATAAGTATATTTGATAATGCAATCATTGGGTTTTAGTTGTACTCATGGTTTAAAAAAATAAGTGTGATTGTTGTAGCTTATGCAATTAGGAAGTTGCATGAGGATGTTTGCAACTACCTAACTTATGACTTGGAGTTGACAACTTTAGTATTTGCTCCTAAACGTTAATGGAATTAGTTATATGGGGTTTGGATCAAGCTTTATATTGATCATAAGATTTTTAGATATATATTCTTTCTCAGTAGGAGATTAATTTATGACAATAATGCTAGTTAGAATTCATTAAAGAGTAAGTTTTGGATACAAAATATTACATGAGCAAAGTGAATTAATAACTAACATCTGGAGTAGATGCCCAACCTTGGATCCATGTTTATTAATAGACCAAGGAAAGAGACTATGGTTGATTTTAGTCTATCTTTGGATCAGTTGGCCATGCAACCCTTAATAGCTTGACTTAGCTCACTTGGTATCCTATTATTTGATTGGATGAGTTGAGGTAAATTTAGTAGAGGTACTTAGAATGATCATTATAGACTTTGATGCAAAGTTTACATTCCAACTTAATAATTATTTACATCATGCAATGAGTACAAATCCCATATTTAGTATTGCTTACTACCTTTAGAGTGATGATCAATCTATTAGAAGACTCAAACCTTGGAGGTTCTTATGAGTCCTAGAATGCAGTCTTACCCAAACTTTTTTATGCAAATGCCATTGCTAAAATCTAAGTATAACAATAGCTACCAATTAATCATTGGTATGACACCTTATGAGGCTTTATGGTTAGCATTATAGATCTTCTTTGTTAAGCTGAGGGAGAGTCTAAACAAGCTTTTGGATTTTAGTTCATAAAGGAGACTATTGAGGAGATTTTTAGATTGAGAAATAAACTATGGGTTGTACAAGACCCTCTAAAGAAATTCCTTATTAGTAAACATAGATTAGTTAGTTTGGAGGTTAAGGATAATTTATTTCTTAAGTTTAACTCAATGTAATGGCTATTATGATTTAGAAAGGCTTTTAATTGTTCCTTAGTGTAGTGGGACCTATTAGATTATAGAGAAGATGGGTTTAGTAATGTATAAACTTTGGTTGATAGAGGTACTAGTTAGAGAACATGAGGATTTAGGTATTTAATAAAGAGAAATATGTACTAGATACATCACATGTTCATTAGTAAGAGTTTGAAGATATTCAATTATAGGTAGACTTGTTCTACATGTAACTAGTGTATATTTTGGAGTGTTGTACTAGATAATTAAGAAATCAAACTCTACTTATGGTCAAAATAGTTTGACTTGTCAGAATGACTAAGAAGATACCTGAAAGTGGAAAGCGAGGTTTATTGTTTATGCCCAGGGCTACTTTCTAGATTTTGAAGACAAAATCCCAATAAAGGTAGGGTTATACCTTTGCTTTGGCTAACCAATATATGCTATCAATTTTGTTGAATAAATATTTGTAAATTTTAAGTAATTATGTTTGGTTGCTACTAGTTATGCCTTGGATGAAAATCATATAGTATGATGATTGAAAGTCATATGATATAATGATTGAACTAACCAAAAGAGTGTTTTGACTATGAATATCATACAATATAATATTAGCTAATCATATGGTACAATAAGATAACAAACATAATCAGGATGTAATGTGAATAGGCTCTGAATGTGAGTTTTGTATATATGGATACAAAAAAGCATATCATACAAGTACGATAATATGGAAAGGAAATATTCTGAGTTCAAAAAACTTGAGGGAGATAAATATCATACAAGTACATATACAGCATCATACAAGATGATATGTGAAAATTATTAGTCTACGAAAGTGGATTTATCTCATTATGTAGTATAATGAGATTATCATATTAATAAGATATAAAGATATTGAATATATTGTGTTTTCATAATTAGTTGCTCTTGTTCTTAGTTATTGAAATTAAGATGCTCCATATCTAAAGGTTGGAAAGGACTTGCGTGGACTTGATTTGTTGAGATAATCCCTTGATTTATGATGCTGAGCCAATACTATTTAAGGTTAATATTTTGGCTTGGGTGATTCTTAGCAAAAGAAAAAAACATTAGCCATAATGTGGAACAAGGAGAAAAACTAAGAGGTAGCAAAGAAAAAAGGAGCCCCACTTATGAGCAAGAAAATATCAAGAATTAAAGAAGGAAGAATTTATCCTTAGAGAATTCCTTTAATAAGGTCACAAGATAAGATGACCATTGAGATTATATATTAAATTCAGCTAGATTTGAGAAAAGATAAAAGAGATTATCTTGTTATATTGCATTTAGAAACCATAAAAAATTAATGTGGTAATAGTTAGAATCCTCTTCCATAAAACTTTTATGTTAAAAAGGGAAAACCTTCTTTACCATGACTAAGGATAAAGGTAGCTAGCATGTAAAATTTTGTTTGGAATTCTTCTTATGTGAGACATTGCTAAAATATATTTGCAAAAATATACTATAATGTCCAACCTAAGATGCATATTAGCCTACATGAATAGCCATGTAACATCATTTATTTGTATTTGTTAGTGTTATGCTTAAAGAAATGTTTATGAACATATAATGAATTCCTTTTGTTTATATCATTATACAACTTTGTAAGAAATCCATGCTTAATTCTTACTAAATTTTTATCCAAAAAATGAAAAGGGGATTTCATGACTATATGCTTACGATGGTAGCATTGCTTTATTGATGTATGTGTAAACTTAACTATTGAACTTAGAACATTAGTTATTAGTTTAAATTATTTTCTTAAGTGAGACATGATTTGTTGTTAAAAGTATGATAAATTGTAATACCTTACTAGTTATGTGAATATGTATTCAAGATAGCCTTGTTCTTAGCATGAAAATGTTGTAAGGTCTTTAAAATAGTGAAAGGATAGATTTATGATTAGCACCACCCTCTTAACAAAAATATGATCATTTCAAATAACCTAAAAGGTTGCTAATCTAAGTTCTTTATTGATTGTATGAGTTTGTTTTATCATGATAATTGTTATTAAAGAGAGAACTATGAAAGAGCCAAGGTAATAAATGTATCTCACATGCCCAAGGAATGCTAAACTTGTTTTTTTATTATATCTTACTATAAATTAAGATTTTTAATGATCTCTTTCTTCTTTCTAAGTAAATTTTGATGCATGATAATATAGATTAATTGCAATGTTTGCTACCTTGAATTTGTATAATTAATTAAGAATTTTATTGAATGATGAACTAATCAATGTGTAAAACCAAAACTTGAATTTGTGGTTACATGTAAGTCTTAATTATTTGATATGTACATCTAAGGTGGAACACCTTGATTAAGTATGATAATGTATAAAATTCAATCAGATATTATGATGTGATAAAGATATATGTTATTATTGTAAAATTATGAGCAAAAGTGTGTAGAATGCCATGTGGACAAATTAAATCTTAGTTATGAGATGAATCATGAAATAACAGCAAGAAATTTAACCAAAATTCTAAGAAATCTTGTGATAAAGTATTCTTTTTCCTTGGTTATGCTTAAGAAGCATTAATTCATAGCTTGGTTAAGTCATGAAAGGTACAGGTTCAACCTTTTAGAGAATCTAGATGACTTCTAAAGTTTGTATGGCCATTGGTTTCTAGTTTAGAAGCTTGTAAGAGCTCAGTTTGGAGTCTCAAAAGAAGGCTAGGTTGGTTAGAGATATAGTTGGCCAGTAAAGGGATTGGAATGGGTTAGTAGTACTAAGTTTAATGATAGAATTTAAGGTCTTATAGTTATTCTTATTAGGGTTTGAAATGGGGACTTGAAGTGCTTAAATAAGACTATGTCAGGTAAGTCTAACCCTAGACTTAAGCTTAACGTTTTAGGAATAATACAATAGAAAAATCCTATAATTGGAGGATTTAGACTCAAACTAAGGTAATATAATTTGGTGAGCTTGTATACACATTATAAATATTTTTTTGAATGTTAAAGCTCTTGAGTTGGAGAGCTTGAAATTAGACTTAGAGATTGCTAGGTTTAGCTAAAGAATTAAAAAGGTAAAAATATTAACTTAGGCTCTTAGGACATAAGATGACATCCTGGATGATGATCTAGGAGATATATAGTGATGCAAGAGAGACCTTAGGATGGGTATAATAAATTAAGACTGTGCTAGAACCATTAGAGTCACTAGTAAACTATGTGAACCCAAACATAATTATAATGGCAATCAAATATACATTAAACTTAAGAGGAAAAAGCCAAGGCTATTCGAATGCTACAGGTATCCTAAATAAGCAAGGTTTTGAGTGAAATTAGGGCAAGAATAAATATAAAAAAATGTCTAAGATATTTGAAATAATTGAATTAAGATTTGGTGAAAACCTTAAGATATGTAGTTGATGGTAACCCTACATAGCTAAAATAAGACTTAGGGTTGAAACCCTAGGTTGTCTTAGTTAGGGTATGGAGAATCATAGATAATGGTTTTAAAAATAAGATGCTAAACTCTTGTGTTTAATGAGTCAAGCATAAATGTTTATATCATTTGGGCTTTCTTTAAGAGAAATTATTAATATTAAATCAAGTCAAGCCATGAACTTTGAAGTGTCTAAAATAGTGGTCTTCGAGACTCTTGGAGTGATGGCAAGCTTCAAGGAAATCGAAGGCATGCACCAAAATCTTTCTACTTGAATATCTCTTTATTTTTCTTGAATTTGATAGTCTAAATTTTGAGATGATGTGGCACACTAGTATTATTAATATTTGAAAATATTATAAGTTTAATAATTTTTGAATTTTGTTTTTTGGGCCAAGCATTATTGATAAAAGTATAGGCATCGGTATTTGATTTTTTTTAAATTACTTAAAAATTATTTTTCATGAATTTCTTTCATAGTCATTTAGGACACTTGTAATACTATCATAATATAAAATTATTTTAGTACGCTTATATTCAAAATTTTGGCACAAAAATTCTCACAAAAAACTATAAAACCATTTTAGTCTCGGGAATTTTCACTGTAGCGTTGGGCGGGTCAACCCAACCCGACGGCTGGTCTGTCCAGGCTTTAAGGATTTAAAAAATAAAATAAACTAAAAATTGTTTGATCGACCCAAAAGGGCGAGCGGAGCCCAAAGGTTGCAGGAAGAGTTGCCGAACGGAACAAGTGAGAAATCAGCCAGCAGCTGCTGAACGGAACAAGTGCGACCTCAGCTCGCAGAAAGAGCTGACCAGATCAAGCTCAAGTCAACCAGGACCAAGTGATGAAACCTTGGTCGAGGTAGGGGGGAGCCAAACCTAAACGGCTCATGAACATATGAACTGAAAGTGTTATAGAAAGCAATGGAAAAGACATTTGGACGATGTGAGACTAAACTCCTATTCGCTTGTTAAAGAAGACGGAAGGGCAGGCACGATCGGACGGCGTAGATTAATCAAAGTAAATTGCTGCATGATAACAGTAAAATGCCAAGCAGGAGATTCGAATCCGAGCCAGATCTACAAGAGGATGCGGGACCACTGCAGTAAGTTTCTATGTTAGTTGATCTCTCGGCACATTGTTTTAATACATGTAGGACAACCAACGTGCGATCCAATGGCCCAGATCAAGGCCGCATAGATCCAATAGCCAGGATTGATCTCGAACGGTAAATTCAAGATTCAATCAGAAACGTCCATTTCAGGCTTCAAATCGAATGGTGACTGGTTTGTGTCTGTTACCCAAACGGCTAGTTCATTTTAGAGCCGTTGGGAGTGGATTTAAAGCTCAAATTAAGCTCTATAAATAGGGAATGATGAAGAACTCCTAGAGGTTAACCATTGCTAAGATTTCAAAGCTTTCAAATCACAATATCAAGCAATTCCAAGTGCATACGGTGTTTCTAAAGTCACAAAGTGAAAGTTGCAAGCAGGAACCCAAAATTGGAGGTTTTTTCTTCAACTATTTTTCAATCTCTATTCCTCTCTCCTTTTAGTATTGTGTGTGCCTCATATTTCTTTTAAAATTATCTTAAGTTTTTCCAATTTTTATATTTCTTTCTTTGGGGTAAGGGCATCCTGGCAATTGTGCAAAAGCCCGGGGTTTGAGTTAAGTCCAGAAAAACTCAAGTAGATTCGGGATTAGCCATAGGTAAAATTCCAAGTAGGTTTAAGGTGAAGCATATGAAAAACCTCACTTGTAATTTGGTGATTTTAGTGGTTTTTTCCCAACACCGGTTAGGAGTAGATGTAGGCTCAATTTTGAGTTAAACCACCTTAAAATTCTTTTGTGTACTATTCTTTCTTATTCTTGTTTAAAAGATTTAAGTTTTAATTGAAACCAAAAATAGAAAAAAAAATTATATTTACCACAATTCAACCCCCTCTAGTGGGATTGTCTTAAGCACAAAGAACTTCATAAGAAAAACCCTTGACTTATTAGGTTGTTGGTTAAGTAAATAACTTCTTATATTTTAATTTAAACTAAAGAAATCTAGATAATATTAGATAATGATAGTTTAAAGTTTACAAGGTACTATGAGTCATGGATGTGATTTGATTAGGTAAACACTAGATGTAGTGGACCCTTGATAATGCACACTCACTTAGAAGATAGATTAATTACTATACTCCTTTGACTTAGACGTAGTTGTTACACTTGGTTGGTTGAGCTTGTAAATAGAGTGCTAAATCTTTTAATAAGAATCTCTAAGGTTGGTGAAAAGCCATTGTATAATAGTCTTAGAAGAAAACTATTAGACATTTAGTCCACTGAAGAACTATTAAGTCACCTTTGTGTTTGATGAGTCAAGTCTTAAATATTTAGAATTTTATTCTAATGAGTTTGTTTAGTGTGACAAATGTTTACATGTAAAGAACAAGTCATATGCTTCTAAAGATAATGAACTAGTAATCTTCAAAAAACCTTGAAGTGCTTAGTAAGCTTCAAAGATTGAAGACATACACATCAGTTTTGATAAAATTTTATTTTACTATGAAATAGAATGTTAGTTTATTGATTTTAAGGCACTCACTTTTCATATCAATTTCAAATCATATTTAGGTATTTAAATTATTCAATCATCTTCTTGATTTAGCAAAGGAATGGATTCAATTTTTTAATCTCTCAATTTTTTTATTCAAATCCTACTCAAATTATTCATTGATAATTTTATTTCTGAATCATTCTTTCCTTGGTTAAATATACTTTTATATTTTTACAAAATTCTTTGTTAGGTTGATTATTAAATCTTTATTATATTAAAAAATAATTCCTTTAAAATTTTCATAATTAAATAAATAAATAAAATTTATGCCACATCCAAAGCTATGTCCAAATTTAAAGTTGTGGGGTTGAGCAAGCCTATGCTAACACTCACATGCCTAGGGTCAACAAATGATCAAAACCAAATCAGGTTGAGCCAGTTTTGGCTAACAGCAAATTCCTGAACCTAACAGAGTAAGGCATTGGATCAAGCTGGGCAGCACTCGAACTAAGTATGGTATAAGTTAGGTCAGACCTATATAAACCTGTATGCTATAAGTATGCTTTGGTGATCCATTCCTGATCACACAAAGGGGGGAGCCAGCCCCATTTAAGCTCTGCATGTTATCTCTAAGCAAATGTTTATAAATTCCACATGTGTATCTTTCCTTGTAATATGGGACTAAAATCCCTTATGTCATTTTGTATCCAAAACTAACAGCACTCAGTGTCGTCCAATCATGCATTTTTGCTATCACACAATGAAGATCGCCTTCGTCTTTAAACATTGATCTTAATCGATCTAATCATCCATCTAATAAGCCAATTAGATGATTACAACTTCATTCACTATAATCGATTGATCCATTTGATGGTCATGATCTCATCTAACTTTAACATATGACTATTTTTATTTTTACTATTTGAAATAATCAATCCTTAATCTGATGACTCATATCTCTCCTATTTGAATCTTATAGTTCAGATCAAATCTCAATTTCACTATTTATTAATCAAATGATCCAGATCTCATCCAACTTGATCGAATGGCCTTGATCTAATTTAGCTTGATCCAACTCTTCAGAACTCATCCACCATTACAACATTTGATCGAACGATCGAAAGCTCCATTGTGTCAATCCAATGGCTTGAGTTAATCCCACTTAATGGCTAAATAACAAGCATTTATATATACTATTGTAGCAACCATTTAAAATATTTTTTTGAGCCATTTGGAAAATCATTTTAGGCTATTTAACAATAGCTTTTCAAATAGCTTTTGCTTAACTTTCTAATAGCTATGATAAAAATTTTTCTATAAATTTGTAACCATTTTGAATAAAATAAATAAAGAATATGAGCAAGATTTTAACATCTCGAAGAAGGGTTACATACTGGCATAAATTTCTCTCGACAACACCTACAACTTACAACTACTAGAAATTCTGAAGTTTTCCAATTAAGCCTACTTTTAAGTTTTTATTTTCTTAATTCTCTTCATAATTTTGAACTATTTATGCCTTTTTATATTTATTAATAAGCATTAAAAATATTTATGATTTTATCAAAAATTTATTTCTTACTATATTTTGGTTTTTCTTTTGGGTTAGGCTACCCAACATATGTGAAAGTTCGAGTTCATTTTGATCTCATAAAAAATTGAGTTAGGGTTGAGCTCATAAAAGCTCGAGTTATAGTTGAAACCTTAAAAGCTAATAGGTTGGATGTAAACCATAAGAAAAAAACCTTAAGTATGTCGGAGGTGAATCGTAAAGAAACATCTCAAGTTGTAAACCTTTTATTAATACAATTTTCTTTTCGACCTCAATTGGGGGCAGATGTAGGATTTAGTTTGAATTGAACTACTAAAAAAATTTTGGTATACAGTTTCGTATTTTATTTTCATTATAAAATTATAAATTAATATATTTATAAATAAAATTTTTTTATAAACATAAAATTATTTATATAACAAATTTTTGAAAATAAATATAATCCAAAAATGAGAAAAAATAGTTCAAAACCATATTTCATCCCCCTCTTGTGAGATTCACATATTCACTTTCACTTCAATTGACATCAGAATAGATTTCCTACATAAAGTAAGTAAAATCACTAGGATTATCTTTTATCTATGTGTGCAAATTAATTATGACATTAATTTTAATTATTTGATAATTTTTTATTTTATTAATATTAATTTTAATATTATTATTTTTACTCTATAATCAAATCTTGATTTTGTTAATGTTCTTATTTTATCTAATTGTTCAAGGATGACTTTACCCATAATTGACAATTATGAAACTTCAAGAGAAAGAAGTTCATCATATCGTCCTCCATTATTCAAGGGTGAAAAATTTTTTATTTTGAAAATGCCTTTAAAATATTTATTCAAAAAATTTATAATAATTTGTAGGATCTTTTTTATTCAATTTTTTGTACTCTCCAAAGATAGAAATAGTAAATCAAGAATTTTAATTCAATTAAATAATAAAAGAATGAATTATTTATTTTGTGCATTGTCTTAAGAAATTGGTGTGAGAGTATATGGCTACAACTAGTTTTAAGATAATGTAGTGATTTGGTAGATTTTATGGTGAGAATGAGTCTCAAGATGGTGGTGATGATAAGAAGGAGGTGAACCATAAAAAGAAAGAAGAGAAGAAGAAGAAGACGAAACTTAATTTAGAGATGAATCATGGAGGTAAACATGTATCAAGTACTTCTAATTCTAACTATGAGTCTACTTTTGAATCTTGTGATGAAATATCAAATTCATTTAAAAAATTACATATTGAAAAAATTAACATATATGATGATCTTAAGAAAGTTTGTGCCAAACATGAATCTAGAATAGTTGAATTGTATAAACATTGTAATGCACTTAAAAAAATATTTCCATAACTAATCAAGTTCTTGCTTATATTTCTAATGTTTCATATTTTAAAGCTTCAAATATAGAATATGAAAATGAATTTTCTAAACATATTACATGTAATTATGTTTTAAAATTAGAGAATAAAATTTTAAGAAAAGAAAATTCTTTTCTTAAAGAAAACCTAGAAAAATTTGATTCTCTCGAAAAAGAAATGCATGATCTAAAATCAAAGTATGTTAGTTTGTTTTCTTATATATACACTTGTAATCATTCACATGTACCTTGATATGCTACTTCATTCAATCATGTGAAAAAGTTAATGTTTACTTGAATGATTCACATGTGCTTAAACATGCTTCATCTTACAACCATGTGACAAAAAATAATATATGTTTGCATGATAATTATAGATTAAAAAATCATATATTCATATGTTTAATAAATCATATATTTATTCATTGTATACATCTAATTATCAGGTTAAATCTAATATTGTATATAATTATTGTTCTAAATTTAGACATCTTACGCTTGATTATCTAATTAGAAAATCCATAAATCTAAAGCATGATAGATATGAGTGGATTCCTAAGGGAACAAATTCAAAAAAAGTTTTGGAAAATCACAACATCCACACCCTATTACTATTGAACCCAAAATGGTTTGGGTTCTTAAATTTAATTCTTAGTTTTTTAAGTGTTCTTCATATTTTAGGACCTATGGAGACTTACCTTACTTTGTGAGTTTGTGTGATTCATTTGTAAAATGTTTGTGGTCTTAAGCTTATATATATTATGTTACAATGTCAAATCAATATAGACTTTTACTTTTGATAAATATTAATTATTTAGAGCCTATTTGTTAATGATGTGATTTTGGATATTTTGTTAGTTTTGATACTCAATGTTATATAATATTAAAAGATGATCAAGTGTTAATAATTGGTGAAGAAAAGGTAACACTCATGTGATTAAGTTTGATTAATTAGAAGATAACATATTAAAATACTGAGTTAAAGATTCAAGTGAGAACCTCTTATGGTGAAGAAGACTAAGTTATCTTGGCTATTCCATCTTAAAAAAATAGGCAAGGCAGATGTAACTAAAGGTCCTTCAAAGCCAAATAAGATTAATTGAACATGTGTCAATCATGCAAAAAAAAGTTAAATCTTCCTTTAAACCTAAAACTTACTTAACCATTAATAGACCTTTAAAGATAATTTATTTTGTACACAAAAATCTTGAGTTTAAAAAACTTAGATATGTGATTGACATTGTTTTTTTTAAAATTTACTTGAATAAAACTTCATAAAAAATGTGATCATAAGCTTTGATTAGAAAATTAGAATGATAAAATAATTTTAATTTAATAAATTTTAAGAAATAAATATCTATATGATTATTACAAAGAATGAAAAATATGAAATCAATTTATATCTTCCATTTAGAAAAATATTTAAGAGTGTACAATGGAAAATAATAAACACTACATATTTGGAGATAATTTATTTGTTTTTGAAAATTAATATAAATTTGATATTGATCAGAATTTTTCTAGATTTATATAGAAAAGAGATAATTAAAAATTTTGTTAATTTAATTTAAAAGTTAGATAAGAATATTAATATTATGTTTGATGAGCCAATTAAAAAATAATTAATATAATGCTTATATTGAGTTATTGATGAACCTTGTATGGAAAAATGTAAAAAATAAATTAGACAAGAAAGAATGTGAAGAAGAAGCTAATCAATAACTATCTTGAGTTTGGTAGTATCAAAATCCATAAAAATCAAATAAATAATATGTTAATTAAGAAGTTAGAACACGAGTTTTTATGAAAGAAATTAATCATTGTACATTTGTTTTATTATAGAAACTTATTTGTCGAAGAAGCTCTAAAGGGTTTAGGTTCATGTCATAAATTAAAAAAAATTTAAAAAATTAAGCATAAGATTTAATACTTAGGCTTAATGATCAATAATTTACTAGATATAAATTGATAATAAGGAATAAACTAGACGAGAAAGAAGTAAATATTGGAGATAAGACTAAGCTTATTGCTAAGATTATATGATTAATTCATCATTATAAGAAAATCACAAAAATGTAAGATTTGTCTTGAGAGGATTAATAAAACTACAATATGTATCTTTAAAGTAAGAATTTACCTATGTATTTGCAAAACTCCATCAATGGTATAATAAAAATTATATAAATTATGCATCCCTTTTGATGGTGTCAAATAAAGAGAATGACCATAGTTTAAATAAAATTTAGATTAGTCATAAAATAAGGGGGTGCATGTAATAAAAGAGAGCATAAAGTAAGAGAAAGCATATATATTAGATTTTTACTTGTTATATCATTTCTTAAATATATGTTTTTAATTATTATATTTTTATCTAAACATTTATGTCCTATCATCATAATAAGCTTGTCTAGTGGGATACTAGTTTACATATAAAGAACAAGCCATGCACTTTTGAAGATAGTGAACCAGAGTTCTTCAAAGCACCTTGGAGTATTCAACAAGCTTCAAAGATCAAAGACATAAGTGCATCAGCTATGATAAGATTTTATTTTAGTTTGAAATAGAATGTTAACTTGTTGATTTTAATGCACTCTTCTTTCATGTCAATTTCAAATCATATTTAGACATCTAAATTGTTCAATCATCTCCTTGATTTAGAAAAAGAATAGGATTTAATTTTCTAGTCTCTTAATTTTTTTCTTAGTCCAAATCCTACTTAAACCATTCATCGATAATTTTATTTTTGAATCATTCTTTTTTTGGTTAAATCATACTTTTGTATTTTTGTTAAATTGTATGTTAGATTGATTATTAAATCTTGATTATATCAAAAAATAATTCTGTTAAAATTTTCATAACTAAATAAATAAAAAACTTTTATGCCACATCCCAAGCTATGCCCGAATGCAAAGCTGTCAGGCCAGGCAGGCCTAAGCAAGCACTCACAAGCTATAGGTCAGGAAATGATTGGAACCAAATCGGTTGAGCCCGTTCTGGCTAACAGCAAATTCCTGAACCAAATGGAGTAAAACAATGGGTCGAGCAAGGCAACACTTGAACTAATTATGCATGGGTCAGGTTGAACTTGTATAAATTTATATGCTATGAGTATGCCCAAGTGATCAATTCCTGAGCACATAAGAGGGAAGCCAAACCCTATTTAAGCCCTACATGTTACTTTTGTGCAAATGTTTATAAATTCCAAATATGTATCCTTTGCTGTATTATAGAACTAAAATCCATTGTACCCACATCCAAAATTGACAACACTTAGCATCACCTGATTATGCATTTTCACAATTGCATGGTGGAGATTATCTCCATAATTAAATAGTGATCTTAATTGATCCAACTGTCCATTTGATAAACCGATCTTAAGGTTACTGCTTCATCCACTATAACTGATTAATCCATTCGACTGTCATGATCTCATCTGACTTCATCGGATGACTATTTCTATTTCTACTATATGAAATAATTTATCATTGATTTGATGACCCTTATCTCTCATATTTGAATTCTACAGTCAACATCCAATCTTAATTTTACTGTTGATTAATCAAATGATCCAAATCTCATCCAACTTGATCAAATGGCTCTAATCTAATCCTATTTAATCAAACCATTCAAAACTCATTTGCCTTTATAGCATTTGATTAGACGATCGAGAGCCCCTTTGTGTAGATTCAATGGCTCAAGTCAATCCCACTTAACGACTAAATAGCTAGCTGTTATATATGTCATTGTAGCAGTTATTTTAGAATATTTTTTTAGCCATTTGGAAAAGTATTTTTGGCTGTTCGACAGTAGCTCTTCAAACAACTTTTGCTTGACTTTCTGATGGCTATGACAAATTTTTTTTATAAATATATAACCATTATGAATAAAATAACTAATAAATATGAACAAAATTTTAACATCTTATGGAAAGGATGCATCACATTCTACTGGCATAAATTTCTCTCGTCAGTACTTACAACTTACGACTACTAGAAATTTCAAATTTTTTAGCTAAGCCCAATTCTTCCAAGCTTTCATCTTCTCAATTCTCTTCATAATTTTGAACTTTTTGTGTCATTTTATATTTATCAACAAGTATAGAAAAATTTGTATAATTTTATCAAAAATTTATTTCTTGTTGTATTTTGGTTTTTCTTTTGGGTCAGGCAACCCAGCATTTACAAAATCTTGAGTTTAGTTTGATCTCATAAAAAACTAAGTTGGGGTTGACCTTGTAAAAACCCAGGTTATAATTGAACTCATAAAAGGTAGTAGGTTGGAGGTGAACTATAAGAAAAAATCTCAAGTAGGTTGGAGGTAAACCATGTCAAAAAATCTCAAGTTGTAACTCTTTTATTAGTAAAGTTTTTTCTCAACCTTTGTTGGGGATAGATGTAGGTTCTAGTTTGAATCAAATCATCTAAATATTTTAGTGTACCATTTTAACATTTATTTTTATTATAAAAATTATAAATTAATATATTTATAAATCAAATTTTTTATAAACATAAAATTATTTTTATAACAAAACCAAAAATTAGTAAAAATAGTTTAAAATTATAATTCACCCATCTCTTTTGAGATTCACATACTCATTTTTACTTTAATAACAAATAATGTGCTATGATTATGATGAGAAGTATTTGTTTTTAGAAGACTCTTAGAAAGGGTTAACCCATTTGATCTATACTACCTTAAGAAATGTTAAATTATATGATTTGATAAGAGTATCAAATCTTATATTGATTCTCTTAAATAAGAGAATTCTTTATATCAATAAGGGAATACTAAGCCTCTAGTCAACCACATCATAGGGTTATGTATTGACTTAACTGATAGATAATAATATATTTGTGGGAGTTAGCACTTGATATTATTTATTTACATGATCTACTTAGTTATTATATACATATTCTTGACTACTTCATGTTAGGTTTATAATATATCTTAATTATTCTCTATGAAGCTCACTAGCTCACCTCCTCATATTTTTGCAAGATCAGGGAGATAAGAGTTGTTTACATATTAAGCATAAGACTATTAAACTTAATGCTTCAATTGGATGATATAGCTTCTTATATTTTATTATTAGTAGTAGTAAAGTTGTCATTTCATATGATTATTAATTATATTACTAATGTACATAGGATTGTAATAGACTATTATATTTAGATTTGGTGGTTGCTTATTTTTTTATTGGACTTTGATGGTTACTTATTACCTTATTTCTTATTAGATTTGGGTTATATAGTTGATGATCATTGAATACTTGGTTTTATGTATTAGATTTGTAGATGAGGACTTTGTTGGATTATCATTATGATAGTCTTTTGTATTTTGTTATAATTGTTACTCACAAGAATATTATAGTATTATAAGTATTTATATTTCTTGTTATACTTGAGGTTTTAAAATAAAAAACTAGGCGTTACAATAATCTTGGAACCAAAATTTCAATAAAAAGGAAGAAAAACTTTGAAAGATCAAATTCAAGTGAAAGAAAGATGATAAGAAAAATAAAAGTCATAAATGAAAACTAACTTGAAAAGCCTCACTTTCAAACTCTAAGGCAAGACTTTAAATTACAGCTCCCCTTATGAACTTGGGAATCTCTTGAAGTTAAGGAAAATTTAAAGTGTGCAAAAGAGAGATCTTAAGGTCACTATTGAGTTAAAGAGTGTTTTTTTACCAAGGGAATGGATTTATATTGCCATGAAATGGCTTGGAGTGGTTTAAAGTTTATTAGTATAGTGGTTAAGAGTTAAATAAGGAAGTTTTCATGGCTACAATTAAATTTGATTCAAAAATTAAAAAATTTAAATTTAAATTAGGTCAAATTTATGTGATGTATTGACAAATTATAAAATTTAGATCAACATTCAAAATTATTAAAAATAAAAACTACGTATAGATTATTATCTAGAAAATTGGTGTTCATTAGATTTTGACTTTTATGTAAATAGATATGATGAAATAATAAAGGTGTGCTCACAAACTTTGAAAATATACATTAAATAGATGTTTTATTAAAAAATATCAAAATTAAATATCAAATTATATAAAAATAATTTTTATTTCTGGAATAAATAGTTTTAATGGTATTTATACTCTAGATAGAATAAATATGATTTTCAAAAATTAGAAAAATTATAATTAAGTATGATTACAAATAAAATTTATTTCATAATAGTTTGAAGAGTATAGGAAAAAAAACATGGGTAAAATAGTAAGGATGTACCATAAATGAATTTTAACAACAACTTTAAAAATGTTTAACTAAAATATTTGAATTAAAACTCATATAAAATATTTTTAATAGAATATAATAGAATTTTATAACTTAAGTTTTTAATTTTTAAAATGATTTCATAGAAACAATTGGGAGCATTCTTAATTGCATGCATTTTTTCCTAGGTTTATCCACTTGAACTTTTGATTTTGTCACTATCAATTTATCATTGCATTTATGATGTCCATGTCTCCATTATGCATCCTTAATCTTTCCTTAGAACAACTTAAATAACTTATTTAGATGAAATAATACAAATCAAATTTAATAATTAATTCTTTTATAATAAAGTTTGTTATTATTAAAATCTACATATGGCTTAACAAAAAGATATATTATAAACACAAATGAAAATGTGGTTTGAGCTTAAGAAGTTGGTGTAGGTGTCATGTTAGTGAGGAATGAAATATGGTATTAGCTAATGGTTCAAATGAATATATAATAAGAAAAGTTCAAAAAGGAGAGAAGATTGATGATAACTAGGTTGAAGACCTTGCTCATTCATACCTTAGGGAGAAGGTACTCCTCCTTAAGCATAAAACATTTCGAAATGTGCCTTTAAAGTTAAGGAGGGCTAGTTCTTGTTTTGAATTATTAGCGGGACTTTGTAATATGGGGGAACACATTACGCTTTATATTATGCCTATCAACATTTGCATGTAATTGAAAACATCTAAGAAGGTTTCTTTATTGATAATGTCACTATGACGAATGTCAATTAAAGCTTCTAGGAAGAGGATATTCCTCCTCAACCAAGTGGGTTTTTATTGGGAAAACGTATTGGGCATAATGTATTTCAAGAAGTTCTTATAAAATTAAGAAAGGTTAGTTGTTGTTTTGAATTATAAGTGAGACTTGGTAATATGGAGGGAACAAGTAGTGGTTTGCATTATACCTATCCACTTTTGCATTTAATTTCATGTTATCACCAATATTATTTCATTGCTATTGTCACTATAATGAATTCCAATTGAAGCTTGACCTTTTTTTTCTTGGTGAATACTATAAGCTAATAATAGTAATGGAAATTATTGAATAAATGAGAAGTGTAAAAAATCCATTGGAAAAACAAAATCTTTTGTTGCCAAAATTTACTTATGCTTACTGAGCATATGATTTTGAGCAAGAAAACAAAGTCATAGAGTGATAAATTAGAGTTTTATATGGTGAAATAATTCATATAATTAGACAAGTATAAAGTTTATCTTGAAAAAAAATCCTATTAATAATTTAAAAAATCATGTTGATTAGGTGCTCAAATCTTCACTATTTGTTGATAAATTGCAGAATTTCTCTAAAATGTTGAGAATAACACCTTTTTCTTAAATGGATAAACTCTACATCTCCTCTCTTATCTCCCTTTTTCTCATCCCTCCAAAAAAGGTCCCCTTTTCTAATAAATGTCCTTTCTTGTATTGGCATTGAAGAGCATTTAATGCTACATGTTGGAAATGCAACATCATTTTACTTTTAGTTAGATTAGTATTGATGAATTTGTTCCCAACTCTTTCAACTTGATGTAGAAATTGTCATGATCTAAAGAATATATTGGAGCTCTACATTACATAAATCAAGGAGTTAATAACCTAATTAGTGTTTGATCATTAGTTATCATTACTCATGTGTGCTTGTAATGTGCAACATAGTAAAGAATCTACAAAGGTTATGGTGTGGTACTCTTCCATGAAATCACACAAGTTGTTCCAAAAACATAACTTTTTTGTTTACCAAGCTCTAGAATGCTTTATCCATCACACTTGGATTGCTTAGTTTCTATCTATGCCCTACAATAATACATTATAACTATGAAGCCACGAAGGTTCTTATGGCTAAGTTACATATAATTATTATTCTAACATGTATTATTATTAATTGGTTATGTGAAATAAATATTTTTATGTAATTTATGTTACTTAGAGTATGTATAAGCAAAACAATAAAGCATTTCAAAATTTTAAAATAATTATATTTTTTGAAAATATTTGTTGACATGAATCTAAAGTAATGCTTTCATTAAAATCAAAGGTGAATTGTATTTTATGAGAATTATTGAAAGAAAATGTAACAATTAAAAAATATATTTTTTTTATTTTATTTTACACACCATCTGTGTGGGTTAGGAGGAATGAGGAGCTAATATGAAGTAAACTAAAGGAGAATGGGTAATGAGAGATTAACAAAGAGAAATTGGAGGAGAGGAGAGAAGAATAGGAGTTTTGTTATAGGAAAGAGGATAAGAGAGGGAAGTAGCTAGAATAAAAAAGAAGATAATAATATTTGAGAAAGATAAAGGAAGAAAAAATTGAAGTTAAAAATTTATAATTGATTCAAACCCACTTAAGTTCTATTGTATTTAAGAATTGAGAATTAGTTGAATTAGTTTTGCTGAGTTTTAGGTGGGTTAATATTTGGATTAAGTTAATTCAATGAAGTTTTTATTTAAAATTGAGTTCTAAGTGGTTAATGAAAACAGACTTGCACTAAAAAGCTTAACATGCTCCCTGTAATTTGATCAAACAATTGGTTTGGCCAATCAGTTGTTGAAGGTAGTCAATTAGATGGTTCTATTGATTAGGTCAAACAGTCTAATCAAATGGACTAATCTAGCTAACCATCTAATCAACTTATAAAAGACAAATCCAATGATAAAAAATAAATAATAGTAATATAATAAATAAATAAATAGTATTTATTGTGTGAATGAAATGCACGTCCTAAGCTTACCTAAATGAGTGGATGAGTGATTTAAAAAACCTTTAGCACAGTCACTCAAAACCTCATTTAAGTCTTAGTGCCTCAAGTATAATGTTATAGATCTTGCACACTAATATTAAAATAAATAGACACAAAAAAAATATTTCTCCAAGTATTCTTAATTACTTAGGAAGTTAGTTTTAAGACTCGATTAAAGAAATAGCTCATTCATGAACTAGAGTTAGTTGTGATATCTTTACTATAAAGACCTAGTGACATTATTTTATGTAGTGTTGAATGTGAAAGACACTGATCACTACATCTTGATCACTCAAAAAGAAATAAATCTAAGAAAATAATATGTTGGCCCATAACACACTCAAGTGGGGGTAAATTGAGTTTAAATTTTTGCAACGTGATATCTTGAAATCAATTTCCAATGCATAATTTAATGGATAAAAACTACCAAAGCACTACAAGCATGTGAATGTAAGAGTTAAAGTATAGGAAAGAAAACAAGACCTTTATTTTGTTATATCATTTGGCTCTTATCAAATGAGCCTATATATACCCCCAATATAACTAAACTTAAGCATAATGTTTTCTTCCTCTTCTTTGTCATATTTGTTTGAGAAACCACTTAGACTTGAGAGTTTTTCTTAAGTCTAACACTCATCCTCCTCTCCTTCAAACTAAACATTCAGTAGGCCATCACCTACACACTTCAAAGTTCCATAATAAGCATTTAACATCCATACTCTAAATGCCTATAATAAGTCACACACCTCTTTCTAAATTAAGCGTTTAACATTGCAAAAAACAAAAATAAAATCCTTACCAAAACTCCCACAAAAGAAAATGTACTAAAGATCTTAGACTTATAGCATGTTTGGCTCATATGATAAATGAGTACAGTAAAATATCTTATAAATTTTGAAGCTTAAAAAGGTGCAAGAAGCTGATATTGAAAGCTTTGCCAAGGTGGTAGCACAAAGCTTTATCAAATCAGATTTTTCTTAGCAAATTCAGAATATAAAATGAAGCAATGCAAGTGTTGTGCCATAAAGTTGAGTGTCTTTTTTGTAGATGTTGCAAGTTGTTAACATTTCTTAACATCTCTCAAATTACTTTTCTACTTTTCTAAAATCACCATAAGTCATCAATAATCTTTAAAAATGTTCCAAAGGATATTTAAAATGGCTAAGATGTCTAAAACATTAAAACTACAGTTATAATCCATCAAAACTACACATACAATCCATTATTTTTAATGTATCATACACAAATCTCAAGTTGATACGAATTTACTTAGCAAATTTTTTTTCGCCAATGACATATTATACTCCTTACTACTAATGTATTGTATGTGATCTATAATAAAAGTCCCAAGTTGATACCAATTTACTTCATATACTCTGCTTTGCCAATGATATACCATATGTTTTTGATGATATACTATGCATTGTTCTTGATGTACCATACATAATTTTTCTATTTGAGAATTTTTATTGAGTATCTATGTACTATACTTTGTTAGCAATGTACCATATGTTCAAGAAAGGTATACCAAACTTTGTTAAATGTGCAATACATTCATAAGGATTTTTAACATTTTGATCTTTAGTGTAAGTCTTGTGCATCTATAAAATGCCTTGAAAATACATGTAAAAGCTCTCCTTTTAAAGATTTTTAAAAACAAAATTTATGTGATATTTAATGAGCCAATGCTATATCAATTTACATAAACCTAACCACACAAATTAGTCATATAGAATTTGAAGTAATAGTAAATAATATCATACCATATATAAAAACAAAAATAATAAGAAGAATACAAATCTTTAAAAGGTTGAAGCAATACTAAATCTTTTCGACATCAATTCATAACTCTCACTTTCTAAAGTTCGAAAATGAAGCTTTACATCAAGTATAAAAAGATCAATGATAGTTTTAAAATTTCACTTAAACTTTTGAATTTTTTCCCTTTATACAATGCAAGTGATGAAGTTTTCTAGAATACTATCATTTATGACTCCAAATTGACGAGTTTAAAATTATGAAAGTAATTGCTAAAAATTTAAAATATTAAATCATTGAAATATCAAATGATATAAGGTTAAACAATTTGCTTCCTATTTAATAAATTATACTATTTGTTAATGATACTACTTGTTGGAATTTATTAGTAAACTAAAATGCCAATTGATTAGTAACATGCCTTTTTTTATTTGATACCTCTTAATGAATTAACATCATGCTCATTAGATGAATCAAAAATATTTTCCTTTTTCACTCAAGATAAATATTCAATCACAATTTGATATCCCAAGCACTAATTTTACATTTTTTTAAATAGTTTATCTTTGTTATAGTCTCTCATTACAAAAGTAAAAACTTAATTTCCTTTTTTTTATTTGGTATTCTACTTAGATAATTTGAAAATTAGCTATTTCTAAGGCCAATCTAAGTTACCTAGAAAAATATGAAATAATGTTTAAATTTGCGATTGGATTACATAATACCTTAATGGATTACTAAAAATAATTTATATAAATTCCATATAAAGAACGCTTAAAAGCCATATTGTAAGTGTTGTCCACTTCACTCAATTCTATCACATATCAGTGACGTGAAAATCGTCACCAATATAATGTTAGATTTTTATTTAGGTAATTTCATATATATGATGTAAGATTAATAATAAAAAATTATTTAATGATTTAGTATGGATTGACCCGACATCAAACTTTTTTTTAATAATTCATAAAAAGTTTTGATCTTTAGTGCATATTACTTTCTCAAAAAATTGGTAACTTTAAATACATTAACGTTAAAATTTTTTTGATTTCCATGAACTAGGGGATAATCACACATTACTTAGATGCCTAAGATAATACAAACTAGGTTTAGTTTTCAAGTCCTAGTGACATGGAATAAATTATAACAAGGACATTTAGTTAAGCCATACAAATTGAACCTAGGTTTTAGTACTTTGAGTTTCAAATAAGAAAGTTTTATATTTTATTATTTTTCTAAATTATAAATATTAATATTCAATAAGCTTAATTCCAAGGTAGTAACATTAACATATAAGAGTTAATATAAAATAAGAAATTTAAAATTATAGCCTAGATGTGCTTTTTATAGGCATTTTCATAAATCACCATGATTTATTAACTTGTTTTAGCACTTTAACTTTTTCCTAATATTTTATAAGTTAAAGAAATTTATATTACTTAATGAACTTCACACAAACATTTACTTTATATATATATATATATATAGGTTGAAAATCATAAGTTGAATCTATACAAGATGGTTCAAAAAAGTTTGCATAAAGTTTAAAATTTTGGATTTTGAAAATCCAACAATTTATATTTTCAAATTGGCAATCTTCTTTTAGAAATTGATATAATCAATCAAGTTCATAAGAAATAGGTGTAATTCTAAATTTTTTTATTACAAGAATTACATGTTGAAGAATTTTAATTGTTGTTTAATTCCTTATGAATTGTGAGTATTGGAATGTCTCGGTTATATTTTCTAATCATTAATATAATTCATTCATAATCTATGTTCATTAATCCTTGTTGATTTGATATAATTTTTGAAAACATAATCCCATTTAACGATATATTTTAATTTCGTTTCCTTAATCAACTTCACTAAGTTTTTGATGTCATTGAAACATTAGAATTTGACCAAAGTGGGTAAATGGATTAAGTCTTGTAGCTCATAAAGTCTATATATATCTCCACGAGACCTTTGTATGAAGACATACCTACACTCCTCCTTAAGCTTTATATTTATGAACCCAAAAATATTAAAAAATGAGAGCAAGACGTCTATACAGGAATAGGGGTAAATTATAAAAATTACAATTTCAAATACTCAAAGTAAAACTATAAAAGTCCATTGAGATCTTTAATTATTATTAAATATCAATTAAAAAAACTTATTAATTTTTACACCTTTGTTTGAGAAACATAATAAAGAAAATACACCATACATTTTTAGGTGGTTCAATCTAAAACCAAGTCCATACCCAACCTAAACCAAAAAGTTAGGTAAACACTAGAAAATATCATTCACAAAAGTAGGTATGCAAAACTTCTCACTAACCTAAAGAAGCCTACAAAGATCATGCAAATGACCTTACAAAGCGCCAAACCAAAGGACCTTATATATCAGTGTATATGAACGTATACATTAAACCAAAGGACCTTATAAAGGATGGCTAAAAGACCAATAAAAGAACTAAAGACAAAATCCTGATAATGAAATAAAAGAATAAAATAAAACTCAAAAAGAAAAAGTCTTATAACTAATAATAAAAGCAAGAGGTACACTAAATTAATTTTTAAATAATATAATGAGATATTTAAATTAATGTAATGCTATCTTGAAAGAAGATTGAGAGGGATAGAGAATATACCTAGTTGTTGTTACCTTGATTTAATTTTTATTTTGTTTTTAGGTTAACGATGTTCAAGAGTAAAAGCTTTTAAATTATGTGAAAATATTCATTGGACATTGTACTAAGTTTGACCATTTTTATAGATTTTTAAGAAGGCTTTCAATAGCTTCAATGCCCTTAATGACTCTCTAATGGCTATATAGGAATATTTTAAATTCTAATCAAACTAGTTATTACTCATAGAAAATAAACTAAACACATTATACGTTCTAGGAACCATACTATAAATTACTTGGTAATTTATATTACATATATTATGCATTAAATATTAACATATAATATCAAGTCCTTGAGTTCATTCTTAGTTATAATTTCTAAATAAAAAAAATTAAATGTATTATATGCTAAATGATATTATGTAGTACAAAATCCTCAAATTTTAAGATATTTCTTAATGCACCATTTGTTCCCCTTGTGTACTAAGCTAGTTAAGTTGAATATACCATAAATTAATGTAATGTATTATATACAAAACTCTATTTACCAATTTTTGCTCAACGTATCATTTTCTTGACCTACATACTTACTGAGTTACACTAGGCATACTATATATTAAGGGCAACAAATTGTACATTATATTCATTTTTGTACATTTTTTAATATTATGCATCCTAAGTATTTTTAACATGTTTAATGAATACAAACTATTATTTTTATTCTCTTATAAGACATTTTTATAAATAAAAGATCTTATGTGAATACTTTTCTTAAATAACTTATATAAATGAAGCATATTTTGAAAACTTTTATCACATATATTCAAAATATCACCAACATTCTAGTGCTTTAAAAATATTACCATAGGTATTAACATGATAAAAACAAATAAAGATACTAAAAACTCTTCCATAAGATTGTTGTTCAAGCTTTATGTTTAATGCTAGTTATATTTTCATTAATTACTATCAATTAATTTTTTGAGTTAAGACCAAACTCTCTAATCATTCACTTAAGTTAATCGTGAGATACATGCTAAAAATACCTAAAAAAGTATTAGTAAAAGTATTGTATGTTGCTTATGATATTTTAATAAACTTAGCTTTAAGATGATTTTCTTTAGGAATCCACATATATTTTTGTAAAATGGATTTCTTATTCATGTAATCCATTGAAATATGTCTAATTTGCCTACAATAATAACACATACACAAAAAGGAACATTAAATGTTGAAGTTAGCATTTTAGATTTACATGTTGAAGGTGCATGTACAAACTTTCTTTTATTTTGAATATCCACAAAATTTTGAGGTTGAAGCATAGAATTTATTATTTTGAAAAAAAAGAATGTGAACTATAGGATTTATAATTTTGAGATGAACATGGAAACTTGAACTACAAAACTTCATTTTCAAGCTTTTCAATTCATATTCTATAGAAGGAAAGAATCAATTATAATGGATAATTCCTTATTTTTATTTTAAGTTTGTTATTTTCATATTTCAAAACTATTAGAAGTGAAACATTCTCTTTGGGACTACATTCATAGTATTTTACTTCAGCATGCAAATTACTAAGTAAAGAAATGTTTGATTCTACATTATACATTAATGAATCATTATTACTTTTTTAAGTTTTTAAAAATAATATATGCATAAGAAAAGAACCAATGTTAATTAAATTTACATAAATCTAGTCCCACAAATTATCCCCCAAAATTGATCTTTGATCTTGTGATTTCATACTTGATTTATGTTGTCTTTTCTTACAAAAGTTCATGTGAAGATATCAACAAAGTTTCCTTTAAAGTCAACATGCATTCTTGAGCTCTTACTTTGAAATCTATATAAATCTTGAAGTTCCATAAATCTTCTTTTGATCACCTATTTAATAAGTCTTGTACAAAAATAGATGATCTACTAGTAACGCACTTAATTAGATTCTGATCATTAAAAAACTTTGAATCAACTTGAGATCATAGGAATAACATTTTTTTCTTTTTAATAATCAAAATTCATGATATTTTTTGTATTGCTCCTAAGGAAGTTTCTTCAAACCCTTCCCACATAATTGAGTATGATTCAAAAAAATACAATTAGAATCACAACAAAATAAAAGTAATGGGTGAACAGTAGTGAAACATTAGCTAGAGAAGTGAAGCAATAAGAAGATTAAAATGTTTAAAGCTCAATGGCAAAATTAAATAGAAAGAGAAGTAATTTTAGAGGTTGAGGAAGACATGTTAAAATAATATCCCTAAAAGCTTCAAATTTCACTAATAAAAAAAATTTAGGAAGTGGGGGTAAAGTCTTAGAAAATTATATTGATTAATTATGCACAATTAAAATTTTAGTAAATGTAATTATCATCTAATTATGTGAAATAAGTTTCTTATATAATTTATGTGAATTTGAATGATTTTTATTTGTGCCAAAATAAAATAAGCCTAAAAATCTAGTGCTTTGAAATTTAAGAATAAATATATTTTTTTAAGTAATTCATTGATATTAGTTCATTTTTAATAATTCAATTGGAGCCCAACTGAATTTTTTTAAGAAAATGTAGAAATTGAAAATAAGGTTGCATTGTTTATGAGATCAATTACTATGGCATCCCATTTATAATAAAAATTATGTTTGATCATTATTTTGTATTATTTATAATGTTTAAGAATTTTGTAGAACTTTTAGAGATTTATTGAAATTTTTTAAGAAAAAAATTATATATTGTTAAAAGATAACACCTTAAATGAGATATGCGAGATGAAAAGGTAAGTGAACAAATTTTTAGAAATTTAATAACATCAAGTTGTTTAAAATGAAAATTTTGTAAGTAACAATGGATAAAAAAGTTATAATATTAAATAATTAATTAATTTATAATCTTGAAAATTCCTCAAAATTTATAAAAAAAATAGCAAGTGGACTAAAAAATAAAATTTAATGGAGACATAAAGCTTGTAAAGGCATGCTTAACAAAACGTTTTCAATAAAAAGGGATGTGCCATAGTAATAATATTAAAAGACAAACTATTTCAAAAAAAATAATATATATATATATATATATATATATATATATATATATATATATATATATATATATATATATATATATAATATTTTTATAAGGATTTATAAGGTTAAAATATTTTTAAAAATACCAAATGATACTAGAAAAATATGAAAATTGGCCAATAAGAAGAACTCATTGAGATGAATTATCTAATAAATTTTTGAAAATTATTTTGAGGAAATTATTTTATAAATTAACTGAATATTTAACCTTAAATGAAATCTTAATTTTTTATTTTCATTTCTTAAACCCTAATTCCTACAAGAAAACCTAAACTATTGACAAATGCAAATGATTAAGATGGTTGAAAGAAGAAGTGTCATATTGGTAAGGAGAGGAATGGTTATGAAGCTAAAAGGTTGCATTGGTTGAAGAATGGGAAGTGTTGGGAGAAAGGAGATGGTATTGGAAAAAATCATAATTTTTAACTAAGTAGATAAAGAGAGAAAAGGAAATGGAAAGGAAAGAAAATGAGAAGAAATTTAATTAAGGAATTAAGATATTTTTGTAAAATATGTGTGAGCACAATGTCCACAAAAAGGGAGTGAATTGTGAAAATTTAATTTTAATTAAATTAAATTTAGTTTCAACACTTCAACTCAAGATAAAGATGTTAATATAATTTTTTGATTTGTTAATACAAAATCAAAATCAAACTTCAACAATTTTACTCAGATTGTTTCAAGTCAAACAAATTAATTTCACTACGAGAATCTCTTGTTAACCTTAATTTCTCCTCCAATAAGTTGGTTTTAGGAAAACATATTTAGCTTTGAAGAACTTTTATGTGAAGGAGCAAGTGAAGCAAAATATTTGAAACAAGTAAATCAAATAGAACAGACACACAATATTTTTAGGTGGTTCAACAAAATATTTGCTTATATCTACCCCAGGTCAACTCGACCAAATTTTCATTAACAACAACAAGCTTTCACTATAGCCAATAATACAAAACCTTACAAACCACTCCCTTTTTTATGACTAAATTGGAGTCATTTTCATAAACTATTCTCTTTTTTCTCATGATTAGGTAGAAGTTATCTCTCACAATACTACTCACTTTTTACACATAACCAGGTAGAAGTCACCTCACTCAAAAGAGTATAATACAGCTTACATGGTTGTTACAATACTTATACAAAATAAAACAACAAAATCTTGAAATCATTCAAAGAGGTAATAATATGACATAATGATTAAATACTATAGAAGAATGTTAACAAGTTAATATGTTAAACTTTAATATGATAGAAAAGTAAATAATGTAAGTAAAGCACTGAACACGATAATAGAACTAGTAAGATGACATCACAGTGAAAAATGAAACCCATAGCCCCATTTTCTTACTTTTAAATGATTTAACTATTTATTGATTAGCTTAGTTTTCCTCAAAACAACTTTTATTTATATTAAGCAAAGAAATATGCACAAATCAAAAAGTTTTGATGGCTAAAATCTCATTCACAAAATGGTTGAACTAGTTGTTATGCTCTTAGGATACTAACCATATTAATGTGATATCTAAATCATACAATGATGATATGCATCACACTCAGATCACCTGGATGATACACTTATTTGGTTCATTTTTACATCTCTCAAAATATTGCACTTATATGATGAGTATATCATATTATATGAGGAGCTCACATTACTAAATAATGATCATATCCATACAATAAGTAGATTATATTAATATTATACTAATCTGTTTAATAAATAACTATGTCCTTAAACCAAATGCTTGAATAAATATATATATCATACTAGTATAAAATGACATCATATACTATGATAAAAATTTATCCAAAATTTATCCAAGTCTCAAACCAGACCTCACTATTCATGATTTTGTTAGATTGATCATACTTGTACAAACAATATAATGTACTAAGATGATAATGCATATTTCAATTGAATTAACTAAATTAAATTAAGATGATTGTGATATTATACAAATATGACATGTTAAGCTCACTTTTAGCCTATGCCTTTAACTGTTAATACATATCATACTATTCATGCAAATATGAAGGTATTATTGCACTTAAACTACATTACAAACTTTAGCACACACTTAATATCGCTTAGTCTGATCCCTATTCGATCCTTCATTGGTTGCATCATACTATATGAAATATGATATTATACTATTTGAAGCTCCAATATTATATACCTTAACATACACTTCTCAGGTAGCTCTTTAGAGTATTGGTATGATAAGAATATTATACAAGTATGAATATTATAAGTTTGCAAATCTCTTAAGATTATACTTGACCAATACACTATCTGATGCTATATAATGTATATCATATTATATGATAATAAAATTATATAAATATAAAAAATGATGCATCACTTAAATTATTTTTGTAAACTATAAAATTGATAAATTTAAAAATATGAAAATCTATGTAATTAAAGTTCATTCTTGCATATTTATACATATGTGAACATGTGTGAATCTCTCAATTTCAGTATGCATAAGTAATATAATACAATCATTTGTGTCATATCAATATTAAATAATTGGTTTAATAATGCTAACACAAGATAAAGTATAGATGATGAGATTCAGATAGGTAGCAGCTCCATTAAGAGTTAGAATAAGAGCTCCATGATTTGTGAGTTATGTTAAGCATGAGAAAAGTTACCAATATTTCTTAATATATCTTTATATGTGGATTGCTCTATGAAATATTTGATCAAGCTTTCTAATTAATTAATCTATATTTAATCTTGAGATGTATAATGAAATTCACTTAAAGGAAATAATTAGTAATAAATAACTTTATGATTATATATTCATCAAACAAGTGTAATGTAACCAAGGGTTTAATAAATTTTATAATGCAAATAAAGAAGGAAGAAAGATATTGAAGGGCAATTTTTATAAATATTTATGAATTTAAGGTGAGACCACTACAATTCAAGCTAGGAAGGCTTTCTAATATGTATGCATATGATTAAAATAATATTGCTTGATGCACATTGACCTTAATAAACTTTAATTGAAAAAATTGGAAAATGATTGGATTGTATGATTGTACTACTATTAGATATTTAATCTTATGATGATTTGAGCATGATGATGCATTACAAGCTGATACTTAATTTTATTATATATAAGCATATTACAAAATCATATTATGGCTAATAAAGAAAAATGAAATGTTATTTATAATTTGATTACTCTTACAAGTGAAAACAAAAAAGGAAAAGAGATAAGAATAATGGTTTGATTATAAAGAATATGTGATTTTAAAAATATATAAATAGTGGTTGTTCAAAGTGGAATATCTTATTCTATTGCACGGGCCAAAAGTTGAGCTAATTGAATTATTATTAGAGTATATATCACTTTGGAACATGTTTTAGAAATGGAATGCTAAAAGCTTTTGTCCTAAAGCTAAACTAAAAGAGAAAATAAAAATTATGAAAAATCCAAAAGAAAGAGATTTTAAAGAAATTATATGATCTCTTCTAAAGGAAGACTTAATGAATTTAGAGAAAAGATAAAATTTATTTATATACATTTTATCTGTTACTTTATATGTTTTACTATGCGATCTTGACTTAGCATGCAAATGATCTCAAGTTGATTAATTTATATGCATTATAATATTTTCTTGCTAAACTAGTTATAGTTGGCTTAACATATTTTATAGTTTAAGATTTTTAAGAACAGAACAAGTCTCCAAAAAAGATAGTAAAGGAGATAAATACTTCCACCACTTTGGTTATAGATATTTAGTCTTTTTAATTTGACTAGATATGAATGTGTGGTTTTATTTTTATTGCATTAATATTGCATAAATCATGTTTGAAGTAGGAAATGTATTAGTTTTATGAGACTTTAAAAATGGTTTTAAAAATGAGGAAAGATAAAAGAAGAAGAAGATGACTATGGCATCACTTGGCTAGGCAATTGATTATCATAACTAGTAGCATTTATTTAGAGTTAGAAAGAGAAATTAGAGACAAACAAAGAAGATATTAATGGGGTAGAGAGAGAGAGAGAGAGAGAGGAATAGAGAGATTAAGAGAAGAAAATTGAAGAAAAAAGAGAAGAAAAAATGATTTCATTATTGAAAGAGAGGACTAAATGAGCAAGGAGCCAAAGTTGAGAAGAGATGATAACAATAATGAAAAAATATAGGACATAGATATTGAAGTTAAAAAGGTAAAATGTTGCAAAGCGAAATAAACTTCTATTGTATTTAAAAAGTGAGAGTTAGTTTCTAAGGATTTCAATATTGGTTATGGTTTTAATTAGACTAATTTTATGAAGAATTTTTCAAAATAAAATTGAGTTTTAAAAGGTTGATTATGAATAGGCCACCATGGGAGAAATGAACAAGCTTCTTGTGATTTGATCTGATAGTCTAATTGATTAAACAAGTTCATCCAATAAAGTCAGTTTGGTTGCGATACTGAAGACAACTAATTAGATAGTTTGATCAAATGAATCGAATAGTCTAATGGAATTACTAAGGGATAGGTATGATCATTTATACTAAAAAAATAGAATATTAATATGATAGTTAAAATAATAGTTAGATGTGAAAATAAATAAAGAGTATTTGTCACTTAAATTATAATCTAAGAAAAATATGTGCCACTTTATGACAACTTGATTTCAAATAATTAATAAAAAAGGAAAAATCTTAATTGGTAATTAACATATTTAAAGTTAATTTGATATATTAGCATTGTTTATGACATAATATAATTGTGAAAATGGTATGAAACTTGTCTTATACTATCCAGTGTGGTATTTTACTTATTTTTACATGAATTAGAGATAAAAACTCATTATGATTAATCATGCAAGCATGATTACTTATTGATTTTATATAATGAGTTTTATGAAAAAAAAAGTGATTGATATTTAAAGAGAAATAAATATTAGGAAGTAAATTATTATTCAATATGGTTTTGCATTTATAAGATTTTTTAAATACAAATGAGTGAAATAATAAGTTCTCTTATATAATCATGTCTACTTTAGTTCAAGCTATTATACTTTTTGTACATGATTGGACAACATACCAATTTATGATATTATAAGATTTTATACATCTATATAGTCAGCTAAGTATCAAAACAATGTACTTAGTATCATAGAAGGTTTTGTATAACAAGGTATAATATGTTAATCAATAAGGAAATGAGACATACTTAATGAACTAAAAAATTAAAAGATTTCTTCTATATGACATATATATATATATATTTTTCATATATCATGTTTGTGGCATGTTCTTGAGTTGTGTTATACTAAAAGAAATATTGTATAGTAATATATTCTTCTAGATTTATCATATTAGTTAATAGTTGTTCCATTCTAAGATTATTATTACTATTATGTTATCATTGGACATAACTTAGGAGTAATAAAGCTAAAAAGTAGTTATATTTTGAGACATAGTATAGTTTAATATTTGAAGTATATAATTTACTTATAATCCTCATGAATAATTAATTATATTTTGTAATGTTCATGATTATTGTAACATCTTTTAGTTATATATTCTAATATAATTAGTTTATTTATATTCATGATAAAATATTTAAAAAATAAGAAGTTTTAGATTTCTTTTACATAGTTTGAGTTAGTATAGATGTCTATGATTTGTTAAGAATCTTATTCACAATGCGATCCCTGAAAGGGTATGTTAGCTTGGTATGCTTGGCTAAGGTATGCCAATAATATAATTCCCTTGATGTGTGTTATCCTATCTGTATATGTGGATGACTAGAAATATGTATCATTTTTTAGAATTATTAATATTTTTATTGGTTCAATGTGTAGCAAACTTTTTCAACTCAAAAGCTAATATTAATATCATTCATGCAAAAGAGAAATACTTATCATATTATTCATTATCACATTAAAATAGCATTACATGTAATTTATATTAATTAAAATATTTTTTCTATAAAAAAGGATGTTTAATTCAAAAAGGGACATGAATATAATCCAAATAAAGAGATATAGTTCAACTCCAAAACAAAAGTCCCTTGATAGTCATCTAATTGTGAGACTTAAGAACAAACAAGGATAGTTATGATTCTTTATAATACTTTTATACTCATGCAAACCAAAACTAGTGAAAATTTTAAGAAACAATATTTATTTTTTTAATTAAATAGAATTTTTATGATAAATTTTATCATCCTTATTTTATTTTTTGTTTTCATTATCTTCACACAATTTTTAAAGATTTTGGATGATGACTTATGCTTCTTGCATTTTTTTGGTCATTCTAATAAATTGATTTAGTTTATGAAATATTTGCAAGTTTTGGTGAATTTAAAAAAAATCAATTAAATATTTATGGTGATGTATGTTTTTATTACTGTTTAGTTGAATGCATTCTTAAAATATTTTTTTATGCATAAAAAACTATTGTTTCTATGTTTTGTTGACAAAACCTTCTGTCTCTACGCCGACCGAACCTTCGCTCACATTCACACTACCCACAATCAGCTCATTTTCATCACTCTAGCCCCGTTGCCATAGGCGCCGGCGATCATGCTTGGCTCCGGCGTCTTCTTCCACACCGCCATCTCCATTGCCGCTATCCTATTCGCCTTCTTCTTTAATCTTCCCGTTCTCACACTCCAAGGTCTCTACACCTACATTCATCCCGATTCTCTCCCAGCCGACGGCCCCAAAGCCCTCCTTCGCCGACCGGGCGACTCCTCTAACTCCCTATCCGATCCCAGGCGCCGTCCCCTATCCAAGTACTCGCAATTCTCCTTCGATGAATCCAAAGCACAGCTCTTTCGCATCCGCCTGGCCGAAAATCTCCTACCGACCCGCCTCTTCTTCCCATCGTACCGCTCTGCCTTCTTCTCATCCTTCGTTTCTCTCTCCAACCTTGCTCTGTGCATCCTTCTACCCCTATCCGATACGTCCTCCTTTCCTGCCATCCCCTTCTCCATTGTTCTTATCTCTGTCGTGCATCTCCTCATCTCCCTCTTCAATCTCTTTCTTGAGTGCTCCGCTTCACGACAATCGGAACGCCACATCAGCCACATCTCTGCTATCATTGGCTTCCTATTCTTGCTCTTCATTTTCCCGAAGTTCTCGCCTGCCATGTTCGATTTCCGAATTCCTGAAACCGTTTTTCCTATAGTGGCAACCATTGCGGGCTTCATTAGTGGGATCCTCTTTATGCCCGCGTCGCGAGCTGCTCGTGCTTTTTGGCTTGGCACCGATCAACTACGCTGGAATCTCTCTATAGTCTCATGCGGAACATTTTACCGAGTACTCCTATTCACTTCTGTACTCTCGAGCTTGTTCTCCTCGCTGCTTTGGTGCAAACCGTTAGCTTTATTGGTTGGAGATTGGAAAGTTTGCACTTTGGCGATTGCTGCTACCACACAATTACTGGTGTTCCGCCCCAACGTTCAGATGTACCTGAATGAGTCAGTGCTGTGCTGGTACCAGCGGCTTCATTCTAGTAGAGTACCAGATTTGGATTATGGTCGTGCAAAGGTATTCTTACATAACCATTATGTTTGTCTGGCTGTGGTTCAGTTTTTTGCACCGCCATTGCTGGTATTGCTGCTTGTTGGGTTGTCTCAGATGAGGGGTAATTTTTTTGCCGGTATTCCACTTGTCAATATACTAATGGATCGCTCAGATGTTGTAAAGGAAATAGCTTTGTTTATGGCCTGGTGGATAATGTTTGTTAGGTCTATTTTTATTATGCTTATCTTAGCGCTTTATAGGTGTGGTTTTGCATTTGTTTCATGATTTATAAGCCAGTGATTGCTGACATTTACTGAAGAACATTTTTTTTTTCATTCATTGTACTACGTGATGTTAACTACATTATTCTACATGTTTGAGAAATGAATTCTGATTGATACATGTACTTTTTTTGTGATGATGTTGTTCAGTTTGATATTGTATTATTTTGTTTCTTCTA
This sequence comes from Vanilla planifolia, assembly GCA_023846275.1. NCBI lineage: Eukaryota > Viridiplantae > Streptophyta > Magnoliopsida > Asparagales > Orchidaceae > Vanilla > Vanilla planifolia. Next base: position 7,281,238 of record CM043868.1, read on the forward strand.
CATTTTTTATCACTCAAGATTGAAGTAAAGATTTTGTTGATGATGCCAAATACAGATACGCCTCCATGACCTTTGGACACCTGATCCGTCCACCTGTGAGTGGTCTTGTACTAAGTTCATCATAACCTTGCACTAAAGCATAAACAAGTTTCTAAAGAGAGCATGAAAGTAATTATAAGATGTTTTTTGGGTTAATGGGTTGTAATAGGTAATTAATGAGAGATATGATGTTTCTATTTTGTTTGAAATGGTAATTATCCCTTTCTTTGGAGTTATCTCATTGTTTTTTATATTTTTCATATTTATCTAGCTCGTTTTTTAAGTTGAAGGGTTATTTTAATCCCTTTATTGTATTTAGGATTGTAACTTTGAACATATTTAATATCTTTTGAAGATGAATGAAAGGTTGGTCTTAGATTCCATTTTTTAGAAACCTATCAAGTTTGGCTTTATTGTATGGATGTGCAAGAAAGTTCTCCTGAGTTGACATAGATTAGCCTTTACTTTCCTTTTTTTTGGATAAAAGCCTTCCATTGTCAACCTTAATACTAGTCATGAAGAAATAGTGATTTTTGTTGGTTAAATACTAAGTTTACCCAACTATCTCAAGGATTTAAATTGCTCATGCAATTTGACTAAGGAGGATGTTGGTTAGAATAGGATAAGATTTTTCCTTAATAAGAATGACTCACTAAAATGCATGTTTGACCCATTGAAGAAAATTCGTGCTTCAATGAAAATAAGAATTATCTATACATGGGAGGAATGCTTAGGGAGAGGTGTATTTATATTATAGGATCTTAGTTTTCAAAGATATGAGGGATTAGATGACAGAGGAATGTGAACAAGATGTATGAACACACAAAGAGATGAAAGAAGCATAACATTACTTTTCAACTTTGTATAGGGGCCAAAATAGAGTTTACACCCTCTTTGTGTGTCATTTATCCTATAGTATTTGAGATTCATGAGTTTTTTGTTGGTAATTTAATGATTGCAAAATTATGAATGCAATTATTAGTGACTTATCTAGTAAATTTAGGTTGTATATCTCAAAATACATGTCTTCAATCATGTTGTCTCTACTTATGTGGAGACTTGGAAAAAGAGTTGTGTTCATTGAGGTAAGGGTTGAAGAGATTGCAATTTAAGATTTTTGCTTTTAGAATGTCAAAAAGTAACATGGTGAGATCATTTTTTGAGGCCTACAATTGCAATAGGCTCCTAATCAACAAGAACAAAAAAGTTTATGATGTTCTTAAAATAAAAAAAAAAAACAAAACTTAATTTTTTAAACTAAGTACACAATTCTTATATCCACACCTTAAGTTATAGTATGCTAGCAAGTTAAAACTTGATTTTGGCATAAATGTCTATACTTTAAATTTTTTATGATTATATATTTTTAATATCCAAGTTATCAAACCACCTTATAGGGATCAAAATATGTAGTTAAATCATATCTTGTGCTATTTGATACATTATTAATGTTTTATGTTTCAAATTAGATCGGTCCATTAGGCACTTAGATTAGATAATCTAATGTTTAGATCAGATGGTTTGACAATTATTTGGATGGTCTGATGATTTTGATTTGATAAAACAAGATATTTCAAGCTTAGGAAATTCTGTCATACAATCTAATCATATGGATGGATAGTTCGATGAGTGCAATTGGATGGTCCTCCACGTGACCTATTTCAATTCAAAGTTTATGTAATCAAATGGTATCTTAATTCAATCAGACTTCGATCTATTATTGTAAAGTGTGTGGTGAAGTTTTTTTTTATTACAATGCCTAAAATCAAACATTTTTTATTTTTGGCATCACCAAGAGGAAAGAATTAGAATTGAGGTTTCCTTAATTAATCTAAAACTATAAAAAATGGTTTTATTGTGAAGTCACAAGAAATTTAAATAATCAAGACTAAAAAATTAATTGTTATTCAAGATGTCTCATACTTAGGTTTAGATGTCATTGTGAACATTTTTGCACATTTCAAAACACTTAGTTTGCCTCATTTTACATGGCTTCTATTTTGATCATTAAGTTCTTGTAAGCATTAAATTTTATCATATTTTGTTATAATGTTTGTTCAAAGTTTTTTTTATTAATTTGACATGTTTGAGTCAAATCACTATAGTTTGGTGGGATCTTTATTGGTTTTAGTAGTAGTCCCTTGTGAGAATTTTTATAAGACCTTTGGTTTGATGTGGAGTATTGCCTCCTTTGGGGCAATTTCTGTTGTAGGATTATTTTGAGTTTTGTGTGGGCCTTTTGAGTATCGTGTGTACGTTATTGTGGACTATTATTTATAAAGGTTTTTTGTTTGTCTATGTTTGTAAAACCCAACCTTTCATGTTTGATGGTAGGTTTATGTTTTTTTTTTTGGAAGAATCACTTAAAAATTGTCACATGTTTTTTTGTCTCTATTTATTTTTTTATGATTTTTTGCTTTTCCTTCTAGTTTTTGATTTGATTGTGAGTCAAAAGTCTTGTAATTCATGATTCAACCCCCTTCTGTGTATGTTATTTTCTCTTCATATGGCACAAGAGTGGGTCTCCACTCAAAAAGAATAACATCTTGGAGGTAGATCTTAGTGGTGGCATTATTGGGTGGTTGTCACATTAGCATATTCTATCATGTACCCACTATTGTTCTTAAGAGAATTATTACTTTTTGGAAAGAGCACATGGAAAGCTTTTATCAAAGTGTTGATTGTTAGATAAGTTAGCTATTTGAAATCCCACATTCCATGGATTATAGGACAATGTGTCAATCAGATGCTAAAAGCTTAAATATTCTAGCTCATAGTTACATAGATCTATATATGAAAATGTTTCTTCATAGATCGAATGTTGAATTGAGTTATGCATTTCATGAGATAGTCTCCTTACTCAAAGAGTTGAAAGCAAAATATTCTTCATTAAACAATCTACATAAAAAGAATAAATCTCTTTTGAAAGATGTCAATTTTGAGCATGAAAAATTAAAGCTTGAAAAAATCCATTCATGTTTTCTTATATGTTTGTAAATTCTAAAATGAAAATTTGTAGAAAGATTGTAATAAGAATTCTTCTATTATTGATCCCTTGAGATTGGACATTGAACTATATAAAAATGAAAATAGTTCTTTGAAAAAGAAGGTATGCATGCTCATGTGCCATGCTTGGAAAGGTTGTTCTAATTTAAATGAAGAAAAGTTGAACTATCCTCACATGTATGCTCTATGCTTTATTACATAGTCATGTGAGTTCTTTAGTTAAGAAGAATTATAGTCATTGACATGCATGTAGTGGCAAGGCCAACATTGGTACTTCAAATGATCATGCTCATCTTAAATGAGCTCAAGTTTGTTTAGATTCTTAGGCACAAGGCTTACGTAGTTGTGATGATGTGTTTCCATGCTAAGGACTCATGGAGAAAAACTTTGGCATTATGAGCATAGTATTTCCTTGCTTAATAAGCTCAAAATGTTGAATTGAATGCAATGAAATTCCATTTCTTATGGATTGGTTGTTAATTACTTTATGGCCCTTACCTTTTGTAAACCTAATTGATATATCTATTTTGATTATAATCTTTATTTGTAATTATAATTTAATTTTGAGATTATATCTCATGATCTTATAGAGTTGCATATCATAAACTATTTTATTAAAAATTAATTATGGCTTGGTTAAAGTGACATCAAGCATAAAATGTTAAAAGAAAAGAATAGTGTAAGATTTCAAAATTATGACAAACCATTAATTACACATGTTTTTTAAGCTTTAAACTCTATCTAACCTAAGTTGTGCCAATTATTAACAGAGTACTTTTTGGCTTAGAGATGAATAAAAACTTAATCTTGTGACAAGTTGTCATGTAAATTAATTTGATCAACACTCTTAATAAAATGGCTAATCATTATAATCAAGAAGTTAAGCTCTTATGTGCAATAGTTGAAAGATGTAGATATACTTGGAATAATGCAGTAGAAATAAGAAGTTTCTCTCTTTGAAGCTCATCCCGTAGCTATGAACTTTGTTTCACTGGTAAAACAATTTAGCAATTGATTCATTGACCCATTCTTCTTCAAAATTATTTCTTTTTATATAAATAAAAAAATATTCAAATCAAGAAGTTCTAACAACTAAATTTTTATTTTTGAAACTATTGAACTAGGTGTTACTCATAATCCTGAACTGATCATATTATTTAATGTAAGGGATCACACAAACATGATACATCATTAATTTTTTTATTCCTCTTTTATTATCCTCTTCCTTCTATTTATCCTACTTTCTTCTTTTGTTGTGATGATTGACAGCTATATAGGCAGTGTTGATAGAGTTAGGGTCTCTCAAGTAGTTCTCCCCTCAAGCTCTCTCTTACAATGCTTTCTCACTTGACTTCCTAAGATCTCTCTCAAGCTCTCATTATTTGTCTAATGCTCTCCCTTTCCTTAAGCTAGAACAAATGTTGGAGTTGGCCTCTTATCATCACTTATTACAACATTAGAGGCATATCACTTTTGAACTAGTATCCAAATGATGTGCAATCTCGATGATGACCATAGTTTCATTAAGAATTAATGATTTATTTTATGTTATTTCCTAAACCTTTACTTAGACTTAGCAACTTTGTGCATTTGCTTTTCTCTCCACATGCTTGATTGGTTGAAATACCAACCTTAATCTCCTCATTGCAAAGCTATCATGTAGTGGTTGGAGTGTTGCGGGGGAGAGGCAAAGCAGTTGGTCAAGTGACTCTCATGCCGCACAAATAATCCTGATTCTCCCTTTCTTATTGTTGTTAAACCCTAATTTGGGTTGTTGTTGAATTCTCAGCGAGTTGGTTGCATAGGAGTGAGGGTGAAATTGAGGAAAAGAGAGGCTAGCAAGGTCGATTTGAAGAATCTTGTTGGCAAGTCTCCTCGGGTTTCGTGCACATGAATAGTGTTTGTGGGAGAAGAAGGTGGAGTTGGGAGTGAAAATAGGGGTTTGTGAAGAGAGAATATGAGGAGAAATAAAATAGCTATGGAAACTAAGGAGAGAAAAACAAGGGAATGAGATTCATGTGTGAAATGCAAAGTGGAATAGAATTGTCAAATATTATATTAATCTTAGTAGAGTTAATATATGAAAATTTTAATAAAATTAAGCAATATACTATCTATATAATTACATGATAAAAAAGACAGAAGAAGGGGCTGAATTCAGAATCTTCTTTCAAAGTCGCATCTAACATTTGTTTATGTATTTGTTTGATGTATTGAATAAATTATAGTATAGTGTTGTGTGAACATGATGGTTGTAGTATTGATGTACTATTGAGTGTTAACATGATTTAGAATGTATATGTTGCTCTAGCCTTTTATAGAGATTGTAGCACTTTTGTAGCACATATGTGTGTACTAATGATAGCATGGCTTAGATATTTCATGATAAGCATGATATGTTGTGCTAATTAATAAGTACACAAGGTTACATAAACAGTTAAAGACTTGCATTAAGAGAAACATTTCTAGTCATGAGGCATGCAAGTAAAATAATAAGAAAAATGTTATTGTTTTTGTGAGAAAATGTGTGAAACTCTATGAGACAAATTGTCTTGTCTATGTGAGGGAATTTATGAAACTTTATAAGACAATGGTAGCTTGGTCTATTCAGGGGTTGAGAATCTTATAGGATGAAAAGTGTTTGTCTATGTGAGGAGTTGTGTTTTCTCATGTGATAGAATTTGGCTTGTCTATGTAAGGGTTATGGATTCTTATGAGATAGAAAAGTGGCTCATTTATGTAAGGACTTGTAGATTCCTGTCAAACAGAAAGGCAACTTGTCAATGTGAGGGAATGGGATACATCTCGTGTGGAGAAAAAGTGTTTCATTAACATCAAAGGAAATAAGAAAGATTTCCAAAAGTGATAACTAAATAAGAAAGAGAAATGAAAATGAGCAATGAACATGTGATATTGGTATGTGCATGATAGTATTACAGGTATAGATGATTTTGTTAAATCACAAACTTGCATATGTTGTGACCCAATATTGTTTTTCTTCTCATAGTTATGCTTATGATATTTTATTTATTGAGTCTATGATAGTGTCCTAGCCTAGTTTTTGACAATCATTAGTTGTATATTTATAGTAGATTGAATTCTGGACACTTAGAGGTTGGGGTGAAATACTTATTATTCACAAGCAGTAATAAATGTGCTCAGATATTTATCATTGCTAATTCCTTGGTTTGAAGGTTCGAAGTGCTTGTTTATCACATAAAATTTCATTCCATGAGATTCTCTTAAATTTTGGCAATGTAAGACATGCATTAGAAATGATTTGGTCTGGTACTCCTTTCATGTGTAAAGTCCTTGATGTTAGTTGAACTCTTTACTTGCTTGGCTTGCCATTTCACTAAGGAACATCTCTTTTTTGAGTTTATTTTTTCAATATACTTATAACATGATGCATGTTTCTCTTATTAGGGAAGATGCACTCAAAAAAGGAATAGAAGAATGATACACTTTTTATATCTAGATTAGAAAGCCTTTACTCTTTTTTAGAGGAGCTAAGTACACCATAAAAGAATCACCATGTTCCAAAATTTTCATATCTTTCCTTTTTCTAACAAAGAATTTCAGTTCAATTTTTTTGGAAGGAAGTCAATTCAGAATTGTCATTCATGAAATTGAACTTAATCTATGGTCGAGTGAGCCATATTTATTGAGGGGTTAATTTTCAATGGAAAAAGCAGCTTCCCTCCAAAAATTTGCTTGAGATCCATTGGAGAGCAAGAATGTTTCCAAGGTAAGGTGCTCTTCACATTAGCGAGGATTAAAGTGTTTTGTGTTCAACTATTTCTTCTTTCAGTGAGATTGGCCCTAATCACATCTTCTAAACTCATTAGTGTGGATTCTATATAATTGTTTGATTTATAATTGGTTAACATGTGTAGTGTGGCACAAATATGCTACGTTTTTTAATCCTTCTATTTTCTTAAGTGCTTAAGGAATAAATAATTATCTTAAAATTAAAATGTAGTACTTGAATACAAGTGTATATGTGGGTTTGGAGACTATCATGGGTAGTTTTGTTTAAATTAGATTATCTTAGGTAATCTTCATGAAACCCCAAATGGTCACATACTAGTAGAAGTTACCACTTATATACTTTTATTGAATTTCGGCTACCATTTGACCACAATATTGAGTAATCAACAAATTACAAATGGATAGTGCTTGCTACGCTTGGCAGTTTGTTGATCACCCTAAAGCACCCAAGTGGTTTAGACATTGTTGTGAGTGGTTTTTCTCCAACTTAGACTACCGTAGATGATCTGCATGTAATCCCAAATGGTCACATACTAGTAGAAGTTGCCAGGCCACTATTTGACCACAATACTAAGTGACCCTTACACTACTCTAGATGAGTAGTACTTGCTACACTTAATAATTTGTTGATCACCCTAGATGATTAGGGCTAGAAAAATTCATTGTTTCTTGTTTTTTAAGCATTGTATGTTTCTAGAGCTAAAGGCCTCATGTTCGTCTCCTTTGTACTGTAGCCATCGTCAATTATACTTGCATTGTCCATCAAAATTCTCTATGGAATTTATTGATGAATACATTTAAAAGGGATATTTGCAAGGATCTTATTGTGGTGTGCTATATGTCAAACATTGTATGAGTATGTATTAAGTGATGTTTACTTAATGTATTCTAGCTTCCTCCTTTCTATGCTTAAATTGAAGTGAAAGCCTTACAAAAATTGTATGCAATCTTCATGCTTGTATTTGTGACATTAAATTTTGTCAAAACTTGATGAGCTTATGCTTATTGAAGTCCATATATCCTACTTTCCATAATAGGCTCGTGGTCATTCCACCATTTCAAAGCCTTGAAGTTGGGAGAAAATTCTATTAGCCCAAAGTTTAATTGCAATTCTTTTTCTAGAGCCTTTAAGCACATGAACGTAATATCAAACATGTTCCAAATCTCATGAAGTTCTTCATTTTGATCCTTCATGTCATTTGTAAAAAGTTTTATATGCAGATATTGGGGATAATGCATACGTCAACATCTACTGTGCATGGCTCAAACTTGCTAAAACTTCTGGTTTCGTTGACTCTCATTTCAACTAGTTTGAGTTTGATCCTGCCTTTTCATGATTTCTATGGCTAAATGTTATCATAGCATGTTAGTCACTATTTGTAGAAATCTATTCCTATTCATGAGCTAAGCAAGTCCAAGCCTTCCATGTACTATATGTTTCTTCTAATGCCTGCTGTATCCACACCTATTATATATTTCACTACAATTTTTCAAGAATCAAGTCCACTTTCTCGTTAAAAAAATTTGGAATTGTATATCTTTATTCTGGTGACATTTCTTCCATCATTGTTGTGGCCTTCTTAATGTACATCTGCATTCATTACCACAATGCTATAGTGGATGCTTGCACGAGCTAAAGGCGTGATTGTTTCATTGGGAGGGATTGTTTGGTTTGTCGTAAGTGAAAGTGAGAAGTAGAAAATAAGGTAAATCACTTCTTGAGTTTATTTTTTGTTCTCATTAGTGTAGTAAGCACTTTGTTTCATGTAAATGTTACTTTTTTCACTTTCTTCTCTTCAAATAAAATTGTTGATCCCACCATTGATTTGTCATCCTTCACCTTGGCATCCTCGTCCCTCCCTTAGCTGCAATTTTCCATTGCGATCCACAGCGCGGCAGCGGGCTTTAGAGGCGGAGGGCGGAGGGTGCAGAATGTCCAGTGCCAAGTATTTGATGGCAGTGGTTGGTTATAGACAGAGACTGAAATATAGGCAACATAGCAATAGGTCAACCAAATGATATGTTGTTCTCACTTCTCCTTACCTTTCATCTCAACCAAATGATATACTCAAAAAGTATCACTTTCTCAATAGGTGGCTAAACGACACATTAAAAAGTAACTTACTGATTTTTTTTTTTAGAAATGAAATTTATGCTTCTCCACCACTTATGTCAAAACAAACAGAACCTAAGTAAAAGTTGAGAAGTAGAAAATAAAATAAGTTGCTTTACAAGTGTTTGGTTCACCTTAAGTTCATGTTTAGTTCTTCATGAATGGGAGCAATATTAATTGATAAAATGACTGAAGTCATTTGCAACCTTTTGTTCCTTGGATGTGAAAGGAGAGCTGCAACGTTGAGCGTTGCTTGTCGATCAATTGCCTATTGACCTTTGCCTTGTGGCAAAAAGCATGTAGTGGGTGACTTGTATGTGATTAAGCCGATGGACCCACCAAATGAAATCTTGTGTTCTTACTTTTTTTTTTCATTTGAATAAACTAAATGATATATTATAAGAAGTGGCACTCTACTGGATACCAAACAACATTTTGAGAATTGACTTCTTGAATCCCACTTTGGGAAGTGGAAGTCTAACTTTACCAACTACGATGAAACAAATTGGCCCTTAAATGCAATCAAGCATCTATGGCTAAGGCGATTTTGTTAACATTATAATATGCTTGATTGAATTGAATTTATATAGATAATTAGTTGATCTTAGTTTGTATTTTTTACTACCGTAGCTATCTATTATTTAATTAAACACCTTTTTGGTTAGATTTAACTTGATGCTTTTTGAATGTGAATTCTCCTTAGCTGGATTATCCATATTGGTTTCTTGACCATAAAAGAACTTACAGTTTACGTGCATAATCAAAATCTATGTAACAGTGTGTAAATTGCAAAGGTAGTTATTAAGCTTAAAAGCGATCTGCTTCAAATTATTGAAGATTCATAACATTCATGACAAGATTAATAATTTTAAGTTGCCATAGCAGTGAAACATTAGATGACCCAGAAACAACACATTCATTTCGAGTTTAGAAAATAGGCAACAGGAAAAACCATACAGTCTATGAATTTAAATTGCAGGCCATAGTTTATTAGACAACAGTACATTGCGCACTTGCTTACAAAGATGGAATTGTCAAGATATGTTTAGGATCCCTTGGTTGCAAAGCAACCTGCGTTGATTAATCTTTTCCTGTTGTATGACAAGTGATATTTTCCCAACAATATATTTACGTGAATTTGTTTAGTGTGCAATACAATGTAACAAAGAGTTACAAATGGGAGGGATGTTTTGGTTTTTTATATGATTAAGAAGTGTAGACCTACTACCACACAAAAACATTGGAAGTAAACTGTCAAATATAGCTCAAATTTAGCTGTTCTACAAAGAGCTTGAGAAAATAATAGGGTATAGTAGAGCAAATTTAAGGATCACATATGCAGCAATTGATTTTACTTGCTGATCCTTTTTTCTTGTGCAAAATTCCCAAGCTGTATAGAGTCATGCATGTTAATGTATGAAGCCTTACACAGGAGAAGATTGATATAGAATGAACAGAAAAATGTCCGTATGATAATTATTGTTATATATAATGTTGTTGGCGTGTTGAAACTACTTGTATTTCTGGATAATAACACATAATATTATGGCCAAATGAAAAAACTTGTAGAAATATTGAGGCAAGCCGTTATTATGAGTGAGCATAAAAAGTTATAGACACATTGAAACAACTTGTAATTATGAATGAACAATTGGTAATGTGCACAAATGGGTGTATAATGAAGGGTGTAATTTTACTGAAGTTGTTAGGTAATATTTTAAGGTACAAATTTTTACTGGAATGTATTCTATAACACTATTGTGGCTAGTTGTGGTGCAGACCTGTATAATTTCGATAGATGTGACTTATCAGTGAATTATGTGGAGGCATGAATACTGGAACCTTTTGGATACTCATGTTAAGAAGATAGTTGAAGATAAGCTCCCAATCAAAGAAGTGTATGATTTGTTCAAGAACTTAAATTCTTCTTCTGTCCTCATTTTGAAATTACTATGTATAGTTTTCTAAGGTTTGTCATTTATTACAATTAGAGTAAAGCTTTGGAAAAAGCTTATAACCAGTTTCAGTAAAGATCTTCTAAATTATATTTTAGCTTTCTTAGAGTTTTTGAGTCTTTATATAAATACTTATATTCTTTAATCATCATATGATTTTTTCTTTATAAAGGTTTCGCTCTATCTTTCTCTTTAATCTCTTATTGAATATTTCATTGTTTTGGTTGAGATTGGTTTAGTCTCAAAAGGGATGTGTTGCATTCCGAAAAAATGTGAATAATGGTGATGAAGCAATAGTTTATTAGATAAAGTGAAGGGATGAATTGGGGATTCCAATATTGCCTTCGAGTTGAAACTTGGAATTCCAAGCACTTCATGAGTATCAAATGTAAAGCTTCATTGATTAAACTTTGAAACGTCGCAACATAAGGAAAAGAGATGAAGATACCTTGTACATATTAGATTGGACTCACACATGCTTATGACTCAAATGATAACTAAACTAAGAAGAAAAGGAAAACTGAAGCATATTAACAATGGTTGGAACAAATTATCACATTTGTACCATCATGATTAGTCCAACTTATGTTGGCTAGCTACCAAAAACATGGATGAGAATATAAGATATGTTCCATTAACTCTTATTTGATTTTAGTGAAATATACTATCATTTGATTGTCATCATAAGTCATATGTGTGATTTTTAAAACATCGAAAGAGTGCTTATTTTTTGGCATCTATATTGTTGTTGCACCATTTAAATAGCAGAATGACAGAAAACAATATCGCCTTTACAAGATAGTGAAGACTTCGGGATTCAAGTTTTTGCTCCTTCTAGTGATCGTATACTCAACCCTCCTTATCTAATAGGCAATGTCAACATGCCCCATGGATCACTTAAGCTTTCTATACAATCATGCCCCATGTGCACTACGACATAATTGTTGTAGCTAATCCTTATGTCTAAATATTATCAGTACTAGTTTATGACATGCAATGTCTGTCGATGAGATGTTTGCATGTATGGGTATCTTAGGGATGGGCATATGGGCATGATTTGTTCTGTGACATGTTTCTTGTACATGGATGTTTTATTTTCTTGACTCTTGATGAAACTAAAGGATTCTATTGAATGCCACTTTATCAAGGATTATTTATTTTCCAAAGAATAGATGAAATGTATGCATTTTTTATGTAGATTAGAACTTAATTGATGTTATATCTCTACCCACTTCATTTTGTTTGAAAATTGAGAAATTTAAGTGAAGTAATAATTTAATTGTCCTTCCATGATATTTAAGGACTTTTTGGTTGTATTGTTTGAATATTAATGTTATCTAGATATCCATAGTATCATGATTTTAATGTTATCTTAATGTTCTTAGTCATTTGTTTTTGTTTGGTTTAATGTAATTTGTAGTTTTGTTATAAGAGAGATACTCGATATTTAAATGTGTTTCAAAATAGTGCCATTCTGATGTGATATTGTCTCTAACTTCTTAAAAGGTGATTCATGTAATAATCTCATAATGCAATAGAAATGGTTGTCAATTTATAATTTTTGTCAACATCTTCGTATGTTGTCACTTGCTATAGGTTTTTTAATGTGAAGTTTAGGTTTATGCATTTACGAGTGACCTGAGCCAAAAGGCTGTGGGAGAATGTGTTAGGTGAGTTATCTCTTAATATGGAGTGTTAAGTTAAAGATAATTAGGGTTTAAGGTTTAGGTGATGCAACCCAAATCAATAATACCTTATGTTAACAGATCAAAGTATGGGGGTCATATAAAAAATAATTTTGCGTAGGAAAGCGTGAAAAAAAAAAATTGAAAACCAATGAGATTAACAAAAAAAGATGAATGTGAAATAAAAATATATTGACAAATTGATGAAATAAAAGGGGCAGACATAGATTTGTTTGAAGTTCTTCGTATCACTCTTTGAATTTTTTTTTCAACACTTATACATTATCTATAATTCTTCGTCTAACTCGCCTTCATCCATGGACGAAGTATCTCATATTACATCATGATGTTTATGTATATAAATTTTAGGTAGTTAATTTGGTCTAGCCAAATGAAGCTAAACAAAAAATGCAAAAATTTATGATTGAAGATAATATAATTTGTCATCATGTTTGTTCCTTTTCTTATAAAACAAAACTTATATTTATTATTGAAAATGGTTTCATTATTACCTTATATTAAATGAATATAAAAATAAGTTAATGCAAAATTTCAAAACAACATAGTCAAAAGAATAAACTCTCACACTCAAACAATACGAGTTGACCTATGTCATGTGAATTACATACATGTATATAGAATGTATCAACCATTATGTGCTCATGAAAACTCTTTGTGGGGATTTATATTTGTGCTTAGTTACACGCCTATGAAATAAGACGAGGATGAGTCTACCATGACTTAGTAGGAAACTCCATTTATCATTAAAAATACATGGTACAATAGGATCCAACAAGCATGTGAATCTTGTGATTTGATACTAATAAAATTAATATGAGCATGTAACATTTGATATGCTTGGAATAAATAAGTGTTTGTGTGTTATTGGTTGTTTTTTTTAACCATGGTGTTCTATTATGTCATCTTATGGAGTTTCACTTTCTAGGTTTACCTCTCTATAGTTATATTATAGTCATGATTGTGCCAAATCACAATTGGTTCTCAAATCACACAACCAATAGAAGCACTAGCTTGGGCCTCTCTTAGATGGAGTTGTATTGGGCATTGTTGTCCAAATAGATCCATTTATAAGAGAAACATATTTTATTTTTATTTATATTTTAGTCAATAAATGTAAAATAGTATGTAATAATATTATATATGTTATAATTTAATTCAAAAAATTATTATTTCATTCTCTTCCACTTTGCACACTTTTTAATTTTCATGTTCTATTTTTTGTTTCTTTTTCTTAAAAAATGTTATTGTATTAATATTTTATCTTTTTTTAAATGAAACTTTATTGTATGTTGAAATGTTCAACTAGTATAATGTATTAAATGATAATTGACCAAGCAGTAGAGATGCAATCTTGAACATCAGAATCTATGACCTCGAAATAGAAGTGAACAATGGAGTGAGGATGAAAGTGATAATACTTCCAATTTGATCATCGTGTTAAGGTGCATTCACTAGCCATTAGCATGATTAAGCAATCTAGAGATCACCATACAAAAGATGAATATTGTATTCATATGATGTAAAAATGACCATTGTACATCATCATGTTTGCCGTATCCATGATAGTGAATTAACGTATATATTTACGACACGTAGTCGTAGTAAAAGCATGACGTATTTGGACAAAGCTCTACTAGTACGAGATGAACTTGCAAAAAGTTGTAATGTGACTAATCTAAGGCGATGATTGTAGATCATAAAAGTGACTTAAGGGGTAGCCTATAAATTGGCATTGTATGATGAACTAGCTTGTCTTGTATGTTTTTTATACAAATTTGGAAGAAGTGTATTGACCAATATTTGTTGGATTCGTTCACCAACTCATATTGCCCTAAAGACCACGTGAAGATAGTCCATCTAGTTGATTGTGAAGGCATTGATTAAGCAACTTTCTTTATAATCTTTGTATATATGTACTGGCATCTCTCTTCATCAAGCTTAATTAAGGTTTTGCAAATTTTAAGAATTTGATGTGTATCAAGTATCTCAGAGTGAAGGAAATGTTAGATTATATAAAAAGCTCACAACTCTAAATTTATAATGAGTGATTTGTTTGCAACATGTTCTCATCCCAAGCCCTCGATAGCAAATCTTCTTTTTTGAGTTTTAACAGCTAAAGTGGAAGCATAAGAATGATAAGAAATTAATGTGAAGAAGATTTTTTTCACAAGAGGTTAAATTTTTCAAAAAATTTTCTTTCAAAGAATTCTAAATTTGAAAGTTTTGAATTATAGAGTTATGAGTCATCATTCTTGTCATTTTATATAGATGTTTGGATATAATATTTTATAATAAAAATATATCATATTTTAATTTCTAGCATGACATGTGATTTTGACCAAAATAAAAAAAATTACTAATTTTGTTTTGTAATAACTTGTCCTTGTGTGCTCGTTGATTGCGACGACATGGTAAGTTAATATACTATCCTCACACAGACCAAGTGCGTGATAGGGGTTGATAAAGGCTCACATGTAGCACACATGCACTCATCCCACTCAGTCTCTTCCCCCCAATGCATGCAGACGTTTAGTGCATCACTCCCTACCACATCCCCAATTGCATCTTGGCACAGGGCACCTGACAAGCATACCCTCAAATGCACATGCAGTTAGCCACCTCGGGTGTACGATTCGTGTTGCTTGATGCTACTATAATAATTTTCATCGTTTTGTCTCCTAGATTTTTTTTCATAATTTTTGGGTTTAATGAATTTAGAATTGAGCTCCTAATTATATGACCCTTCTTTTTTTGATTTGAGTTTCATTAAAGCTTTTTTTTAACTAATTCTTTACAAGATTTAGTCCTACTAACTTCTTTGAGAGGTTAAGGGCTTCTATCATTCTCATTTTGTAGTTTCTTTAACTTTATTACTAGTAACATATAACTATGATGGATGTTTATTATCCTCTTCATTTGGTCAATACCAATAATGTTTTTTATCAATGCTTCTTTATCTCGTGACAGAAGAAAATATTATCTATCATTCATAAATCGATACTATTGTACTCATTGATAATAAACGACATCTCGATCCCATAAATATAGATTTTTAGCATAATTTAACAAATGTCTAGAGATACTACTTCATAGATAACCTCTTTAATGTAGACTTTCGTGATGACAAACATCATCACCTTATATTATGTTTAACTATCACATTGATGTCCATATAAGTCCATCTTAAGGAATAGGGCCTTAGACGTAGTGTAGTTTTTAATTTTAATCTTTTTTATGAAACTTTTTAATATTAGAGTTTTTTATTTCTAATGTCAATAATTATGTTAATAAGTTTTTTCTTTGTATTCTGATGGTGACGAGTTTTTTTGCTTTGTTTCATGAGAGATGTTTTTGAACTCATCATAAGTGATGAGCTTTCATCAACTTATTGAGGAGTTTCAAATACTTTTTTAGTCTTAGTTGTGATCAATATTTTTTTCTTAAACTTATTTGAAAATAGTTTAAGATGCAATTTTTAATATTTTTATTGTATAAGTCTTATTTTCTTGCAATGATCGTAATATTTTTTATTTTCATGGATATGAGTATAGTTAGTTGTAGTCGTAATATATTTTGTCGAAAAATACTTTTTCTTTTACTGTCAATTTTTAGACTTAGACTTTCTACTATTTTGTTTTTCTAGTTTTATCTCTTTATATTTATTCTTTTTTTAATAATTATTACAAATACATTCACTTGCTTTAAAGATTGAATTAAAAAAGAGATAATTCAATAAAAATAAGAGTATAAATTTACAATATATTTTGATAATATTTACAACTCTTTAATAGGCATTTCCAAACTTACAACTTTTCATCAAAATTCTATGATATATTCCTACATTGTTTGTCTTTATTGGTGTCGTAGACTATCTTACTTTCTTCATCTCTTTATGTAATGCATTGGGTAAAATTTTTTTCTAATTAATTTCTTAAATTGACATCATGTCACTTTTACAACTACACCAATTCTTAAGTGTTCTACCAAGCTAATATCTAATTCTTCATTTTTAATTGAGCATATATCACCTTATGTGTTGATAAATAATTATATAGAAAAAAATGTCTCTCGTTATTCTAACTAGCTATCTAATTTCTCTACATCTATTATACAATCATAAATTGATAAATCAAGTATAGTTTTTACCTTGAAAGGATGTTATCGATTATTGTGCTTCAAAAGTTGAAATTTATGTCATCTTTATTTTTGTCTCTAATTATCTTTGGATTACTACTTAATATAGAATTTCTTTGATTTCGATTAATTTCTTCGAGCATATTATTTTTTCAATCCATCATAGGAAGGGATTGAGATTTTAACACCATCTTCATTAGCACTTCTATTTCTTGGGTTAATAAAATTACATTTGTCTCTAGGCTTGATAGTAAAATAGTTGGCATATTTAGCTCGACTAAAGTTTTTCAATATTTTGATTCTCTTTTGTGGCTTGCCCTTCAATTATGCTTTTTTTTTACTTTTTCCATGGATGTTTATTCAAATCACTCTGATACAAAAAATAGTATGATCTATCTACGAGGTATTCTTGCCCCAAATTTTTAATAGCAAATCTTTTTGGAAACGAAAGTAGAAGTGTGAGAATGACAATGAACTAAGAAAGAAAAGTAAGAGAAAGAGGGTTTTTGGCATAAGAGGATTTAATTTTTCAAGAAGTTTCTCTTTAAGAGTTTTGTATTTTAGAATTCTAAATCTCAGAATTTGTAACTACAAAGTTCTAAATTATAGAGTTTTTAATTATTTTATTAATTATTCTTATCTTTTTATATAATAATTTGGATATGATATTTTATTATAAAATATATAATATTTTAATTTCTAATATGACACATGATTTTGTCCAAAATATAAAGATTTTATATATTTCACATTGCAATGACTTGGCTTGCATGTGCATACACTCCATCAGCCTATGCGAGGAATACGCTTCGTGTGCATGTGTTGACTGTGGTGGTGACGTAAGTTCACCCACTATGCCTGCAAGAATGCACATATGCTATAGGTGGCTGGCAATGTGCATGTGCTTCAATCCCACACAGTCATGCACCCCCAGTGCATGTAGGTGTTTGGCGTGTCATGCCCTCTCAAATGCACACTTGTGTCTTCGCACAAAGTGCTTAACCAGCATGCACTAGTACGCTTGCAACTAGCCATTGTATGGTGGCACGTGCATAGTGCTTATTACATGGTCTTACTACATCAATTTTTGTTGTTGTCATCTCTTTTGATTTTTTAACAATATTTTGGGTTTAATCAATCTAGAATTGAGATCTTGATCAATGAGAATATTACACAAATGAGTATGCCAATCAATAGAGTTTAACACACCAATTATGTTATCTTTAAATGCAATCTAATTATGTAAAAAAAAGCTCATTGGATCTACAACTAATAACCTATGGGTTGATTCTCCATTCTCTAAATTGAATACATAATCACATAAATTATATAATGGGCACTCTCACTAATAGACTTTGTTAAACAATATGCAAACAACTCTACAAGGGTTAACCTCAAACCAATTATATATATTTTTTTTTGAAGAGGAACAAACCAACTATATATGGAGTCATGAAAAATCATTCTGATAAGACTATCAAAGTAATCTCCATATATATAGGGTAGCCTAAAACAAATATTGAGATTAAAGTTATAGCTACATTGTTTGGTTTACATTTATGTGATAGTTTGGGTTTATAGAATTTCATTATAAATGCGAACTGCAAAATAGTCGCTATAATGATCTAGGGCAACACAATGATACTTTGGTGTATACTAAGCTTATTGAATCAAATCAATCAATTTTTAAGCTGATTTAGCTTCAACACATATTTAGCAAAGGCAATATTATGGCAAATCAATTAGCTCAATTAGTTAGCAATTATCTCCATTTTGAGGTGGTATGTAGCAAATTCCAAAAGTTTGCAAAGCGTTAATTAAGCTTGATGAGGAGAGATGCCTATACATATGCATAAAGATTATAGAGAAATTACCTTCATGTGGTCATAAGGGTAGATTTGAATTGGTGGATGAATCTAATGAATACTGGTTTGCACACTTCTTCCAAAGTCATACAAAAATCATATAGGATTAGGTGGGTCATTGTACAAGTCTAGTCTATCAGCTATACCTTAAGTCACTTTCATGATCTGTTATTGTTCCTTCTGATTGGTCACATGACAACTATTCACAAGCCCATCCTTTGGTATTACTGGGGCTTCATCCAAGTACATAGTTCTTTCATTATAGCTAAATATTGTACTTATACATTCATTCATTGCTATGGACACAAATACAATGGTGCACATCGATCACTATTATATCATATGGATATGATATTCTTTGTTGTGTGGCATGATACCTTGCACATCAAGGCTCTCATCATCTTGTGCAGATAATATTACTATTATGGTATGCATAAAAATATAAGTATTTGCATGACATAACATGAATTATGTATGTTCTGATTTTATTATAGTACTTTGTTACCTTTGATGTCTTTATATATATATATATAATATGTATAATATTACAAATCAAAGCATATGATAAAAAGATATAAAAAGAAATTATAAGAATAAAAAGAAAGATAATGACTAGCCAAGTGATCTGTAGATTACAAGATAGTGGATTATGAACT
This sequence comes from Vanilla planifolia, assembly GCA_023846275.1. NCBI lineage: Eukaryota > Viridiplantae > Streptophyta > Magnoliopsida > Asparagales > Orchidaceae > Vanilla > Vanilla planifolia. The sequence continues at coordinate 7,300,483 of CM043868.1, forward strand.
TATCATATAGTGACTTGATAGAAGAGATATATAATAATTTGATGATATATTTCACCCTAGTGTCATGGTATAACCATGACATGTCAAAGGTCTTAGCTTAATAATGATGGAATACTTCACTTTCTAGTATTGTGGGTGCTTGGAGATGGGGCTTTAGCATATTAATGGTCTTATTTCCCTTACCAGTATGGGATGTTGGCTATAGGGTGAGCGATGGCCACTTGATAATACCATTAGTAATTAAAGATGGGGTTTTAGTATGATAGAGATCTTGTTTCCTCTATTAGCATAACATGTTAGTTAGAGGTGATGATTATTTTATGATATCATGGGTAATTAGAAATAAGACTTTAGCATGATAGAGGTCATGTCCTTATCAACATCCAACATGTGTGGTAATTGTATGATGAAATGTTAACCCTTAGAGTCATGGGTACTTAGAGACAAGGTCATAGCTTGTCAAAAGACTTGCTCCCTATTAACATTGAATGTTGGTAGTGGCAATAGTTATATGATGAGGTACTTCACCCCTTGGTGTAATGCTACGACTGTGGTATGTCAAAAGTTGAGATTTAATGATGATGAGATATAATATGAGATCTTTAAGAGTAAAAATGAGTCATATAATAAAATATGGGCCCAAAGGAGAATGAAAATGAAAAAAATTAAAAATGAATAAAATGCTAAATGAAATTAGATATGAAAAGAAAATAATTTAACATATAAGTACTATATAATGATTATATATATATATATATATATATATATATATATATATATATATATATATATATATAAGCTAGATGCATATGGGCATGAATACATTGATACTATTTTTTATTTACAAAATGCTATGCATAACTCAATTCATCGCCCTATTTTTCTTGATCAATTATATTAATGTCTTTTCACATTGCTTTATTGATTGCATTTAGTAGTTTTCCTACTAAGCATTTCGTGCTTATTCCCTACTTATGTTACGAGCTGAGATGTCATTCACAAAGTTGAGGGATCTTAGATGATAATATAGGATGTTGGAATAAGAGTTAGCTATATGTTTGGGTGTGGAAGTAATAGACATTATATGTGAGGATAATTGTTCTTATTTGTTCAAAATATTGTATTAGTACATTATTTTAACTTTTTGTATGTTGTGATAGCTATAGTTTTATAGTGTTATTCCTCGTTGTTGTATTGATGTGAGCATTAGATTGTTATTTTTTTGTTACCTTTGTTCATTTGGTTTTTATTGTTCTCAGATTTTTTTTAATGTTATTAACTTTGGTTTAACTCGATACATTAGAATTATGGTTGTATTTATTAGTTTTTTTAGTTTATGTTGGGGTGGGCATGGCAATTCTAATGAGGCACAATTTCTCAATTGGTATGGTATGATTCTATAATTAGCTTGGTTTGATGTTGTATCAAACTAATCTTAGATTGTATGCCATGATAATACCCCTTATTTTTTATGTCATTTCTTCTGATCTATGCTAAACATTGATCATTATTGTGTGCATCTACCATCTGATTTAATTATGGTGCATTTTCCCTCTATTATTTGTGTATTGCTTGGTTTGGTTGAGTTCATTGATAATGTAGAACGGGTCAATGCTATTGTGGAAAGCTTTTATGCATCATTCTCATATGAAATCATAGATAGCATGGGTCTTATTGGTACATCTTTGGGTCACTCATGATTGGGCAATCAAGCTAATGGAAACCATATTGCATATGATGGTCTAGTGAATTAGAACATTGGAAGCACAATCAAGCTCATTCTTACTTCACAACTCACTTCTATCTTGAGGTTGTAAATTTTTTTGGTCAAGATTGCATTCCTCTACTTAGTCAAGTAACATATAACAAACTAATTCGATTGTAACTATCCAGCATACAATAAAGCTTTATTTTTCAAAAGATTAAAAAACAACTCACAAGGATGCATATAGTGCTTTGGTCTTCTCTTCTCATTAACTTTCTTCTTCCTCTTTTATTATCCTTTCCCTTCTATTTAACCTACTTTCTCCTTTTATTATGATGATTAATAGTTGTATGGGCAATGTTGATAGAGTTAAGGTTTACAAGGTAGTAGTTTTTCTTTCAAACTCTCTCTTATAATGTTCTCTTCTCACCCACCTCCCTAAAGCCCTCTCTTTAGCTCTTATTATTTGTTTAATGCTCTCCCTTTCCCTAAGCTAAGACAAATGGTGGAGTTGTTTGCTTATCATCACATGTTACAACATTTGAGGCTTACCACTTTGGAACTAGTTTTCAAATGGTGTGCAATCTCGATGATGAACATGGTATCAAAGTCTTCTCATTGAACACTCCATAATACAACTAAAACTCTCCAAAATGAGTTACTTGCCCTTCGCTTTAAAAAAGCCATGCTCTTTTGGTTAAAATAATGACAAATAAAATTTGCATTTTTATTACACACATTGGCATGCAAAATGTTTATTTATTTTTTAATTATATTATTAACATAAAATATAGTTTTTATACATACATGATTATATGAAATTGACATTAGCAAAATTTAATGTATCAATTCCCATGTGTTTCATTTTCATTTTGATTTCTCCATGATAACTTCAACATTGGATTTGCATATTTTTAACCAAAGCCTTCTTAAACATTTCTTTATGAGTTAGATATGCTTGGCTTTCCGTCAATTCATGGCTAAAATAAATGAAATGCAATGGATAAAAAAAAATTCTCAAGGGTAAAATATTGAAAACTTTGTGCACCCCTGAGACTTGGGGTAGAATTAGAGAAAGGTTCAATAAATTTTGGCTTAATCTTCCAAATAGAGAAATCCCTTTCAAGGGACTTACTTTTAGGAAAACATGGTTCCATTTTTAAAATTCAACATGTTTTATGTTGTGCTTCATAATATTGTCTTTGACAAAATATAGATTTTATGCATGATTATATGAAATTGACATTAACAAAATCTAACGTCACAACTCTCATTTGAACAAAAACTATTCTTGGAAATTCCTAAAATAGCTCATAAGATTTTTCTCTTACCTCTTTTTTAAACTCTAATTTGTTTCTCTTTGATTTTACTTTTTCTCCATGATAACATTGGGATTTGCTTGCTTTTTCGAAAGCCTTCTCAATCATTTCTAAATGACTTAGATATGCTTAGATTTGCATCAATTCATGGCCCAAATTAATGAAATACAATGGATCAATAACATGGTTTATCAAGGATAACATATGGAAAATGATGCACTCTTGAGAGTTGGGGTAGAATTAGTTTGAATGCCACAACTCCAACTCTTAAAAATCTTGAAAGATCCAATAAATTTGGGCTTAACCTTCCAAATTGAGAAATCTTTTTCATGGGACTTACTTTTAGTAAAACATGATTCTATTCTTTAAATTCAACATGCTTATGTCATGTATCATAATACTTTCTTTGACAATATTGGAAATTACATTGTTTTAAATCTTTTTAGTGTTATTAACTAACGTATCCCAAAATATATCTTTATTTTCTTTAAACCAATATAAAAGTGACAAATATTTTTTTATAAAGAGCTTCATATGGTGTTGTCATTACTTTTGCTTAAAAATTATTGTTATAAGCAAACTCGATTGAAGTCATTTGTTTTTCCAAGCTTATGCGAAAGATTAATACACATGATTTTAGAAGATCCTCCAAGATTTGAATGGTTATTTTAGTTTTCCCATTAATCTTGGGATGATAATTGATACCAAATGTTAATTTAAAATTAAAAGTAAGTCAAGTGGTCAGTTAATTACACTGAATAATTTCTTGCATATAGCATAGTGTTGTTTCATATTGCTTTCATATGTTTAATCTTATATTATAGAAATATCTTTTATGACTTGTAAGAATACCTTATATATAAGGCTACCATGGATCTAAGTTTAGTGCTTATCTACTTAGAAAAATTCTAAGTGTTTCATTCATCTCTTTAGTGTAAGGTTTCTCTTTGGTTGAGGGTGAAAGTTTGGATAATGACGATATTGATGGTGCTTAAGGAAGGGTAGGTCCGACACGTTATCACCTTAAGTTTTCCATAATGGTTTCCCTCCTTTCTCTTTATACAATCTTTATGTATTTGTGTTTCTTCTCTATTTCTCTTTGTTTTGGCTTTGAAAGCCTAAGGTTTAGCCTAAACACCTAAGGGAATTGCCTTGTTCTTTTTAACTTAACATGGTGTAGTCTCTTAAACACATATGATGGTCTATTAATACCACATTGTTCTATCTCTCTATAAAAATTGAGAGCTTTCTCTTGTGAACTAAGTCCCATCATTATGATGATTGCTTTCTTTACTGAGCATGCTTTTTTTTTCAATACTTGGTTTTGTTTTCATTATGGAGTTATAATTCTCCATGATCCCTTAATTTGTGCATCAAATCAAAGCCTTTATTTAAGATTTTTCCACTTTCATTCTGAGGCTAGTGTTTGTCATTATTTATTATCTATGTTAAATTCAATTTACTTTGTCTTTGTAACATTAATTATTTCTTTGGACCTCCACCAACAACTAACAAGCCACTAAAACACATATCTCCCATCTATCACCACCCTATGATCAAGTACTAACGATGATGTGGTCTCAGCCTATCATCATCTTATATTGAAGTGCTACCAATAATAGTAATGAGTTCTGATTCCATCACAATCACGAAACCTATATCTAATATCACTTTGTATAAAATACTAATGATAATGGGGTCTCTACTTATCATCACCTTGCATCAAATGCTAATAATAATAAGTGTGATATCTTCATATTTAGTAGTCACAAGATATTATTATAAGAAAAATCTTCATATTTTTTCTCATCTTTTATATTTCTTAAAATCATACAAATTATTAGGGCCATATAGCCAACTTTTTAATCTTCATTTCATTCAATTTTCACATTTTATTTTTCTTTCTTATATATATATATATATGCAACTCATCTTAATATGCTATCACTTCAATTAAAATATGTGCATTATCAATTGGTGTCATCCAGTATGCCTACAACACCTCTTATTATAATATTTTAAAATAAATAACAATTAACTCATTGGCATCATAGTTATCTCATTTTGCTTATTTGGTTGCTATGAAATTCCTCTTTCAACATTTTCCTATTTCTTTCTCCTTTTCTTTCATTGCTTGTTCATCATTCTTTGCAAATACATACGTTTCAAATCCATAGCTTTCACAATTCTCAAAGTTTAGTTGAAGTTTTTCCTTTCCTATACAATTCCTTAAATATAGCACATTTGTCTTTGCTAAATGCATTCATAAATAAAGCTGCACAAAGACCTTCAAATTTTATTAGAATATTATTCAAATCCTACTTCTTATACTATGCATTCTTCTCTACATATGGTACGATGAGTTTGACATACAATATGTTGACCTAATGTATGGTATGTTATTCTTATCAACCTTGCATGCTTGCACAACAAATGGACCATCCTAAATCTTTCATGCTTTGCTTGAAAGATTGACATATAATATGTTAGAAATTCATATACCATCTATTTTCTTAAGAAGTTATGTACCCATAGCTACTCTTGCTTCTTTGCTTATACATGCTACTTACATTTAGAAAATCAATTGGTTAGTCACATAGAACATTGTGCATACCATCCAAAGGCAGGCAATATAAGGTACGTTGAAACCAATGTATAATACATTTGCCTTGCACATATAGTTATGTAAGTGATAAATGCAAGTTGTAGCTATACAAGTCATTTTCTCAAATATGCACAAATCATATGTTCAAAGTACTAAGTTTTGTGATAAATTGCTACACACATTTCAAGACATTGAAACTTTAATATTTCTCAAAAATGACTCAACACATAGTAAATACAAATAAGATATGCTCATATATATATATATATATATATATATATATATATATATATATATATATTCAAGTGGTTTACAATTTACTCTAGTGATATGTTTTTTTTTGAACTGAGGTTTAACAAGAGAGGTGAATTGTGAGGAATAAAAATTTAGGTTTCTTAAAAGATATTTAAAAAATAATTTTTTATAAACTTGAGTAAATCTCTGAGTAATTTTGTATAAATTTTAAGTTTACCTTGAAACATGTTAATTTTCTTTTAATAATTAATTTTTATAAAAATTATGAAATAGAAAAATCAATAAGAATTAAAAATGTATACAAAAAGTTTTAGATGGTTTGTCTCAAAATAATGCCTATGCCCATTCCTAATAAAAATAAGGTAAACATAAAATATTTTATATAAGTCTTTTACTAAAAGATAGAGACTAAACTCTTATAACAATGAAATAAAAGAAACAAGTTATTACGACTTTACAATTAAATAAACTTGGCAACAGAAGACAATAATTCAACAATAAAATCAAAATTAATACAAAGAAAATTCTATGCTTGATGAAATGATTAATAAGGAATAAGTATTTTAATTAAATCAATTATGAATAAATAAAATTAACAACTTAGCTAATTTGAAGAAAAAATAGAATTTAGGTGTTTGACGAGTGAATGATACAACGAACAAAAACGACGATGAACATCGACTGCTTATAACTTGAAGAATTGGAAAATTTTCTTCCAATTTGATCAATATTTTATGAAAATTTTATCAATCAATTTTGTATAATAATTTATCTACTTATAGATATTTTCTAACTAAAAGTATATACCAAGCTGACCAATTAGTTGTTACTATTTTTATTAAAAAAATAATGTCGTACTTTTTTAATTAATAAATTATAAATATGCCAATAGCTCAAAATAATGAATAAAAGAGCCCGTTACGTAGGAGCTGCTCGATTAGAAGGCTCTTTGATCATTTGATCTTAAAAACTGTGCTATTAGATGGCTATGATTAAACAAGTGTTATTTTGAAATTAAGATTTGGTCTAGTCTGTTAGATTTGAATCGTGATTTGATGACCAAATTTAGATCTTAAGCACGAGTAAAAATGAACCTTGTGATCATAAAAGTACTCGACTAAACGGTGAAACTAATTAGTTGTTTTTAAAATGTGGATGATATTATGATTATTAGATAGTGTAATTGCATGATCAAATGATGGAAATCACTCCTACAATTATGCATACAGTCATAGAAATATAAGAAAGAGTTTAGTCTTAGATATTATATTTGACTTTTATTTGTCTACATAGAATATATTCTCTATGTTTCATAGGCAGCCCAATTATGGGGTTGGATGCCACTTGATTTATTCTAGATTTAAAATTGGTTAACATATTCGAAAGTAGTGCACTAATCCAAAATTAATTAATATGGTTTTGATACTTGTGTTATGACCCAATTTGAGGGAATCAAATTTAGGCATTATGCTTTGATTCAACAACTACTAGTTTAATTCTAATGGCTTCAACTAATTAGGTTAGGTTTTATTTATTTTATTTTTTATTAATAATAATAATATTATTAATTAATTAATTAATATTACTATATTGTACTTTTTCCATGTTGATGAAGGAAGGTTTTCAAAGATATGGATAAGATAAAATACTTCTTAAAATGATCTAAGTTTAATGATAATGAAAACTTAAATATTTTTTTAAGATAATGAATTTAATATAATTTAATTTGTGTATCTTATAAGAAAGATTTCAATCAAACTTAACATTATAATTAAAATAAAATTAAAATATCTAAACTTAAATTTAAAATATATCTCTTGATGGTTTACCACTCCTACCAAGAAAATCCTCATTGGATTTCACCTTTGCTCATCTTCTTTATTAAGTTCTCTAATGAATACAAACATTGGCTAACTAAAATCTAAAAATTTATTCAAACAAATTTATTATAAATTTTAAGATTTATTATCATCAAACAAAACACCACGACTAAGAGTCAACAACATAATATTTTCTTTTATAAGTTAGCTAAGCTAATTAAGTTGTTGGTCAATTAGTTATGTTAGTTTTTGTATGATCAAAAGTGCATTTAACATTAGGCTCTACATTCTAAGTAGTCATGAAGTGCCACTAAGGTTAGGAATTCAAAACAAGGTGCCTCATCTTTATTTAGATTAGGATTAGTTTTAGTTTTTTTTATCTTTGAATATTCTTAGTTTATAAATACCAAGGATGTAAAGAATTATAAGACTTTTGATGAAATTTTAAATGAAGTCTTGTGAGCTTTAGCGCCAATAGGGCATGGTTTTCTTATCAATAAAGTAGAAAAAATCTAGTAGTTAAAGTAAGTGGTTATCTTATATGATGCCATATTTTATCCATGATGAAATTTTAAATGAAGTCTTTGAGCTTTAGTGTCAGTAGAGCATGTTTCTTATTGATGAAGCAGGAAGACTTACTAGTTAAAGTAAGTGGTTATCTTATCTTATCCCTTATTATATCCATAGCCCTCTCACATCCATCCCAAGTCTAACTCACTTTTTTCCCATCCTAAACATCAAACCATAGATTTAATCTTGGCCTTTCATCTCAATCCAATGATTCATAAACATCCCAACCCTTTCTTTTTTTCCTTATGAAACTCTAACCTTGTTATCACCCTTAACTCCTCCAACCAACCTCAAAACCTTCTGTCTTTTAAATCTCCTTCAAAATAAATTCCTCATAATAGTTTTTCATCTTTGCACTTGATTTCTTCTCTAAGCCATCCCCTCCAAGAACACTCCATGGTTGAGCCATTACTCTTTAATTCCATACACCACCCTCTATAATCTTTTCTTCAAACCATTTAAAACAAAAAGCTCTAACCATTATTTCTTCCCCTTGCAAGTTAATTAAGGAGTCAATGCACTTAGTTGGAGGTCTTTTTCATCCTCCATCTCTATCATGAAGCCTTAAAATTTGGAAACTTTCTAAGTTGATTTAATAGGCTTTTTGGGTGAATAGTCAAATTGTATAAGAAAGTTGTAATTTCTAAAAATTAATAAGTTCAAGTACATAAATGTAATAGCTTTCTTTAATTAAACATGATTATATTCTAAACAAGGGTTATTTGATGATAGATTTAAAACTCAAGAATTATTGAAATTGTGATGCTTGAGCTGTATGCCAAGATGATAGTAATCAGATATAGGATTTTTAATTAATCATTTTATCATAAAAAGGATAAATATCCCTTCTCATAGAAAAGCTATAACCCTCATGAACCCTTAAAATGAAAAAGGAGAAGGTTTGGGAAGAAGGAAGGAGGTAGAACTATTAAATGGTTGTTATAGCTAAGGATTGTTATTCATAGGCAAGGTTTTCTTAAGAAATTTAATAATAGGGACATCCTTTAGGGAAGAGAAAGAACTAGTGAAAGCTTAACCCATTTCTTGAAGCAAAAATCTGATTCAATGTATGATTTTGATTTAATTTCCCTTCTTTAAAATGTGCATGAGTTATATGTGACGATGTTGGGGAATGGATGTTCGATTGTGGCAAGTATTTGGTCAAAAATCCCTTAATTTGTTATTTCTATCTATGTCAATCATATAATATGATTAAACTGATTGTATTGTATAATTTATGTAATTAGGCAAGGAGATGAGGCTATATATAATAAGGAGAATAGCCAGGTTATCCAAAGTCTTGAGTAGATCGTATAATTTGATAGAGATGATCAAATAGTACATTTGACTTTTGGAAACAACTGATCCCCTTATTGGATCTATTACTACTAATGACCATAAAATATGACTTGGAAAATCAAACTATATGATTTGAAATTGAGAACAATAGATCTCAACTAATTTACATAGGTTTATAAGGATTGTTTGTGACAACTTTTGCTAGAGTAGGTGAGTAATTTTTTGAAATAAGGAATAAGAAGTGGGAAAATAATTGCTTAGAGTTTTTAAAGATTAAGTTTAAAATATGAATTATTAATAACTATAATGCAATTAGAATGAATTATTAAGTTTCTTAAAATATTATTATTGAATATAATATGGTTGATTATTTTGCATGACATGAAATTATCTACATATGCTTTGATTTATGTGATTACACATCATTAGTATTATTATATGTGTGAGTATTCAATGTTGTGAGAAATAAAAGAAAAAAATAAAAAGAAAATAAAGAGAAAGAATAAATAGCTATTTAAGCTTAGTGATCTAAAAGACCATGAGAAATAAAGAAATATGAATGTGAATATTTTCTCTATAATCTTACTTTATAGTTATCGGATACGAGAAAGAAAAAAATCATACTTTATTATCATGGGTACAGAGAGAAAGAGCCACAGCATAGAAAATACCCCATCTTCATTAGCACATGATATTGGTAATATGGGGTGATAGCTCCATAATATATTAGAAAGGAAAATAATGCTCTACTATTGTGGGTACCACGGGATGGAGCCACGAAATGGTAGATGTTCTTATCAGTGTAAGAAACATTGGCAATAAAGGGATAGTAGCTCTATGATAAATGATGATATAGTATTGTAGTTTAACTTGAGAAGCAAGGTTAACAGTAATATGAGGAAATCAAAGCCTAAATGAAAGAAGGAAAGAAAAAAAAGAATAATGAAATAAGAACATTTAAGGAATAAAGAACTAAAAATGAAATGAATATAAATATGAAAAAAAGTAAATGATATGATATGATGTAAGAATTATATGATAATTATGTATATATATAGCATAATACATATGAGCATTCATGTAGTGATTTAGTATATGCATATTTTTATATAGATTATCATACACTATTTAATCGTTACTCCTTATTATTGCTTACATATTTATATTTTTATATTATTTTTATGCTTGTAGTTTATAGTTTACCTACTAAGCATATTATGTTTATTTCTTACTTATATTATATGATATGATATAGACACCCATAAAGATGAGAGTTCCTAGAAGATAGTTTAAAATCTTGAGTGAGAAAAATTTTAATATATTCTATAAAACTTTATAAGAGATAAGTTATATATAAGGAATGGCTATATTTTTTATGGTTGATATATCAATACTATTATTTCAATTTTTTCATTTTTATATCAAATTATGTGTATTATTTTTATTTAGTTGCTCTAGTAGTAATGACTTGTGGATTTTGATATTACTTCATCACCTTTACTTGCTTTTACTTTTATGTCATTTGCAATTGCTACTTGATCTTTTTAAATCTAGCAATTTCATATGTTTGAGTTTTTATCAAGTTCTAATTGGATTTGTGTTAGGCAGGGCATGACAATAAAAATCCTAAATAATGAATTTAAAATAAAAAGTCTTATATACAAAATTAATTATGAAATTTATCAAAAATATACCTATGAAATTGTATCATTTGTATTCATATTCAAGGTTAAACATACGAAATACAAAAATTGTTGAAGTTATTGAGTAGCCAATAGGAAAAAGGAGAAACATTTAGCTTAAAAAATTTATCTAAGCAATAATAGGGTGAAAAGGTGACATGTTCTAAGAAATTCAACTAGATAAATAATTATTTAACTCTTTGACTATATGTAACTTATTCGATAATGATAAAATTATTTTTAGTTTCAATAATGCTTTATAATACTTTTTCATTAAGTGATTTTAAATCATGTATCTCAAGATTATTAAATCATGCTTTTTCTTCTTTTTTTTTTTCTACTAGACAAAGCTTAAACTTTCTTAGAGAAAAAATTGTGGAGTCTCTTTACTTGCTTTTAGAATGTAAAACCTAGGATGTTGAGGCATTTGGAATAATAAACAAGGCTTTAAGTGTGTATGAATCTTAACTAAAATATTTTAAAGTAAATGTTAACATATCTTTTCACAACTAACACAAATTAAGGAATGCATTCACTTGATGTTTTCATACTCAAAGAACTGCCTTTTTAAACCTTGAAAATGTTAATTTGCATTTACAAAACATGCTCATCATATTTTAAATGCTAACTTTAAATTATGTAAAGAAGAATATAACATATGGTATGTGATATCCTAACATATGGTAGATTAGCTCCATATCTAGTATGTGGAAGCTTTTAAACAATACAAATGAAATTGTTATAACAACCCCAACTTTTTCTTTGCATAAAATGGTATAAATCTTGAGATTTAGCTAATGTGATTGTAGATATAATTGTTTTAAGAAAAATTAGTTCTCTAAAATATTACTTATATTTGAAGAAAATATTATTATTTTAATTATTTTGAAAAGTGTGTAATATTGTTAAATGAAATAAAAAAAATATTTAAACATACCATTGAAAATAACTCATTAAGAGAAATCAACTTTTATCTAGTTTATAAGTTTTGAAATTTTAAATAATTGATTATACACAAAAGTCATTTTGACAATTCTTAAAGACAAATCAATAATTTTGAAAACTTAGCACTGCTACCTTAGGAAAAAGTTGAATTTAGTATACTAGTTGAGAGAGGCAATTGGCTAGGGTGAGTTAATAAAGGAAAAGGAAGCTATGCTAATAGCACAAGGAAGCTTTGGAATAATAAAAGCAAGAGGAGAAGAAGTTGATACAACGAGGAAGATCAAAGGAGAGCTATCATTATTTCTATAAAATAGAAGAATTAGAGATAAAGAGGAAATTCATATTTTTTTCAATTAGTTCTATGCAAAGTTTAGAAAGTTTTAACTTATTATTAGAATTAAAAATGTTTTGGTAATATTTAGTTCGAGTTTGGAAATGATTTGGAATGAAATTGAATGAGTTATGCAAGTTTCATTTCCATATAATACAAGAATGTATCACACATTAGGCTAAATGTGTGTCATGTTATGACTTAAGTCAGTGTAGAGAGAAAGATAATGTGAGGTCCATTGAGTTGATATATGCTGTCTTAACTTATAAGTATTGTATGTTAGTTTCAACCTATAATATGTTGCTTATATGGCTATAAGAGTCAATTTTGCATGTAGTTTGTTGGAGGTAAGTATAATCAACTATGCTAAGTGTATGTATGGTGGAACAAATGTATAATATGTTATGTTAAAGGAATCTTACAATACTCTTTATGGGTAGGATGATAGTATATTGAGCTATAATACTATAATAAAGCCAACATGCAGCACGATAGTAACAAAATAAAGGAATATACAAAACGTCAGGCATAATGCATGTTATGTTAGTCTGTAGCAAGAAAGAAAATAATAAATGCGCCAATTTAAGTTAGATAATCATAGTGTATGGGTATAGAAAAATGATTATTTAGTTCCAAATGTGCATGCATTACATTTGTTAGAAATTTGAAGAAAAAAGAACTTTGGAAAAGTTATTTTATCATGATTTTAGATAAATAAATCTGATAATTATGATGTCAATATAATAGTATATTAATTTATGATAATTCATACTTGAGATATTTCTCATATATTATTTAATATTTGTTTACTTTGATTCGTGCATGGTTATTTTGGTAATCATTAGTATCATATTAACACACGGCTTTATATGTCATTAGAACATCTTCATTATTTGGTTTATATGAAAATGAATGTTTATATATAGAATCATGGGTATAAAATAAAATTTGATTATATATGTTAAAAAAGGAATAATATATTATCTTGATTTTGGTATGGCATACAAACAACTTTGTTTATAACTTATGAAATATAATTATAGCAATAGAATTAGGATATAAGTAGGGAATGAACATGGATAGTCCAAGTACTTTGTGTGGGATAGCTACATATTGTTTTGAGGTCGTACATAGATTAGACATTAGCTTGATGATTATGACATGATCTCTTTGGATAATAATTTGTATTTTATGTAGAGTAGGTATAGATCCAGAGGTCATACTTTTATATGGATGATATGGTGTGTGTAAAATGTTAAGGTATTGATTTGGGACCTTATACATCTATATTTAATCAGATGTTGGCTTTATTTATTCCTATACATAGAGAACATTTAGATATGAATATTGGATAGGATAAGATAATAACATAATGATAAAAAGGAGAAATAGAGCTTAAATAAATAAACTATAAAACTTTGATATAATTTAATAAATATAAAAGGCATTATGCATACATTTCTAATTTTATATCATGGATATTAATTATTATATTAATTTCATAAATTGATCTTATTCTGGATCAGTAAATTATTATATTTTGTTACCTTATTGATTTATTTATTATAATTATATAGTCTTAGTAGTATTTATGTCGCAGGTCATGTTTTTTACTTTACATCAAGATAAGGATTATGATGAGATAGATGGTAATCATGCTTACAAGATGTACAAGTAGATTTGGATATGATAGTTATTCATTACTTTGGATTTTGGCACTATGTAGTACTCTGATGATAATTTGTATAAGATTTTGACACTTCATTTTATGTGAAATGGTATGGCTTGCTTATTATATGGATCTTTTGGATTAAGTATTTTAAATAATGTAAAGTTTTTTTGTTTAATATATATATATTTACATATCATAGTATATGTATTTACATTATTTCTTTTATTATATGCTTAGTTAAAAATGGTTATTTATAAAACTTTTGTGAACTATAATAGTTTATTTCAATAAAAGTAATGGATATAGCTAAATTTAAAAATATAGATACGGGAGAAAAAGAACAACGAAGAGATACCCAAAACTGGTCAACCCAAACTTTGATTTTCTTATTAGAGTTAGTTGATTGAGCTTGTGGCCAAGCTATATGATCATAGATAGATAGAGTGGTGGATCAATTTTAGAGGTGCATCCACTCTTTATATAGAAGAAGATCCTATGATAGCACAAAACTCATTGGAATGAATTGTAAGGAATTTTGTTGGTACATAATGTCAAGAAGACAAGAAAGTTGCTTTGGCAATGATGGTCCTTAAAGATTCAATAAGTTTGTGATAGAGTTCTAGGAAAAGGTTTAGTTTTATGGTAGATCTATTAGAGAAATATCTTGGGAAAATTCATTAAAGAATTTGAGAGAAGATTTGTTCTTGTGTTTGCTAGAATGAAAATGTGATATTAATAAAATTGTTTGATGTAAAAGGCAATGTTTGTCATAGCATATGAGCATAATCATAGTATTAGCTAGAAATGTTCCAAACTTGGTAATTCCAAAAGAATAAAGATGTTATATGTTTCAATGAGGGTTGTAGGATTCTATTAGAGCAATATTGATAGTAGTGACAACTACCAACTATATTAAGTTGGTAGAGCATGCAAGAATGATAAACATGGAACAAGATGCTATGGAATCCAAAAGGGAGGTTTGAAAAAGAAAATTTAAATTACTAAGATTCAAAAGAGGATTCACAGTAAAGCAAGGTAGCTTTAGTGGTTTTAATAGTGGGAATTATAGTAGAACTAGTTTCAACAAGTACATATAAGAAAAAGAAGTACTAGCTGATAAAATTTTGGATTAAGTGGGATTAGTAGTTGTATTAAATGTGGTTGGCATAAAAAGTGATTTCATACTAAAATTAACAAGGTCATTAAGGTGTTTTGTTTGTTAAGAAATAGGACATATTACTAGAAATTATCCTAAAGTTATGGAATTAAAACCATCTAGTGTATTTATGGGTGTGCACAGAGGTGCATTCGCTAAAGACGAAGGAGTTGGTTCATGATTAGTAACAAGTGGTGTTAATGGAGATAGTATAGGTAAGAGAGGAGATGTCTAGCATTGCTTAGAATAAATCGTTAATACCTGATGAATTAAATTTATAATTTAAGTTTATTAGGTTAATCAAAATTCATAATACAAAAAATGAGAACACAAGCTAATAAAAATTAGTAGGAGTGACAAAACATCATGATAATCTCTAATGCATCAGCACAAAAATAATAATAAATAATAAACTACTATTATATAGCATGAAAAATCTAAAAACTAGTGTTGATATAGAACTTTGAAAATAAAATATAAATGTCCTCACAAACATACAATATTACTCACATTCATAAAATATAACAGGTTCTTACTCATGGTCCCATATAATCATTTAAGAACCCTTAACTATATCAATATTAGCATCAAGCCTTATAATGTATGTGAGAAATTAGTATAATATGCTTAATAGACAAACCATTAGCTATGTGCAATAAAATCATATAAAAAACAAAGTAATGTAGCTAAATAATAAAATAATAAATAAAAGAAGACATGACAATTTGTAAAGAGGAGCATTCTATTAATACATATATGGTCATAGACATATATCTTTAGCGCATATTCATCATTACTTTTCATTTTTTCATATTCAATTCCATTTTTATTTTTTTAGTTCTTTGTCTTTTCATATATTCATTCTTTTCTCAATCCAAACTATTTCATCCCTTATCCTAGTTTTTAGGAGTTCTATATCATATCTCATCACTATATTCTCAACATTTAGACATGTTGAGATCCTATCTCTAAGCATCCATGATACTCAAAAGTAAAGCATGACATCTCAATATCGTTAGTCTCATCTCCTAATGCCAATTTTTTTGTACTAGTTGAGAATGAGGCTTTGGACATGTTAGACTCCCATCTTTGACTGCCACAACAACCTAAAATGAAGCATCTCTTAATACCAACAACCTATGCTGACAAGGAAGTCGTGCTTAGACATATTAGAGTCTTATTTTTTGAGTTCCCACAATACCTATAAGTAAAGTATCTCATCTCATTATCACTAGTGTTGACCCATAATGCCAACATCTTATATTGAAGGATAACAAGAAATTTAGACATGCTAAAGCCTCATCTCTTAGTGCTCACGACTCTCAGAAATTAAATATCTCAGCTCATCATCACTAGTCAATGACCTTTGACTTGCAATAGCCCCATATTAGAGTACCATAATATTATGAATGATATGTCATAAATATCATTTCTATTAAGTCATTATTAGATAAGATCATTCTTTTTCTCTGGTTATAATAGCTTCATTTTATTTCATTTTATTTTATTTTTTATCTTATCATATGTTCTAACTTATAACATCATATCACTTAAATATATATCTGTATTTATATACATGAATATATATATATATATACATATATAAGTATTTATGTATATATATACATATATAAGTATCTATGTATATATATACATCATTAGTCATAATAAGCTATAATAGAATTAGAAAGTATGTAAGAGATATTATGTCATGCATGTAAATTCCTACATCATCATACATTTCATGATAAAAGGATTTTTTTAACAATCTCACTTATATCATAGTTAATTAGTTTTTCTATCTAACAACTTTGAGAAGCCACTTAAATGAATGTTTTCTTCACTTTAACAATTATCTTTATTTTTTGCATACTTTAGATTAACTCTTTTTCAACAACAAACTAATTTCTATTAAGAAAGAACTTTCAAAACTTATATTATCAAACTACTCTCTTTCATATTTCTATCTTCATATTATATAGTATGATTTCCCCTCTTGTCCTATATGTTCAGGGTCTTACTAAGGTTAGAACACTACATTATACTAATCATACATATTCGATCTTCCTATTATATAAGTATAATCGATGATAGTCACTCGATCATATTAGAGATTGGATAGACAATCTATATTAATCTTGTTTATCAGCTCATTGTATTAGTCTGATTCTCATTTCATGTTTATAAAATTTACACCTAATTCATATTTCTACTTTTACATCATATATTATGATTGCTTAAATCATATTATACAATCCATACCTTATGTTGTTTAGACATTAAATCTTACAACTAATATATGTTAAATAGTTTTGAAACTAATCTTACATGTTTGGTCTTTATTTCTTATAGTATGATCATAATAGTGACATGATCAACCAATAGATTGATTAGGTGAAACATCTCTTAACATATTATACTAGTCTGATCTTATCGTATTATTATGATTTATTATCAATGATCTTTGTTAACCATACACTCATCGTGTTTGTTTAATTCAAAAAACATACTAGTATAATGACATATACGTTATATGAAACTTGTCCAACAACTTACCATTTTAGTTCAATTCACCTTTCATATTTGTATGATTTGTATCATATATCTTATCATATAGAGGATTTTAAAGATGTTCTATGACAACTCTTCCAAATCACTAGGAGTTAACATACCTTAGTTAGGTTCAAATATCAATTGTAGATTTTGTTGCCTAACACATATGCCTGATTAAATGTGTTTTTGAGCTGGTGATAGTAGAGGGACATCAATGTGAGCTATTCATGGAGGAACTCAGATCTTCTTTTTAGAGAAATTTGGTGGTGACTCATTTCATTTTATACCAAGAATTGGTTGAGGCATCCAATGTAATCACTAGTATGTTTTTTCTAGTAATACTAGATTTATAATCCTCTTTGACATTAGTTCATTTTGCTCTTTCATTATTGAGTTTACATGAGAGAGAAATGAAGGTAACAATAATCAGCTATAGTCACCAGTGATGATGAAATATCCTTATGGAGTTGAGTTCCTTGTTAGATGTGTAGGTCATGGTTATATAGATATTCTCAACATTGGTCTTAAGGTTAACATCATTATATATTTATCATTGAGTTATTATTATCTTAGGAATGAACTAGATGACTTAGCATGGTGTGATGTTTGATTGCTGGGAAAAGAAGGTCTAGATTAAAGGTCCCAATAAGTTGACTTAGTTTATTTTGGAAATAATAGACAGATAACTATGATATTAATATTACAGGCTATAAAGTTGGACTATAGGGTCTATTTTCTTGGGTTTTTTCTTTTGTAGCTAACTTATAGAAGGAGATTCCAACTCTATGAGATACCCTGATTATGTTATGCTAGATAATCTTAATATTTTATTAAATGAATTGCCAAGATTGGCCTAGCATGTGAGCTTGAGTTTTCCATAGATTTGGAGCATGAAGCTGCATGTTGTGCATTATGATGGAGACAATTAGACTTAAGCAAACTATGTTAAAATCAAGAAGTTGTTATGGACTTTGTTTTAGGTCTACGAAAGACTAAACATAGTTATGATATGATTTGGTTGGTGGTAGATCGATTGACTAAATTAGATCAATTTTTCACAGTGAGAAAAATGAATTCAATAGGTAAATTGGTTAAGTTATATGCTTAATAGACAATGCAACAACATGGAGTACCTAAAGCAATTATTTTTTATTGAGATGCAATGTTTACTTCTTAATTTTAGAGCCATGTACATCATGCCTTGGTTACAAATTTGAAATTTAGTACTGCCTACCATCTCTAGATTGTTGATGAATTTGAAATAATTATTCAAACCTTGGAGGATCTCTTGAGGCTAATTGTACAATCCCTTACCTCATATATTGGTTCAAACAATTATCATTGATAGAATTTGTATATAATAATAACTATCAATCAGCTATTGATATGGCATCATACAAGACCCCTTATGGTTGATATGATAGGCTCCTTTATGTTGAGTAGATGGTGCAACAAAGTGGATGTTTGGACCTCAGATTATTGATCAAACTACAAAAGAGATGCATATGTTATGTGAAAGGCTACAAATGGTGCAAGATCGTCAAAGGCAATATTTTGATAGTAAACATAGGCCTACCAATTTCAATATTAGTGATAACGTATTTCTTAAAGTTAGTTTGATGTGTGGATTATTTAGGTTTGGGTAAGCCTCCAAATGACAGCCTAAATACATTATCATGTTATAGAAACATTTGGTTAAGCAGCTTATAGACTAAAGTTACAAAGGGTTTGGTAAGAATACACAATTTTTCGTGTTCAATTTAAAGAAATACAATCAAGACCTATCATACATTCTTTAAAGGGAGCATAAGGATCTTTCGTAACAACCAGATGCTTCATACAAAAAGAAACCAGTGCATATTCTAATGATTGGAGCCAAGTAACTAAGAAATTGGAAATTGTTTATGGTTAAGGTCCTCTGAAGTTATCAAGAAGAATGTGGAGGTACATGAATGTTGAGACTAAAATACGTTGCAAATGGCTATAAATGTTTTCCAAATTTTGAGGGCAAAATCCATTAAATGAGTAAAATGTTTCTCCTAAATTTTTTCAAAGTTATTATAAAATTATTTGATTAAGAAATTTTTATGTTGTGAATTAAAATTTACGGTTTGAATTTTGTTATAAAATTTGAATTTTTAATTATGAAATTTGAATTAGAAATATAGTTAAATGGCAAGATCTAAGTTGCAACACATAAATCTTGATTTGACTTAATGCTTAAAAAATAAGCTTATGATTTTATTTATATTATTATTTTTATCCCTTATTCTCATTATTATTTAATGCATGAAAAGATATAAATAAAGTTCTTAAAAATTAAGAGTAGTGGTTGAGGATAAGAGGATTAAAAGGAAAAGATAAAATATGTGATACATTTATGAATATTTAAGAGAAAATAAATATATGAATAATAAAAATAATAAATGAATATATCTATTAGCTAAATATTTTCTTAAATTCCTAGTTTCTAGGATTTAGATTTGGCAAGCCATAACAATATGGATTGAGTGTTGGATTAAGTACTTAAGTTGTGGTTGCAACAAAACAAAACCAATTTATCTTAAGTTAATACCTTGGTTTAATGAGGTGTGTCCATGACTACATAAACTCTTATGATGTGCTTTTAAGGGTTTTAGAAAACCTAGCCCAAAAAAGGACTTTGAAGAGCCTAATTAAGAGCATACCAAGGATAAATATCAAGGCAACTTATGAGGAAGAACAAGGTGGAAGGCTCAAGCTTGTAAACAAAATCTTATCTAGGTTTAATGCATCAACTCAAGGGTCATCCTACCTAGAAACAACCATGCAAAGGACTTCTCCTTAATTAATCTTGTTTATCAGCTCATTAAGTTGTTGAACTAAAATGGTAAGTTGTTTGAAAAAGACAAGTTTCATATAAAGTATATGTCATTATACTAGTATGTTTTTTGGATTAAACAAACACGATGAGTGTATGGTTAACAAAGATCACTGATAATATATCATAATAATACGATAATAAGATCAAACTAGTATAATATGTTTAGAGATGTTTCACCTAATCAATCTATTGTGTGATCATGTCACTATTATGATCATACTATAGGAAATAAAGACCAAACATGTAAGATTAGTTTCAAAACTATTTAACATATATTAGTTGTAAGATTTAATGTCTAATCAACATAAGGTATGGATTGTATAATATGATTTAAGCAATCATAATGTACGATGTAAAAGTAGAAATATGAATAAGGTGTAAATTGTATAAACATGAAATGAGAATTAGACTAATACAATGAGCTGATAAACAAGATTAATATAGATTGTCTATCCAATCTCTAGTATGATCGAGAAGTCCTTTGCATGGTTGTTTCTAGGTATGATGACCCTTGAGTTCATGCATTAGACCTAGATAAGATTCTAAGAAAGAAAAAAAATAATTACTTTTCTAAACACATGTGAAACCTTGGAGAAATTAATACAATGAGCTGATAAACAAGATTAATATAGATTGTCTATCCAATCTCTAGTATGATCGAGAAGTCCTTTGCATGGTTGTTTCTAGGTATGATGACCCTTGAGTTCATGCATTAGACCTAGATAAGATTCTAAGAAAGAAAAAAAATAATTACTTTTCTAAACACATGTGAAACCTTGGAGAAATTAATAACAAGACATTCCTCTCCATGACTTTTGATTTTTCTTGATAGATTTCCTTCTACACAAGCTTGTGTTGGATTTATATGTGAATCCATGATGTTTTGTTATGTTGTATGTTTGATTTTGATTATAAATATATGTGAAATATGAATGTAGGATAATAAATTGATGATTTAAAATACCCTTTAATTGAGACATTTTTATATGGATTAAGTTGAATACCTTGTTGAATTTTATTCCTTGTTGGTTAATAAAACATGGAGTATCATGATAATTATTAGAAACATTTTGGCAAACCATAGGGGTGCAATTTTTGTTGTAATAAACCTTCATGGACTAAAAAAAAGATATTCTTGTCTTCTTATCATGTCGCTAAAGTTTAATATCCCTCATAAAATCTTAATTTGTTCCATGAAAAATGGATGCATGATTATGTAAATTATGTGCAATGTTTATTACTTGTTTATTCAAGAGTTCATAAAATGACGAGCTTCGTATTGAGTAAAATCGAGACTTATGCTATGCTTCTTTTATGAATCTAATTGTTTAAAGTATAATTTTTTTGTGAGACATTAAAGTTATGTTTGAAAATCTCCACAAGTTCTTTGATAGTATGACATGGCAAAGATGTGTACATAATATCAAATCATGGAGAAAAATAATATGGAAAGCCAGGTGACTAAAGAAATTTTTATTTTGCATTTAAAAGTTATTTATCATTTCTTTCTTGTGCAATTTTGCTAAAGGAATCATGCAAAAAAAACATGTGTAATAACAAAGCCGTCATTGTAAAATAAATCCTATGATCACATGCTTGCATGTTTAGCCTTACTTATAAATATATGTGAAAGATGGACTTAAAATATTTATTTTTTGATACAAAACACTTCTTACCTATGACATAAACATATGTAATAGATTTAAAAGTATGATAATTATTGTGCTTTGTTGATAATCTAAACATATATGCAATATGCATGATTTAACCTAATAATGTTGTAAAATTATTAAACTATAGAAGATAAAATTTTAATGTATATGAAACTCATAATTAATATATGTTAGCTTTATATTCTTATCTTTTCTTTATTGTAAATTAAACTCCAAGGTTGCATGTAAATATTTTTTCAAATAATAACTCATAAGAAGTATAAAATCTTGGCTAAGTAGAGAGATACAGGCAATATCAGTTCATGACATAATATAAATGTGATGTGTCACAAACCTATGCATAGACATGTGCCAAATATTATATGAATCTTTTAAAAGCTTAGACTAGAAGATTAACCATAATTTGGAACTTAGAAATAAAGCCAAAACCTAAAATAATATTATGAGCAAGTATCCCTTTGCCTTTTGGTTTGCTTGGGAAGCATGGAAACATGGTTTGGTTAAGTCGTGGGAGGCATGGGTTCAACACTTAAGAGAGCCTAGATGGATTTTAAGGTGTGTGAAGCCCTTAGTTCCTAGTTCAAAAGCTTTAAAGGACATGGTTCAAGGCATTAGAAGAAGATTAGGTTGAGTAGGAAAGTAGTTAACATGCATAGGGTGGTTATGGCTCAAAGTGCTAAGGTAGAATTAAATCTTAAGGTAAAGCTCGTATGGATAATTCATAATCCTTATAGTTAAATTAAAAATTTAAGATGTTTGTGTATGACTATACAAGGTAAGATTTGTATTAGAATTGAGCTTAAAAGCTTAAGAATTAGCTTAGAGAAGAAACATGTAATAGAAGGTTCTAGTGATGGATTAAGAGAACATCACTTGTGAGCCATTATACACATTATAAATTAGACTTTGGATAGCTAATCTCTTGATCAAGACCTTGAATGAAGGTAGAAGAGCTTGGAATAGGGTTTATGGATATGCCAGGTTCGACCAAGGGAAACAAAAGATAAAGATTTTGGCTTGACCGTTAGTATGATCAACTTCCTTGGGTAAGACCATAAGTGACCTTATTTAGGTTCTTAGGTGATCTGAGAGATGCGTGGTGGCTCAGGAGAGGCTATAAGATAGTCATGATGACTTAGGGTCCTTGTGAGTTAAAAAAGAGTCACTAATGATTCTTGTTTGAACCCAGATTTAGTGATAATTAATTATATATGAAATCAAAGGGTCACAACCAAGGCTTATTAGAATTAAGATTATCTTAAATAAGCAAAGTCCTAGATAAATCAGAACAAGACTTAAAATAGGAAAAATAGGTTAAGACATACTAAGTAGCTAGTTGAGGATTTATTGGGACCTTAAGAAATTTTGATGATAGTAACTTTAGATAATTGAAAAGAGATTTATAATAGAAACCCTTGATTGACTTAGTCAGGGTAAAGAACCTAGTTAGTGGGTCTGAGGTTAAAAGAGACCCTTGACCTAATAGGTTACATCTTATTATGAAAAATCTTTACATGTTAGATAAATATTGAGGGAAATCTAGTTAGTATTAAGTATTGATGGATTAGAGTTAATATAATGCAGCACATTGATGACATGATTTTTATCAGGTGAGGATTAGATATAATGGACTCTTGATCATGCATGTTTACTAAAGAGATGGATAAGTTAATTATCTCATTCCCTTGACTTGGAGGTAATTACTCGTAGATGATTGAGCCTATAAAAGGAATGTTAATTTTCATGATAAGAGCCTCTAAGTTTGGATAGAAGCCATGGTATATAGTCTTATAAGAGAATAATTACACATTTAGTCCCATTGAAAATTGTATAATGTGCTATATTATGAAAGAAAGTATATGTGATTGTTGAGGTCTCCAAGAGCCTTATAGGGTTGGCCCATGTGATCAGCATAGAGGGGCTAAACAATGTGATGTGATAAGAGTTTCAGGATCTATCATGATTATTTTGGATAAGAGAGAGCATTAGATTAAAGATGAACACTTAGCATCTAGTTAGTCATTATAAGAATATATATTGACTTACCTGGTATATGATGATATTCATGATAGTTAATAATTGATGCTATACATTATATGGTTTATATGGTTTTTATATACATCTTGACCATTATTTGTTTATTTTGTAATATGGATCAAAGATTTTTTATTCAGCCTCCCAACTCACCCCCTTATATTTTTGAAGGATCAGAGAGCTAGGAGTTGTGTAGGAGTCAAACTAGGGATTATTAGAATTAGTGTAACACTTGGATGATTATCTTCTTTATTTTAACATCAGTAGTAATAGATTTGATATTATTTATTATCAATTATAAATTTTGGACATGGGATTATATTTGATTGTTTACTTACTCTTTGTAGTCATTATTATGTTTCTTATCAAAATTTAGTGATTATTTATGATATTATATTGGATTAGATTTAATTTTGACTATTTATTAAATTGTGTAGATATTTTAGAATGATACTATTTACATGAAACTATAATAAAATTGTAGGTACATTTGGCTTGTGAATTTGGATTGGTTATACTCATGGTTTTTGAAAAATAAAATTAGGTGTGACACAAACAAAATTATTATATCTATGTTTTGAAACAAAAGAGTACTTGTGATAATATTAGGCATTATAAAAGTCTCCTTTTGAGTGATGGCATAAATATAAGATTATGTTGTCTACTTTAGTATTATAAAAGCCTATCTTCGACTAATACCTTATGTACCTTGAGGTATAATATTAAGTCTTGGTACCATGGATTCCCTGGTGGTTTTTATTAAACAATTGGCCTATTGAATTCCTTTTCTCCTTTAGCATTTAGAAACAATATATAACAATATGGCTTATCAATTAACATTTAAAGCATTTAATCAACTATGATTTACAACACTCCCTTTGATGATATTTGTTACAAATTTTATGTGGAGGTTTATATCTAATTCTCGATTTAGTAGGGGCTATAAAGTTTACAATCCTAGTTCATTTGTAATTAGACCTTTTAATATAGATCCAATCCCATATGCAAAATTAGATACCTTTTTTTTAGATTTCTTCTTGTCTTTCTTTCAACTTGATCCTACTCTTTTTGATGAGTTGATTCCATCAATTCTCTATATGAAAAAAATCTAGAGAAATCATAATACTTTTAATGGAGTATTGTAGCCTCTTTTTAAACATATACCACTTTTGTTTTTTATAGCCACCATATTTGGAGCATATTTAGCGAGGGATGAAAACTTTTGCTCATAAGCTATTGTAGTTAAGTTTTCTTACTATAACCTATTTAATCCATCTTGTATTAGGTTCTTTACTTATGGAGATATAAATCATTCCTAAAAGGCATTATAGAAGTTTAGTTAAGATATTTCTAAATTTGATTTTCTTTCAAATTTTAGCATTTTCTAGCTAACCTACTAATCTTTTGTAGTGCTTTTCATCACAAGAGCTGCCAATGAGACTCTTATATTCACAAGGGAAAACATGATAGATATAGTGTCTCTATACTATCAAGTAAGTCCTTAGCCTATATAGGATCTATGACATCTAAAACCTGAGGTGAATACAACTTAAGAAATTACTCAAATAATATTTGATGCCCCTCTTCAAACTTGCTTGTCGATAAGGCTACACTTCTCCTTGATAACAAGAAATTAACCAATTCTCCAAATAATTGTTCCCTCACTTAGGATTATTGAGGAGGCCTACCTTCATTATCAATATTGGAAATCTCATCACTTGGATTTGTATCTCTAAATTTCATCCTCAATCATGAAGATGGAATTTGTTTAGTATAATAGATTTTAACACATTACATATATAAAAGAAACACTTAAGAAATATATTGAAAAATCATTCCAATGTGCAACAATGCATAATTATACATATTTCATCCTTAGTCTCTCAAATATTCAGGCATCATATCATTCAAGAATTGGTTCCTAAGACTTCAACATCTTTAATACCACCAAATGTTAAGGCCCTTCTTGCCACATCACTATTTTCCTAATTATTAAACTTCATTCTCTTAAAACCCTTATTTTCTTCAAATTTTAGATTTCAAAATCATAAAACATTTTCTATATTGTGTTCATTTTCTAATCTATAATTACATCAATACAATACATAACAAGTATAATAATTCATGCAACTACATATATCACAACTAAATACATCATAATTATTTGTACAAGATCATAATCACATTTTAAAGTTCTATAGTTACTTTTTAACTATCACATCTAGATTGTAAGTAATAGATACAATATTAGATACATCATACAATTTACAAGTCTTTTAGTACAAATTTCTTTGCAAATTTAGTTCCATTTTATAAGTAGTTTTTTGGGTGGGTCTCCTTATATTATGGTTTTGGTATACCTAAAAGGTTAGTGCCAAGAAAAGGTCAAGCTAACCATCATAGGCTTAGTAAGCTAAATATAATATATATATATATATATATATATATATATATATATATATATATATATATATATATATTTATGCATGTGTGTGCGTGTATTTGTGTGTATAAATAAACAAATCTTTAGGACAAACTACATATAGGATCTAAATTACATATAATAAACCCAAGAATTAATAAGAAAAGTCTTATTCAAGTTAAAATATAATTGAAACATAATATATTATAAAACAAATATGCCAGAATCTCCAAAAAGAAATAAAGTAGGCATATAATTTTAATATTATTTTCATTCTTTTTTCTTAATGCAATCTTGTTTATGAGTGTCTGTTTTTATCTAAATAAACCTTACAATGGTCATGCTGTTGGTCCCACTCTTTTAGGTTATTTTATTTTCTTTTTTCAATTTATTTAGTTATAATAGAAATCTTTTTATTAACTATTAATATCATATTTCCATTCAAAATTATACTCAGTCTTTTAATATGATGGAAGGTTTGAATAGTAAGTTGTAGTAAAATGTTTAAAAGTATTTAGAGAATTTTTGAAACTATGTTTGGAAATGCTTATTATATAAAAATGTGTACTTTAAAGGAATGATGAATGAAAAGAAGGCTTAAAAAACTTGAGAATTTTAAAAAACTTGTGAATAAAATATAAGTAGTTATTGATAGAAATATAATTAAAAATGTATAGAAAATGAAAGCAAGAGAGAAAAAATTCAAATACAATGAAAGAGACAACCCAATGTCATCAAGTATGCAAATTAAATAATTATGATATATATAAATTAAATTATTTAAGTATCTTGAAATATTATTATGAAATGTAATATGATGAGATATGAGCATACTTCATGGCATAGACTCAAGTACATACATTTTGATAAACATGATAGTTTATTGTTATTATTATTATTATATATACTATAACAATTAGAACAAAAGACAAAAAGGAAATGAATGAAATGAAAAAGAAAGAAAAGAAAGATAATATAGGCTACAAAACCTATTAATTTATAAGATCATCAGAGAGATGAAATGAGAAATTGATAAGATTTTCTTTATGAAATTATATTTTGGCCACCTAATGTAAAAAAAATCATCATTATTATCTTTGGTACTTAGATTGTAGGTCATGATATAATAAAGACCATACCATCATGAGCATAAAATCTTGAATAATGTGGGTAGCAATTCTATGATATATTATAAGAGAATCACTCATATTATCATTGGTACCTGGATTATGGGCATAACATAATAGAGATCTCTCGATTGTGAGCACATGATATTAGGTAATATGGGTGTTAGCTTCGAAATAAATGATAATATGATATATGATGTTGAAGATCAAGGATAATAATTATATGGAAAAAGTAGAGCCTTAAAAAAGAAATGATAAAAAATAAGAAAAGATCAAATGAACTTGAATATGAAATATTAAATTAAGAAAAAATAAAGAATATGATGTGATAAGAATCCTATATGATATTTGCTTTATGAGATAACTATAGGAATACATGATCATAATGCATGCCAACACATATGTAGTGATTATATACTCTATTTCTTTGCATGTTGTCATGCATTACTATATTTACTATTATAACTCATCAACTTCATTATTATACTTTTATAATATTTTATTATTTATAGTTACTAGTCTTTTTGTTAAGTATATAATACTTATTACCTACTTATATTATAGGCCAAAATATAGGTATACATGAAGCTAAGTATAGCTTAAGAACATATGTTGTGATTATGTTGTATCTGTGAACCTTCTAAGAGATGTTTTGTATGTGAAAACATTAGTGTACTATTTTGATAGATATTGCACCAATATTTTATTTCAACTTTTATGTTATATGAAAGCTTTAAGATTATGAATATTACTTTTATTTAGTTGTTATGTTTGAGGTGATTTATAGATTCGAGATATGGAATTTTCTTCTCTAGATTTTCTACTTACTCTATTTTAACTTAATAATTTGATGTTTAAGATAATTTATTGAGTTTTATCTAGATTAATCGGAGTGGAGCATGACATAGGTTGCATATTGATACAATTTTAAAAGTTATTGCATGTGTTGAACCCTTGAGCCTTACATCATTTGTTTGATGATAAAAAATTTATTATGCTTACGCTAATAGTATTTTGAGTGATTTCAAGTTTGACTAAGTGATTCGATGTAGTAATGCATATGTGAAGGTCAATTATGATAACTTAGTGGAGTTTCTTATGCTTAGCTCAATTTGCATATCATGGAGTCTCTATCTAAGCTCTTAGTGGAGTAGTTGTCCATTATAAATTTATCTCCAATGCATCAATTTAGTTTGAATTATTAAACTCATCACTTGATATTTATGACATATAGGATTATATTTAACTTAATTAATCATGCAGCACATCTAGATGAGTAGGGGATCACTATTAAGGTCACTAAATCTAGAATTGATGAAAAAAATCAATAAGACAAAATGACACAAATAAACACGCAACACAATAAGTACATAAGGTAGATTACATGTAAAGATTCGCATTGGTGTATCAGAATGCACAACGTAATGTGTTGGCTACAAATGGAGTTATAGACGCACCCTTAGGATACCTAGACCTAAAGGAGAAATGCTAGAAAAAATTAATAACTAAAAAAAACAAAGTAAAAAAAGCTACATCACATGTCCATTAGTGTAATAGGGATCACCCACGTGTGTCGGTGTCACTGACTCTGGGTCAGGTGCACTACATGTGCCCTATATCTACACTTACCTCTACACGTACGGGCATGCACTGGGGGTTGATGACTGCATGCGTTACTCTTGCGGTAGGAGCTACTTACCACAAGCAATGGGCTGAAGTGGCTCAAAATTTGTAGAATTTTCTAAATTAGGTCAAAAGGTTAATGCATCTTTTTATAATTAAATATTATATCCTTACCTTTATATAAAGAGATGAGAAGGATATAATTGGAAGGTATAGAAGAATTTTGAGTGAATTCAAAAATGGAGATAGTTTTGGGAATTAAAACTTTATAAACTTTAAGAACCCCTTAGAAGGAATCATTTTTGAGAATTTAATCCTTTGTGACAAAAACACTCTTCTCTTCCTCCTTCCTTTCCTCCTAAATATTATCATACTTTCCTTTTCACTAAAAATACTCTAACAAAGGTCAGTTAATAAGGACTCAAGGTGAGAACATATTATAGACAAATCACTAGATTATTTTATACATATAAATATATCTTAATGAGAATTAAGTAAATTGGTTTGCATGTGTAAGAAAAGTTAAATTTTCATAGTTCGTAAAATCATTAAATGTAATATATTTGTACTAATCATATTTTTATTAGCTTTTTCTTTGTACAATATGACTAGCATTGCATATAATTAGACAACTTAACAATCTATGGTAATTTTGTATTGTATATGTCAATTTATATTGTTTGTATCTATACAATACATCTATCATATGAGTAAGCCAACCGATTTACTTAAGAGGTATGATTTGAGGTATAGTATTAATGAGCTTCATATAGTATAATACTACCTATCGTAATTATATGATATATTCTTTTGTTAGATCTAGCTTAAGATCATACTAAGCAATGGTGTATGAATTAAAAGTTGCACCGATGTATTAGTATAGTATATCCTTTATACTACTACAATCCAATTAAAATGAGAACTATGAGTTGAGGTCATTTGTATTGTCATATAAGTACTAAATATCTTTCATATTAATATGATCTACTTAACTAAGTGTTATGAATGAGGACTTAGATAATTAGTAAGTTAAGCTTTTTATACCAATATGATACCACTTTCATACCTATATGATATGCTCTTTAATAACATTTAACTTTAGGCTTAAATAATTTATAAGCTAATTAGTGTGTACTTTTATGATATCACTTTCATATAAGTATAACACTATGTTAATAAGTTGGTTTAGTGTTAAACTTAAATAGTTTGTAAGCCTATTTATATATGTGTGATACATTCTTGGAACGTGTGGATATACATTTCACCAAGTAGTTTGCTTTATGGCGGTCTTATATCGGTTGAATAAGTCATATAAGTACAATTAACTTATCATACAAATATGATCACATAATAACTTAAAGTGATCATGCCATAGAACTTATCATAGTATGTGATCTTGAATTGTACAATATTTTCTCAAGAGTTCAAAAATGGACTTAAAAAATTATTTTACTCATATTACGTGATGTCAATATTAATTCAATAAGATTATTCTATGTTCATAGAAAACAATGGATTGAACAGACACATCATCAGAGCGATCCTTATTATGAAGCATCATTTTTGTACAATTCTATAACCATATTTGTATGATGCAATTGCAAAACTCATATTAACTAGTTGCATTATTTCATGAATCTAGTTATACTCATGGAAACTTCTTTATTTCACATTACTTGCTGAATAATATAAATTAAAGAGAAAAATAATAAGAAGATGACACTTTAATTCCAAAATCATTTGTATGTGTGAAAAGCGAAATTCCTTGAGATAGTTTGTTAATCAATCTAATTTGTTGCATTGTTTCAAGCTTCATTTTTTTTATAACATCTTTTAATATTATTTAGTTTTGTGCCATATAGATCTTATAAGTGATTGGTATAATATTTATTAACTTTATTTTATCAAATATGCCATAAAAATTGTAAATGTTGTTGTTGTTCTTTCCTTTATAAGGTGTACCCTTATTGATTTTGTTAAAAGGGAGTGGTGTTGTAAGGTGTACCTTTACTAGCTATCACAAAAGGATATAGATTATCAGTAAAAGTCTAATTAGGTTGATTAAAAGTGGATATTGACACTAGTTAAGTGGAACCACTTAAAAATCTTGTGCCTCCTAGCTTTACTTTCTTTGTATGTTCTACTTGTTTTATTATTTCACATTACCATTGTCACAAAAGGTTTTAAAAACCAATGAATATTTTTTAAAAATTAATTGATGCAAAAAAGAGAACTCAGTTTAATTTAATTTAATTGACAAAACAAAAAATATTGTTTTGATATCTTGTCTTGTATTTGAAATCAAAATTATATTAAGATATCCATAATTTACCCTCTTCTTGTATTTATTACTAGCCTAAATTTACAATAACATATGCATCTAGACTCTTAAAATCTTATGAACAAATTACCTTATTCTTGACTTGTAGTTGGTAGCAATAATTTTTGCTTTTAAAATCTAGAGACATTACCTATATAGAGCAAAGTTTGAAATCTTTATTGACCATTAAAGCTTCAAATATGTCTTCAATAAAAAAAAATTGAATTTTAAGATAAAAAAGATGATTAAAATTTATCAAAAGTTATGATTGAAAAATTATATATCATTCTAATAAAGCTAATAATTTATTAAAAGTTATAAGCAGAAAAGCATTGACTTTATAAAAGATAAGAAAATAGTTTATAAAATGAATGAATTACAATTAGAAGAAACCATTCAAAGGAATTTAGTATTATTATCTTAATTATCAATAAGACCAAATTTGTTAGAATCCACTAAAGAAGATTTAAAATTAAAACATTAATTAATAAAGTTAAAGAAGGATGAAACTCTGATTTTAAGTTGGATCAAAATAGAATGCAAAGATTTCAAGATCAGTTATATATACCAATGAATCAATAACTTTAGAATTTTTTATTAAAATAAAGTAAGTAATTTTAAATATTCTATTCATTATGAAAAAAACAACGTATATCATCACTTAAAAATGAGATATTGATGATCTATTAAAAATATATGTCTAAAATTGGGTTAGAAAATACTTGATTGTTAGCAGAAAAACTACAAAAAGTAAAAGATAAGAGGGCTGAAGTGATTCGTGCTAAAGAAATCCCACAAGAGGGGGGGGGGTGAATTGTGTATTTAAATTCTTATAATTTCCGAAATTAAATTTAAAAGACTTTAAGCAAAAGTAAAGAACATTGAACACACAAATTTTCAAGTGGTTCGACTCAAAACCGAGTCTACGTCCACCCCCAACCGGTGTTGGGAAAAATCCACTAAATTCTCCGATTACAAGTGAGGTTTTTCTTACGGTTCACCTCGAACCTACTTGGGATTTTTATTATGGCTAATCCCAAACCTACTTGAGTTTTTACCGGGCTCAACTCAAACCCGGGGCTTTAGCACAAACGTCGGGACGCCCTTGCCCCAAAACAAAAATACGAAAAATTGGCAAATGACTTAAGAAAAATTGGAGAAAAGAGGAGGCACACACAATCGTCGAATTAGAGGGATAGAGATTTAGAAATGATTGAAAAACCTCTAATTCCACTAGCTTTCTTGCCGCTTTGCTTCTAGAGCTCGAATGCGCCGATTTTGCTCGGATGCTTGTGTTTGAGATCTGAAAATCTTTTTAAACAATTTAGCAAAGGTTAAAACTAAAAAATACATAATTTTTCTATATTTATAGAGCTCAGATTTGAGCTCTAAAAACACCCCCAACGGCTCCAAAAATTAATTAGCCGTTTGGGCAACGGACGGAAAGCAGCCACCGTCCGATCCGGGCCCAAAAACGAACGGCGCAGATTGTTTACGCATTTTACCGTTCGGGCTTAATCCAGAGCGTTGGATCCGGGCGGACTTGATCTGAGCCATTAGATCCCGCGCGCTGAACGAACGGCGTTGATTGACCTCGCGAAACAGCCGTTCGAATTTACTCTCGCCCGTTGGATCTGGGCGGGCTTGATCTGCGCCATTGGATTGCGCGCTGAACGAACGGCGCTGATTAGCCTCGCGAAACAGCCGTTAGAATTTACTCTCGCCCGTTGGATCTAGGCGGGCTTGATCTGCGCCTTTGGATCCGGCCGAAGTTATAAGGTGGGATTTTTTAGTCCCACACTGCAGAAGCGAATTCAGCGCACCTCTTTATAACGAATTTTCGCCGTTTAACGTTCGAGCCACTTTGGGGCCGGCTCCCCCCTTCCTTGACCGGGATTTCATCACCTGGTTCGGGTTGACTTAGCCAAGCATTTGTTCATTGACTGTTGACCGCGCTGCAGTTTGACCTAGCCGAGTTCCTTTGGGCGGTCTTGGCTTAGCCAGGCACTGTTCATTTGACTGTTGACCAGCTCTAGCCGAGCTCCTCTCGGCGTGCTTTGGGTCCAGGCTAGGTTTAGCCTTTTCGGGTCAACCAAATTTTTATTTTTTAAATTAAATTTTTAATTTCTAAAAGACCTGGACGGGCTGTTTTGGCGCCGGGTCGACCCGCCCATTGCTACAGTACATTTTCCCGAGACTTCGGTTGTTTTAGGGTATTTTTGACGAATTTTTTAGCCAAAAATTTGACTATAAGTGTATAAAAATAATTTTGTATTCTTATAGTATTATAAGTTAATTAAGTGGCTATGAAAAGAAATTCGTAGAAAACGATTCCAAAATAATATTAAAAAATCAAATACCCATGTCTATACATTTTGTCAAATATGCTTGGCCCAAAAATCAAAATTCAGTATTAAATAATTTTATAATATTTTTAAATGTTAATACTACTAGTGTGCCTCATAATCTCAAAGTTTGGACATATCAAATTCAAGAAAAATAAAAAGAAATTCAATTATAAAAAATCTTGCGCATGTCTCAAAATTCCTTGAAGTATGCCATGACCTCAAGGCCCTTAGAGACCATTATTTTAGACATCTAAAATACATGGCTTGATTTAATTAATTATTAACAATTTTACTTAAAATCAAGCCCAAATAAAATATACACATTTATGCTTGACTCATCAAACACAAGGGTGTAACAATCTCCCCCTTTTGATGATGGCAAGACATAAATGTAAAAGAATAAGTGTATTAAAATACAATTCATAAGGATAAAAATGTGCTCCCCCTATCTTGATAAGTGTATTAAAATACAATTCATAGGGATAAAAATGTGCTCCCCCTATCTTGATGCTCCCCCTCACTTCTAACTATTCTCCCCCTTTGACACCATCAAAAGGAAATACACCCTAAACAATGTGTAATATTCCTAATTGTGCCCTCAATATTTGAAATTGCTCCGAAGGTAAGGGTTTGGTAAAAATATCAGCCAATTCAAGTTTAGTGGAGACATATTCCAATTCTACTAATCCTTTGGCTACTTGGTCTCTAATAAAATGATATCTAACATCTATGTGCTTAGTCCTAGAGTGATGAACTTGATTTTTAGCTAAGGCTAATGCACTTGTGTTATCAATTCTAATAGGTATATGTGTGACTTCTAAACCATAGTCTTGCAGTTGTTGTCTTAACCATAGTACTTGAGCAACACAACTACCAGCTGCAACATATTCCGCTTCGGTTGTTGATAGGGCTATACAATTTTGTTTTTTACTTGACCATGAAACAAGACAGTGTCCTAAAAATTGACATGTTCCTGATGTGCTCTTTCTATCCACTCTAGATCCCCCAAAATCTGAGTCTGTATAGCCAACTAGCTCACAAGAGAGTTCATTTCTAGGATACCATAATCCTAGTGTCATGGTTCCCTTCAAATATTTGAAAATCGCTTTAACACCTTTCAAATGACTTTCCTTTGGATTTGCTTGGAACCTAGCACATAATCCAACACTAAATAAAATGTCAGGTCTACTCACTGTAAGGTATAATAAAGATCCTATAAGTCCTCTATAGAATTTTTGATCTATTGCTTTCCCTTGTTCATCTAGATCTAAGTGAATGGATTGATTCATGGGAATTTTTCTAGTTTTCATATTCTCATATCCATATTTTTTAAATAATTCTTTTACGTATTTTGTTTGAGAAATGAATATACCATATTTTAGTTGTTTTATTTGTAACCCTAAGAAGAAATTTAGTTCACCCATCATGCTCATTTCAAATTCCTTAGTCATGAGATCTCCAAATTCTTTACACATTTCTTCTTTTGTACTACCAAAAATAATATCATCAACATAAATTTGAACAATTAATAAATCATCTCCTAATGACTTTAGAAATAATGTAGTATCCGATTTACCTTTTCTAAAGCCACTATCTACTAGATAGTTACTCAACCTATGATACCATGCACGTGGAGCTTGCTTAAGGTCGTAAAGAGCTTTCTTAAGCTTATAAACATAATCACCTTGTGCATGATTCTCAAAACCTGGGGGTTGTTCTACAAACACATCTTCTTCTATTATTCCATTCAAGAAAGCACTTTTTACATCCATTTGAAACAACCTAAAATTCTTATAACATGAATATGCTAGAAGTAATCTAATTGCTTCTAACCTAGCTACGGGTGCAAATGAATCCTCAAAATCAATACCTTCTATTTGACTATATCCCTTAGCAACAAGTCTAGCCTTATTTCTAATTATTACACCATTTTCATCTAATTTATTTTTATAGACCCATCTAGTACCAATTACTTGTTGATCACTAGGTCTTGATACTAATTCCCAAACTTGATTTCTTTCAAATTGGTCTAACTCTTCATTCATGGCTTGAACCCAATAATCATCTGCAAGGGCTTCTTCTATAGAATTGGGTTCAGAAAATGATACAAAGGCGCTATGATCTATATCTCTAATTGAAGCTCTAGTCTTCACTCCTTGATTCACATCTCCTATAATCAAATCCTTTGGATGTGAGGTTGCAAATTTCCATCCTTTAGATAGATTATTTTCCTTTTCATTTTCCTTTTCCATTTCTAGATTTTCTATTTTTTCTTCATTTAAATCTAGATTTTTTACTAATTCTATTTCATCTTCTAAATGCTTTTCACTAACTAGTTGAATTGTCTCATCAAACACAACATGCATTGTTTCCTCTATTTTGTGTGATTCTTGATTGAAAACTCTATATGCTTTCCTAATTGATGAGTACCCTAAAAAGATTCCAACACTTGCCTTTTCATCAAACTTTTCTAAATTTAATCTCTCATTTTTAAGAATAGTACACTTACAACCAAACACATGAAAATAACTTAGATTTGGTTTCTTCTTCCTTAGCAATTCAAAAGGAGTTTTCTTCAACTTTGGTCTCAAATTAACCCTATTTATAATGTAACATGCCGTGCTAATAGCTTCGGCCCAAAAATATTTGGGTGAATTGTATTCGGCTAACATTGTTCTACCCATCTCAACTAGTGTTCTATTCTTTCTTTCTACAATACCATTTTGTTGTGGTGTATATGGGCATGTGAATTGATGTTTGATTCCTTTCTCTTTACAAAACTCACTAAAATATTCATTCTTAAATTCACTCCCATTATCACTTTGTATACAAATTAATTTTAAACTATGTTGTCTTTCTAACTCTCTAATCAAATCTTCAAAGTTCTCAAAAGCTTCATTCTTATGTCTAAGGAAAAATACCCAAGTATATCTAGAAAAATCATCAACTATAACAAATCCGTATTGTTTTCCTCCTAAACTTAAAGGTTGTATTGGACCAAAAAGATCTAAGTAAATCTTTTCTAAAGGTCTACTAGTTGTTAATTCATTTTGAGATTTGAAAGAGGATTTAACTTGTTTTCCCTTTTGGCAAGATTCACAAAACTCCCAATTTGACTTACTTGGTTTTGGAAGGCCTCTAACTATATCTAATTTTGAAATCTTTTTTAAGGTGGAGTATCCTACATGACCTAATCTTCTATGCCATAATGAATTCTCATTAGATTGGGTCACTAGACATTCCAAACCACTAGCTTCTAATTGTTCAAAACTAACTACATATGTATCACATTTTCTTTTGCCTATTAGTTCAACATTATTTTTCATAATTTTGCAAGCTTTTGTATTAAAAACAACATCAAATCCATTATCACAAAGTTGACTAATACTAATTAAATTAAATTCTAAGCCTTCTACTAAAAATACATTTGAAAGGGTAAAGTTTGTCATACCTACATCTCCAATTCCAATGATTCTTTTCTTTGTGTTGTCTCCTAGGGTCACCTTCCTATTTGGGCCCGATCTCAAAGATTTGAATTTACTTTTGTCTCCAATCATGTGTCTTGAACATCCACTATCCAATACCCAAGATGTGGATTTTGATTTTCTTCTTGGTTTTAACTGTATAAGGTGTAAAATCTAAATTAGAAACATTCCACTAATTAAAATCATCAATTTAAGGTTTTTGAATATCCTAAACCTATCCTAAAATGTCTCCAAATATTTTGGAGACCTTTTCTTCTAAGTTTTATTCTTAGGAACCCAAGAAAGCTTGGGTTGAACACTAGATGGAACTTGCATGTTCTCTTTTTTAACAATCCATCTAACGTTTTGTTTTTGTACATACATATTTCTTCTAAAAAAACAATCTTTCATAGTATGTCCAAGTTTGCAACAATAAAAGCAAACAATGTTTGATGGCCTAGGCATGCTCAAATATCTAGGTTTTTTGTAATTGAAAGCATGTGAATGATAACAAGCATTTGATACATGTATATTTCTATTATCTATAGCATGCTCAAAAGATTGTATTTTTTCTTTTAAGATTGAAATATCATGCTTCAAAGAGGTATTTTCAATAATAAGAGATGCCTTTTCATCACATATAAGTTGATTTTCTAATCTTTTCTTTTCATCTTCTTTCATGACAAAATCAAGCAATTCAATCTTTTCTTTGTAACTCCTTTTTAATTTTTTATGTGCACTCATTAAGGAAGTTAAGGCATTCATAATTTCAATATAATTATTTTCAAGAATATCTCTTGTCCAGGAGCTTACCTCCTTTTCTTCTTCTTCTTCACTTGAAGATGTTGAAGATGCTTCATTTGCCATAAAACAAATCATTCCTTCTTCTCCTTTACTTGAGCTTGAAATGTCTGAATCTTCGGAGGCACTCCATGTAGCTTGAAATGCTTTCTTTTTCTTCAAGCTCTTCTTCTTCTTCTTCTTTTCTTCCTCCTTCACATGCTTGTTTTTGAGTTTTGGGCATTCCGGTTTTATATGACCGGTTTGACCACACTCAAAGCAAGTTGGTGGCCTCTTCCTCTCTTTATTGTTTTTCTTCTTCCATTTCCTATTAAGAAAGTTCTTTGCCAAATTTTTTGCTAAACCATTAATATGGAAACTTACCTCATCTTCCAAATCCGTGGAAGAAGTAGAAGTGGAGTCTGAATCATATTTAGTGGCTTTAAGGACCATAGGTTCTTCCTTCTTCCTTTCATGCTTTAACTTGCTTGTAGAAGTCTCTTCCGTTAGTCTCCTTGACATTTCTATTTCGGCAGTAAGAAGTTCCCCAAGGAGTTCATCCAATGAAAGTTTGCTAAGATTCTTAGCGGCTTTAATAGCGGTTGCAAGTGGATCAAATTCCTTTGGAAGGATTCTCAAAATTTTCCTCACAAGGTCACCATTTGAGAATGTCCTCCCAAGGTTTGCCAATCCATTTGTAATATCATTAAATCTCAAAAACATACTCTTAATACTTTCACTAGGATTCATTCTAAAAAGTTCATAGTCATGCGTGAGGATGTTGATTTTAGTCTCTTTCACTTGTGAGGTACCCTCATAAGTTACTTCGAGTTTCTTCCATACCTCAAAAGCCGTATGCAAATTCATGATTTGTGTAAACTCACTAGGAGAAATTCCACAATGAAGGTAGTTCAATGCCCTAGCATTTAATTGAGCCAATCTCTTGTGCTCAACGTTAAGTTCACTAAAGGGCTTGACCTCATCAGTAGAAGAATCTCTAGGAAGTTCACAAGGCTTCGTCATGACTTCCCATAATTCCAAATCAATAGATTGAATGAAAATTCTAAAGCGATTTTTCCAATATAAGTAGAATTCTCCTTTGAATAATGGAGGCCGATTTGAGGAAAAACCTTCACATAAGGTTGCACTCATTTCGATCAAAGAGGAAGCCATACTAAATCACAAACACACAAAAAAAAATTGTGAGAAAGCCTTCACTTAGCACAAGAGGATCTCCCACGTGATGTTACTCACGTAATTTGGGGTTCCTTGCTCTGATACCAATTGAAGTGATTCGTGCTAAAGAAATCCCACAAGAGGGGGGGGGGTGAATTGTGTATTTAAATTCTTATAATTTCCGAAATTAAATTTAAAAGACTTTAAGCAAAAGTAAAGAACATTGAACACACAAATTTTCAAGTGGTTCGACTCAAAACCGAGTCTACGTCCACCCCCAACCGGTGTTGGGAAAAATCCACTAAATTCTCCGATTACAAGTGAGGTTTTTCTTACGGTTCACCTCGAACCTACTTGGGATTTTTATTATGGCTAATCCCAAACCTACTTGAGTTTTTACCGGGCTCAACTCAAACCCGGGGCTTTAGCACAAACGTCGGGACGCCCTTGCCCCAAAACAAAAATACGAAAAATTGGCAAATGACTTAAGAAAAATTGGAGAAAAGAGGAGGCACACACAATCGTCGAATTAGAGGGATAGAGATTTAGAAATGATTGAAAAACCTCTAATTCCACTAGCTTTCTTGCCGCTTTGCTTCTAGAGCTCGAATGCGCCGATTTTGCTCGGATGCTTGTGTTTGAGATCTGAAAATCTTTTTAAACAATTTAGCAAAGGTTAAAACTAAAAAATACATAATTTTTCTATATTTATAGAGCTCAGATTTGAGCTCTAAAAACACCCCCAACGGCTCCAAAAATTAATTAGCCGTTTGGGCAACGGACGGAAAGCAGCCACCGTCCGATCCGGGCCCAAAAACGAACGGCGCAGATTGTTTACGCATTTTACCGTTCGGGCTTAATCCAGAGCGTTGGATCCGGGCGGACTTGATCTGAGCCATTAGATCCCGCGCGCTGAACGAACGGCGTTGATTGACCTCGCGAAACAGCCGTTCGAATTTACTCTCGCCCGTTGGATCTGGGCGGGCTTGATCTGCGCCATTGGATTGCGCGCTGAACGAACGGCGCTGATTAGCCTCGCGAAACAGCCGTTAGAATTTACTCTCGCCCGTTGGATCTAGGCGGGCTTGATCTGCGCCTTTGGATCCGGCCGAAGTTATAAGGTGGGATTTTTTAGTCCCACACTGCAGAAGCGAATTCAGCGCACCTCTTTATAACGAATTTTCGCCGTTTAACGTTCGAGCCACTTTGGGGCCGGCTCCCCCCTTCCTTGACCGGGATTTCATCACCTGGTTCGGGTTGACTTAGCCAAGCATTTGTTCATTGACTGTTGACCGCGCTGCAGTTTGACCTAGCCGAGTTCCTTTGGGCGGTCTTGGCTTAGCCAGGCACTGTTCATTTGACTGTTGACCAGCTCTAGCCGAGCTCCTCTCGGCGTGCTTTGGGTCCAGGCTAGGTTTAGCCTTTTCGGGTCAACCAAATTTTTATTTTTTAAATTAAATTTTTAATTTCTAAAAGATGGACGGGCTGTTTTGGCGCCGGGTCGACCCGCCCATTGCTACAGTACATTTTCCCGAGACTTCGGTTGTTTTAGGGTATTTTTGACGAATTTTTTAGCCAAAAATTTGACTATAAGTGTATAAAAATAATTTTGTATTCTTATAGTATTATAAGTTAATTAAGTGGCTATGAAAAGAAATTCGTAGAAAACGATTCCAAAATAATATTAAAAAATCAAATACCCATGTCTATACATTTTGTCAAATATGCTTGGCCCAAAAATCAAAATTCAGTATTAAATAATTTTATAATATTTTTAAATGTTAATACTACTAGTGTGCCTCATAATCTCAAAGTTTGGACATATCAAATTCAAGAAAAATAAAAAGAAATTCAATTATAAAAAATCTTGCGCATGTCTCAAAATTCCTTGAAGTATGCCATGACCTCAAGGCCCTTAGAGACCATTATTTTAGACATCTAAAATACATGGCTTGATTTAATTAATTATTAACAATTTTACTTAAAATCAAGCCCAAATAAAATATACACATTTATGCTTGACTCATCAAACACAAGGGTGTAACAATCTCCCCCTTTTGATGATGGCAAGACATAAATGTAAAAGAATAAGTGTATTAAAATACAATTCATAAGGATAAAAATGTGCTCCCCCTATCTTGATAAGTGTATTAAAATACAATTCATAGGGATAAAAATGTGCTCCCCCTATCTTGATGCTCCCCCTCACTTCTAACTATTCTCCCCCTTTGACACCATCAAAAGGAAATACACCCTAAACAATGTGTAATATTCCTAATTGTGCCCTCAATATTTGAAATTGCTCCGAAGGTAAGGGTTTGGTAAAAATATCAGCCAATTCAAGTTTAGTGGAGACATATTCCAATTCTACTAATCCTTTGGCTACTTGGTCTCTAATAAAATGATATCTAACATCTATGTGCTTAGTCCTAGAGTGATGAACTTGATTTTTAGCTAAGGCTAATGCACTTGTGTTATCAATTCTAATAGGTATATGTGTGACTTCTAAACCATAGTCTTGCAGTTGTTGTCTTAACCATAGTACTTGAGCAACACAACTACCAGCTGCAACATATTCCGCTTCGGTTGTTGATAGGGCTATACAATTTTGTTTTTTACTTGACCATGAAACAAGACAGTGTCCTAAAAATTGACATGTTCCTGATGTGCTCTTTCTATCCACTCTAGATCCCCCAAAATCTGAGTCTGTATAGCCAACTAGCTCACAAGAGAGTTCATTTCTAGGATACCATAATCCTAGTGTCATGGTTCCCTTCAAATATTTGAAAATCGCTTTAACACCTTTCAAATGACTTTCCTTTGGATTTGCTTGGAACCTAGCACATAATCCAACACTAAATAAAATGTCAGGTCTACTCACTGTAAGGTATAATAAAGATCCTATAAGTCCTCTATAGAATTTTTGATCTATTGCTTTCCCTTGTTCATCTAGATCTAAGTGAATGGATTGATTCATGGGAATTTTTCTAGTTTTCATATTCTCATATCCATATTTTTTAAATAATTCTTTTACGTATTTTGTTTGAGAAATGAATATACCATATTTTAGTTGTTTTATTTGTAACCCTAAGAAGAAATTTAGTTCACCCATCATGCTCATTTCAAATTCCTTAGTCATGAGATCTCCAAATTCTTTACACATTTCTTCTTTTGTACTACCAAAAATAATATCATCAACATAAATTTGAACAATTAATAAATCATCTCCTAATGACTTTAGAAATAATGTAGTATCCGATTTACCTTTTCTAAAGCCACTATCTACTAGATAGTTACTCAACCTATGATACCATGCACGTGGAGCTTGCTTAAGGTCGTAAAGAGCTTTCTTAAGCTTATAAACATAATCACCTTGTGCATGATTCTCAAAACCTGGGGGTTGTTCTACAAACACATCTTCTTCTATTATTCCATTCAAGAAAGCACTTTTTACATCCATTTGAAACAACCTAAAATTCTTATAACATGAATATGCTAGAAGTAATCTAATTGCTTCTAACCTAGCTACGGGTGCAAATGAATCCTCAAAATCAATACCTTCTATTTGACTATATCCCTTAGCAACAAGTCTAGCCTTATTTCTAATTATTACACCATTTTCATCTAATTTATTTTTATAGACCCATCTAGTACCAATTACTTGTTGATCACTAGGTCTTGATACTAATTCCCAAACTTGATTTCTTTCAAATTGGTCTAACTCTTCATTCATGGCTTGAACCCAATAATCATCTGCAAGGGCTTCTTCTATAGAATTGGGTTCAGAAAATGATACAAAGGCGCTATGATCTATATCTCTAATTGAAGCTCTAGTCTTCACTCCTTGATTCACATCTCCTATAATCAAATCCTTTGGATGTGAGGTTGCAAATTTCCATCCTTTAGATAGATTATTTTCCTTTTCATTTTCCTTTTCCATTTCTAGATTTTCTATTTTTTCTTCATTTAAATCTAGATTTTTTACTAATTCTATTTCATCTTCTAAATGCTTTTCACTAACTAGTTGAATTGTCTCATCAAACACAACATGCATTGTTTCCTCTATTTTGTGTGATTCTTGATTGAAAACTCTATATGCTTTCCTAATTGATGAGTACCCTAAAAAGATTCCAACACTTGCCTTTTCATCAAACTTTTCTAAATTTAATCTCTCATT
The DNA here is from genome assembly GCA_023846275.1 of Vanilla planifolia. NCBI lineage: Eukaryota > Viridiplantae > Streptophyta > Magnoliopsida > Asparagales > Orchidaceae > Vanilla > Vanilla planifolia. Next base: position 7,344,402 of record CM043868.1, read on the forward strand.
TTTAAGAATAGTACACTTACAACCAAACACATGAAAATAACTTAGATTTGGTTTCTTCTTCCTTAGCAATTCAAAAGGAGTTTTCTTCAACTTTGGTCTCAAATTAACCCTATTTATAATGTAACATGCCGTGCTAATAGCTTCGGCCCAAAAATATTTGGGTGAATTGTATTCGGCTAACATTGTTCTACCCATCTCAACTAGTGTTCTATTCTTTCTTTCTACAATACCATTTTGTTGTGGTGTATATGGGCATGTGAATTGATGTTTGATTCCTTTCTCTTTACAAAACTCACTAAAATATTCATTCTTAAATTCACTCCCATTATCACTTTGTATACAAATTAATTTTAAACTATGTTGTCTTTCTAACTCTCTAATCAAATCTTCAAAGTTCTCAAAAGCTTCATTCTTATGTCTAAGGAAAAATACCCAAGTATATCTAGAAAAATCATCAACTATAACAAATCCGTATTGTTTTCCTCCTAAACTTAAAGGTTGTATTGGACCAAAAAGATCTAAGTAAATCTTTTCTAAAGGTCTACTAGTTGTTAATTCATTTTGAGATTTGAAAGAGGATTTAACTTGTTTTCCCTTTTGGCAAGATTCACAAAACTCCCAATTTGACTTACTTGGTTTTGGAAGGCCTCTAACTATATCTAATTTTGAAATCTTTTTTAAGGTGGAGTATCCTACATGACCTAATCTTCTATGCCATAATGAATTCTCATTAGATTGGGTCACTAGACATTCCAAACCACTAGCTTCTAATTGTTCAAAACTAACTACATATGTATCACATTTTCTTTTGCCTATTAGTTCAACATTATTTTTCATAATTTTGCAAGCTTTTGTATTAAAAACAACATCAAATCCATTATCACAAAGTTGACTAATACTAATTAAATTAAATTCTAAGCCTTCTACTAAAAATACATTTGAAAGGGTAAAGTTTGTCATACCTACATCTCCAATTCCAATGATTCTTTTCTTTGTGTTGTCTCCTAGGGTCACCTTCCTATTTGGGCCCGATCTCAAAGATTTGAATTTACTTTTGTCTCCAATCATGTGTCTTGAACATCCACTATCCAATACCCAAGATGTGGATTTTGATTTTCTTCTTGGTTTTAACTGTATAAGGTGTAAAATCTAAATTAGAAACATTCCACTAATTAAAATCATCAATTTAAGGTTTTTGAATATCCTAAACCTATCCTAAAATGTCTCCAAATATTTTGGAGACCTTTTCTTCTAAGTTTTATTCTTAGGAACCCAAGAAAGCTTGGGTTGAACACTAGATGGAACTTGCATGTTCTCTTTTTTAACAATCCATCTAACGTTTTGTTTTTGTACATACATATTTCTTCTAAAAAAACAATCTTTCATAGTATGTCCAAGTTTGCAACAATAAAAGCAAACAATGTTTGATGGCCTAGGCATGCTCAAATATCTAGGTTTTTTGTAATTGAAAGCATGTGAATGATAACAAGCATTTGATACATGTATATTTCTATTATCTATAGCATGCTCAAAAGATTGTATTTTTTCTTTTAAGATTGAAATATCATGCTTCAAAGAGGTATTTTCAATAATAAGAGATGCCTTTTCATCACATATAAGTTGATTTTCTAATCTTTTCTTTTCATCTTCTTTCATGACAAAATCAAGCAATTCAATCTTTTCTTTGTAACTCCTTTTTAATTTTTTATGTGCACTCATTAAGGAAGTTAAGGCATTCATAATTTCAATATAATTATTTTCAAGAATATCTCTTGTCCAGGAGCTTACCTCCTTTTCTTCTTCTTCTTCACTTGAAGATGTTGAAGATGCTTCATTTGCCATAAAACAAATCATTCCTTCTTCTCCTTTACTTGAGCTTGAAATGTCTGAATCTTCGGAGGCACTCCATGTAGCTTGAAATGCTTTCTTTTTCTTCAAGCTCTTCTTCTTCTTCTTCTTTTCTTCCTCCTTCACATGCTTGTTTTTGAGTTTTGGGCATTCCGGTTTTATATGACCGGTTTGACCACACTCAAAGCAAGTTGGTGGCCTCTTCCTCTCTTTATTGTTTTTCTTCTTCCATTTCCTATTAAGAAAGTTCTTTGCCAAATTTTTTGCTAAACCATTAATATGGAAACTTACCTCATCTTCCAAATCCGTGGAAGAAGTAGAAGTGGAGTCTGAATCATATTTAGTGGCTTTAAGGACCATAGGTTCTTCCTTCTTCCTTTCATGCTTTAACTTGCTTGTAGAAGTCTCTTCCGTTAGTCTCCTTGACATTTCTATTTCGGCAGTAAGAAGTTCCCCAAGGAGTTCATCCAATGAAAGTTTGCTAAGATTCTTAGCGGCTTTAATAGCGGTTGCAAGTGGATCAAATTCCTTTGGAAGGATTCTCAAAATTTTCCTCACAAGGTCACCATTTGAGAATGTCCTCCCAAGGTTTGCCAATCCATTTGTAATATCATTAAATCTCAAAAACATACTCTTAATACTTTCACTAGGATTCATTCTAAAAAGTTCATAGTCATGCGTGAGGATGTTGATTTTAGTCTCTTTCACTTGTGAGGTACCCTCATAAGTTACTTCGAGTTTCTTCCATACCTCAAAAGCCGTATGCAAATTCATGATTTGTGTAAACTCACTAGGAGAAATTCCACAATGAAGGTAGTTCAATGCCCTAGCATTTAATTGAGCCAATCTCTTGTGCTCAACGTTAAGTTCACTAAAGGGCTTGACCTCATCAGTAGAAGAATCTCTAGGAAGTTCACAAGGCTTCGTCATGACTTCCCATAATTCCAAATCAATAGATTGAATGAAAATTCTAAAGCGATTTTTCCAATATAAGTAGAATTCTCCTTTGAATAATGGAGGCCGATTTGAGGAAAAACCTTCACATAAGGTTGCACTCATTTCGATCAAAGAGGAAGCCATACTAAATCACAAACACACAAAAAAAAATTGTGAGAAAGCCTTCACTTAGCACAAGAGGATCTCCCACGTGATGTTACTCACGTAATTTGGGGTTCCTTGCTCTGATACCAATTGAAGTGATTCGTGCTAAAGAAATCCCACAAGAGGGGGGGGGGTGAATTGTGTATTTAAATTCTTATAATTTCCGAAATTAAATTTAAAAGACTTTAAGCAAAAGTAAAGAACATTGAACACACAAATTTTCAAGTGGTTCGACTCAAAACCGAGTCTACGTCCACCCCCAACCGGTGTTGGGAAAAATCCACTAAATTCTCCGATTACAAGTGAGGTTTTTCTTACGGTTCACCTCGAACCTACTTGGGATTTTTATTATGGCTAATCCCAAACCTACTTGAGTTTTTACCGGGCTCAACTCAAACCCGGGGCTTTAGCACAAACGCCGGGACGCCCTTGCCCCAAAACAAAAATACGAAAAATTGGCAAATGACTTAAGAAAAATTGGAGAAAAGAGGAGGCACACACAATCGTCGAATTAGAGGGATAGAGATTTAGAAATGATTGAAAAACCTCTAATTCCACTAGCTTTCTTGCCGCTTTGCTTCTAGAGCTCGAATGCGCCGATTTTGCTCGGATGCTTGTGTTTGAGATCTGAAAATCTTTTTAAACAATTTAGCAAAGGTTAAAACTAAAAAATACATAATTTTTCTATATTTATAGAGCTCAGATTTGAGCTCTAAAAACACCCCCAACGGCTCCAAAAATTAATTAGCCGTTTGGGCAACGGACGGAAAGCAGCCACCGTCCGATCCGGGCCCAAAAACGAACGGCGCAGATTGTTTACGCATTTTACCGTTCGGGCTTAATCCAGAGCGTTGGATCCGGGCGGACTTGATCTGAGCCATTAGATCCCGCGCGCTGAACGAACGGCGTTGATTGACCTCGCGAAACAGCCGTTCGAATTTACTCTCGCCCGTTGGATCTGGGCGGGCTTGATCTGCGCCATTGGATTGCGCGCTGAACGAACGGCGCTGATTAGCCTCGCGAAACAGCCGTTAGAATTTACTCTCGCCCGTTGGATCTAGGCGGGCTTGATCTGCGCCTTTGGATCCGGCCGAAGTTATAAGGTGGGATTTTTTAGTCCCACACTGCAGAAGCGAATTCAGCGCACCTCTTTATAACGAATTTTCGCCGTTTAACGTTCGAGCCACTTTGGGGCCGGCTCCCCCCTTCCTTGACCGGGATTTCATCACCTGGTTCGGGTTGACTTAGCCAAGCATTTGTTCATTGACTGTTGACCGCGCTGCAGTTTGACCTAGCCGAGTTCCTTTGGGCGGTCTTGGCTTAGCCAGGCACTGTTCATTTGACTGTTGACCAGCTCTAGCCGAGCTCCTCTCGGCGTGCTTTGGGTCCAGGCTAGGTTTAGCCTTTTCGGGTCAACCAAATTTTTATTTTTTAAATTAAATTTTTAATTTCTAAAAGACCTGGACGGGCTGTTTTGGCGCCGGGTCGACCCGCCCATTGCTACAGTACATTTTCCCGAGACTTCGGTTGTTTTAGGGTATTTTTGACGAATTTTTTAGCCAAAAATTTGACTATAAGTGTATAAAAATAATTTTGTATTCTTATAGTATTATAAGTTAATTAAGTGGCTATGAAAAGAAATTCGTAGAAAACGATTCCAAAATAATATTAAAAAATCAAATACCCATGTCTATACATTTTGTCAAATATGCTTGGCCCAAAAATCAAAATTCAGTATTAAATAATTTTATAATATTTTTAAATGTTAATACTACTAGTGTGCCTCATAATCTCAAAGTTTGGACATATCAAATTCAAGAAAAATAAAAAGAAATTCAATTATAAAAAATCTTGCGCATGTCTCAAAATTCCTTGAAGTATGCCATGACCTCAAGGCCCTTAGAGACCATTATTTTAGACATCTAAAATACATGGCTTGATTTAATTAATTATTAACAATTTTACTTAAAATCAAGCCCAAATAAAATATACACATTTATGCTTAACTCATCAAACACAAGGGTGTAACAATCTCCCCCTTTTGATGATGGCAAGACATAAATGTAAAAGAATAAGTGTATTAAAATACAATTCATAAGGATAAAAATGTGCTCCCCCTATCTTGATAAGTGTATTAAAATACAATTCATAGGGATAAAAATGTGCTCCCCCTATCTTGATGCTCCCCCTCACTTCTAACTATTCTCCCCCTTTGACACCATCAAAAGGAAATACACCCTAAACAATGTGTAATATTCCTAATTGTGCCCTCAATATTTGAAATTGCTCCGAAGGTAAGGGTTTGGTAAAAATATCAGCCAATTCAAGTTTAGTGGAGACATATTCCAATTCTACTAATCCTTTGGCTACTTGGTCTCTAATAAAATGATATCTAACATCTATGTGCTTAGTCCTAGAGTGATGAACTTGATTTTTAGCTAAGGCTAATGCACTTGTGTTATCAATTCTAATAGGTATATGTGTGACTTCTAAACCATAGTCTTGCAGTTGTTGTCTTAACCATAGTACTTGAGCAACACAACTACCAGCTGCAACATATTCCGCTTCGGTTGTTGATAGGGCTATACAATTTTGTTTTTTACTTGACCATGAAACAAGACAGTGTCCTAAAAATTGGCATGTTCCTGATGTGCTCTTTCTATCCACTCTAGATCCCCCAAAATCTGAGTCTGTATAGCTAACTAGCTCACAAGAGAGTTCATTTCTAGGATACCATAATCCTAGTGTCATGGTTCCCTTCAAATATTTGAAAATCGCTTTAACACCTTTCAAATGACTTTCCTTTGGATTTGCTTGGAACCTAGCACATAATCCAACACTAAATAAAATGTCAGGTCTACTCACTGTAAGGTATAATAAAGATCCTATAAGTCCTCTATAGAATTTTTGATCTATTGCTTTCCCTTGTTCATCTAGATCTAAGTGAATGGATTGATTCATGGGAATTTTTCTAGTTTTCATATTCTCATATCCATATTTTTTAAATAATTCTTTTACGTATTTTGTTTGAGAAATGAATATACCATATTTTAGTTGTTTTATTTGTAACCCTAAGAAGAAATTTAGTTCACCCATCATGCTCATTTCAAATTCCTTAGTCATGAGATCTCCAAATTCTTTACACATTTCTTCTTTTGTACTACCAAAAATAATATCATCAACATAAATTTGAACAATTAATAAATCATCTCCTAATGACTTTAGAAATAATGTAGTATCCGATTTACCTTTTCTAAAGCCACTATCTACTAGATAGTTACTCAACCTATGATACCATGCACGTGGAGCTTGCTTAAGGCCGTAAAGAGCTTTCTTAAGCTTATAAACATAATCACCTTGTGCATGATTCTCAAAACCTGGGGGTTGTTCTACAAACACATCTTCTTCTATTATTCCATTCAAGAAAGCACTTTTTACATCCATTTGAAACAACCTAAAATTCTTATAACATGAATATGCTAGAAGTAATCTAATTGCTTCTAACCTAGCTACGGGTGCAAATGAATCCTCAAAATCAATACCTTCTATTTGACTATATCCCTTAGCAACAAGTCTAGCCTTATTTCTAATTATTACACCATTTTCATCTAATTTATTTTTATAGACCCATCTAGTACCAATTACTTGTTGATCACTAGGTCTTGATACTAATTCCCAAACTTGATTTCTTTCAAATTGGTCTAACTCTTCATTCATGGCTTGAACCCAATAATCATCTGCAAGGGCTTCTTCTATAGAATTGGGTTCAAAAAATGATACAAAGGCGCTATGATCTATATCTCTAATTGAAGCTCTAGTCTTCACTCCTTGATTCACATCTCCTATAATCAAATCCTTTGGATGTGAGGTTGCAAATTTCCATCCTTTAGATAGATTATTTTCCTTTTCATTTTCCTTTTCCATTTCTAGATTTTCTATTTTTTCTTCATTTAAATCTAGATTTTTTACTAATTCTATTTCATCTTCTAAATGCTTTTCACTAACTAGTTGAATTGTCTCATCAAACACAACATGCATTGTTTCCTCTATTTTGTGTGATTCTTGATTGAAAACTCTATATGCTTTCCTAATTGATGAGTACCCTAAAAAGATTCCAACACTTGCCTTTTCATCAAACTTTTCTAAATTTAATCTCTCATTTTTAAGAATAGTACACTTACAACCAAACACATGAAAATAACTTAGATTTGGTTTCTTCTTCCTTAGCAATTCAAAAGGAGTTTTCTTCAACTTTGGTCTCAAATTAACCCTATTTATAATGTAACATGCCGTGCTAATAGCTTCGGCCCAAAAATATTTGGGTGAATTGTATTCGGCTAACATTGTTCTACCCATCTCAACTAGTGTTCTATTCTTTCTTTCTACAATACCATTTTGTTGTGGTGTATATGGGCATGTGAATTGATGTTTGATTCCTTTCTCTTTACAAAACTCACTAAAATATTCATTCTTAAATTCACTCCCATTATCACTTTGTATACAAATTAATTTTAAACTATGTTGTCTTTCTAACTCTCTAATCAAATCTTCAAAGTTCTCAAAAGCTTCATTCTTATGTCTAAGGAAAAATACCCAAGTATATCTAGAAAAATCATCAACTATAACAAATCCGTATTGTTTTCCTCCTAAACTTAAAGGTTGTATTGGACCAAAAAGATCTAAGTAAATCTTTTCTAAAGGTCTACTAGTTGTTAATTCATTTTGAGATTTGAAAGAGGATTTAACTTGTTTTCCCTTTTGGCAAGATTCACAAAACTCCCAATTTGACTTACTTGGTTTTGGAAGGCCTCTAACTATATCTAATTTTGAAATCTTTTTTAAGGTGGAGTATCCTACATGACCTAATCTTCTATGCCATAATGAATTCTCATTAGATTGGGTCACTAGACATTCCAAACCACTAGCTTCTAATTGTTCAAAACTAACTACATATGTATCACATTTTCTTTTGCCTATTAGTTCAACATTATTTTTCATAATTTTGCAAGCTTTTGTATTAAAAACAACATCAAATCCATTATCACAAAGTTGACTAATACTAATTAAATTAAATTCTAAGCCTTCTACTAAAAATACATTTGAAAGGGTAAAGTTTGTCATACCTACATCTCCAATTCCAATGATTCTTTTCTTTGTGTTGTCTCCTAGGGTCACCTTCCTATTTGGGCCCGATCTCAAAGATTTGAATTTACTTTTGTCTCCAATCATGTGTCTTGAACATCCACTATCCAATACCCAAGATGTGGATTTTGATTTTCTTCTTGGTTTTAACTGTATAAGGTGTAAAATCTAAATTAGAAACATTCCACTAATTAAAATCATCAATTTAAGGTTTTTGAATATCCTAAACCTATCCTAAAATGTCTCCAAATATTTTGGAGACCTTTTCTTCTAAGTTTTATTCTTAGGAACCCAAGAAAGCTTGGGTTGAACACTAGATGGAACTTGCATGTTCTCTTTTTTAACAATCCATCTAACGTTTTGTTTTTGTACATACATATTTCTTCTAAAAAAACAATCTTTCATAGTATGTCCAAGTTTGCAACAATAAAAGCAAACAATGTTTGATGGCCTAGGCATGCTCAAATATCTAGGTTTTTTGTAATTGAAAGCATGTGAATGATAACAAGCATTTGATACATGTATATTTCTATTATCTATAGCATGCTCAAAAGATTGTATTTTTTCTTTTAAGATTGAAATATCATGCTTCAAAGAGGTATTTTCAATAATAAGAGATGCCTTTTCATCACATATAAGTTGATTTTCTAATCTTTTCTTTTCATCTTCTTTCATGACAAAATCAAGCAATTCAATCTTTTCTTTGTAACTCCTTTTTAATTTTTTATGTGCACTCATTAAGGAAGTTAAGGCATTCATAATTTCAATATAATTATTTTCAAGAATATCTCTTGTCCAGGAGCTTACCTCCTTTTCTTCTTCTTCTTCACTTGAAGATGTTGAAGATGCTTCATTTGCCATAAAACAAATCATTCCTTCTTCTCCTTTACTTGAGCTTGAAATGTCTGAATCTTCGGAGGCACTCCATGTAGCTTGAAATGCTTTCTTTTTCTTCAAGCTCTTCTTCTTCTTCTTCTTTTCTTCCTCCTTCACATGCTTGTTTTTGAGTTTTGGGCATTCCGGTTTTATATGACCGGTTTGACCACACTCAAAGCAAGTTGGTGGCCTCTTCCTCTCTTTATTGTTTTTCTTCTTCCATTTCCTATTAAGAAAGTTCTTTGCCAAATTTTTTGCTAAACCATTAATATGGAAACTTACCTCATCTTCCAAATCCGTGGAAGAAGTAGAAGTGGAGTCTGAATCATATTTAGTGGCTTTAAGGACCATAGGTTCTTCCTTCTTCCTTTCATGCTTTAACTTGCTTGTAGAAGTCTCTTCCGTTAGTCTCCTTGACATTTCTATTTCGGCAGTAAGAAGTTCCCCAAGGAGTTCATCCAATGAAAGTTTGCTAAGATTCTTAGCGGCTTTAATAGCGGTTGCAAGTGGATCAAATTCCTTTGGAAGGATTCTCAAAATTTTCCTCACAAGGTCACCATTTGAGAATGTCCTCCCAAGGTTTGCCAATCCATTTGTAATATCATTAAATCTCAAAAACATACTCTTAATACTTTCACTAGGATTCATTCTAAAAAGTTCATAGTCATGCGTGAGGATGTTGATTTTAGTCTCTTTCACTTGTGAGGTACCCTCATAAGTTACTTCGAGTTTCTTCCATACCTCAAAAGCCGTATGCAAATTCATGATTTGTGTAAACTCACTAGGAGAAATTCCACAATGAAGGTAGTTCAATGCCCTAGCATTTAATTGAGCCAATCTCTTGTGCTCAACGTTAAGTTCACTAAAGGGCTTGACCTCATCAGTAGAAGAATCTCTAGGAAGTTCACAAGGCTTCGTCATGACTTCCCATAATTCCAAATCAATAGATTGAATGAAAATTCTAAAGCGATTTTTCCAATATAAGTAGAATTCTCCTTTGAATAATGGAGGCCGATTTGAGGAAAAACCTTCACATAAGGTTGCACTCATTTCGATCAAAGAGGAAGCCATACTAAATCACAAACACACAAAAAAAAATTGTGAGAAAGCCTTCACTTAGCACAAGAGGATCTCCCACGTGATGTTACTCACGTAATTTGGGGTTCCTTGCTCTGATACCAATTGAAGTGATTCGTGCTAAAGAAATCCCACAAGAGGGGGGGGGGTGAATTGTGTATTTAAATTCTTATAATTTCCGAAATTAAATTTAAAAGACTTTAAGCAAAAGTAAAGAACATTGAACACACAAATTTTCAAGTGGTTCGACTCAAAACCGAGTCTACGTCCACCCCCAACCGGTGTTGGGAAAAATCCACTAAATTCTCCGATTACAAGTGAGGTTTTTCTTACGGTTCACCTCGAACCTACTTGGGATTTTTATTATGGCTAATCCCAAACCTACTTGAGTTTTTACCGGGCTCAACTCAAACCCGGGGCTTTAGCACAAACGCCGGGACGCCCTTGCCCCAAAACAAAAATACGAAAAATTGGCAAATGACTTAAGAAAAATTGGAGAAAAGAGGAGGCACACACAATCGTCGAATTAGAGGGATAGAGATTTAGAAATGATTGAAAAACCTCTAATTCCACTAGCTTTCTTGCCGCTTTGCTTCTAGAGCTCGAATGCGCCGATTTTGCTCGGATGCTTGTGTTTGAGATCTGAAAATCTTTTTAAACAATTTAGCAAAGGTTAAAACTAAAAAATACATAATTTTTCTATATTTATAGAGCTCAGATTTGAGCTCTAAAAACACCCCCAACGGCTCCAAAAATTAATTAGCCGTTTGGGCAACGGACGGAAAGCAGCCACCGTCCGATCCGGGCCCAAAAACGAACGGCGCAGATTGTTTACGCATTTTACCGTTCGGGCTTAATCCAGAGCGTTGGATCCGGGCGGACTTGATCTGAGCCATTAGATCCCGCGCGCTGAACGAACGGCGTTGATTGACCTCACGAAACAGCCGTTCGAATTTACTCTCGCCCGTTGGATCTGGGCGGGCTTGATCTGCGCCATTGGATTGCGCGCTGAACGAACGACGCTGATTAGCCTCGCGAAACAGCCGTTAGAATTTACTCTCGCCCGTTGGATCTAGGCGGGCTTGATCTGCGCCTTTGGATCCGGCCGAAGTTATAAGGTGGGATTTTTTAGTCCCACACTGCAGAAGCAAATTCAGCGCACCTCTTTATAACGAATTTTCGCCGTTTAACGTTCGAGCCACTTTGGGGCCGGCTCCCCCCTTCCTTGACCGGGATTTCATCACCTGGTTCGGGTTGACTTAGCCAAGCATTTGTTCATTGACTGTTGACCGCGCTGCAGTTTGACCTAGCCGAGTTCCTTTGGGCGGTCTTGGCTTAGCCAGGCACTGTTCATTTGACTGTTGACCAGCTCTAGCCGAGCTCCTCTCGGCGTGCTTTGGGTCCAGGCTAGGTTTAGCCTTTTCGGGTCAACCAAATTTTTATTTTTTAAATTAAATTTTTAATTTCTAAAAGACCTGGACGGGCTGTTTTGGCGCCGGGTCGACCCGCCCATTGCTACAGTACATTTTCCCGAGACTTCGGTTGTTTTAGGGTATTTTTGACGAATTTTTTAGCCAAAAATTTGACTATAAGTGTATAAAAATAATTTTGTATTCTTATAGTATTATAAGTTAATTAAGTGGCTATGAAAAGAAATTCGTAGAAAACGATTCCAAAATAATATTAAAAAATCAAATACCCATGTCTATACATTTTGTCAAATATGCTTGGCCCAAAAATCAAAATTCAGTATTAAATAATTTTATAATATTTTTAAATGTTAATACTACTAGTGTGCCTCATAATCTCAAAGTTTGGACATATCAAATTCAAGAAAAATAAAAAGAAATTCAATTATAAAAAATCTTGCGCATGTCTCAAAATTCCTTGAAGTATGCCATGACCTCAAGGCCCTTAGAGACCATTATTTTAGACATCTAAAATACATGGCTTGATTTAATTAATTATTAACAATTTTACTTAAAATCAAGCCCAAATAAAATATACACATTTATGCTTGACTCATCAAACACAAGGGTGTAACAAGGGCTATTATAACTTTTTCCTATTCCAAAATAGAAATAAGAGAATGGTTAGCAAAAGTTGACTCAATTTTTTTTTTACTATAAAACAACATATTCAACAAAAAGGTTAGCAAAAGTTTTTAATTAAGTTGCATGGATTGTGTCAAATGTAATCATTTTAAATAGAAATCTAAATTTTATATTACTTTTTATGAGGACCATTCATCAAGAATTTGATACAATTTTGAGATTTAATATAATATTTAATCTACAAACTCGTAGATAGAAAAAATAATTAAAATTTAAAAGATTTATTAATACTATGTGTATTAGATTTTATTAAAGATTGAGAAAATTATTTATCATTAATTGAGTTTGTATATAATAATAGTTGCCAGTTCATATCTGTATTATACCATATGAGACATTATATAAAGAGAAGTACTAATCACTATGAATGAAGTTAAATAAAGTTATAATGCTCTTGAGTTTGTCTATGAAGTAATAGAAAAGATATGAATTATTCGATATAGACTAAAAATAACTCATGATGAACACAAGAAGTACTTTGATATTAAGCATAGACTAATAAAATTTCAAGGAGAATATATGTTTAGTATAATGACTAACCAAAAGTGTGACGAGATTTAGAAAGCCAAGAAAGTTAAAACTTAATTTCATAAGTCAATTTCAAATTCTAGAAAGAGTTAGACAGGTAGCATCTAGAATAACTTTAAATCACAGGTATTAGAAGTTTATAATATGTTTCATATTTAAACTCTAAAGAAGTATCTTTCAAATCCTTTATATATTGTTAGTTATGATACTTCAAATATAAAAGTATTAAAATATAAAGTGATCACAATGCTTAAAATTTTATAAAAAAAGATCAAAAGAGAAGTTAATTAGGATGTTGAAATAAACATAATGAAACGTCTAAAAATTTTCTAAATTTTAAGACTATTTTTTAATTTGAGGATATTATAATATTCCAAAATTTACTTTGTATAAGATATTATTAATCTTGAAATTATTGATAGTTTGTATTTTTTATAATCTAAATAATTAATTATAAATTTTTTAAAAGATACATAAATATCATTTTGAAAAGTTTCAAAGGCAAATCAATATTTTGAAAAAATATTATTATCTTAGGAATAAATTGGATATATTCAACTAGGTTAGAGAAGTAATTAATTGGGTTGAGATAGGAAAAGAAACGAAAGCAATGAGAGCGAGAAGGAAGACTAAGAGAAAGATGAGGAGAAGAGAATAAGTGGAAGGGATGCAATGCCAATTGTGATGGGAAGCTTTGGAATAGCAAGAGCAAGAAGGTTTGTGGATAAAGCTAGTTTTAAAATCTAAAGATGGTGCAACAATAAGGAAAATCAAAAGACATCTATAGTTATCAGTGGAAAATAGATGAACCAAAAGTGAGGAAATCTATATTTTTTTTACTTATTCCATTGGTTTTATGCAAAATTTAGAAGGTTTTAATTTACTATAAGTGTTAGAAATATTGCAAAAATATTTGGTTTGAGTCTCAAAATGATTTAGTATAAAATCAAGCAACTGGTGTAAGTTTTATTTTTCTTTAGCATATGAATATACCACACGGTAGGATAAGCGTATGATAAGTTAAAACTTAAATTAATGTAAAAAGAAAGATAACATAAGATTTATTAGGTTGACATAGGTTTCTTAAATTCGAGGTATTGTACGTTAGTTTTAAAATAGTATACATTGCTTGTAAGGAAGAGTCAAGTCAATGCTATATAGTATATTTGGGGTAAATAAAGTGAGCTCAGTTGTTTGTACCATATGGTGAAACAAATAATATGATACAATAAGTTGAGAAATAATAAAGGGTAAGAAAACTTAAAATGTTGTTTATGGATAAGATGTATATTATAATTAGCATATTATATGATAGTAAAAAAAATGGCAATATATAATACATTAGGTATGACATGTTATACATTAGCACTATAGTAAGAGAGAAAAATAAAAGAATACTAATTTGAGTTAAATAATCATAATATGTCAATAATATATGTATTGAAAAACATTATTTAATGACAAATGTGCATAAATTATATTTGTAAAAAATTCAAAAAAATGATTTTGAAAAAGGCTCTTTTTTTTTTTAATTTTAGATAGATAAATAAGATAATTATAATATAAATATAATATTAAATTATTTTATATTATTAATTTTTTAAAAATATTATTCTTATCTCATATAAATATTATTGAATAGTTACTAATATTCATATAATTGTTATATATATATATATATATATATATATATATATATATATATATAGAGAGAGAGAGAGAGAGAGAGAGAGAGAGATCATACCTAAATTAGATATTAATGTCATAATTATGATACAACTTTATTAGATAATTATTAATACTTTATTTATGATGACTAAATATTAGATCTTTATATCTTGATATGAATGATATGATATTTATAATAATGTTTTATATGAAATGTCAAGACATAGATTTTAGACCTTATATCATCGTGTACGATTAGATGTCAATTTTATTTTAAACTGAAGGCAATTTACAGGCAAGGGTTATTTGATTGGAATATTATATATAATTAGATAAAGAGAATTATAGTAAAAAATAAGAAACAATGTCCTAAATTATATATATATGCATATATAATTTAAAATTTTTTAAAAAATAATGAAACAAAGTCGTGATTGGAGTTATTAAGAATCGCTGACGGTAGTAACAGCTGTTAATTTGTCCGCTGAAAATTCAGTGTCTCGTTGATATGGGTAAAGGCCACGGTCGGGAAACGGAGAGCCGGCGTTAGGGAACGAGACGCCCTAGGTCTGTGTACACGTAATGCCAACAAAGAAGCAGCTATATTTCAATTCAGCACTTTTTGTTCACATTTCAACTCACAAGAGTTCTCCTATAAATAACCACAAACAGAAGACAAGAAAAAACATATCAAACAACAGCAACATGACGACATATATCTTAATTTGCATATCTAATCCATGAGAGCAAGTCAATACCCGAACCGACATCGCTGCTCGGTGCAACTCTTGTGCTTCCCACCTGACGCGAGGTTCGTTCTTGACTCGGCCACCATCCAAAACATTACACAGCCAGTTTTATTTAATCTACTGTGTTGTTCTGCTACACAAGAATTTATTTGTAGCTGGCAGATTATTAAGCGGTAGTAATTTAATTGTCGCAACGAAGTGCTGATTTGATCTTGTGGACGGTGCAGGAGATGAGGTTCTTAACGGTATCGACGGACTGCACGGTGAGTTCGGCCGTGGAGAGATTGGTGACGAGGATCTGGAAGGCGACGGTGAGGAGGGAGCCGTCAACAGCGCCACCGCGGCCGTCGGGTAGGATTGCAAAGCCCGAGGGAAGAAGTGCCACGTAGGAGGAGTCACCGCCGTTCATGACGAGACTGATCGCGGGGGCGTCTACGGGTGCGTAAACCACCAAAGAGCCCGCAGCGTCGGTGCTCGTCTCCTGCAGTATCAGCATACTCTCCTCATCCTGCTTTGGATTGCCACTTCCATTCTGTTTATGTATTTAATAGTTTATTAAAAGGGTGGCCTCAAAATTCTGTTTCAGAAAAAGATTGCTTGGAAATCAATCATTCTTAAGTAGCTTTGGAATTGCTTTTTCAAGACAAAAAAAGTAGCAAGATAGAGAAAGGGGAAGAAGTGTAGTAAGTAGCGTACTGTTGCCCCGGTAGCAGGGACGGTGGCGCGGAGGAGAGAGACGGCGTTGCCATGATCCTGGCCTTTGGCAATATGCGCGACCTCCTGCATCGGGCCGCCATTGGACAGGATGTCCCACTCACGCCGTAGCCGCTCATCATGCAGGAACTCGAAGAGCCGCTGCGGAGCTACCGCCGGGAGCCACACCGACGTTACTGCGCAGAGAACCACGCCAGGGGGCTCGCCAGGATCATCCACGCTCTGTCTCGTAATTACGCGGATCATGCCGTCCCCCACTGCTCCCGACCTCAACTCCCTCCACTTCCGTTCCGCCCAACCGCACACCCCGGCGCAGAAATTTTCGGTCATCCGCCCAGCCAACCGTAGCATGCTCCTTCTCCCAGGGCCCGTTATCGCAGCTGTATGTCTAGCGTTCGTCAAATGCCGCCATAAAATAAAGAACGAACAAACGCCTATAAAACTCACCGGGGCAGTCGCGAGGGGGAGTCGAAGAGGCAGCCATGATTGCAAGACACTCCGCCTGACGCTGTAACGCTGCCAACCACCGGCGTGCGCCCAAGCCGAGGCCGGCACGCAGCGGTGGGCGGTAGAGCCGGTGCACCGTCGTCTCGTCGTATTCCGCGTGTTCAACCCACGTGACCTGCGAGACATTTTTAATCGGAGATGGACATGGAATCGTTGTTTCTTTTACATATGCGAAGATGATAACGAATTTTTTGATTACTTTAGAATAACCGTTGGGCAGGGCTTGCACCAAGCAACCAGAAGGGAGTCGAATACAGCTCCTTTTGGCATTGGAGGCCGAAAAGGTCTCACGTATGCCATCGACGGAGACATCGACAATAGCCCACACACCCTCGGCGTGCTGTTTGCAGAACCTGAGGAAGCTCACCTCCCGAACTGGCACAAGCGGCGTCAGCACTTGCAGCTCCGCTTGCATCTAGCAACCAACCTCAATTTCATCGCAGTCGAAGCAAATTAAATTGGAAGAAAGCGTGTTTATAAAATATTTTTCCTCACCAACTGTAGCGCTCCGTTTCGAGTCCCGCCCATGCCGCTCGATATGACATCGATTGTTGCGGCTTTTGCAACGATGCAAGGGAACATCATGGCCCATCGGCTCTGCGTTCAGTAACATTAGACATCAGCTGCTCTGCATAAAGGTAAGAAATCATAGGCGTTTATATATATAAGCGGTTCGTGAACAAGAGGAAGATATGTTTACAGTGTCTAAGAATGAATCAATGAGAACCGATGCATTGATCAAAACTATGCCGGTGTCTCTCGTGCCTTCAGAAACGAAATCCGCTGGCTTTGAGTTTATGCATCGACGAAATCCAGCCTCATACTCTTCCAAGTTGAGAATTTCAGTACGGCCGTCGATGTTCAAAATCCAAAGCGGGGCCTCCATTTGCGCCATCTTCACCAGCTCGTCCATTGCGGTCAAGGCGAGCTCGAGCAGCATAGAACGCTCAGTACCTGCCAGCAAGGTACGTGGAGGCGGCAGGGAACCACTCGATGCGAAATCCTCGCCCATCGTCCTATGGGCCGGGGCCATCCCGGGGAAGGCGCCGTGCCCGACGCTTAGCTCTAGCGGAGCAGGAGAAAAACCGGAGGTAAGTGGAGCCGCAAGGGAGGACATGGGTCTGCCGATGAAACGAGAGGCAAGGGCGCACACGCGGTCAAGCTCGTCCTTGAGGCGTGCGTTCTCAATTCTCAGATGCTGCTCTTCGAGAGATACCTCACCGAGCATCGCCGGGCTGCCGCATGTACCACACAAAGGATTGCGCATCGCTTCCCTAATGGTTAGGTTCTCTGCGCGCAGCTTGTCATTCTCCGCCCGAAGAATAGAATTCTCGTGTCGCTCGATCTGCGTCTGCTTTCAAATTGTTCCAAGAATTAGTAACATGGAAAGGAGTTGCGTTGATTTGGCTTTGGTTACCTTCATCTGCGTACGCCTATTTTGGAACCAGAACTTGACCTGGCGAGGATCGAGGTTAAGCCGTTTGCTGAGCTCCATTCTTTGCTTTTCATCAGGGTGCGGGCACTCCTTGAAGAGACTGCCCCATGATAGAAATACGATGGAGGACTGGTAATTAATTTAAAGGAGATATACATAAAAGGCAAAGAATCACTGTGTCTTACGCTTCCAGCTCTTGGATTTGCTGAGGATTGTGACGGTGGTATCTCTTCTTCTTACGAGGGTTCTCTGGGTCGAGATCGTCGCCAGAACCGCCTTCAACGTTGTCACTTCCACCAGATTTGCTCTCGTTCTCATCATCTCTATTTCTCTCCAAAGCGTCTGGATCACCGCTGAGGAACCCGAACCTGCTCATGCTCGCTTCGCCTTCCGTATTCCTTCTCTGCAAGCAAAACCCAATGAGCAAAACAAGATGGAGAACGGGCGTCGCTGAGCACCTAGAGACTTACCAGACCGAGAGAGAGACCAGGAGAGCTGAAGGATGAATTTGCATTTAGCGTGGATAGACGTCTAGGCGGCGCGATGCCGCCGGCTGAATACGGTGACAAAGTGGCACCAGTGACGCCAGCGTCGAATAAACCTCCGAAACTCATAAAAAAACACTCCACCCTTTATCTTTTCCTTCTTTTTTTTCTCCCTCTGCAACCTATCTCGATCCCCACCAATAACGCAGATCTCGAACAAACTAACGCAAGGGTCAAAAAAAAGAGAGAAAGACGAAGAGGGCAGCGAGATACCCAAAATATACGCTAGAAATCCAGAAAGGGAACCAAAGAAGAAACGCTTGATTGATGTTTTCCCTTTTCAACGAACAACCAAAAGCTCCTACTTTATATGGCAGAAAGGCCTCTGCTTTATGCTGCAGAAAGCAAGATAAGTCAAGCAAACAAAGCCAAAAGTTACCGAAGCAAATCTTTCTTCAGCAGCATCCCAAGCAAAAAACCAAAGCACGAAAAATCCCGCAAAATCTCCACCAAGAAGTCCACCGAGAAGACGATAGAAAATGGCAAGAATGGCTAAATCCCTGCAGCAAGAGATGTCGATGCTGGCAAGGATATAAAAACGCATATGTGGACTCCAAGAAGCCGCACAAATTAGAGAAGGTGCATCTCGACGTGCCTCAACATCAAAAAGCTATCATTAAGATAAAAAAAAAATTGACGATTAGATTCATCTCACCGAGGAGGCTGCGAGAAAAAAATTAGTGGTTGACCTATAAAGCCAGATGGATAAAAAAAACCAAATTAAAACCACAGTTTGAATTCAAACAAGCACCTTTCGTCCAACTTACCCCGCTCCCCGCTTCACTCGCCTTCGAAAGAATTAACTTATCAGTTCTCGCTATAAAATAAACAAACAAAAATTAAAAAGATCTCCCCGCTCCCTCTTGCGTTGGACGCTTCAAGTGAAGACGCTGTCAGAGGAGCAACAGAGAAGTCCAAGAAGAACGTGCGTCATTGACTGCGATGAAGGAAATCGGGGCCCTACCGAGCGTTATAACTAGCGTGGTCTGTGGTGAAGGAATGACGAATTTATCCCCAGAAAATTAAGGAATGATGGAATCGTCGACCGGAGAACGGTTTTAGGAGGCCCGGTTCGCGTGTATTGACGTTCGATATAGAAGGACTAGTGGATCGGACGGCGGATGTCGATTTATTGGCCAATTGGGAAACTTGAACACGCTCATGGATGTAGCACCGGAAAAGGGATCATGGCGCCATAAATTAGCGGGTCCGCTGCGCCTGTGCCGAATACGGTGCCACCAGCTTGCATATTTAATACCCACCTGTGAATCTTGAATTTTCTTTTTCTTTTCTTTGTTAATTTTTCTTCGGCATTTCTGCACCTTCAATGCTGTGAGAACTGAACCGAGTTTTCAATAAATAACTAGTTTTATCAAAGCATTTTGTCTATTTATTTTATATTGTACCTAATTTATGCAAGTGAATATAAAAAAAATGTACATTGTTAATTATGTTGACAGATCAACAGATTGATCAAAATTTTTTTGGATGTTGTCACATGAGCATGAGCACTAGGTGGATTCACAACCCATCTCAGGTACTGTAGCTTTTAGTGGAGAACCTCAAGAAATTGAATGTCTTGTGGAGAAGCTACTTAAGATAATGACCATTGCTTAATTTGTGAGTGCCAACAAGCTCATTTTGTGGAAATGGTCATACCAAGTTATGTTGTAGAACAAGAGATTATGAATAAACCAACGGTGTAAGAAAATCAAGTTAATCATAAACTATGTAATTTAGCTCATGCAAAGATCCAATAACTATTTATGATTTATCATAATTTCATAATACTTTTAATTTTATTTAAATTATAACAAGTTAAGTATAAGATTATAATTATTTTTATCATTTTTGTGTACATTTATTTATGTTTGCATCATTTTCTTAGGTAGGGACGTCTCTCATTTTATTATTTAAGGTTTTGTATTGTGATTGTTTAAAGTTTTATTTAAACAAGAATATAAAAAAATCCTTCTTTCATCTCACATTCTCTCTTTATCTTCCCTTATTCTCCCTCTACCACTTTGGCATCAATATCTCCAATAATTATGTCCTAATCATTGGATAATTCATCATTGCTCGCTATTTTACTATCTTCTTTCTATGCATTTGATATCACTACTAATTACTTTTACACTTTTTTGCCTCTATGATAGTTTAAAAAAAATGTCCTTGATTTTTTCACAACCAATTGTTGTTGTCTATTGCTACCTTTTTTGCCTAACAACTCCTTCGTAACCAACACATCGTGTGTGCTCCCCATGACATGCATGATCTTATAGCCCACTTGCATGTGTCTTTATTAGTACCTCCAACATGAGCTGCCAAGCGATCCATGCTCACACCCCTTATGCTCATTGCCAACCCGATTTGCTCATCACTCTGTACCATTGGAAGTGATGAATCGAGCCAAAAGCTTCAATGTTAAATTGAATAGCCACTACACAAGTCTAGACATTAATCTAACTAAATTTTTGTCAAATCAACTTAAATTAGAATAAGTTTTTTTATTTTGTTTCAAATTCAGTTTAGAGAAGTTTTTTGAAGTTCTTTTTAGTGATTTTCAATAGTTTTTCTTTAGGAACAAGCAATCCTTTAAGGGCATGACTAAGGTAAAAAAGGTTATGAGTTAGATGAACTTTTAAGAAAATTAAATTTGTAAAAACTCAAAGTATAAATTTCCTTAAAGAAGAATTAAGCTCAAATATTTTCCTAAATATGATGACAAAGGTTGCATGGATAATTGCATACCCTAAGCCATGAAAACTCTAATGTTGTAAAGTATCTCAATTTTTTTGAAGATCTAGTGGCTAGGTTAAATTATCTTGATGAAGATTGATAGTTGACTAATAAATTTATTGTAGGGGTAAAGATGGAAATTAAGAAAGTGGTATAGTTATATAACTCTTAATCACTTGAGAATATAAGTACTTAACATAAATGGTAGAGACACATAGGAAGCCTGGACCTTTAAATACAAAATTTGTACTCCAAAGGTTAACCATTAGAACACGCCCAAGATTACTACTATGTATAAGTTGCATCTTTGTCAAATTCTTACATTGTTAAGGATATTACTATCAGTTGCCCAAAAAAAAACCCATTAAATTTTCCAATAGGTGTAAGAAACTAAGACAAAAAGAATTAATGTAATGTTATTCTAATTATTAAAAAAGAGGACCACCATTTTCTTGATTATGAGGATGAGGACATCTAACACATTAATGAGTAAGGATAAGAAGAGGAGGATGAGCACATAATGATTTATTCATGAGGTGTTCTTGAATCAAGCCCTCAATAGTAGACATTTTTTGGACTCGTAATGGTGGAAGTGGAAGCGTGAGTAATGGTAAGGAACAAAGGAAGAAAAGAAAGAGAAAAGAATTTTTGTCATAGATATATTGAATTATACTAAGAAGTTTTCCTATAAGAAGATTCATGAAGTTCTAAAATCTAAAATTTTGAATTACTTCATAAATCTTTCTTTCTAATTTATATAGATGTTTAGATATAACATTTTATTATAAAATAAAAAACATATGATTTTGATAAAAAATATAAAATTTCATAAATTTCTTAAATTTCAAAAATTTCATGCCTAATTAGCTTGACCCCACTCATAAGTCCACATATTACATGCGAGCAGAATGTGTGCGTAGTAGTTGGCTAATCGAGTGTACATTCAATGCTTGGGTACCTACCCCGAGTGGTCATGCACACTAATGCATGTGGGAATTTGGTGCATCGTACCTTCCAATGTGCGTGGCCTCTTGCATGGGCACCTGTGCCTCTACGCATTACGCTTGACCTATACACTATAGTGCATGGTTCAATGTACTTACAGCAAGCCACCACATGCGACCTAGCACATGGCTCTTGATGCTTCATGTTATGATAATATTTTTTGTCTTTTTGTCTTTTTCCTTATTTGTTTCATAATTTTTTAGTTTAATAAACTCAAAATTGAGCTTTTGATCATATAAGTATCATAAGATACTTATATTTGTTTAAAGAATAATCAAAAGTTTAGAAAAGAAAAAATATTTCACTACCTTTATAAAGTGTCTTAATAAAAATTAAGATTAATCATCGATAATGGGGGTGTTATGAATTTTATATCTATAAATGCACTCAAGAAGGTGAACCATAAGGCTAAGCCTCATCCTTAATGATTTCATGAGTTAGGTAAATATACTCCCTTTCTAGTCACATGGAGGTGTCTTGGCTTCCCTTGAAGAAGGTATCTAATAAGGATAAACTTTAGTGTGTTGTTCTTCTTATGGACATTACCTATATCTTGTTGGGAAGTCTATGATAATAAATAATAGAAGAGGGAATATTTATGTATTTAAATATAATAATTAAAATATTAAATTATATCCCTTAAAGCCATCTCAAGTTTTCTCTTATAAACCTTCTTCATAAATAAAACCCATCACCTCACACAAGAAAAGTTACAACTTATTACTTTTCTCATTATTAAAAAGCCTATGATTACATCTTCAAATGTACAAGCTAACTTTGAAGAAAAATTCTCAAGTAATAATATAATTAGTAGACTTTTGTACACTTAGAATGCATGGTTCTAATAGTGACCCATTATATAATATTCATCTGAAGAAAATTTCATTTATTCTTTTGAGGCACACATTTTCCTTAAAACTACTAGATTATTGGAAGAGTTTATTGATATTATCCATCCAAAATTTATTTTGAGAAAAAGAAATATGAAAAGATGGGTTTTTGTCCTATTTTTTAGGTTCTAATGGTCAAATCAGATAATATATAAGTATTTGATTACTTATTTTGTATGATTATTTATACTAGATGGACTCATTAAATGTTTTTAAAATTAGTTTGATGATAAAGTACCAGGGATTGAGGATTACACATTCAAATAAATAGATTAGATACTTTGATAAAGTGATCCAATAATTTGATAAACATATTAGATAGTCAAATAGTGTAAGATTATACAATCAATCACTAGATTGGACAATTTGATAAGTATAATAAGATGGTTTGATAAGAGATTATATATATATATATATATATATATATATATATATATATATATATATGCATGGCTAATATGACATAGCAAAATAAAGGGAAAGACAAATTAGAATAAGAGAAATTTTATTAGGAATAGATATATAAGTTTAATAACTTGATATAAGTATGCTACTATTATTTATTCATAAAAATTATATGTACACTATTATTATGGTATTATATTTTTATATTTTATACATACATGTTCTAATATAGATTGATATTTCATTAACATAAATGTTTTGTATGTTATGATATTAAGGCATATATATATATGATATTCTTAAAACATGTAAAGAGAAAAGAAAATAATGGTATATGATACACTATTCAGCTATATGAGCCTTATAGTACACATTAGATATGATGATGTTATGGTATTCACATGACATGATATACATGAACATGATGAGTCATCCTTAACACATTATCCAGGGCTTGATGAGCAGAAGTTTGTAGAGATACAATATGACATCTTTCATTATCGCTTTGTGCATTACTTGATAAGCACATGTTAGGGACTATATAAGGACATTATATGAATCATTGCTAACACTTTGTGTAAGGTTTAACTAGGCATGGACTTTGAATCGATATAGGAAAATATTATTGACTATGATTTATTTTATGTGTGTGTGTGTATATGTATGTATTTATATAGGAAGAAGTTTATAGATATATCATATGATGTGATGACATAAGTTATAATAAAATGGCATAATAATTATATAGAGAAAACAAAGCTTTTAATATGAGAAACGATGATAATGAATGAGTAATTAGTTCAAGAAGGAAATTATTATAATGGAAAAAGAGTGAATTTGAAAATGAATGTATATATATATAACTATGGAAATAGAATGAGAAATTTATATTTTTATATATTAAATGATTATTGGTGTCATGGTTTGTTATTACTCATTTGAATAAATCAATATTTCATAATAGTTTTGAGATATTGTTGTTTTTAATTAACAATTTACCTACTGGGTGTCGAAAGCTCATTACGTACTTATTTCATAGGTCATGCTAGTGATGCATATCAAGATTTATTATGTTGAGAGTTATGATGAATTGTTTCTATATTTGTAATATACTTTACTATAGTTTTTTTAAATGTATATTTATACATTAGAAATGGATATGTGGATGTGTGTGTATAAAATTTAATGAAATAGATGAAAAGAATAATAAGAAGAATGGATAGAGTTGAATTTTGAAATGTTAAAAAGGAGAAAAAGATTTTGGTCTAGTTGCACACAACTTTCTTGTAACCTATAGTAGGTGCATGTGGTTAAGGTGAGCATTTTTAGATGAAAGGAGTGATTGTCTTATTCTACAAAATACAACCTCCCTACTTCTCTAGAGGTCAAATCCCATGATTAATAAGAATTAGATTAAGAAAATGAATAAAATATTTTATATAATTATTTGTCTTAAGGAAAGAAGGATACTATTAGTGATCCTGGTTTTAGATGATATTGTTTATTTTTGGTTGGACTCTCACCACTATATTCATTTCAAAGGGAGGCTTACTCATGATGTTACCTAGGAGTTTGTAGATTGCTTTGAGAGGTCGTATATTCAAATATTCATCAAGGATAAAATATAAAAAGAGTTTGTAGGTCTTATGTTATAAAACATATTATATCAAGTGGATGATAATAAGTTGATCCCATGAGTTATATAGTTATTTTCTTATTTCTTATTTTTTAGTTTATTATATATTGTAATATGTCACATATGAAGCTCTTAGAAGTTTTTAGTTATTTTTGTATTTTTTAATTTTATATTTTTTATTAAGAAGCATATTTTTGTCATTTTGCTTTTGAGCTTAAAGTTTAGTCATATCTTCTTTTTAAACACTTTTTATGAAATAAAAAAGAAGAATATTTTGTCTTGGTTTTGTGTTTTCCCAAAAATTATGATTTGCCTTTGTACATATGTGCACAAAATGGGTAACAGTTTATGGTTTTTTCTTGGTTGCAATTTGAACATCCTTTATCAATTTTTGTATTGTAGATTGGCCAAGATCTACCTTTAGACATTCCATTAGCCCCTCCTTTAGTCAATTTTTGGTATCAAAGACAAACTCATGATGTTCCAAGCACTATGATGATTTGGCACCATTGTTTGCCAAGTAGTTTCCCTCAATTTCCTTATATTTGACATCCATGTACATCCTGTCATCAATTTTTCCATCATTAAGTTGCTTAAAAAAATTCAAAAAAGTTGTTCTCAAGTTCTATGCCAACGATTATCATTGCTACAAATAACCTTCTACTACATCAAATTACAGGAATGTGTAATTATTATAACATCTCAAAATATTGTTGCATGTAATATATTATAAATTATAAGATTAAGTTAACCTTATTATAATTATGTATGTTTTAATACAATAAAATTAATTTTTTGAATTATGATATTTATTGATTAAAATATTAAAATATTGAATTTATCTTAGGAAGCATGCCATAATATGAAATGAAGTGAAAACTTATATTTAAGCACATCATTGGAAAATATTTTGTAAGAGAAATCCAAAATTGTTGGGTTTGAGTATTTATAATTAATTATGGTTTTTTTTAAAAAAAAATTATTATTTAAATTATTAAAGGCACAATAATATGCCTCAATAGAGATGGGATTAAATGTAAACCTTAGTTGGGTTATGTAGGGAATTAAGAAAAAATAACTAAGGAAGAGAGATAACGATCGATTGGAAAGAGAAAAAGAAGAAGAAAGGAGATAGAAGGTTTGACTAAGAAGGAAAACAAGGAAGAATAGTAGGAAAAGGAAAGGAATCAATGTAAGATGGTTTAAAACTTCTTGATAAAACTTAGAAGGGAGTAAGGAAATCAAGAAGAGGAGAAGATCTTCTAGGGAGTCATTTTTAGCAGGAAAAGTAAGGGAGGAGCAATAGCTAATTAACAAGGGGTAAGAAATTAATTTGTTTTTATTGATTTCAATTTGATTTTTATGCAAAATTTAAAGGTGTTAGGTTACTGTAAAGATTAGAAGTGGTGTGAGAATAATTTGAGGAAGTTAGGATATGATTTGGATTAAAATAAAAAGGATTTAGAGTATTCTTATATTTATAAAGGACTTTTCCAAATTTTAGATTAGAAGTATAGGTCATTTATCATAAGTTAGTTTTATAAGTTGGAATGATAGAGATGAATGTATGGTAAAAAAGGATCTAGATTTGTAAGAAAATGTATTGTGATGTAATGCTAGGTATAAAATATTATGTAACAGAGATTCAATAAGAAACAAATTGATAGGGATCAAAAGATATGTGGGAATGCAAAGGATGGTATATGAAGTAGAGAATAGTTGGGGTTAAGAAAAATAATAGTACGTCACAATGGATAATAGCAAGGAGATAAGGGTATCGTACATAATAGTTACCTTATGAATGGTATAGTAGGAACATTTTGAGAGAAACATATTATACATGAAGGCCAAAAGTTGACACATTAGTGGGGTAGTAAGAGAGTAATGGGAAGAATGACTTTGGGAATTTTTGGTAATTTTTGGTTAATAGCATAGGTGTTATATATATATATATATATATTAAAAAGAATATTTAGTGACTTATGTATAAACATGGAAATGTAAGAAATTCATAAGGTAGAGAGAGTAGGCAATGAACTTTCATCTCAGATTCAAATAGATAAACTTGATAATTGTGATGTTAATACATTAGAGGACTCGCACACATTTTTAAATAGGTTCACATGTGATTTTGTTGATCATTTTGGTATTTTATTCATCATGGATCCTATTTATATGGGTTTTTATTTCAATATTGTATTTCTTGGTTCATATAGAATTAAAAATACTTAGATAGAAAGGTTTACTCACAAAAAAAATTAATATATAGTTAATGTTTACCATAATATCTTATGACATTAATATGACATAGTTTAAAAGGTTATTTATAAAGAATGGAATGAAAGGAAATAATTGGTGTTTTTTCATTATACATTATTCTCATAGTATGATATAAGATTAGGAAGTCCTTATAGGCACTATGACCTAATGATATAACATGAGGATGCCCTTAAATGCTCCATAACTTGATTGGGTGAGGATTTCATTATATATATATATATATATATATATATATATATATATATATATATATATATATATATATATATATATATATATATATGTTGTCAATGGTTTGAGATCATGTAAATTATTAGATCAAATGATAATGAGTAGAAGGAAAATTTGGCCTATGGAATGTAAGGGGAAATAAAAAATGAAAGAAAAAAATAAAGAAAAACCATTTTCACAATTTATGTGCTTTCATTAGTGGATTTTGGTTTTATTAGATTACTTGGATCATGGCATATGTTTCATGGTTATCAAGCACCTTATTGTCATAGCTTTATTCATATTTTATTTTTATATTATAATATTTTTATATTATAATATTTTTATATTTTGTTATCTTATGTAATTTAATTATTAAGCTCTTTAGATTCTCATTAGTCCTTATCATAGGTCATACATCCACAATATTGAGAGATAAGACTTTTGATGCTTTGGAGAAGGATCATACTCTTTAGATGGGATACTAGATAGAGTCTTGTATAAAGATTATTTTTATGGTTTTGTTTCACATGAGGATTGTTATATGTATTCAATTTAATGATTTATATTATAGTTAAGATCTTTTAGTTATAATTTTATTATAATTTTTTATGGTGTACTTAGACTAGTCTAAAGGAAGATATTGGTATTTGGATAGATTTTGGATTTACCACATTATTAAGTCTTTGCTAATAAATTTATGTATTTTAATATATTGATTTCTTTATTTATAATATTTGATTACTATTATTTATTATGGATCAGTTAGGAAGCCACACTCAGACCCATGCCTAAATTTCTACATGCATTGACTTAGAGTTAGTATTAGAGCCTTACCTCACCATCTACTTAATAACATTGATGATCAAAGGTTATGGTTAAAGAAATTAATAGTTGGGGATACCAAAACCTAGTAGAGATTAATAGTGAGACAAAATTCAATCACATAGACTAAATAAAAGATCAATATAAATAAGTAATCTAATTACAACATAAATTATCCAATAAAAAACTACTACTGTATCAAGTTTATATAGATCCAAATATACACATAATATAGAAACTCATAAAAGATCAACCATGGTGTAATATATGCATTTAAGTCCATAACTCACAATGTAATGAATGTATTACCTATAATGTAAATACTAATGATACTCCTAAATATTGAATAAGTAAACCAATAAGGTAACAATATATGTACAAAAATAAAGCTATAACATAATGAATATGATTATACCATTAAAAACCAATAAACATAATGAAATAAGCTATGATATAAGAAAACTAATAAATCTAATAGAAAATATGAACATATATATGCATGTTCTTTTATCTTCTTATTTCTCATTTCATTCTTAATGCATTTAGATATTTTCAAATTTTATCTTTTTTAAATTATTATCTTTTAAAGTCAATACAAATAACATAGACCTCATAGAAAGGTATCCTCACCTTATATTAATACTATGTAGATATAAATGGGTTATTCTTATCCTATATTATATATATAAGGCAACATCGCCCTAATTATGTATACTAGTATTGTGCAGATGTAGACAGGCATCCTCACCTTAATAAAGGTTTCCTCACCCTAATGAGTTACTATCTCTTTATATCTTGTATATCAGTATCATGTACATATCAATGGATTATTCTCACCCTATATTGTGTATATGTGCTAACCTAACCCTAATGATGTATATCAATATTGTATAAACATAAATGGTCATTAGATCATAAAGTAATCCAAGAATTTACAAGTATAATGTTTTTAGGGGTATATTAATAATTATATTTTATTTTTTTAATTGATAATTTAATATATAAAATATTTATATTCTAAATTATTTTCTTATCCATTCTTCATTATGTTCATGCCAATATCCTTGATATATAATATAAAAAGGGGTAACACATAAATAACACGTCAAAAAACAAGCTATTACAAAATATGACAACACAAATGAAATGATCCCAACATTACTAGAAAGATATATATTAAAAACTCTAATATTCTTGAAACTTTAAGAAAATATATCATGAAAAGAATATCATTTTATAAATAATATATAAATTAATTTACCTACTTAAATATGAGAGTTGACTTGTTTTTTCAACTTCTATTTTTCTTAATTTTCTAAAGTGTTATGTATATATGATGGTTAATATATATCTTATATGTAGCTTATTTAATAAATAATTAAAATAATATTAATTTTTTTGTACCCTTAAGTTTCTACTCTAAATCATAATATATGATTCATACAAAATAAGCTTTCCGAACTATATCATATATGTACTATCCAATGATTATCTAATAAATTTCACAATATTATATTATATGATTCGTATTTTCATTCTATCCTATAATCTTGTTAGCAAGTTCATACGATTATGATAATCCCATCATGTAGTATGATCAATTTATTCTTTCTCTCTTCACATATTACGATCCCCTTTGATTACACCGTATGTTTTCACTATTACTCTATCACCATGATATTATACCATATGATGATTCACAACATACAAGTTATATTATAGACTCTTCTCTATCTAGTCTTTGCCAATTTATTCATAGCTTTGATTGATCATCTAGTACAATCAAACTAGTCATATATGCAATATTTTGTATAATACCTTATGTATAATCATTCTAAGGAACTCAATTGATGCCTCAATTAAGTCTCCATCTCTATCATCTAATACAATTCTATGCTTAGTACTTATAAAATCTTGACCACCAACTTGACCAACTCATTTAATATGACCACCATAATTATATTAGGATGACCATATGTATGTGTCAATTATATTATGCTTAGCTGATATCCATATCACTTTTGTATGGTGAACCCTACAGTTGAACTTGTTGTATAAGTACCCATGTCATCCTTATACAAATAACTTGAAATTTCAATTGTATCTTAATTATCCTTGGATTAATATGGCTTAGTAAATCCTTTAGTATAAGTTTCTCATACCATCTTTCATCATAGCATCTCAACTCCTTATTCCTTATGGATTTGAATTGATCACATTGTATGATGAATACCAATGTACCTATATGATATGAATTAGTAACTAACTATTATATTTCTCCTCTCTCTCTCTCTTTCTCACTTTATTTCTTCTCTCTTGTTTTGTCTTAGCACTTGCCATCTTCTTCCCATGGCAAGCCTAGCATATCTCAACTAATTTTGTTAGCAAAATCATGCATTAGTGTCCTCTTAAACCCACAAACCAATCAAATCTCAAGACCAAATTTTCAAAGTTCATTGAATTCCATAAAACTATATGCCCTATATTGGATCATATCCCCAACCAAATGCAAGCCCAAATTAAATAAAATGCTTTAAAGCTATTAACTAAGGAGACCAAAACTATTTAGACCATATATCTATAACC
This sequence comes from Vanilla planifolia, assembly GCA_023846275.1. Lineage (NCBI taxonomy): Eukaryota > Viridiplantae > Streptophyta > Magnoliopsida > Asparagales > Orchidaceae > Vanilla > Vanilla planifolia. The sequence goes on from CM043868.1 coordinate 7,375,282, forward strand.
AACTTAAGCAAAATCTTGTAAAATAATTGACATGGATTAAGTTATATTTTCATACCCAATTTTTAAGAATAATGCCAAAGTATTCATTAAGACATGCTTGACCACAATGATGTTCCTCACAGCTTTACCATTTGTACGTACTTTTTACATTTGCTTAACCTTATACTCTTATCTTGAGATCTCCCTAAATTATACCTTAATATTTTTTACAACACTATCCTTAGCTAAGGTTTTTCCATGCATATACCTAAACCTTAGGTGTGATTGACCTGTCAATCATATCATTAGATTTTTGCAAATTAACTTGCAAGCAAGATTAACAATATTACTACTTCAAAATTTCTCTCCTTATATAAGTTAATTTTTTAGTTTACTTGACCCCTTTCCTATTTTGAGATATTTTTAACCATTTGATATGATCAATCACATTGGTTCTACCTAAGATCCCCTTTCACCAAATAACAAAACAATAATTACTCAAACTTCAAACTCATTCCAAGATATTATAATAATATTTTATTTAGGTTAGAAATCATAATTATAAATTTGATTAATAAAATTTAAATTTAAATTTTTAATGGAGTGAATTAAAATAATAATTTTTAAATTTTCTCTCATATAATGTGTAATTTTACTAAGTATTTCATATTTGAAAAATGAGCATACATTAGAAAGACATGTTGAAATGGTTCCATTGTACTTGTTTAATAACAATTAGATTTCTTTAGATTTAATGCAAATTTTTAAAGCTAAAGGGAATTATTAAGATTTAACAATTAAATATTTATTAAGAATCATAATATCTAATTTCTTTATTTCTTCTTGGGCCTTTCAAAATCTATGTATGCTACTTCAATTGAACTCTTAGTCATTACATTACTTGTTTGAAGGCAATAAAATTATCATTTTATTTTCTTTAATACCTTTTATTAAGTACTTTTTAGATCACTCATCTCAAGATCAAATAGATCTAATCAAATAAAATGCTTCACCAAATGTTTCTTCAAGCAATCATCACATATAGACCTGTCATGTCATGTCAATCCCAAGATAAATTAACACAACCTAATAAACTATATTCAAAATATAAGTTTATCGAGTATATCAGGGTTCGTAGTATAAAAATGAGTACATAAGCTACTAAAAGGGGTGGGGTTAACATAACAATTAACAATAATCTTAAAACATCTCAAAACAATAGTAACACATAATAAAACAACATAGAAGTTTGAAACTAGTATTACTACAAAAATCTAAAATATGATAAATAAAGACCCTTGGCTTGATGAGTGTCAACATCTTATCATGTAATCTAAGTAGAAAATAAGCATAATATGCATAATAAACAAATTTAAATAATAAATAGTAAAGAATTATAAAGAAAAAAACAAAATAGATAAATAATAAAATAGAGCAATAAATAAAATAATATGTAATAATTTATTAAAAATAATATATATATATATATATATATATATATATATATATATATATATATATATATATAATCATATATTTATATATTTATAAATTTATATAGCTTATCATAAACATATAGTAGTTATCTTACTTTTTTTTTTTTTTCATATTCATTCTTTTTTCTCATCTCTTTTCTATTCATTTTATTTTTAAATATTCATTCTCTCTCTTAGTTCAAACTTTTTTATAACACTTATCCCATCATGTAGAGATCCTATATCATATCTTATCATCAAGAGTTTTAAAGTTTTGAAATTCTATAACCTCATCTTTGAGTATTATGACACTAAAGAGTAAAATATATCTTCATTATTAAGCCTTACCCCTTGACACCAATATCCTATACTGATAGAAAATAAGACACTTGGAATGTTGAGACCTCATCTTTAAGTACCCATAACACCATGAGTGAAATAGTTTATCATCACTAAGTTTTACTACTAAATGTCAATTCCTATACTGATAGAGAGCAAAACATATAGAATGTCAAATCCCTATCTCTAAATGACTTTGACACATAGGATGAAGTATCTCATCATTGTTATGTTTAGCCCCTTAATGCCAACTATTATAGTCATCAAATTTGTTAACCAAAGTATGTTAGTTTCATTTGATTATTAATTAAATACTTATAAAATTTAAGTGATAAAGTTGGATTACTGTTAATTATTTTTTATAGAAATCATATAATATAATAATAGAAGATTATATGGTATGATAAGAAAAAATATTTAAGACTTAATTATGAATATCACATAATATGAAATTGGTCAAACATACAATATAATTTGATAGCAACAATAATCAAGATGTAAGTGTGAACACATTATTAAAGTGGATTTTGGTCTTACAAGCATATAAATATGACAATATCATGAGTGTTAAGATCAACTATATTTGATATAGGTAAGATAGAAAATAGTCATCATATATATGACCATGACACATTTTATGAAGTGATATAGTACAAGAAAGATGCAAATATGAACAATTGCAAAACTTTGCTAGCAATCTTACTAAGCCAATCATACCATTGTATAAGGACATTAATATAGAAAAGGAGAGTTGGTTCAAGTAATTTTGTGATCATACAAGTATGATCATAAGAAAAGAAAAATATTCTAAGTCCAATAAGTTACATTAGGTAAGCTAAGGATCATACAATATGATTCGCTTTATTATAAAAAAATGATTAATTAAGAGTGGCATTACATAAGAGAGTAATTGGGTTATGATAGGTGATTATGGTACATAGTGTATCATACATGTAAGAATGTTGGATCATACCACTATGATCAATGGAACTATTAATTAGTAATAAAGGAATTAGCTCATCATACAATACAATATAGGTATAGTATAACTATGATTTAGAGATGTTGAATAAATCAAGTTTCATATTTTAATTGCTTTTGGTCCCAACTATTCAAAATTAAAGGGTTAGAAATGCCTAGATAAAGATGGTTAAAGGAAAACAATTAAAAATTAAGTCAAATCCTATAATGCATGAACCTTTAAGATAAAGATACAAGTAGAGATATCTTTATTATCTTAACTAATATCTCTTAATTAAAAGATTGATAGAATGATTATATAAGATTTTAGCTTATGATTAGGGCTAGAATTTTAGTAAAAAAGCTAGCTGTGAATGCTTCTAAAGAGACTTAGTTTCTGAGAGAAGCCAGAAGATAAGCCAAAAGTAAGAAAGAAAAGGAGAATTTCTAATCTACCTAGAGAAGAGAAGAAAATCTCTTTTCAATGTAGACCTTCACTCAGATTAAAAGGTAAGAGATCTTTTTTCATATAAATCTAGAAGCATAAGTTAATAAAATGAAGTAATTTGTTAGTATCTTTATAAAGAATAATTTGCCTAAATACACATCTTATTTTTCTCCTTTAAAACCAAGATTTTCATGCTGAAGTTATCCATGATGTTAATGCATTGGGAGGTTAAGATGCATGATTATGATAAATCTAAATTATGTCATGATTATTTACGTGATTATCTTGGTTATTGTTAAGCTTTTACCATGGTCAAGATTCATGCTCCTTGAGGCAAATATTTTGATGAAAACTTTATATCTTAGATGTGATAAAACTTGTGATATTATATTTATGCTCTTGACATAAAATTCTAAGTCTAGTCTTTGATTGATGCAAAACATGATATATTAGCTAAACAATGCTAATGTGAATTTTATTGTAATCAAGAACATGTATTATGTAAATTATTTTGTTTAAAAAAGAAATCATGAATGATGTGTATATATATTTCCTAATAAAGAGGTTGAGATTCTTGATGTTGAGACCTATTCTATGACTTTTTCTAGATGACTTAATCATTTCTATTCATAGAATTCAAGCATATGATGATATTTTAGTTACCAAAAGGAAGTTTATGTTGTGAAGGTTTTATATTGCTAAGTTTAATTCCATGATATGATGAGATTACCTAATTTTAAACATAGGTCTTGTTAAGAAATTGATGATACTCAATTTTAGTGTAATTTAAGTCTGAAATTAGGCCATGAAATTTAGGATGGAAATTGAAAACTTAGCCAAACTCTAAGAATTTATTGTAGAAAAAAGGACAAAAAACTTGTGTATTGCCTCGACAATGTCCATAAGGCATGGATACATGGCTCGGTTAAGGTCATGTGAGGCATGATAAAAACCTAGATGGCTTCAATGGTTTATAGAGCTCTTAATTTCTAGGTAGGAAGCTTGAGAGGCTTAGGTTGGACCAAAGAAGAAAAGCTATGTTAAATGGTGTTGGTTATGCTAATAAGATTACTCGGTGTTGTCTATGGATGATTACATTGTAGTTAAATTAGATTAAGCATGGTATCATGATGAAGATTGATATGGGTTTTCTAGGGATGATGGATAATGTTTTGGCCTGAAATGATTTAGGAATTGTAAAGGAGTTTCTTGGCCATGCATGGTTTGAGTTGAAAGATATTAGTCATGATTACATTTAATTGGATTTAAGGACGATGATCTTGATTGTACATGATTAAAGTGGTAGAATGACAAATTTGGCCATATTTGATTCTAAAGGATTTAAAATTTAATGAACTTAACAATATGTATGATAGTCTAGACTTATATGTTTATAAGAAGTTTAGTTTATAGAAAATGAGTTGTGATTTTTGAAAGAATCTTAAAATTTGGTAGCTAAAGACACTATTATCCTAAGAATATTTTTTAAACTATGCCATAGGACATTACTAAGACTCGTAAGGAAACCATCATTTAGAAACTAAATCCACAGTTTAATTTTTATTCAAATGAGACTATGTGATAAGACTCAACTATAGGATTAAGGTGCAAAGAGAGTCTATAGAAAAGAATTTTGATGGCTTTAGGGTGAGAGAGAGTTCTCTGGTTCTTTGTATAACCATGGTAATAAATAAAAGAATGTACGAAATCTTGTAAAATAATATCATAACAATGCATATAGTTTTATGTAGATATATATCTAACTCATTATAAGCATATGGTAATTTTGTCTTACCTTTTTTTCTTTTCATATTCATTTAAATTTTCTTGAAACTTTGACTTTAAAATTTTGCAAAAAAGTCAAATGGTTTCTAAAAAATGCAAATTACATGCCTATGGTTTCTTTGCAATATGATCTTAAAATGGCATGTTCAAATTTGAGATATGACTATTATCATCTTGACATTCTTTTCAAGGTGCCTACTAGAGAATATATTTTTGGGTTTTAGAATTAAAATGAATATATCCAATATTTGGAATGTAAATTTTAAAAAAATAGTTTAGATAAATTTATTTGGTTATTACACATCATGACATCATGGTGGGTTTGCTCTTGCTTGGCTTAAGTTGTAAATTATGAAACTATTTATTATAATTCTTAATAGAATGACTGCCAATCTAAAGCTTATCTTCCACAATTTATTTTGGGTTAGAATTGTTAAACATATCATTTAAATTTATATAACTGAAAGGGTTACATTAATGATACTCATGCATATTGAATTAGAGAGATATTAAAACATATATTTCATACATGTTCACTTACATATAAATGAGCAAGAATAAACATTAAGTATAATATATTACATGTGTATTGATTGATCAACTTTTAATGTTTGCAAAAGCACTAAGTGTTACACATTATTTGCATTATATGTATTTATATGATTTTATTATCATACAATGTAACTTGCACTTCATGGCATTAAATAAAGTATTGATCATAGGCCTTCCTAAATGATTTATATAAATTGAAATATTTGTATGGTAATGATTCCCTTATCATATAAGTAAACTAAATACTTACCCTAAAAGTATGTGTTGTGGTTTAGAATATTTAAACTTCATATAATACAATATCATATTTTGTACTTATATAATGTAATAATCTAAATGTTTGGACATGGGATCAAATCAAACAATTTTAAGAAAGTGACATAGCAATTGTGATGTCATATAAGTGCAATGAACTATTCATATTTATATGATCAATATAACATGTATTAAGAGTTTAGGATATAAAATATAAATGAGCCAAATTATGTCATATCTATATAATCCTATAGTATTAGTATGACTAATTTAATTGAGTAGTGTGAGTTAAGTATAGAATAGAATATTGCATTATATTCAAGTAAAATTATCATTTTCATCTAATAGAATCATAAGAAGTGATGACTTGTCGTAAGTGAATTGATTTCCTTCTCATTTGTATGATCACATTTTCGTATATATGTGATATCTATTTTCACAAGAGTTTGGTTTGAAGACTTAGTCATGTGATGAGTAAATTTATTTCATATGATTATTATCCATGGCTCATATGAATATAATCATTATTTATCAATTATATGAGTTTCTTGATTAATGTGTCACCTTTGTATGACCCCATATTGTACAACTTTTCCTTAAAAGCACAAAAATTAAACATGAGAGTATTTCATTTATTCATATCATACGATGTCTTCATCGTATCAATACAATAATTTGTGCACTTAAAAAACACTAATTGAATTAATGCATTATTAATGCAATTTTCTTTTAATATTTATTGTTTTGGTATTATCTATTATCATAGTGGTATGATAAGTATCCCAAGAGTGTAATGACTTTTGTATTGTTGACCCCCTAGTTATTATGTTTTTTTTTATGATAATAAATCCTAAGTATTTTAATCAATATTTTTAGTAAATTTTTAGATATTAGATAATTGATGCTTATATTTATGTGAGAGCTTAAAAAAAAAAATGAACAAATGTTAAATCCCACAAAAATCATCTCAGTTGGAGTGCTAAACCACCAAGAGATATATTTAAGGTATTGTAATTTTACTTTGATTAGAATATTAAGTTTGATTAAAATATTTATTATGAGAGATAAATTAAATTAAAAGTAATTATCTTAAAAAATATTTTAAGTTTTTAATATTTTTAATCCATTCTCCTTGATTATCTTAACCATCATTTTACCTTAATAATATCTTCAAAATCCTTAATTAATCTATTAAAAAAATATGTTATAATTATATTAATTAATTAGTTAAAATTTAAAAACTTACTTAACTTATTTAGTATAGCAACAACCAACTTCAGGTTGGGGAAATTAGTCATCCTCAACCTTTTTGGTACAGTAAATGGGTTATGCACTCCATCCCATATGGATTAAGTGTTTTAGATCAAGTTATCATTCCTACATCCATATATTCAATATAATGTACAATTGGCATGCATAGGTCGTGACTTCTTGAATAAGCCAAGGGTAGCCAACCCCAATAGGTTGCCATATGGGATGACATAAAGCTTTAAAATGTAATTTAATTGTTCTTCCTTGTAATATAGGACTAAAATGTAAAGCATTTACTACACAAGGAATTTCCTAATTTCGAGAGTAGTTAGAGTCATTCAACTATGTAATTTCATGATCGAATGATCCTAATTTTTTTGGCTTTTTACAATGCTTTAATATATCCTCTATTCGATCATGCCATTTTGCGATCGTGCAGTCCATCTTTTATCTGCCTATAAGATCAAGATCCAGCCGTCTGATCAAGAGTTAGATCTAATGGTCTTGATCTAATCCTATCTCTTAATAGCCCCAATCGAATCTCATCCATTTGATAGCATAATCGAGCAGTCACAGATCATTCTGATCCAGTAGCTCCAGCACAACAACATCTGTTGTCATTTTGAGACATTAGAATATTTTATTTAAATAATAATTTTGTAATTATAATATACAAGTGACGAAAGCTTATAGCAAATTTTGCATGTTTGGCAAGTGTTTTTAATTATTAGAAAATATCTATAAAAAAAGAATTTTTGTACAAAATTCAGAGATAAACTTTTATATAATCTAAAGAAAAGTTTTAAGTCACAACATTCAATCTATTAGTAGCCCATTCTTATTGTTATTTTTATACGCTGTTGTGTCCTTTAGTTGTCAAACTCCTAAAAATATGTTTCTTTTAAAATCAATAAGTTATTAATTTTCACTATTCTTAATTTATTTAATTAGGATATTTGTTAATTTTTAATAATTTAAACTAACATAAAATTTTGTTTGTATTAATTCTAATTTTATGTTGTCAAATATTTTTCTTTTATTGTCATTTTGTTATAAGGCCATTGTAGCATATCCCATTGATTTCATTATAAAGTTGTAGTTGCCTATCTTATTTGTTTTTTGTTGTGAAGGTTTAGTCTACCCATCTTTAAAAAAAATTATATTGAGTGTTTATTTTTGCCTGATTTTTATCAAAGGTGTACGTAGACTTTATTTTAAGTTGAATCACCTAAGCATTGTACATATAAAATTTTAATTATCATGGACTTTTATATTACAAAATTTTTATAAAAATTTATATGCTTTAAAATAAAATTAAAATTTACATAAAATCATTTTTAGAGATTTACTTATGCCTTTAAAAATACTTTTAAACTATATTTTGAAATATTTTTATAAGAAACCAAAATTTTTAATCCTAACAATCTCTTCTTATTGAACCATACTTTAATTAGTATCAGACTAAGGTCCTTTTATATAGAGAAGAAATTCTTCAAGTGATCTATGACTTAAATTGATATTCACAAGTTTAGCAAAGGTGTGTCTTTCAATAAGCCACCATGTTTCTGTGGCGATTATTATTTATATTGGAAGATTATGATGACTAGTTATTTAAAATTGATTAATAGAGAAATGTTAGACCAAATACAAACTCTCTTTAATTTTCCCATTAAAAAAACTCATAAGATATTTTTGTACCTAAATTATTTTGTGAAATAAATAAAAAAATATAATATATAATTAAATGACAGGGCCATAAATATTTTATATTATGCTTTAAATACTATTAAATTTAATAGAATTATGAATTTAAAAAATAGCTTATGAAATTTGGCATCAATTAAAGATAACTTATGAATGATCATTTAAGAAGAATGAAATAAAGAAGTGCATGAAGAAAAAGAAAAAAAATGCATTAAAGATAGCTTTGAGTAAGTCAATGGAGACTAACACAAGTGAAAGGAAAAAAATAATGAAAGAATCCTTTGCATCATGGTTAGAGAATAAAAAGAAGAAGAGATATCTTCAAGTGATGAGGTAAATTACTCTAAAGAAAAATTGGATAAATAATTATTTTAAGTTTACAAAAAGTTTAAAATTTTGAATAAAAAATATAATAAATTAAGAGAAGAATATAACGAATATATAAGTCATTATGAACAAAAAAAAGAAAATGTCGACATTTAATTAAGAAATATGAAAAATACCAATGATTATTTTAAACAAAAAGTTAATGAGTATGCACCTTAGTTATGAACTTAGTAATTTTGAATTTTAACATTTTACTAACTAATTTTCAGAAGTAAAACAAATTAGTAGAAAAGTTTTTGCTACATAAGCTAGAAAATCTTATATAAATAAGCATGTTAATAATTTACATAGTTATAATCATAAGCTTACATGCTACTATTGCATGTAACTCAATCACACTTCAAATGCATGTAGGGTTATAACTAATTTTTATTCCAAATTTTCTACTTTTGCATGAATAATGAAATAAAAATGTAGCCTAGTTATACATAAATATGTTAAACACAAAATAACTTAGATTCATAAATCTAATAATTAAAATTAAGCATTATGCATATAAATTTTTATAAATAAATTTTAATTAAAAACATTAGTATAAATATAGATAAAAAGCAAGATATGAGAAAGTATGTTTAAAAGATTCAAATAAAAAAGTCATATTTGAAGAAAATCTTGAAATTTTAAAACTTATTTAAGGTAATCCTAAAGAATAAGTTATAAGTAAAATTATGATTGATTTTAGAATTGATCTTATGATAATAATTAATCATATATAGTCAATTTTAAATCAACATTAATATAATGTCTTAAATAATTTATTTTAGATAATACTTATAAAAAAATTAATTAAGTCAAATGGAAAGGGATAAAGTTGACCATAAATCATTGGATAAAATTATATTTAAAATAATTTTTTTAAAACTAAAAGATTAATTGGTTGATAACTTAATAAAATCTTATGATTATGAATAATTTATAAAATTTAGATTGAGACCCTTTGAATGATAACAAAAAAAGAGAGAATAAAAATTTAAATAAATAAGTATAAATTAAAGAGAAACATTAATCTACTCATGACATACATATAGGAGTTTATCTTTAATTATGTTCCATATTTTTTTATAAATAGTTTATGTCTATTAATTTTGTTAAAGGTTTTGTTATCCAAAAAGAGATTATTATATTGTTAATCCCTAGTTATTATATTTTGTTTGATGATAACAAATCCTAAATATTTCTAATTAATTTGTTTGAGTGAATTTTTAGATTTTAAGTAACTAAAAGTCATGTTCATGAGAGAACATATAGAAAAAATTTAACAAATATCAAATCCTATAAAGATCATCTTAGTTGGAGTGATAACCACCAAGAGATACAATTAAGCTATTACAAGTTTACTTTGATTAGAATATTAAGTTTGATTGAAATATTTATTATCAGGAATACAAATTAAATTAAAATTAATCATCTTAAAAAATATTTATGTTTTTAATTTTTTTATCCCTCATCATTTTATCCTAATCATATTTTTAAAATCCTCAATTAATTTATCACAAATAAAATTTATAATTACATTAATTAATTCGTAAAAATTTAAAACTTACCTAACCAATTCGAGACTCCAACAAGTAGCTTCAAGTCAGGGAAATTAATCATCCTAAACCTGTTTGCTATAATAAATACGTTGCACACTCAAATCCTACACTGATTAAGTGTTTTGGATCAGGTTATCACTCCTGCATCTGCATATTCAGTATAACACAACTGGCACACATGGGTCATGACTTCTCAAACGAGCCAGGGTACAGCCAACCCCAACAGGCTACCATGGAGGGTGATGCAAAGCCTTAAAATGCAATATTTTCATTCTTGCAATGTGAGATTAAAACGTAAACCATTTATCATGTTGCTCACTTCCTAATCTCAAGAGTAACCAAAGTTGTCGGATTGCATAATTTTGTGATTGAACAATCCTGATTTTCCCTATCTTTTTATAATACTTGATTATATCCTCCTTTCAATCGTGCCATTTTGCGATCATATGGTCTATCTTTTATTCACCTAGAAGATCTAGATCTAGTTGTCAGATCATAATCAAATCTAACAACCCTAATCAAACCATGTCTCTAACAACTTAGTTGAATCTCATCAAACCAATCACATAGTTTTTACAATCGAATGGTCATGGATGATTTTGATCTTATAGCTCCAGTTTAATAGGTCTTTTAGCTATTATTTTTTGTTATTAGAATATTTTATTTAAATAATACTTTTTTAATGAAAATATACAAACAATAAAAACTCAACGACTAATTTTACATGTTTGACAAGTGCATTTAACCGTTAGAAAATATCTATAAATAGAAGAATTTTTGAACAAAAATTGGAGATGAATTTTTATGCAATCTAAAGAAAAGTTTTAAGTCATAACATTCAATATGTTAATTGTCCATTCTCATCATTACTTTCATATGCTGTTATGCTCTTTAGTCATCAAACTCTTAAAATTTTGTTTCTTATGAAATGAGTTGACTTATTAATTTTTTTATTCTTAATTCATTTAATTAAGATATTTGTACATATTTAATCATTTTATCAAGCATAGAATTTTATTTGTATTAATTTTAATTTTATGTCATCAAATATCTTTTTAATTATAAAGTCATTGTAGTCTATCTCATTGATTTCATTGTAAACCAATAACAGCTTATTTTATTTTTTTTTTTTGTAAGGTTTTAGCCTACCTGTTCTTTGGCAAAATTTTTATTTTAAATGCTTATTTGTACCTAGTTTTGTCAGGAGAGATATAGGCTTAGTTTTATGTTGAACTATTTAAAAATCATTGGCGTATAATTTTAATTATCATGGATTTTTCTATTACATAATTTTTAAAACTTAACATGCTTTAAAACAAAATTAAAATTATATGAAAAGTTTTTTAAGGATTTGCTCAAGCTTTTAAAGATACTTCTAAACTATATCTTTAAATATTTTTTTATGAATCCAAAATTTTTATTCTTAATAATTCACCCCCTTTTTATTGAACCACACTTCAATTACTTGTTCAATCAGTTTGAAAATAGGTTTTTTAGCTATTAAACTTTTTAATATTTGTATATTATCTTAATTAATATAAATAAGAGTGGTTTTGTGAAAAGAAGAGGATGATGATCAAATTGTTCGATCATTTCTAAACAAAGCTTATAGTAGTGGGTTGAGATTCAAAGTACAAAACTTCTCATTCGTACTACATTATTTTGAGTTTATTTACATTATTCTTCTATTATTGCATAAGTGTATCTTGATTGGTAATATCCTTCCAACTCATTTATATTCTTCTCATATTATACATGCTTTTAAGTTGATTTCTTAATTACTTTAAGATTTGGCCACAAATTGACAATGAAAACTCTAAGGTTTTTATGAAAACTGATAAGCTATGAGTGAAATTATCATATTGAGGTGGAAAAGAGCTTAAGGATGAAGGAATTAGTAAAATTTAACAAAGATTATGCATTAAAATGAAAAAGAAAAACTTTGTGAGTGATTTCTAAATTTTGGTTATTTTATCTTAATTAAATTATAGATTAATAGAATTTAGGATTTTCATGTTAATTTTAACCTAAGCATGTATGGATTATTGGCTATTTTAAATTAGAAGCTTAATCTTCAATGTGTATGAAGCTAAGGAAAAATAAAAACTAGTGAAAGAATTTTACCAAGGAAGGTAAGTAAATTAGAATAATTATGATATAAGTACATTATTAATTTTTATCATTAAGTACTTTATTGAGTTCAACATGATAATATGACATTGCTTTTTTGACATTGTTTTTTTATGCATCTACTTTCTAACATAATGCGATATGTTTCTAGCAACATTATTTGCATGCATCGTGATATGGAATATGCATAGAGAGATAAGATATTTATTAATTAAGTAATGCCAACATATGAAAAAAAATAAGATAAAAAAAGAAATAAGATAACAAATAACAAGAGAAAATAATAAGAATAAAAAATAAGTGATGTGATATGATGGTTATAAAATAATATCATATGAGTACTAATATGATTTATGGTATATGATTCTTATTATAATTATTATACTAGTGATGGTACTTATGTGTCATGAAGCATAATTTGATGAATTGATTTGATATAAAAATTAAGGGATTTTACTCAATGACATTATTTATATTGGCTATACTCTATTGTTAATATGGGATGACTATTACCATAAAATGATATGATGGTATGATATGGTACCTTTAACATCAAATCTTATATTTAACTATTACTATAAGATATTATGAGATGAGATTTGTTAGTTATATGTTGTTGTGGAGTATGTATAAGATTAGATTTATATGCTATTGCAAATGCAGAGATGATATGACTACAGATGATTGTATTATCATAGTTTAATAAGTGGTAAGGATATGATATTCCTATAAGTTTGGATTTATATGAAATAATGTGATGACAGATAATATGTTACAAGATGCGATGAGATCTCATGACACTAAAATAATAGTCACTCAAGGAATACCTAGGCTTTATAATGATTATGATTGATATGAGATATATGATAAATATTAGAATATAAAAATTGTGAAAATAAAAAAATAAATAAAATAATTTAAAAATTAGAGTATAAATATATAATAAGATTGGATTTAATTGGCTAAATAAAAATAAGTTAAATATAAAGATGTACAAGAATAAATATGATCATGAGCTAAATGTGCACATCCTTTTATTTATTTGATAACATTATATGCTTCCATAGATTAATCGCATGCTCTTATATGCTCATGTTACTTTTTACGCATAGATGTTATATTTTTGCTATTGCTCCTTTATTTATTTGATTACATTATATGCTTTCATATATTGATCACATGCTCTTATATACTCATTTTACTTTTTATGCATAGATATTATATTTTTTGATATTGCTCCTTTATTATAACTTATCTCATTATGAAATTTTATTTCATATTGCTACTTGAAGATAACAAATTATCTTCTAGGTTTTTTAGGCTTATTACTTACATTATATGTCAAGAAGTTAAGACATGAATAGATAGAGATCATAACTATATTTAAGATGAGTTAGATAACATTTTTTATGAAGACCTGTGATACTTCTTTTTATATATTATTTATGCATTTAAAAGAGAGACTTTTAGATGATTGTATTTATGTTATGTGATATCTTTTCAGAGAAGTGCATAGATGCATATATCCATATCTATTTTTTGATGTACATAACTTGATCTGTAAGTTCTAACTAATACTTTATAAATTGACAATAGTATTGTGATTTTATAAATTATATGGTATTGGTGATAGTTACATTGTTTGTGAGTAGTCATTTAGATATGTGGATGTGTTATGGATGAGAATATTCTTAAGATTTTAGTTAAACTAGTTAATATTGTGATATACATTTTTTATTTATTGTTGATATATTGATATTTATAAATATATGTATAGAAAAAACTTGATATTTTAAGAGAGAATATGCTAAGTTTTTAATTTTTAATTTGGATCATATTTTGAATTTAAAATGAATTTAAATGAGAGGTGAAATTATCTCTTTCATCACCCTTGCCTAATTAAATAGATAGTGTCCTTAATTATATAATAGAAATCTTATTAAACAAGTTAATACAACTATTAAAGGTGGTTAATAATAAGAAATTAAGAGGGGTGTGAAAAAAACCTCAAATTTTAATTTATGTTGGACAAATGATAATTATGTCAAGGCATGCTAAAATACATAAATCATGATTGGTTATGTTACTTGCCACCAACATTATGGATAGTCCAAGAGATGACCCATCTTATAGATTTATGGCTCTTAGCCATGATAGATGATGGCATTATTCAATCAATGAAGAGGTGAACTACTACCAACCCATGATTCATATAAATTAGCTCTTTAGGAAACTTATTTGAATGAGAGAACTAATGATTATTAATGAGAAATTTTCTCATAACAATTAGAAAAGGCTTCTTAACTACCAAATTAATAATTAGCTTAAATGATCCAAAGATAATAAAATTATGAAATATTGTTCATGTCCTTTCAATAGCAACAAATCATTTCTCTCATTTTTCTTTCACCCTAATTTGTCTAAGAACTATCGAGCCTTGAATCAATAATTCATATCGATCTTAAAAAAATAATTAATAAAAGGTGTTTGTACCTATACAAAATGATGAACCTTATAATACAAAAACCCTCATATTTGAAGAACAATTTTCTCAAATTTTGAAAGTTATAACTTATTATGTCACACTTTAAAAAAACAAATTTTATTAAACTATTTATTATGACTTCAAATTTTATGATTAAAAGTACACACTTAAAGTCATGCCAAACCAGCCCAAATGTTGCTACTATATTTTGTATTGAAAAATGAATTAAAATGCTATTGAATTCCATAATAAATAATGTTTCATACTCTTCGTACTATGATTAGTAGAATGTACTCTAACAAGTAATTAGCATACAACTTAGAAACAAGCTTGAATTGAATTCATATTTGAACTAAAAACTATCGAATTCCAATACTTATTTGTAATAGGCTTTGATTACGAACATAACAAAAATCCTCATGTTTGGCTATTGATAGCAAATTTCTCAAATCAAAAAAACAAATAATAAACTTCACGACACATGCTACATTCAATGTTCCCTGTTGGGTCAAGTATTGATTTATATCTTTTTTTATTCAAATAATCTTTAAATTATTCTTTTAAAAAAACATACATAAACCAAGAGTATTTCTTTCATTAATTTAACTTTATTATTGTTATCTCAATTAAAAGTTTGTCATGTATTAGTTATGTTTTCGATAAGTCAAGCTTTAAGTCAAAAAATAAAAAAATATCAAACATTGAAATAATATTATGATCTAGATTTTAATGCATTCAAATAACATTAAATCAAATTCTCTTTTAGATTGTGGAAAAACTATGTTAAGAAAATGACCTTTCACCCATGTTACATAATTTATGATATAGATAATATTTTTTCTAATTGATGAAGAAAAATTGAATCTATTAATGTCATCTACTAATATCTAAGCACCTATTGCAACTAATTGTATTTGGCCTTCCAAGCACTTTAAACATCCATATTAGAAAACTATAACAAAAACTTATAAACAAGATCATGCCTTCTTTGACTACTCTACTAAAACAATCCCTAATATTTTGATGAAATTTGAGTTAGCTTCACATCCCATATTCAATATCAGGCTAATTCATCACACAATCTATTCGATAAACAACGAGATAAATTTTATGTACAAAAGAATATATTTAATAAGTTCTTAATCAAGATATTTTAGTCATAAAAACATGTTTACCAAGTACCATAAAATCATCATAAATTGTTTTAAAATATCATCATCAAGTAACCTGACAAGTTCTACTAGCTTAACGGCATTCAAGTAAAATTCACAAACTTATTGAATCTTAGGTTAATTCATTACATGAGAACAATTCGACATTTATGTATCTTTGAAAAGATTTATGAAGTCTCCATTTGAACAAACATCCTTTGTCCAAAAAAACAAGCTTATTAAGTGCCATAAAAGAAGCTATAAGTTGCTTACGGAGTGAGAACAATCGATTGCTTGCGATACCGAAAACGGCAGACTGGCTTCTGTCGGGAGGCTGCATTGGAGAAATATTAAAGAGCTTTCATTGCTTGATGTGGTTGCTATCTTCATTCATTGCGTGTGTCACATGAACAAATTATTGAAAAGCAAAGGAAATTATTTTTGTTGACCATGCGAGAAAATAGTTCAATAATATGTGCAAACATTTTGGGATTCATCTTTTATCAATACAATATCTGTGATTGACATAAGATAAGAATGATCATGTGAGTTTTAGTTTGATAACAAGTGCGAAGGTTAAGTTTTTATTTATTCCTTCAAAAACATGAACACTTTATTTCTGTAAAAATATTCATTGATAGATGTGTCGAGTGACATAAATGTGCACAAGCACTTAAAGAATCAAACTGCAGATCAGCAAATATATTAATTTGAAAAGATTAATAAATGCATCAGTTATTGATACTATAAATTTCTTAAATTCAAAAAACTATATATTTTCCCAAGGCCTAGAAGATAGCCATTGACAACAGAAAGAGGTTCACCATTAACATCAATCCTTCTTTGGATTCACCACAAAAAAAGAACAAAGAAAACACTTTTATAATTGTGGTTAATATTTTAGCAATGGCAATGATTTAAAATGAGCTCATTGCCTTTCTTATCACAATAGTATTTTTGTTATTGCAAAAAAAAAAAAAACATTTGCAACAATTTAACTAATGTTGTTATATTAAGGCTAGAAGAAAGTAGAAATCATTGTTGTTGGTACAACAATGTCAATGATTTAAACTAGTAACATAATGCCGTTGTTAGAATGCAATGACAACAACTTAGATGTTTGAGTATGACTTCTTCCTCATGACACTACATGATTGTTTTAATGTTTTTTTGCATGTTGTTAGGGTCACCATATCACCACTTGGTTTCTTATCACCTAATCAATCATCTCCTATAACTTCAAACCACAGCAATCAACCACTCCCTCATGAAACTCAATGCGCTCTTTAAACCTCAACAAAAACTTTGTTAGGAGTCCAACAAATTGAAAAGATATTATTGATGATTTTTGCCATCAAAGTTTGATGGCTCCATCATCTCTAGCGTGCTCACCCTATCCACCCAACAAAAATTTGAAACAAATGTAACGCCTTATTTGGTCAACCGATATTTAGCAGTACTATCAAGTTCAACCATCCATGTCTAAGCCATCATTCATAAACCTCCGCTCAATAAGAATTTTAATCGTCACCACTTATTATCTAGGTGGTACACCTTGCCTACCAACTTTGTTACTTCAGCATATTAGCATCAACATTTATTTGTTATTATACATTCTTTTAAATTTAGTTTAATTTTTATGCATAAATTAACTGTGTTTTAATGGTGTATTTTAATATTATTTTTCTATAATCTTTAATATCATGCATGCACATGTTATAATAAATCTTGCTTACAAACATGTAGTTATAAAATAAATTATCTTATACAAATCTTGTTAAAATTAATATTATAATTGCTTGACTTTTGAATGTCAAATGAACAATTGAGTTATCTAGTTTGATTATTTTTTTTCATATTAATAACATATCACAAATTTAGAATTTTAATTTCAATCAATTCATAACAGTTTTAAAATCATCATATTTAAATAATTTATAAATACATAATATGTAAACTAATCTAATGATTATTTCATATATCATTTTTTTAAAAACATTTGGTACATCTATACCATTCTTTATATTTGTACATATTTTTAAGGTTGTTCATAATCTTTTAATAACTACAAATAATCCTAATTTATAAAGTATACATAGAGAAGTGATAAGACACACTATAAAAGCCTGTTTAAATAAATAATATATGAAATTATTATTAAGGTTGGAATAAACAATATGTATTTCTAATAGAATAAATTTTTCATTTCCTTAAAATAACCTCTCTCTCTCTCTCTCTCTTACACATATATATATACCATTTTATTTAAAAAAATATTCTCAATGTGCTTTACCCTATTCATTTATTTTAAATTTTAAATTGCTTTATTTATTGGGCCTATAATTAATAATTTATGTCAACAAAGTTGGACACATGAATACATGAATGATATTAATAGATTTCTTAAATTTACAAATAAAATACAAAGAAGAGAAATAAAACTTTTACATTCATGTGGATCATGTATTAATAAGATATTTTAAATCATTTAATGAAGTTTAAAAAACAATTACAAATGAAAAAACCTTTTCATGAATGGATTATATATGGAATAGATAAAAGAAGCTCGTGCTCTTTCATATGTGGTGCTAAATCAAGAAAAAAAAGAAACTCTTTAATAATTAAGTTACATCATATAATGAGCCAAACGATGCTGACCAGAGTTTTTTGGATGATTGCTTATGTATCCATATATCAGTCATTCTCAACCAAGCCAACCAATTAATGATTATTAAAATTTTGAGAAACCAATGCATGAATTCAATTTGGAAGCAGATCAAGAGAAATAAGCTAAGCAAATTACTAGAAGATGCAAGGCTAACATTTATCCTAGATGCAAATGTTACTTAAATTTTTTTTTTATTCTATAATTGTATTGCATTAATGTTTGATTTCTAGGACATCAAAATCATTTGATATGTTGTTAGAGTTATTAATTGATATCCCTCATAGAAGTTCTATTATCCTTAACACTGCTTATTAAATAAAAAAGATTAAGCTTTTGATCTTCGATATACAAGGATTCATGTTTTTTCCATAAATTGCATGTTCTTTTAAGAGGACATAGCTAGAGAGGAGTCACATCAAATCTTTGGCTCTTCATGTCAGCAAACATGCAATGTAGATGTTCAAAAGAATGAGCAGAAGCCCAAGGTTTGGTAAGTTGAGGAGTCCCATTATTTGCATCTTGTAAATAAACGGTAAGAAGAAAAATATTTCGTAAGTTGCAAGATAATTTTGAAGTCTTTAAAATTTACTTTAAGTTTATATCAAATAATTATTGTGTAAACAAGAGTACAGGTGAATATTCAAATGCCAAGAATCAATAATAGTCGTAAACTATGGGATGGATCAGTATTGCTAGATGAGAGAGAAAGAGAGATGGTGCATACAACTTTTTAGCCTACAATACTTTCCTGTTGTAAAGATTATTACTTACAAAATGTCATTTCAATTGTGGTAGAATCTGAAAGATCGATTATTGATTCAGAGGGAAAATAGAACACAGATGAGCAGGCCTTGATCTAACACGGAAGAACACCAATAATAGGTAACTAAAATAACATCTTTTAAAGATCAAAATGTATAATTTATGATATCTTTGACTATCACATATTTCTTTTTAAAACTTTCTTATTTATATCCATGTGAGTTATTACTACAAAAATACATTAATGATCAGGGATCAAAATTTCAAAGAAAACAAAAGCATGTTCAAACTAATGATGGAGCTAGACATCCAAGAATGGTTAAGAGTAAGACATTTGGGGTTATTCCTAACCAATACCTTCCTCTTGTTTCTATCTTTAGCACTTGTATGAGGTATGATGATCAGGAAAAGATTTAAGTCTTTGAAAGTTGAGTTGTTTACTCTTAGATGCAACTATGAGGACTGTTTTGCCAGCTTGCACCACACTAATGATGAGAGGTTCACCATCATGTAGTACACTTACAAGAGAAGTTCTCTAGTCTCCAAAAGTTGATAGATGACTTGAAAGGCCGGCCAATAGCAACATAATGATGGTCAAACATTTACTTTAAGAATAGTTTAACATGACGACCTCTAGTCATAACAAACAACATATTAATAATTTTATGCACTTAACCATATTCATTTTTTCTTTATGAAGTATAATAAAGACAATTCCATCAATATTAATTTTATTATCAACATTGTACTTGTCCTCCTTCATGCATACTGGGTTCTTGTTTATACTTTATTTCAGACAGTTAGGATGCTATATTTTGTGAATTTTCTTTATTACTAATGTTTTTAAGTATTTTTTTTTTTTTTTGATATTATAGATTGTTTTCAATGTAACTAAAATTTTCTTCAATATTGCAGCCTTTAAGCTATTGTATCAAGGGAAAGAGATCAAATTTCAAATGAAATTTGATTTATTATAATCTTTATAGTTATGACGTAAACCACTATTAAAATGCACATACAACATATGGTAGCAATCTAAATTATTGCCATAATAAACTTACTACCAATGTTAGTAGTAATAACTATTGTTATTCTTGTGCCTACTTACAACAATCATTTATGCTGCTGTCATATTACCATAAAACAGGGCTACAATAACGATTTAAGAAATGTTGTTGGTTCTAGACCAATAGTAGTAAATTTAATTATTATTGTAACTCTACTGTACGATGTTGCTATTGTAACTTAAACCATTGTCATAGCTACACATACAATAGCTACCTAAGCTACTCATATTTATCTTTAAAAGTGGTTTAAATCACTTCCATTTAGTGGGTTAAACCACTATGGTGTGATTGGTAAAACTGCTAACAAAACCAGGTAGTGAACTCCAAAATGTAATGCTTTTCAAAATGTTATGCATCTGTATAGCAATGTTTGAAGTAACTGTTGCAACTCAAATTATTTCTATAGCCATGTTTTGTTTGTAAAGTTTAAGCAAATTTAATTTGGTTTTTCTTTGGTAGAAACTTCTGAAATTCCAAAGATATTTATTGAGAAGAGATGTTTCTAAAAGCTCAGAAGCAGAGAATTCAAAAGAATATTTCTCCTTATTTACATGTGAACAATAGTAACAAGTAAAAATTGGGTTAATGGAAGCTCCAGACTCACAAAGTACGATCATTTATGTGAGCTTCGAAATCAAGGAGTTTGAATAGAACTTAAAAAGACAATTGACATAATTTTGCTCCACATATGAATGAAATTTATAAAAAAAAGATAGAGACACAATGCAACTAGCAGTGCATAAAGATTTAGACTACAGTGCAATAGGCTCAATGAGATATTTAATTATCCAATTACACTAAGTAAACAAATTATAATTTTAGAACTAATTCAAATAAAATCAAACTAAGTTTATGACATGCAAAAAACATTAATGAGTTTTTCCAAATATGAAGAAATTAAATGATTCTAAATATTTTCAAACATATAAAGTAACAAAAATCAATATGCTATAACCAAAAGGATGGAATTTAAGAACTAATAGACACAAGTTGTATATGTTTTTCAAAAAAATTTGTGATGAATGAGACAAATACTAAAATTTCAAGAAAAAATCTCACAAACTCAAACTGCTAATTTATTATGAAAAATTTTATAAATTATCCAAATAATACACAAAAGGAAATAATCCCAAATATAATTGATAACAAAATCAACTTTACCCAAATCAAAATTTTAATAAAAATATAAGAGCCCTCAAATACTACAAAATTTAATAGACCAAATCAAACACTCATTTACAAACAAATTAAATTCATTCATAGGTGTTTTCATAATTGTTGAAGTCAAAAGTATTTAATCATAACATTAGTATGTCTTAATACATCGAATTCAATGAATTTCTCCAAATAAGATAATAAATTCAATAAACTAAAATCTGCATAAATTAAAAACTACTATTTTCATGTTGTTGAGAGACTCACAAAAGTGTAGCAATTAATTTTAATAATTAATTTTAAAATATCTATGAATTTTAAATTTGAGTTTTTAAATACAAATTGTCATAGGAAAAAAGAAAAAGGGAGAAATAGAAAATGAAAATGAGAGAGTAAAGTCATTTGGCCCTTTGGCCATTTGGGATTAAACTATTTAAAAATTATTATGTAGTTACTTTACCACACTTCTCACATAAAAAGGTTTTCAAAACTAGTAAGAGCTTTTAAAATAAAATTTTGTAGTAATTATAAACAAGAATTGTATAAGACTTTCCCTATTTTATACTATACGTTTTACTTTGATATTTTTACAATTTACTCTCTCTCCTGTATGAATGTTCCCATTCTAAAATAGTCTAGGCATTATTTACTTTGTTCTTATTGTTGGTTTGTCTATTTTCTTATGGTTCTCCTCCTTAATATTTTAATTACTTTAATATCACCTTTGTGATCTCAATGTAATCACCTATTTTGTTGTCCATTATTTTAATCTTTTTCTTTATTAAGAATATCGTTTATTTTGAAAATCATTTTTTGACATAAAATTTGTTTATTTTTAATACCATAAACTAAGTAAAATTTATAAAGAAATTAGATCATATTTTTTAATTTAGTAATCCAAACCAACATTTAAATTAATCTCATAATGGAATATGAAATAAAACATCTTTTCTATCTTGAAATAAGTAAATCAGAATGTTAACAAGTTCTTACAAGAAAAATAAAATAAGTTTGAATACTAGTTATGCCAATCATGCTTCTATAGCAGTAGTTATTGTAGTCATGATTTTTAGTTCAAATATGTCACTATTTATAAGTAAATGACTAGATTGTTAGTGATACCATCTCTCCTTAATACTCCCTTGGAATCTCTTGACGTGAATCAATGTCATCTGTAATGTTAAATCAAAATATGCTAAGCCAATTGACACAAACTCAATAAGAAAAAGCTACATATTCTCAATGCAAAACCTTGTATCTATTTGAAATAATATAAGAATATGCATTGCAAATACATAAAAACAAATATATGTACTAGAATACATTAAAATAAATTATTTGAAGTCTTCATTCTTTATTTCCCAAATTTATTTTTCATTAATCTCTGGACCTTTTTTAATATTAGATTCTCATGTTTCTTTTTATCCCTTAACCATTTTAAATTTATAATATCTATGTTCACATTTAATCTTGGGTCTTGATCACTAGTGACTAGGCTTAGTAGGTCATTTCTCTTAAACTACACTTATGAGTATACTTGATCAACTAATTCTCTCATCTCTAAGTGCATCTTTTATTGGTTTAATCTTATTTAACACCACACCTTATAAGTATACTTAACTTTAAAAAAGTTTTCACAAATGCATTATCCCATAATGATTGAATAAGAAAGTAGGACCTTAGAAAAAAAATAAGAGAGTTAGACTTCATACCATCATTCCACACCTAAAGAGTAGTTTAATGTCCTCATTCCCACATAGATACTTTGATTGCTATAATAATTAGTCAATAATATAAGTGAGCTATGATATTATTCCTTAGGATAATAGAGATTGACTCACATCCTCTTCACTTTCTAGGAAATTACAAAAGTCAAAAGGGAAACTCGTTAAAAGTTGGTGAAGTGATGAAGCAATCCATGAGATGTTAGTACCACTCTTAAAAGGAATCCTTTAAGAATCTAACAATAAGCATACATTGTGTTGGGTCTCACACAAGTTATATAATCAACATAATTTTAAGTTTAGACATATATAAAGATATTTATTTTTTCTAATATAATAAGAAGTTTGGAGTTTAATGATTGATGGGGAATTATTCATTGAGAATAAGTTGTGCATATAGGTTTTGTCCCAAGTTTTTCTTTGTCTACCTCTAGTGGAGCCAAACTCTTAAAGTTTCAGTTCTATTATGATTGGTAGAACAAGAGACCTTGAAACAATTTGTAATGAAGTAACTAGGACCATGGTAGCCAGAACAATCATAAATTGAGCCATCATTTCTTGGTATTCCAAAATCTCACAACAAAGTTGTGAGAAATAAGACTACACTAGACTTTAGTGTTAGTAGAAATTGATTAGGGAAGGTTATTTATTGAAGAGTTCAAAGGAACTAAGGGAGTCAATGAATTATGACACAAGGAGATGGAAGAGATTAAGGGTATAACGTCATGCTCTATCTTGCCTTATTCCTCACAAATGAGATCGAGGATGTTGACAATTAAATCCAAAAACACCATAAAGATATGCACGGCAAGAAAATCTCAAAGAAGTAGATCACTACAAGTGAAGAAGCAAAGTTTCTCTCATTAATGAGTTGATATGAATTAGAAGATATAGATCTCAAATTGAAGATGTCCACCACCCACATTGGTGGGGTATTTATAACCTTGTTTTGCAAGAAAAATGCTCACAAAAAGTTTCAGACAATTACAATAATTACGATAGTTTTTGAAAGATTAATCACAAAGCAACTTTGGGAAGCCCTTAAAAAGGAATTTTTAAGAATTGCTACTCTATTTGAAAAGTGTCCAAATATTGTAAAAATGGAGAGCACCTCTAAAGGATTGCACTAATCCTATTTAGACCCAAAGTCATGGTTGGTCTAGCGAGGAATAATGTGTGATGCTTTAAAAGAGGGAGCTTAAGTCGTGCAAGAGGACTTTGGAACTTGGGGGAAATCCTTCTATTACAGTCAAGCTAAAGGAGATAGGAAGGATAAGAGAAGAATAGAAGAATTGAGAAAAGAGAAACTGGGTAAGAGATTAGCCAAGGAATTTGAGGAAAATTCTTATGCAACCAAGCAAGGAGAAAGAAAAAAATTGAAAAGACAATTTTGCAAATTAGTGTAATCTTAAGGTGAGACCGCTATAATGATGTAGATTGATACATAGTGACCTCTTAGAAATTATAAATTAATCCAAAAAAATTAAAGGATGTTTGTGATATTTACTTGAATGATCAATGAATCTTTATTCTTGATTTCAGCATAACATTGCATATTAATTGATTGCTCAAATTTTATTATATGTGAACATATTACAATATTATGTTAATAGTATATAGGGATCATTTACCAAATATAAAGATTTTTTAATCAAGCTTGAAAATTTTCATACAAGGTTTAATTGAAGTTCAAATTATGAGCAACAAATTTCTACACAATTACAAGAACTGTAGATTTTTATAGGTCTCTATTTTTCTACTTTTATTCATAATCATTTCTGTATTTTTTGATAACATCTACTTCATTCATTAGTAGTGTTACTCTTGTTTTAAGAATTAAAAGTATAGGAATTTCGTAAGAAAAAAATTATAAATTTTCAAATTTGTTTGAATAGTATGAATTTCTTTGATTTTGTTGTCTCATTGGAGCATCAATATGCATTTGGTTTATCTCTATCAGCTTTGACAAAAGGGAGTAGTTAATAGAAGACCGATCAAGGATCGAGGGTAGATGTAAGCACGGGTTTTGGCCGAACCACCAAAAACTCTTGTATAAATTTCATTTATTTTTGAACAATTTCATTTCATCGATAAAAGAAAAATATTTTTAAGCTCAAAAATTATTTCTAATTTTTTTAATCGAAAAAATTTGTTAAATACACAATTCATGCCTCCTGTCTTGTTCATTTCCTCACGTTTTACAAGTGGTATCATAGTGAGGTCCTATCAAAAGAAAGGAATTTCTAAAACAAGATCCTCATGGCTTTATCTTGTGTTGAGGACAATGCATTTTCATCCGAGGGTGGTTCTTCACATCCACCACCTTTGTTTAAAGGTGAGTTTTATCTTTATTGGAAAAATCGAATGCATTTATTTTTAGAACGATTGATTTGAAAATTTGGGACATTGAAAATATGTTTGAGATTCCAACTGATATTGTTGATAGAGAAAAGTTGAGAAAAGTTTGATATGAACTCAGCCTCGTAGAAAAACATAGAGTACAACTTAATTCTTGTACTATAAATATTTTGTATTATGATTTGAATGCCTCTAAATATAATCAAATCATAAACTTGAAAATGACATATGAGATTTGGTCTAAACTTGAAGTTACCTATGAGGGTACTTCTTAAGTTAAAGAGACTAAAATCAACATGCTCATTCATGAGTATAAATGATTTCGAATAAAATCAGATGAAAGTATTAAGTTTATGTTTATGAAGTTTACAAATATTATTAATGATTTGCCTAATCTTGACAAGGAGTTTTCTACTGATGAACAGATAAGAAAGATTCTACAAGTTCTTCCTCAACAATATGACCCATTAGTGACAATGTTGAAAGCAACAAAAAATATTTTGGCTATATTATTGGATGAGTTATTGGGTGAGCTTTTGACAAATAAAATTGAGCTTACAAGAAGGGATGAAGAACTTGTGATTGAAAAAGAAAAAAAAGAAAGAAATGATAACATTTATAACTGACTCTATCGACTCAGATTTTTCAATCTCAAGTGAGGTAGTTCTTATCTCAAAAAATTTATCTAGATTATATAACAAAAGAAATGCAAGTAAACACTTCGAGAATAATAAGAAACAAAAAAGAAGATGTTCTTCCAAGAAAAAACAATTTGTTATGAATATAAACTTCTTGAGCATATAAGGCCAAATTGTCTCAACTAAAAAGAGAGTAGAAAAGTTCCAAAAACAAAAGAAGAAGAAAAAAACTATAAAGATATCTTAAAATGATTTAGATAGTTTTTCTTCTAGTGATGAAGATAAGAATGAGAGTTTGATTTGTCTTATGACCAAAGATAGTATGCTAATCGAAACATTAGAAGATGAGGTATGTTTCTCTTCCTTATTTTTGTCATCTTCTTCTATTGTTGATCATAAAAAACAATATATTAGTGTTTGCACAAAGTATAAAAAGTTAGCTTCTAAATACTTTAAATTGAAAGAAGAGCATGAAAACTATTTAAGTTTGTGTGAACACTTGAATGAGTTGAAATCTAATTATTTGTATGAGATTAACGTTAAAACAAATGAAAAAACTTCAATTATTATAAAAAACAACTGCTTAGTTAAAGAGCTAACTAATTTAAACATGATCATTGTAGGAATTCATTTGGATAGCTAAAAATACAACATATTCTTTTACTCCAAATGTCATTTGTAATTATTACATGACAATTGAACATATTTCTACTTATTGTAAATTTAGAAATATTATTGATAGTAAGTCTTCTAAATTTGTATGAATTAGAAAGGATAGTTCAATGAATAATCAAATTAAGATATGTGGACCCAAAAAAGTTTGGGTCCCAAAAACTAATGTTTAATTTGTTTTATAGGCATGCCTTCCTTTAAGGATCGAGGGAGGAATGTGGTACTTGGATAGTGGATACTCAAGAAACATGACTGGAGGTGCATTTTTTCATCCACTTTAAGTATTATGATGGTGGTGAAATTACTCTTGACGATAACTCCAATAAGAAAGTTATCAGAATTAGAACCATGGGCAACTCACACACTTTTATAAGAAAGGTGCTTCTTTTTCAAGACTAAAGATGCAATATTCTTAGTATCAATCAAATATGTGATTAAAATTTTAATATTTTATTTAATAAAAATGAATGTATTATTAGTAAAGATAATATTTCACATATCATTAAAAAAGATAATGCATATGTTTTATTTTTGTACATGATTAAGGACAATGGTTTAGAATGTCTTACAACACATGATGATAATTCTACATTATAGCATAAGAGATTTTGTCATTTAGGAAAATCTTCTTTTTAAAAGCTTTTAAAGTTTAATCCTGTTAGAGGTTTGCCAAACCTTAGTTGGTCAAATGATAAACTATGTGGTCCATGTCAATTAAAAAAACAAATGAAACAGAGTTTTAAACCACTTAAAGACATACAACTAGAAAACCATTAGTACTTGTTCATTTAGACCTATTTGATCCTATTTATCCAGAGAGTCTTTGTAGAAGCAAAAATGGGTTGGTAGTTGTAGATGACTATACTAGGTTTATATGAGTTTTGTTTATAAGCAATAAAAGAAAAGTATTTGAAAAATTTGTTAGATTGATTGTTATGATTGAAAAAGAACATGAAGTTAAGTTAGTCTCCATTAAGAGTGATGATAAAGGAGAGTTTAAAAATGAGTTATTTGATGATTTTTGTGACAAAAATGGAGTGAAGAATACATTTTCTTTACCTAGAACCCCTCTACAAAATGGTGTCATTGAGAGAATAAATAAAACCCTGCTAGATGCTACAAGATGTATGCTTAATAAGTATAGTGCCCCCTTAAGTATTTTTGGGTGGAGATAGTTAATACTGCCTGTTATGTATTTAATGAATAACATGTAAACCTTTATTAGATTTTTTTTTTTGAATTACTTTATGATAAGAAGTCCAAGGTATCTTATTTTCATGTATTTGGAAGTAAATATTTTATTTTAAAT
Organism: Vanilla planifolia; assembly: GCA_023846275.1. Classification (NCBI taxonomy): domain Eukaryota; kingdom Viridiplantae; phylum Streptophyta; class Magnoliopsida; order Asparagales; family Orchidaceae; genus Vanilla; species Vanilla planifolia. Next base: position 7,404,071 of record CM043868.1, read on the forward strand.
AATGAAAAAGGGATTTAGATAAATTCGATGCTAAGTCTAATAAAGGAATTTTTTAAGATACTCACCTACTAGTAGAGCATTTAGAGTATACAATAAGAGATCACTAGCTATAGAAGAAATAATTCATGTCAAATATGATGAATCTCTTATTAAAGCATCTAGTAATCATCTTCAAGATGATCATCTTGGTGAATTAGAAATTTAAATCTTAGAAAAAAAGATTAGAAGATATAATTTAAGGTAATGAATCAATAAAAGAAGAAAATAAAATTAAGAAGCGATTAAAATATTCTAAAGATTATCCTAGTGAGTTGATTATATGAGACATAAAAGAGAAAATTAGGACTAGAAGCTCTTTTAATCATGAAGTATTTGAATCTAATTCTATAAAAAATACTTTTAAAGATGAGTCATTGATTATTATAATAAAAGAAAAATTAATACAACATAAAAGAAATCAAGTTTGGGATCTTGTACCTAAGCCAAATGATAAAACAATCATTGATACAAAATGGGTATTCAAAAATAAATTAGATAAAAATAATGAAATTATAAAAAATAAAACTAGATTAATAACCAAAGGATATTATCAAGTTGAAAGAGTAGATGTGGATGAGACATTTGCTCTTGTAGCTAAGCTAGAAGCAATTAGGATCTTACTTAATTATGGCTACAAATGGTATACATACAAACTTAAAAAGGCACTCTATGATTTAAAGTTGCAAGAGCTTGGCATGAAAGATCATATCTTTCTTACATCAAATGGTTTTCATAGACGTAAGATAGATAATATTTTCTTTATTAAAATTCATTGAAAGGCCAGTTAATTTGTCAAGTTTATGTAAATGATATAATTTTTGGACCCTCTAATAAAGAAATGTGCATAAATTTTCCAATTTAATGAAAAACGAGTTTAAAAATAAATTAGAAGTCAACATAACAAAAATTTGAAGTAAAAAATCAATAATAATGAAAATTATATCAAGCTATGAACAACAAAAAGAAAACTTAAGTCCATAGCTTAAAAACTTTTAATTTAATTTAGCAATTTGTAAACAAAATTAAAACATTAACAAACTTAAGCACAACTAGTACTTAAAGATAATAGCATGCTTAATTTAACAAAATAAAAGATTGAAAATTACCCTTTGTAAACAATTACAACAAGAATAATTAAAGAACTTTAGAAGAAAATAGAAAATACAAGAAAAAAAGAGGACAAATAATTTTTTAAGTGATTTGGCCTAACTATTGCCTACATCCACCCCAGTCAACTCGACTAGGCTTCACTAACAAAACTACTCTCTCTATTGTAATAGGTAGAAGTAAATCTTTTCAAAGATGGGCACTCAAAGGAGACACCAAGAAAAAATAAAAATAGCCAGTATTGCAAAATTTAAGTTTTTGGAAATTTAACTTTACACAATTTTAATACCTCAAATCCTCTCTTAGGTATTATGACACAATCTAACATAGATGTAAAATACCAAAATAAAGTAAGCATTAATGAACTTAAAATGAAATACAAACCAATAATTTTGTTATAAAAACAATAATAATAAAATGCATAACTAGCTTCTTAATATTTATCATTTTATGTATCTTGTAATTAATTCTATCATTTTCTCTTTTTTTATTTTAAAATTAAACACTTATTTATAGTAATTCCTAGAAATAAATTTGGAACAAGTAATAGTTAAAAATAATTTTCAAAATAGTTAAAAATGATTGTTAAAATTTTGTTTTTTTTGATCAAATTTATGACATCATAATAGTTAATGTTTGTACACTTCCATCTTGATCATAAACTGAAATAACCACCTCCAAATAACTTAACACAAAATATTATATAGGTTTGACATGAAATTTGTGTTGTATGATATAACGCTCATGAGCACATGGAGATATCGTATAGATGTGATACATAGATTGCCATTGTACAACAATGTAGTCAAATAAAAAATTAGACAAATTTAAAGATTATCATTCATATACGATAGACTTATCATACTAGTATGATACAACAATGACAACGAAAAGTGGATCGTATAAGACTGTTGCATTAATTGTTCTAATACTTGCTAAAAACTAAAGAGTTTTGACCACATACTTATATGATACACATACAACATTGAAGTGTGATTATTTTAGTATGTATAAGTACAATGTATGAACTTTATATTTTATGATAATAAAAGTCAAAACAAAAATTGAGACAAGCTACACAACAAATTATATAGCAAATGATATAGATTTTAATGTAAGCTTTCCCATAATCTATACTCACCTTAAAACAAATGATTATAATAATCTAATAGTTGGTATTCTAGCACTGTAAATATTTCTCCTTTTATAATCACTCAAAAGGGTTAATGACACCTAAAATTAGTCTAAGTTTATTTAAAGTTTTTGAAAGTAATGACTTAAGTAAAAATTATCAACTAAGTAAAGGATGGAACAAAATATAACTGAATTGTTTTCTTCTAGACATGTCTATGGTGAAATGATGTCTCAACTTAATATGTTTAATCTTAGAATTCTAGATAAGGTCCTTTGAAAGATAGATAACACTGGAATTATCACTGAATATTAAAATTTAGGTAAATTTCAAACCATAATCTATCAATTAGTGTTTGATCCAAAACACACCTGAGTAACACAATTATCAATAACAATGTATGTAACATTAAATATTGATAATGTAATACAATTCTTTGTTTTATTGGCTAATGAAACTAGTGAGCCACTAATTATCTAGAACATATTAGAGCTACCCTTCTTGCTAATAATATTGCCAACAAAATCAATATTTGCATATACTATTAAATCAAATATAACTTGCATCTAGGATACTATAAAACCAAAAACTTAGTGCCACTAAGATACCTAAAAATATGCTTGATACTTTGGAAGTGTGATTTCTTGGGGTTGGCCTAAAATCTTACACACAATCTAACTCTAAAAATTGTATATGGTCTACTTTTTGTGAGATACAACAGAGATCCAAACACTCTAAATAATTTTGTGTCTGCAGGGTTTTTAGCTTCATCTTTACCTAACATAATGTTTGTTTAGTAGGTCGCTTTCTAGCCTTCATGCTCTCAAAGCCAAATCTCTTCAGTAATTATGGCAAATACTTTGTTTGAAAAATAAAAATTATATCATTGGTTGATCTAAAGTCCTAAAAAGAATGTTAATTCTCTCAAGCATATTCATTTCAATTTGTCTTCATTAATTCTTTAAATCTCTTACACGACTCTTTATTAGTAGCTTCAGAATTTATATCATCAACGTACACTTGGCATACAAGTTGACCTTCATTTGAATTTTGAATAAACAATGTGTTTTCTACTTTGTCTCTAACAAAACAATTTGAAGTAAGAAAGATAGATAACCTTTCATACCAAGCTTTTGGAGCTTGTTCAGTCCATAGAGCCTTCTTAAACTTATAAATGTGGTCCTCTTTGTCATATACTTCAAATCTTGGGGATTATTTTACATAGTTTTCGTTATTTATCTAGCTATTCAAGAAAATATTATTGACAACCATTTGGTATAACTTAAATCCCTCTTGACATGTTTAAGAAAGTAAAATTCTAATTGCTTCAAACCTCATTAATGTAACAAAAATCTCATCTACATGTACTTATTCACCTAACCTAGGTACAAGATTTTATACTTGATTTCTTTCAAAGTGATGTAACTCTTCATTTATAATAGAAATCTATGATATAAAGGCCGCATGTTTAAAAGAACTTTTAGTCTTTACTTTTTCATTTACATCTCTAATAACTAATTCACTAAGATGATTCTTAAAAAATTTTCATTTCTTCTTGTTTTGATTCTTATCTTCTCTTAATTATTTAACTTCTTTATCCTTATCTAATTGATCAACTTTAATAATTAGTTCCTTAAATTCATTTGACTAATCTGATTAAGATTTACTTTAAGATTCTCCAAAAGTAGTTTCATCAAATTTTAGATGAATTAACTCCTCTATTACTAGAGACCACTTATTGTAAACTTTAAAAGCTTAGCAATTAGATGAATATCCAAGAAAAATCCCTTGATCAAACTTTGCATCAAACTTCCCTAAGTTATTCTTCTCATTATTCAATATATAGCACTTGCACTCAAGTATATGTAAATGTGATATCTTAAGCTTCTTCTTATACAATAACACATATGAAGAAATATTAAGGGTTTATTAATGACTATTCAAAACATAACAATAATGTTGATTACCTCTACTCAGAAATACTTAGGAACACTATATTCATTTATATACATCTTATAATATCTAATAAGGATCTATTCTTTCTCTAAACTACACCATTATGTTAGAGGGTTTTAAGTGATGAAAAGTATGCAACACTCCATGTCTTTTACAAAATTTAGTAAACAAATCATTCTTGAACTCTCATCCATTATCACTTCTAATTGAAACTAAGCTAAGCTTAAGTCCCTTCTTAAACCCCAATGAGAAAATTCACAAACATCTCAAATATATCACTCTTCTTTCTTACAAAAAATATCTAAGTGAATATGGTAAAATTATTTATAATCATTAAACTATATCTGTCTCCACCTAAACTCTTTAGTTGTAAGACTAAATAGATCTAAGTGAATGAGATCTAGAGGTCTATTGGTAAAAAGCTTCTTAATGGATTTAAAACTATTCTTTATCTATTGTCTTAATTAAAATGGTCCACACAAGTGTTCACTATTCCAATGAATGTTCAACAGACCTCTAACTAAGTCATACTTAAAGAAATTTATTAATCATGAGATAACTTCCAAGCTTATTGAATCTACAATGGATGAAAAACATCAAGGGAGGAGATAAAATGATAAAAAATATTAATGCAACATGAAGAAGTAGGAGCTACACATTGGGTTTCATCCCAAGATTAACTATAGGTACATTGGATCATGCATTAAATGGCTAATAGAGCACCATTAGTGAAGGTGTAGGCCCACATGCAGAAGGGCATGTTGAATTACTTGCACGCCTGACATGATCGTGCAAAGATACGTGCACACGAACTACACATGCTCCTTATCGGCCACCTACCATGCACGGATTCCACCAGTACGTGACGTACCTCATCACCATGGTCAACATATATGTAGAGGGCTATTAATGTGTGGGAACAATACTCAGGCATGTGAGTGTCCCCCTTCGAATAGCTATATGGCTGTGGGGGTGTGGGTACTCGAGCGTGGAAAGGATGAATTAAGAGAAATTTGTAAAATTTAGATAATTTTTATATTTGTTAATTAACATCACTTATTTTATTATTTTATAATTAAATATTATATTGAAATCTCTATATAAATAGGTGAGAAGGATGTATAAAATAAATCAAAACTTGGAAAAGTCAAAATTAGAAAGAAAAACTTTAAAATTTAGAATTCTATAAATTTGAACTTCATGAATTTAGAACTCCTTGAAAGAAATCTTCTTGAGAAATTCAAACTTTTATGACAAAAACCCTCTTCTCTTCATCTTTTTTCTTTGCTCCTCACTATTATCACATTTCCGTTACTTCTACTCTTAAAAAAAGGTCTATTGACGAGGATTCAGGACGAGAACACCTTAGAGATAGATCATTTGTTAAATAAGGTCTTACTTAAATGACACATTCTTCTATGTCATAAAATAATGTTATTATCTTTTATTGAAAAACATTTTATACCATTATTTCTAACTATGTTTAAATTTAAAACATAGATATTTCCTTTTCTAAGTGTAGAAATTAATGGAATATTATTTTAATAAATAATGTTTTCATTTTTATTTGAATATAATAACAAACTTTGAGTCATAGAGTTTATTGATGTTAAGTAAATTTAATCTCACATCTTGCACCAATAAGACCTTAATAAATGCTTGAGAGTGTTCGACAATTCTAGTTTCAATAACTTTGTTCTTAGAATTACCATCTAAGGTAACCTCTCATCCATCTTAGGTCTTTAAATGCATGAATAATGATGCATCCCTAATCACATGCTAAGAGTATCGTTGTCCAAATACCACACACCTTCCCTAGTCCTTGAAGGAAGGATTATACAACAATCACAGGGGTTAGTTTTCAAGACTTAAATTCTTTTTAAGACCTCTTGCCTTAGAATATATAATATTGAGCCATATTGTTTAACCCACATATACTTAATGTACTTTCCATTCATAAAAGTTTTTATTTTGTAATGAAGAAATATGGCAAATATTTATACAATAGTTGCAAATATGCTTATGATATGATGAAACAATGTGATCTTTAGAACAACCTATTTAATGAAAAGCATTCTTACAATGAGCATGAGTATTTTTCAAAATAATTAGCTCACTAGATAGCATGGAATTTTTAGTTTTTAATGTAGCTATTTAATCATTCTTCACTTTAACATCTTATGCAAAGCATGCATTATTTTTATCTAGATCTTCAATAATGACCATAGAATTTTTTTTCCTTTTATCAATTCCAGAGATGTAGTATCCAATTTTTCAAATTTTGTACATGCATCAATATATTAATGTACATAATTAGCAAAAGTAGAAGATGAAGAGAAGGTAGAGCAAACCTAAACTTTTGAAGAAACACCATTATTCTCATCTGTTTCCATCAAACAAATCAATAATATTTTCTTCATTATTAGAAGTTGTCCTATATGAATCATCCCAAAGAATTTTTCATAGATTGCTCCTTCTTCTTTTGCTTTTGTAATTTATCTATTCTTTCTTTGTAAAGGGGAAAATTTGATGTAATGTGAGCAAGTATTTTGCACTCATGACACAAAGTCTCTTTAGATGATGCTAATTTCCTCTTCTATTTTTAGTCATGACCAATTCTTCTACCTCCTTTTTTTTTACTATAAATCCTTGACAGTCCTTTGGAAATAAATGCTACATTGATTAAGATTGATACATCACAACTTAAAGTAGAATTAACAATAATTGCAATTGGTTCCTCCTCTTTCCTTCTCTTCTCAACCATTACCTAAAGCTCATCATCTTTTCTTCTTGAAAGCTCTAGTTCATTGGTCAGAAGCTCATCTAACAACTCCTCTAAGGACAACAAAAATTTCCTTCACTACCTTTGGTGCAGTCACCTAGGCCATACTATTAAGGGAGAACTCATAGAATCTTTCTTACCTATTCACCAATAAAGAACTCCCTTCCAGGGTTAGATAAAATATTTATTATGTTTGTAAATCGTGTAAACATGATCTTAATATTTTCATAATGATCCATCTAAAAAAGTTAATACTCATAGATTCATATATTAATTTTAGCCTACTTAACTTCTGAAGTACCTTCATAAGTTTTTTGATGTCTTCCTAGATCTCATGAGCAATTTTTAAACTTAAAATCCAATTGTATTTAGAAACACTCAATCTATAACCTAAGATGTTCATAGCTCGAGAGTTTAGTTGCACCTTATGTTTTTATACAGGTGTGAGTTAAATAAGTAGTTTCCTCATAATCTCATCATTTACTACCTTTAAGGGAAAGCTAAAAGTATGTTCAATAATATACTAGATTTTTAAATCAGTATATTTTATAAAAAAGCACATTTAATTCTTCTAATATAAGAAATATTTATTTTTAAACAAATGTAGTCTATGAGAGGATGTTCCCTCACTTAAAATAGCATTGTCCTGAATGCACGATTGAGTCATAAGATCTTGTCTTAGAAATACTTTCTACTAAATATAACATTTCATTGATACCACTTGATATAAATCATGAAGAACAAAAAGCAATAAGAGCAAGTGAATTGATTTAAAAACATAAATCTCTTTACAATAATATCTTTAAATAAAAGATGACTTCTAATTGAAACAATCTAAAAATAAAGTAGCAAACTAGAAGTTCAAAAATATGAAGTAAGAATAAAAAATAATGAGAATTATGTCAAGCTATGAATGGTTGAAAGAAAATTTAACTCCAAAGCTTGAAAATCTTCAATTTTATTAAATATTTTGTAAATCAAAATAAGCTTTAACAATCTTCAATACAACCAAAACTTCAAGACAATAATACATTGGATTCAACAAAAAAAAAATAGATTGAAGATTACACTTTGTAAACCATTACAACAAGAGGAATTAAATTTGGAAGAAAACATTAAATTCAAGGAAAAAAGGACAAAATGTTTTTTAAGTGATTCAACCTAACCAATGTCCCAACTATCCTAAACCAACTTGACTAAGGTTCACTAATAAAATCATTCTGTTTTGGTGTAGTAGGTAGAGATAAACCTTTACAAAAATATTTACTCAAAGAAAACACCAAACAAAAATAAAAATAGTAAGTATTATAAGATTTAAGCTTCTAATCATTCAAATTTACATAATTTTAATATCTAAAATCCTCATTTAGGTATTATGGAATATTTTAATGCAAATATATAATACCAAAACAAAACAAGTATTGATGAATAAAAAATAAAATGCAAATTAATTCCTCTACTACAACAACAATAATAATGAATAACAGTTAGCTTCTCAAATTTTCACTTTTTTATGAATCTTGCAATTAAATCATTTCTTCTCTCATTTTTATTTTGAAATTAAACACATATTTATATTAATTACAATCCATAAAAATTGTAATAAGTAATGATTGAAAAGAATATCCAAAATAGTTAAAAATAGTAGTTAAACTTTTACCCTTCTAATCAAATTTATATGTTAGGGACATCAATTATATGATAATGTTCATATAATTTTTGTCTCTATCATGAACTAAAATAACTCACTTGAGATAACTTAATGCAAAGTGTTGTATAAGATTGATATGAAATTCATAATGTAAAAATAAGAAGCACATTGAGACATTATATAAAATGATACATGGATCACCATTGTAAGACAATATAGTCAAATAAAAAATTATACAAATTTAAAGATTATCATACACATGTGATAGACTTATTATAATAAAATGATATAATAACGACAAGTGGAACTAGATTGCATAATACTGATACATCAATCGTTGTAATACTTAGTAAAAACCTAAGAGTTTGACCATGTAGTTATGCAATAAAAAATATCATACATGTATGTTATTGTAGTGTGATAATTCAAGTACTTATAAGTATAATGCATGAACTTTGTAATATATGATGACAAAAGTAGAAACAAAAATGGAGAATATATTGTTACAATATAATGATCATATTAATATACATTATAAGTGTAGAAAATAAGTTGTGTTATAAGAACATATATATATATATATATATATATATATGATAAGAAAAGTTTGTATTGCACTATATATAAAGCTAAAAAAAACTTAAATAAGATCGTCACTATACAAAAGGAATAATTGTATGCAATTTTTCAATATAGAAGTCCTAAGAGTAAAGATAAACATATGCATACGAAGCAAGCTTTGTACTATATGAACCAAGGGTAAACTCAGTTTTTAATCATTATGAAAGAACCATACAAGAGCGATACCTTGTATGACAAACATAACTTAACAATTTTAAAACTTTATTGTTAATTTTTTTATAAATGGTTTTGATTCATAAAAATTTAAAATATATTTTTTTTATTTTTTTTAAAACATGAGTGAAATAAAGAGATAATCCTAGGTGTCACAACCTTAAAGAACAAAAGTTAACTATATTAGCCAACTTTTTATGTTGTATAATTCAGCTCCTTTTGATTTGATTTAGCTACTCCAAAGAGAGCATATTGAGTTCTATGATCTAAAATTTGAAGTATCGTAAGAAAAGTTTCTCAATATTCATCTTTTTCAAGCTCCAAAACCTTGCTTTTACTAGCATCTATAAAATACATTAAGTACATTTGTATAAATCTCAACCAGACATTAGTACTACATAACTTAGTTTAATAAGCTTCCTTGAGGCTACAACATGACCATCCTCACATATGATTGACATACTACATAAAGATAAATGAAAAGCATAATGATTATGTGAATGCTCTGTTATGCTTATGAATGATGCAATATGTTATAGATAATGGTATTAAATCATGACTTTATATATGAAACGACCCAAGTGCAATAATGATTTGTATGTTATGGTTATGTTAATAAGCTTGCTATGCTTGTGATGGTGGTTCTGGCTTGTTTGGCACTTATAGTCATAGATACTTGACATGGATATTAAAAAACATCAGAATTTATGTGAGCTATGCAAAAAGAACATTGGCAAAGGTTTTCCAATTATAAAGACATTCGTATTTAATCATTTATTTTTCATATACCAATTGTAAGACATGATTTTTTAACTTTTATTTTTATTGCAAGCACTATATAATCTTTGAATGTCTTAAACTAGTATTACTTTAATATTATGTATCTTTCTATATATTTATTGAAAATTATGTTTTTTTATTAAGAAGGGAAGATGTATTATAAAAGATAATTGAGGTTAATATGAATGTATGTGCTTTGAAGTATGAACTAAAAGAAAATGTGGTATTGACAATTGTGACACAAAAGTACAATCAAAGCTAATGTCACACAATCTAAGCAATCAATTAATTATTTTGATGGTTTTCAAGAATTGTTGCATGGTTAAATTTAGTAGTTAACCAAGAGGAAAAACTAAACACTAAATCAAAAGATTTCTTCAACTTGGGCGATCATCAGCTAATGATATTTCTATAATTGAAAATATTTTAAACAATCAATAATGATTACTCATTAAACTTAAATCAAAACATTATGCTTGAAAAAGAACCAATCACATAATAAAAGGTATTTTTTATGTTCATGTACATTATATGTTTATGTTATTAAAGTTTTTCACTACACATATTTCATATAAAAATTGCAAGATTTGTATATGTTTTAATGTTGTAAATACGAACACAAAAAGTTTGTAGAAGTTCTTATTAAGGTTTTCAAGGCTTTGGAGAGGTTTGGAGTGCACTAGTCATAATTGGGATCCATGCCAATCAGTTTTTCCTCCCCTTGTCATCAATTGATCAACCTTAATGACATAAACATTCCACTCTAACATCTTGTACTTCTCATACACAAGTTGTACATTGATATTCCACCTCAATGACTCTCCACCACACTTTAAATGTCTGCAATAAGGATAAGAAGTTGTTCTTAGTGTTCTCAACAATAGGATAAGGAGATTGATAATATTTTTTTAAATTCTAATAGTAATCCATAATATTAACTTAGTTTCTTAAATTATTTGTTTCTATTAAAAGTTCTTTTTAATTTGGTGGAAAATAACTAATTTAGTCAACAATATAAAGGCAATAAGTCATATGCTATTATGTAGTCATAACCAAATAACATTGTGGTTTAAGTTGTATGAATAAGAATTGTGTGGTTTATGAAGAAGAGGAAGCTTTAGAAAATACATATGTATCAATCCCTACACATGATATACTTTTTCTTGTACTTGCTACAACTAGTATTATTGTGCTTGATAATAATAAAAATAATCTCTATTACACAATTAAGGTGTTCTGAGTGTTATTTGGCAAATGTTTTAGAGGCATAACTTCACATATAAGCTCATCAATATAATGCTTGATGATTGTGATTTTGGGTGAACACCAATGCATTGGTTTTGTAGTATATCCTATTGTATCCATCCAAAAGCATATGGATAAGGGCAAGGAATGGTTATGAGTACAAGATGTTGTAAGAAGCTAGTCAAAGTATGATTCTTCTAACTACCTATATTAATAATGATTCCTATTAAATCCTTTACTTTATCTCAAAGGCAAATATTTATTCTCAAACATTTTTTCACTTCAATATAGCAACTACCATTTTTATACAATTAAACCATCAGTAAAAAATTGTGGTTAGTTGCTTGCATGATTTTTAGTGTCTAGTTTTGGCCAATAGCAATAGTTGTAGTTTGCTTTCCCTAATCTCCTTTTTTGCTTTTGGATATAATTTCTAGCACTTCACATTAATGTGTTCTTACATTTGACAATGATTACAATAACATGGAGAGCCTTATTTCAATGTACTAGTTGTTGTTTCCTTCACTGTGGGCTATTATAGTGGTTGTTGCTTTCCTTTAGCCTTCTTATTATTCCACTTCTTAGTCTTCCCTAAAGCTTAAAACATTTCACCATCACCTTCTCTTACCTACCCTTATTATTCTTCTTCTTAATCATCATGGAATATTAGCTAGCTTGATTTAGAGTGGTAAATGGGAATAGACCAATTTTAGTGGGCTATTAAATAATATAATTTGATTGTTTACTTCATCATCATTCTTACATTATCAATAGATATTGAGCTTTGCAATTGTCGAACTATCAATCTAATCTTAGTTGTGTATTATTGAATTGTTTGTCCTTGGTAGTGTCATAGGTTGACAAATTTATATTAACTCATCTTAATATATGCTTCTACATAGAATTCATACTATATCATCAATATAAAGTTCTTCCATGACACCTATTATCATATGTTTTCTCAAAAAATGTGCACTCCACCATGATAATTCATGTCAAGTTAACTTTAACCTAAGTCTATAAGGCCTTCTCACTCTATGACATATACAAGGAAACATACATCTCAAGTTGAGGATGTAGGTATTGGCCTCTCCATCATATGTCAATAAGTCTAAGTTGGCTTCAACCTTGAATAGTTTATGTTGACCTTCAAATTGTGAGGTTTCAAATTAATATTGTCAATAGAATATTCTTTTCTTCTACGAAGAGGTGTGGATGGAGTTTCTCTAGGTTGGCTTAAACTTGGGTTTAACTCATTAAGCACAACATTCTAGTGCAATGGTGCATAACAAGTTGATATTTCCTAGAATGGGTCTCTCAACATTAAATCATATTTTCTTGAAAGCACATATGATAATAAGATCAGTAGCAAGCACCAAATTCATGATAATAGTTTTCCCATCTTGTAACAAAACAAGAAGAGAAGTTCTTTAGTTTTAAGAAGACAATACTCAAGAGGCCAGTAACAACAACTTGGTTAGCCATCTATAGCAAAATCAACTTAGCACAAGCACCTCTTAATTGTCTTAAGCAATATACAAATTATTATGCTACACTTAAGCACATTTAACATTTTTTAATAGATACACGAGGAAAAGGACATCAAGATCAACGAAGAAGAATAGGATGAAAATGTATATTGAAGGACTTATTTTCTATCTCTAAATTATTTTTTCACTTTTATATGTGAGGAGTACAATATATTTTAAATTTAATTATCTTTATTAGTAATTCTTTAAGTGATTTAGGAGTTTATATCTGTTCATTAATGTGAATTTATATAAATATATGTTTGGTATGTGTTTAAGAATTGTTGCACTGAGTTATTCTATTAAGTGAAATAGGCTCAAATGTTAATTAAAATTTTGTTGGTAATATACATCATGACTAAGGTTTAAATAGAAAAAAAACTTGGGACTTATAGTAGTAGTATCAAATACTACTAAAGTATATGTTCTACCAAAACTAGTAGTTATAACTACTATTGTAGATATATTCCATACAACCATAGTTTAAACCATTGTTTTATCACCTCAAGATTAGGCTTCAATAATAATTAATAGCATTGTTGTTAGATCTAGACATATAACAATGGCTTAGACTGATGATATAGTGCTACCTTAGGAATCTATGGTAAGTTGTTTAAAGTGTTACTATAGCATAAGGCTATAATAGTGATCAGGAACTATTGTTATTTTTTTGGTAATGTGATAAACCCCATCCATGCAACTTTTATAATGGTTTGAACCCTTATTATTAACATATAAAAGTTCACAAAAAATATTTGTAAAACCTTACTTCAAATGCAAAATATAAAAGTTTTTGTACCACTTAATCCATCAATTACAATGACTTAAATCATTATTATATCTCTATACACCATTACTAAGAGCCTATTTTCCTAGAGTACTACTCATGCTTCTTTAATTGGATGTACTTTATTGAAGATAAATATAAATTACCCATTGAGGATATTGGAAACATTTTAGTAAACATATAATAAGCTCCTTTATTATAGAAAAATTATTCTGTAATAGATAAGTCATCAACTTTAGATGTCATGCTTATTGTACCTTGGCCTTAGTTTGCAAAACCTATGATGGTTGAAGGTTAGAATGTATTCTAATATCCCTTTTGAGCAAATAACTTCATTATGTTTCATAGTTTGGTGTAGCACTAGTAATTCTTTATGATAAGCTTAGTAGCATCTTAGAGTAATATGTTGCTCCAAAATTACATCTTGAGGTATAGATCTCTCGATCTGAAAAGGTTGTCATTGAATAAGCAAGTGTAACACATGACCTTTATTAATCTTTTACTTCAATTAGAGTGATGTTCACTCTTTTTCCTTCTACTCAAACTCCATGCTCTTTTAGATGAGATTATGAAATTTTTTCACTATCTTGGAAATCAGTTGGATGAACTACCTAAGGTATTCACATGTTCTAAATAAACATTGAACCATTGTAATGTTTGTGAGCCTTAGCTAGTCTTGGACAACTATATATCTATGGCATCATTGATCTTGACTTATCCTTTTTTTGACCTTAAATCCTAACTAGAATAGGAATAATATCCTAAATATGCATTTTTATAGCTATAGGTTTATTTGATTTTGATAAAATAGTTTCAATATCTTCTGTACATGCTCCATTTGTTTATCAAACTACTTTCTATGGAGTGCATATCATTTGAATAAACAGTCATAAAATTAAACATTGAACATCTTTCAACAACTACGTTAAAGTAGTTGGTGCATTACATGATTTAAATGACATAAAAATTGTTGGTATAGACCATGTTTGGTTTTAGTGGTAATTTTTAGGTATCCTATTCATTAATTAAATGTATCGATATCCTAATTTTGAGTTCAAATTTGTGAAAATCTTGCTTCTTACAATTGAAGAAGGTCACCAATCTAAGGTAGAAGAATTGATTCTTTATTATTACCTTGATCAATACATAGTAGTTAAGAGACATATGCACTACACTCCATCTTTTCTCAGTATCATTAACATAAGTGATTTGCATGCCAAATTGCTCAATCTTATAGCCCTTGCCTTAAGTAGTTCTTTTCTATTAGATTTTCTCTTACTTCATGATTGAGTATTGATGTATCCCAATACTTGATAAATGGGCATCTAGAGGGGCATTTTGCATCTACATTGTTAATTAAGGCTAGACTTTATGTTATAAAACGTGGAGTAATACTTAATGGGGGTCTTCAACTTATGGAATTCCATTCCTTATAGTAATATTACTAATCCATTAAGCTCTTTTGGTCAAACTATTAGTACATGTATCTTTGAAAGTGTTTACAAATAACTTTACTTAATCTACAATCACAAATCTAGTGGTTATAATCCTTGTTCTTAGTTCATTAGGTGCTTTTTTCTATCCTTTGTGAATTGGTATTATTGTGTTTGTATAAAATAAATAGTAAAAGATCTTATAAGGAGTTCTGAGGATGATCTAACAAACATCGATTACCAGTATTCACATACAACAAAATTTATGTAATCTTAGATAATTACAAACTTCACTCAATAATGTTGCTTGAACTTCATCTTAATATCACATTGTAACCATCCCAATGAGTTGGGTTGGGGATAGATGATGTCTTGAACCTTAATAAATTCATGAAGATAGCTTACATAAAGTGTTCTTTTTCATTTGTGTTGATACTTAAGAACATCTCTTAAATTAAGGTTTATAGAAAAATTAACAAAGTGAAACATAAAACTAGTACATGTCCATAACCATATATTTGAAAGTAATTAATGCAATAGTTTCTACAACTTGACATATGGCTATTAAATCATATAAAAAATAATAAAAGGGATTCTCTATCTCAAAGTTCCTCTAGAATCATATATTATACTTTTCATTTCCTAAAAATGTTAAATCATAAAATAAGTTAAGTAAATCATTATTGGCTTAGTGGCAAAACTATGTAACATGCATGTAAAATAGTACAACTTTAGAGTATTCTACATGCTAAATTAAGGTTATAACACAACATGTGAAATAGCATGCAAGAAGCATAGAAATAAAATCTATCTCTTTCTCAAAATAAACCTCCCTTTCTTTAAATGAAATCCTTCAATTTCCTTTAAACCCCTTTACCTTTCATATTTTCACAAGTTTTTCCTTCTTTTTTTTTAATTTAATTACGGAACAAGATCTCATTGTATTTAAAAAATTTTGGGCTCCACCTTTATCCCACGTGTTGTCATGAGATAAACCATAGTAATGGTTCCTTAGGCTTCACCTCTGGCCCTTACATCAAAATGGATATGCTAATGTAGAAGTCACCATTTTATACTTTTTAAACCATAGCCCTTTTGTTACCAACAAATTGCAGTTTTAACCACTTCTAATTTCTTTTCCAATTTCACTTATAAGAAATAATTTATTTTCAATTGAAATTCTTTTATCTCTAATTATCAATTTAGTGTTTTAGTCCCAAAACATGGTATAAAGTAGTAACATGCCCATCGAAACATTTCTACATCAAGTTCATATAACATAAGAATAAGCATCGATTGGTAGTAAGCAGCAAGCTATATAACATGATATTTATCATCCCCAAAATTTTAATTAAATTATCATAATTAAAATTTTAAATTCCTATTTGAAGTCATTATGCATCAAGCCACATTGCATCAAAAAGATACATACATGATTTAAAGCTTGCCTACATTGATTTTTTTTACTATAATAGTCTCTCATTAGAATTAAGATCTTTTGTGTAATTGGCCTTTAATTTGTCTATTCCTTCTAGAATTGTACTAATGAATTCTCTTAAATCTTTATAACAATCTCTTTTTCTTTCTCACACTTTTTTGAGCTACTATACTAAAAAAATTTACCAATTCTCTAAAACTCTCATAGTAATCAACAATTCTTTCTTTTATATTTCCATTTCACCTCTTCTTCTTCCATGGTGATTAATCTTCCCTAATGATAATCATTATTTATTAATCCTTACCAAAAGCATATCTTGGCCCTACCTAATCTTTGGGACCATTGACAATTAGTTGTCCTGCACATTTTGGGACATTTGGAACCACCTTCATTAGTTCGAAGGTTTAGAAAAATTAGGGATTTTAGAAAAAAAAATATTTTCTTTAATTAATATTTAATATCTATTTTAACAATATAGTCCATAAAAATCTATTGTCTATTCTTATATAATCTAATTCGATGAGTTTTAGTAGTTTTTGGCATTATTTTTAATCATTTTTAATATAATTATTTTTATAAAAATTATTTTATTCTTACTTTTAGAAATATTTTCTCATTTAATTTTGTGATTATGACACCTTCTTTTTGTGCCAAGAAAAATTTGTTATAAATGTCTCTATAAACTATATATCATGGTCAAATTTTATAATTTTTTTAATCTATTTATTACTTTTAATAATGTTTTATACATCTTAAGTCTTATAACTTAATTGATTATTTAATCACATAAAGGTTTGCTCTTATTAAGCTTGTAATAATTTGTATAATTATTTTATAATTCACCTTCCTTCTTTAAGGTTTTGTTCCTCTTTTTATAAGCAAATATTTTTTGAAAGAAATTAAATAAATTTTTAAAAACTCTTAACAATTTTCAAATGGTATAAAATAATTAAAAAACCTAATTTTATTACATCTAGTATACTATAATAATAGTCATTTCAAGCTTCATCTAAACTCCTCTTTTCACATTTAGTGTAACTCTAGGTGTGAGCTCCAATAATTTTTTATTGAAATGCACACTCTTTTAGAAATTATTATAATTATTCTCAATTCCTTCTTCTATCTTAATGAATAGGCTTCCATCCTAGTTAATGGAGTTTTTGATCCTTTAAATTTGTTCTCCCTTCTTTAAGCATACCTTGGGCTTTGAATAATGAATTTGCCACCTTACTTGCACTTGTTCAATTTCTTTATCATCATCACATGAGTTAGCTTGACTAAGTCATAAAAGGGAATAACAGAGCTTTGTTATTATCAAGTAATATTAGCTCAAAATAACTTCATCAAGATATAAACTACATTTCTAGACACGTTGTGGGTTACAACTTAATGTCAAAATTCTATGGTGTATTCCTAAATTGGCTATTCTTATTAATATTATAAGTTTTGTTGCCTTTGCCTTTTTTTCTTAATGTACCTCATCAGATTAAACTTGTTTCCATCAACATTATGATGTTACCCGTGACATCTCCTTAATCAAAGTTCTTATAAGATGCACATCTTAAGATGAACATCCCAACATGTTAATGCATGGCTAGTAAACTTTTTCTTGGCAAAGGATACTTTCTTAGTCATGGAATAGACATGCATTGAGAAGTACACTAATGTCATTGGCATTTTCCTCTAACCTATTCCTTATTAACTTGGTTTCATCCAACCTTTAATGTGGTATTCATCTTAATTTCAAAATTTGGAGCTTACCATCATTATCTTCTCCTTGACTTGGAAAGTTTGAGATATTAAATTAATATTGGATGATTATTTCTTAAAATAAACTTGATAACCTTAGGTCCAATGAAATTAAAATACACAAATTAAATGCATACACTTAAATTAAATAGAACACACTTTAAGTAACAGAGCACTCTTTATAGATACAAATGAGCAAAGTTCATTTATGAAGTTTTGCATGCAAATTTTTTCATAGGACTTCAATTTGACATATAAAAATGGTAATAAAAGAATAACTTGATAAATAAAGCAAGAAAAGTCTTTGTTTGTTGCTTTCCCTTATGTTAAAAAGAAGTAACTTAAAAAAGGTATCACTTGTACATATTTTGTTTTTTAAAAGATAATCTATACATTTTTTGTATAATGATTCTTTTAGAATAGATACTGATTTTCTTAGAAAAAGAATGAATCATTGAAAATGAAGAATGATTCTTCTTATATACTTGAACGGATACCTAATGATAGTGATCTGATCAATTAATAGAACTATTACAATAAAAAAGTGAGAAAGGGTGTTGGATCAAAATCTTGATTTGAATCTAAAGATAACCCTAATACCAAAGTTGATTGTGAAGTGGAGTTTGGGAGAAAAGAGCAAAGATCTAACTTGGCACTCTTCATTTTGCATGTCAAGATGGCTAGTGCTAAGATACATAGAAGGGTGCATGTGTGTGGCTAGTGTGAGGAAGTTGGATGGGGGTGCACTTGTGGCTAGTGCAAAGATGCATGGATGACAGAGTGAGGTGGGAAACAAAGTAAATGTATGCACTAGGTTAACATAAGAGACATTCTAGATGAATGATGGAGTGTGACTATGAGAAATGTAGTGGAGCAGTTGATTAGATGCAAAACCTATAATAGCAAAGACCAAAGCTATAGTAGAGATACAAAAATTTAACAAAATTAGAATTTAAAATTGATGATTAAATGAAATTTGGATCATCATTAATGGTTGTAAAAGGGGAAGATGATGACACTGTTGGTGTCTTAGTGAAGTTATGTTTAAGATAAATCTATATCACAATAAAAAGTGAGAGAAGATCAATCTATGCTTTTCTCTTATGTACATATACACAATAAGAAGCTTTTGTAGTTATTAGATTTATGTCTAAATCCAAAAGAGTCATTTTTCATTTATTTGCAAAGCTTATATAAGTACAAGGAATAGCCATAAGCTAAAAGAGAAAAAACTATAAAAAAATATCTCTATCTAAGAAAATAGTAATGAAATATAAAGATAAAAAATACATAAATAAATAAGAAGTCTATGAACATCTTATATATAACCTATTATAATCAAATAATAATAAAAAATACTAGATAAAAAATAGAATCTCTATTTAAGCCTTTTAATATGACCTACAATGAAATTGGACATCTTATATCTTAGTCTTTATTTATAAGCTCAATGTTATCCTATTAGTGCAACTTATCTTGCATCAAAACTACTTTATTGAAAGACAAGATCTTTAATTTATCATTAAATGTGTATTCTCATGCTCCACAACTACTTGGATGAATTAGTTAAAATTACTGATGTCGTTCATCATAAGTATAATAGTCATTTTCACTCTATATATAATACTCATTCATTTGTTCCTTGTATAATAAAACACAAATAAATCTTATAATACTATTGCTTATAATAAGAAAAAAAATTCATGTTTATTCATATGTTGAATCTTATAATAACACTTGTTCCTTTTGCAATCAATATGTTACATTTCCCTTGAATTATAGCTTATATATTTTTCTTTGGGTGGGCCTCACTTATCTATGTTGTGATAATTAGTGAATTAAAATTGTATGATTATCACTTAAATCTTAAATCAAACTTAGTCAACCTTAGACACCTTGAGATTTTATGTACACAAATTAAATAATATACTCTGAAACTAAATCACAGCAAACATAAAATAATCAAGCATGTTTAATGTACATAAAATTAAGCAAAGTTCATTTAGAAGTTTTTGAATAATATTGTTCAAATCATATATGCATAAAACTACTTTTAGATGTATTATTGTACAATTATAAAGGAGTTGAGGAAACTTGATGATTTGAGACATTTTGATTACATATTTCAAAAAAAAGTGTCAGAAGGTTTTAAGTGCATAAGGGTCATTCTTCTTCCTCCATCCCTCAAGACATATTCAATATTATCCTCATTTTACCTTTCTATTCTTATGATCTACTAGCCATTTTCCTTCTTTATGTAAGGTTCTTAATATTTCTTATCAAAATCTTCTTTGCTTTGTTCTTTTTAAATCCATTTAACTACCATTTCTATAGCAATTAACTATTTAAGCTTCACTGCATACCCATTACTTCTCCTTAAGCTAATTTTCAACATGAGTCTTCTGTTTAAATCAAATCCCCTTAATATCTATGACTCACCAAATGTAAAGAGATTTTTAAAAAACATTAACTATGCTTCTTTAGTGTGCACAACTTATAGAAGAATAACATGAGTTAATATTTTACTCATTTGCACATGGTTAGTTTTTTATTACTTTGCTTTAGAAAAGTTTAGCATGGCAAAATACCTTCATCCATGCATTGCATGTTGTTGTGATGTCCATGACCTCTTAAAAGACCTACATAAGGGTTACATATGCATCTATTTAAGGAAGTTCAGCATGCTACATGCAATAGCCTAATCAATGATAAACAATTTATATAGGAAAAATTAATGAAAATATTTGCTAGACAGTGTTAATAATGTTATATAAAATAATTATAAGTTTAAAAATTTTAAAGCACTAAAAAATAGTTTTGCAAAGTACTCTCATCTTGATGCTGCATAAAAAAAAGATTTAGGAAACTTAAACAAAAACTTACTTAAAAGAGGAGATAAGAAAAATTACTTTGTAAGTGAAGAGGTGACTTTGTATAGTTTATAAAGCCTTTCAATGCCTTATTGTTGAAGCAAAAATGTTTAAGAAGTTGAAAAAAATGATTTGGAATTAGATGAAAGATCTATTATAAGTGAAGATAAAGTGTTTAAGCATGTTTTGAAGTGTAGTACCTTAGTTTGGAGAGGTCTTTCTTGGTTTGGCATAATATGGGGTAGTTTAGCACGATCCAATGTAGTTCAACATGGTCTAAGTTATTTGGTGTAGTTTAGAGTGGTTTGGCAAGGTTTAAAATGCTCTTACATGATTAGCATAGTTGGGATGATTTAGGGATCAGTGTGAATTAGTTGGCCACAACTAAGAATTCAATGCAATAGCAATTCAATAAGGTGCAAGAGTGACACAAATCTAAATGAGTAGTTTCAATTGAGTACGTGCTTTGTGAAACTATGTAGGCAAGAATGTGTGGAGTCAGATGGTGCATGTAAACACATGTGGTGTTCAATGGGCTATTTTTGAAGTCTTTCGAGTAGAACCAATAAGGTTGAAGGCTATTGTGTAAGCATGTGCGGCACTGATAGTATTATGAGTAAAAAAGTGTTTTTAGAGGAGAAAGATAGTGTATGCGTAACAACTTTTAATTTTTAATTCAAATCAGAAAGAGAAACCTTGAAATCAAGTAAGAGAAATTATAATCGGATATATTACACTTGATTATATTAATTCTTCACACATTATGTTTATATATAAAACTATTTAAATAATAATAAAATAATGAAGAGTATTTTACAAGCTACATTTTGGTTAAAAAATATCAATTAAGCATATCAATAGAATGCATTCTCTAAGAGAAACTCAATGACTTTGAGTTTGTAGTATTTGGAGACCTAAAAAATTTCTTATGAATTTTAAAGTATAGGTAAAATTGTCATTACCAAAAGGTTGCTTAAGATAGATTTTTAATTTTAAAAAATTTAACTTATGTCAAAATCAATTGGTAGAAAATAGATTTGTAAATATGAGAATGTCAGATGAGTTACGGTAGATTTATAATTTTAAATATTTTGGTTTTAGTCTAATCTGATTAGCAAATAATAGATTTATAAATAACATAATGTTAGAGGGGGATGTGAATGAGAATATTTATGGTTTCTACTAGCTTTTAGACCATTTGGCATAGCAGCAAAAGCACTTTTTAGCATCAATTATTTAACCAAATTAAATGTAGCTCAAATAATTGAATACAAGAAATAAATTTTAATTTGAAAGGATGTGTTTGAGTCAACTTTTCAAACATTTTAAGAATTTTTAATAAAAGAATAATAATAAATAAAATATCTCATAATTGGTTATAACGTTATAAGAAACCATTTCCTTCTTTTTTGCATAAGTGATTTTCATGTGAGTAAACCCAAATGCTGTCATCTTCCTCATGGTTGTTGCAAACTCAGGAATGGATTATTATCATACTCCAACCAAGAAGGAAGTATTCTAGTGTAGGATTCCAATAGCTTTAGCTAAGTGGCATAAATTTGTTTGATTTCTACCCTATTATTCTATAGAAGTCTCAATATTCTAGCAAGAAGAGAGCTAGATAGGATGTTAAGGTGGCTAAAGAGAGAGATGTAGTGTTAGGTTCACTAAATAAGGGGAGAAGAGTGTTGAGTTTGTTACAAAAATATTTCATGCTAGTATAATTTCATACATTGTCTGTTATGAAGAGCTTAAGTAAGAAAACACTGATAAAGCTGTGAAGATATCATACTAGATGACTTTTTAGATGATATAAGTATAATGTGTAGTGTTATTATAACATAGAGGAGTTACTTACATAATAAGATGCATTTATCTTACTATAGTATATTTTTATATTTAAATAAAATTAATTAAGATTTGGTAATAAATCATATGGTATGATGTCCATGTTATATTAGTACGATCATCATATGAGAAAAAAAATTATTAGGTTATCATATTGGATCATACATATTGTAATGTACAAAAGTCTTACAAAAATTTGTAAATCAAGCCAAACAAATAGATTGAGTAACTAAAGAAATAATGGATCATATATTATGAAAAGGGGATTATATTAATATGATGTATGATAAAAAATAATTTATATGATTAAATATACTAAATTATACTAGGATCATATTGATATTATATGATGTAGTTTTGAGGATCATATGAAACTATTGACAAATTATACAAGTATTATCCAAAACAAAAAAACTTAAAACAAGGGAAGTAATTTATGGGAATAAAATGACTTAAGAAACATATTATTTGTATGATACATATTGACCATTTCACACACTTTTTATTATAAAAATATTAGAGGAAAGGATATTCAAACAAAAGAACTACTTTGCAAAATTAGATATATAAATCATATATATGGCATAATATTATATATTTTATTTCATATTATATTCTCTTAAAAAGAAAATTGCTTATGCTTTATGATTTGGCAAGATTTCAATGAATTTTTACATTACAAATTGCATGATTTCCTTAATTGCATGGTTTGCATGTTTTGGTAATATGATAGAACAAAGAATAATTAAATGAAAAGAATAAAAAATAAATAATGCTTTAAAATGTAAAAAAAATGTCTATTTACTTTGATAATAATGTTTGTATTGGCATATATCTATTTAGATTGGCATATCATATGACTAGAAAATGGAAATAAAAATTAGATTCTTAGAGATATTATCATCAATATTAAGCCCAATGGATTTTATCATAAGATATCAATCTTTATATTAGATATTTAACTAGTGTATGCCTTATAACCTCATTATTATATATATTTATATATATGGATGACACCAAGCTCAATAGATGTTCATTGCAGTGTATAGGTGCCATACTTATCTTATGGCACTAGGCCAAGTAGATGTTATTATAGGGTATTGATCTTTGAAATAGATTTCTACCTACTGTTATGTTGATAGATAAGATGGATGCAAGCTAGAGGTCGCACACTTATTAGTATGGTTATGAAATATAATAAGGATAATAATTATATGAGAATTAGGCCTTATAATTATATAAAATATTAGAAATTGAAAATTTATACATGTGTTTTATTACAATATTACGATATGATTTGTTTTATTTTGACATTCCTTTTATATTTGGTTATTTTAATAGATTTATTTATTAAGATCTATAAATCTCATTAGTGAGCACATCACAAGTCGTGCAACAGGTCAAGCATCTACCACACTAATATTTGAAAATTGTGATGCCATAAAAGAGAATTATACTTTTGGGATTCAAGAGTGGGTGATGTTTGGTGTAGGATGGGTAATTGAGAGTATGATGGAATATCAATTCAAATTTTGGACATACTTTTATACAACTTGTGCTTGGATTACGTTATATTAGTAAATTGTTATTGTGATTTTATTTTGGTTAATATTAAGGATTTTATAATAACATCATATCCTTACCTAAAATTTGTGTCCTCATATAGTTGTTATCTATATTTAAACTAATTATATTGATGATTAAATAAATAATTAGATGGTGGCATGAAAGTATAGGAAATGAAAATTCCTTTAAGAGAAGAGAAAGGAGGCTTAGGGATATTTGTGCCACACAAACTATTTTGATTGGAGGAAAGGTGACTCGATAGCTTGGAGAAGACAAAGAAGGCATTTAGGTGAAAGAAAAGAGAACTCTAGAGCAATAAGTGCAAGTGTTAGAGGCCTCGATCAAGTGAGGCTAGAGTTGTGAAAAGCCTCCAATGGTAAGATGAAGCCTTCAGTCTTGTGCAAAAGGGAATTTTTAAATAATTTCTCTAAGAAGAAAAGGTTAATGGGATTACTAAGAGTTTAATACCCTCTAGTCAAGTTTAGAATGGACTTTTTGTAGCCATTCTTGGCTAAAGTTGCTAAACCTCTCTAAGATCCCTCTTCCTCTTTTTTATTCCAATCTAGAATGAAGTGAGTTGCTTGGTAGTGTAAAAAAATAGGTATGATGGTTTTTATTTTTTTTATTTTTTGCTTCTTCAGTGTCTTTTCTCTTCATATTTTTATTTATGTTTTATAGAGGGTTTTCAATAAGCTTTTGCTAAGAGTTTAATGAACAAGATTAACATAGAATTTTAAATTTTCAAAATGATGATTCATCCATCAAGTTACTAAATTAGTTATCTTTTGGATGTGTTATATGATTTTGTGGTGGTAAGGCTTCTCTAAACGATGATAACATTGATATTTTCCAAAAGTAGCCATCATTAATAATTATGCCCCTATAAGAGTTTTTCTATTACAATCTTATGGATCATTGACTCAATCCCTTAGTGTAAATGATATAATTGAAGATGGAAGTAATTGAGATAAGAATTTACTACTTTGAGATCTAGTATTTGCCATAGTAGTCTTAGAGGAAAGCAATTACAACTACTAGATATTTTCCAATGGAGAGATGGCAATTGCTAAGTTTCTCAATGCCCTCTAAATGGGAGTGAAAGGCTTAAATGTGACCTCCATGTGTTGAGGCAATGATAAAGGAGGATAGTAGGATTCATGATCAGTTCTTTTGGAGACCTTCATGGTATCACAAAGTTGCCAAAAAGGAGAGAGAGAGAGAGGAAGTAACGCATTGCTACTTGAATCCTTTATGTAATGTAATAATGATGTCGGAAAAGAGAGAAGGAAAAAAGCATGCTCTGTGAAGCCTTCATATGATGGAACATTAATAAAGGATTAGAAAACGTTGAGAAATTATCTCTTGTACCTTTTATGTGAGAGTTATGAGGAAGATTAAAAAAGGGGGTCAAGACCATTCTCTGGGAGCACTTTGATGCTACTGAAGTAATGAATGAAGCCGAGAGTGAGCTAATTAAGCTTTCAAGTGATTAGTCAAACTATTATATGAGAATGCAAGTTTTAAGTGATATTGGAATACCTTAAAAATTTTTAAGCGTAAATTTTGTCATGTTTATTTAGCAAAAATAATCTTTGATGATATTCAATTTTTAAGGATAAAACTTTTTTATATGATGTCCACTCCAAGATCTTGGGAGCTTGACAACATTTTTTATTTGAAACTGAACTTTTCTATATGATGTCCACTCCAAGATCTTGGGAGCTTGACACCATTTTTTATTCCTCTCATGTTTCTTTGAGACTCATATTCTTTGGGAATATGGTCTTCAACTTTCAAAGGGCATCTTTTGAGATGTTTATTAAAGTACCTTTCCATTCTTTGCTTTAGTTAAGTTGACTTAGGTGTACTTGAGGTATTTCTTTCCAAGTAGGTCTAGCTTAAGCTTCCTAATTTCTTTATTCATTTGTTGGGCATCGACCATGTCTTGGAATACTTGGAATCATAAAGTGGAGTATTTGTTTTCTATTGGAGATGGCTTCAAAGATATAGACTAGTGAATATGGGAACTCTTTTATAATAATAGGAGTGGTTCAATATCATCAAGAAGCTTGTCAACTCAAGCCCTTTTTCTTTTCAAGATGGGGTTTCAAAATCTTTAGCAAGCTCTTGTTTGTTACCTTAGGTTAGCCATTTGTTCAAAGATGTGCTATGAAGGTGTGTTTCAAGTGTTAATTATATTTCTTGTAATAGTTTTAGAGTCTCTTAGCTTGGAACATGGTAATATTACTAGTAATTATAGTTGAAAGAATTTTGAATTCTGAATATGCTCAACTATAAGAAGTTACAAACTTCTATTATTGTCTAGACAATAAGAATTTTGGATTTGATCAATTTGGAGAAGTTATTAACTACAATGAGAAGGAATTTTAGACCATACTAGCTATAAAGAAAGGTCCAAGAAAATCTATACCCCAGATAGAGAAAGACCAAGAAATGTTGATGGATTTTGTTGGAGCTATTAGTTATTGAGGGAGAGGAGCATGAAACTAGCACAATGGGCACATCTTAACAATAAGTGTAATATCCTTCTACATGGTGAGACAAAGAAATCCTTGTCTCATAATTTGCACGGCTAAACTATGACTAGAGGCATGATTGTCACATTCTCCTAGGTAGATTTTCTTTATGATGACTTGAACATTAAATGAGTGGATGCACTTGAGTAAAGGCTCAAGGTACGATTTTTATAGAGCTAGTCATCAATCAAGATATAGTGTTAATCCTATTACTTGAATCTTTTTGTAACTAATTTTTTATGACATAGGGCTCCTATCCTAAGATTGGCTTCCAAGAAATTTATCCAATAAGTGGGTCTCTTAAGGTTGAGGATTGTTATATCTATGATCTCAATTGACAACTTTTTAAGAGAGGATAAAATCCCTTTGTTTAGCTAATAAGTGGACTTCATCACTTTGTTCATCAAGGATTTTAGTAAGGTTGAGTCAATAAATTTTCTATAAGAAAGATTATGTTATTTCTCTATATTACTAAATAATTAGGTCCCCTATTTCAAAAGAGCCATTGACTTAGCTAACAACTAGTTTTGAGTTAATAAAAATCAATATGCGTTTGACTTGCAACCTTAAAACAAACTTCTATTTATTATTAAAGCTTCATATTTGGCTTGGTTATTAATGACTAGAAAGTTAATTTTAATTTTTCATTTTAACATAACCTTTTTTGGGCTTAGTAAAGTAAAGCTAATTCCACATAAATCTTGTTTGAGGCCTTATCCACATGTAACTTTTAGGTGTCTAATGAAGGAGTCTTGGGCTCAACTTCATGAGAAACTCCCTCAACTAAGAAATTAATAAGAACTTGGGATTTAAAGGAATACCAAGGTATGAAGTTAATCTCAAATTTATTTAACTTAATGATCCTTACCGATAATCTCTACAACACCTTCATTAATTAGAGGATGCATTTGAAAGGTTTGTTTGTGATAACATCAATGGTGTGTAATTGAAAATATCATCATAATCATCATGCAAATATAAGTAGAGCTAGTTCTATCTTTTTTTAGCAGGAAATTTCTTTTTTTTTTCATTTTTTAAAGAATGATAAACATAATAAATGAGACACTATGTATCTTTTTCTTCACAAACTAATACATAGATAAAGATAAAGTGAGGTTACTAAGAAGATCAATAGTGGTTCTCTAGGTACTAGAGTACTCAAAATAAGTGGATGGGATAAAAAAGTTTTGAACTCCTAAAAGACCTCATAATCTTCAATTTATTGAGTCTAATCTTATTATGAAAGAGTCTGAAGAATAGATAAGCCTTTTCTCTTAACTTGGAAATGAAATAGTTTAGTCTAATCATACATCAAATGAGGCGTTGACCATCTTTTGGGGTCTTTATAGAAGCATGTCTAAAAAACTTTTTACTTTATCAGGATTTGGATAGACCCCTCCATAGATACTATGTAGCCAAGAAAGTTTCATGAGGGTGCACCGAAGTGCACTTTAAGGGCTTGTGAATAACTTTTTGATAGATCTTGAAAGTCTCCCTCAATAATAAGCACGCATTACTTTTATTAGATGTTTGGACTCTGAATTTTATATGAAGAGAGTGTTGGGCCATTGAGGGGTTTATGCTTGGCATGTTTAAGGGTTCCTAAGAAAAAACATAAAAATAGTCAACCAAAAGCTTGAGTGTGTCAACCCTTTTTTTTCCATCTCGATCAATAAAGATAGTTAAAAGTTTTTTTTGGTTAGAAGAATCAATAAAAATGGTAAGACAAGGTTAATAGTCTCCCTTTCTATGAGCTTAATAGTTGATTTAGTGCCATTTTTTATAGTGTTTAGGTGGCATCTTCTTAACTGTAAAAAGTCATCTTACACCCATACCACTCTTGTTGACATATTAAATTTTATTCAAAGATGTGGTGTTGAGACTTTCACTGTGAATGTGTTAATTGTTGATCTTTAAATGATAGCATCGTAAGTAGAAATAGTGATGATGATAAAGTCAATCATATGCATAGTCAAGTTGGAAAAATTTTCCATTATTAGCAATAATGTGATGGTTCCTTCTAATTTTTAAAGATTCTTTAGAGAAAGTCACAAGTGAAACTATTGCCAGAAGGATAAGGTTTCATATGATATTGATTTTATCAAAAGCATCGAGCAAAAGGATGTTAGTCAAACTTGTAGTGTTAATAAGCATATGACAAACTTCAACATTAGCATTTAACATTGAAACTATTATAGCTTCATCATATGGGTTACGAAGATGCAGTATATCTTTGGGCTTGAAGGATATTAAAACTAGTTCTCTTATTAATTTGTCACATTGGTGACTATGGTCACTCAAGAAACTTCAGTGTAGAGCTCCTAGAGTGAGATTACTTCTATCTCATGATGACTTAAATGATTTTGACATAGGCCTTATCTTTTTCTTTTTAACACCAATTGAGGGGTCTAGTCATTCTTCTTATTTTGAGGTCAATCAACAACACTTGGCCTTACAAGCTTATTAAAGATAGAGATATGTTCAAAACTTTTTGTCAAATATTCTTAGATGTAATATTCCTTCAATAGTCTCTTGATTAAAACTTTGAGAGCCTTACATTTATAAGTCATGTGCCCATGGTTCTTGTGATATTTATAAAATTTGGTTGTCTTAGTTATACATTAAGAGTAGTCTTAGCTTTTGATACAATCCATCTTTTTAAATGACCACCAATATTTTCTTTTGGTGATGTGCTTAAGGGAGTACTTAAATATTGAGTTTGGTATGTCCAAGGATGTTGATCACCATGAGGAGCCTTTTAAGGATAATCTTTATCATTTTATTACCTTTTTTGTCCTTAATTATGAGAATTTGGAGACAACAACACCATCGCTTTTGATATACCTGATAAAGACAAAAAAACCCCGTCTCATCGATAAAGAAAATGGCTATGATGAAGATTTCTTGAGCCTGACCAATTATTTTTGGAAATCCCTTAACTTTTATGAGTCTTTTTTATCCACTTCCTTATGGGATTCTTTAAAGCTTTAGAGGAAGGCTCAAGTGGTTTAGATTGTCTTAAGTCTAACATAGATTTAAGAACCTTCTTAAGCTTGATACAACTAAAAGAAGATAACAAAAATAGCATCTTACGTTAGTTAAATAAAGAAATTAATATAAGAGACAACTTCCAAAACCACTTTGTGGCCCAATTTTTAAGATAATTTGAGAAAATCTTGAATTTTTTTAGCTTAGTTATGATAAGAAAGGAGACAACTATTTTAAATTCCTTTAAAAATGTAAAGATTTAAGATACTATAATAAAAAGATGAGTTGGACAATTAAAGTTTAAGAGATGGAGGTGTTGAAAGAAGCTGTTCTATGAATAAAGAAACTTCATTGATGACATGCAAGTTATACTTGTATTGCAAAAAAATGAGACCCTTCAACAAGGTGATAAGGAGGTTCTTAAGGTGCATAAAAAATAAGTGTTTATGACACTTTGAGATTAGGTCAAGGATAGAAGCTATTTTAGTTTAGTTTGAACTTGAGTGCCACACATCATAAAATATCACCAGGTTATTAGGAGAATAGTATTGTGAAAGGGGATGTATAGTAGGATTTTTGGAAGCAGATATGATGTAATGTTATTCAAGTGTAATTGAGAGAGTTTCAAGTGAATCTTTGTTGGAAGGAGATGTGTTTGGTATGCTTTATATGTTATGTATGTTTAGCATAGTCTCCTATGCTAAGGAGGTCATTTTTGCTCTAATTTTCTTTACTATGAGTGTGAGGAGAGTAGAGAGGAATTGAATAAAATGCACCATGTGTTATTGAAATAAATGAAAAGGATTACTTGCAGATAATGGAAAAGATTTCGAAGTTTGCAAGATTTAAAGCAAATATATTGAAAACTCTACTACCTTTTGTCTATAGTTATCAAGTGCTTCTTTTTCAATAATGGGTGTGACTTTTTCTTGATTTTTTATTTTAGTTTGCTTATTTGTTCTCAGAAAAGTACTAGAAAATGTCAATACAAAAAAGGTTTTAAGGGATTTAAACAAAAACTTATAAACTTGTTTTATAAATAAGGGAAGGGCTTTGTACAATTTATAAAGTCTTGCGAAGTCTTATGGTTTAAGTAAGAACGCTTGGACAATTGAAATAGTGTTCTTGGATTGGAATAAAATTTTATTATAAGTGAAGACAAGAGTGTTTAGGCCATTTTTGAGTGGAGTGGCTTAGTTTGGCAAAGTTTTGTATGGTCAGGCACTGTCTAGATTGTTCATTGCAATCCTGTGTAATCCTGACGTGAACAGGGAAGTCCAACACAACCCAAGGAGCCTTTTAGTAGTAGTCCGACATGCATCCAGCACAGTCAAGTTGTAGTCAGGATGGTTTGAGGCTCTGTATAACTTGGTTGGGTCTGCTTGTGAGTCGATGGGAGTGTCTAGCATGTAAGCAATGTGGTTGGGTGTTGTTAAGCTCGAGCAGGCATAGATTTCGGCATGATACGATGAACGAGGAACAAGGTTAAATGCAAGTGCCAAAGCAAGCATTGTGGTAGGGCACGTGTAGTGCGAAATTGCATGGGAGGGCGTACACATCATGGAACAATGCTAGCCAGGATGTGCTGTATCGAATGGGCTGCTTCTGGAGTTTTCCAACCAACGCAGGCAAGAGCGTAGGCGATGGAATAGGCATATGAGGTACGACCAACACGTGTGACCCGAAAAATGAATAAATAAGTTTGGCAGATGATAAAGGCAGAGAAAATGTTGTTTTAGGAGGAGAGGAACGAGGCTTGGAGAAAAGAGAATAAATAGCTTGGAGAAGAAGGAGAGGTTTTTTGAGTGAGAGAAAGGAGAGCTCGAGAGCAATAGAGACAGGGCTTCAAGGCCTAGATCGAGTGAGGCTAGTTTTGCGAAGGCAAACAATTTCTCCAAGGAAAAAGTGATCGATGTTTTTTCCATAGCTTGAATGCCTCACCTGGTCGTATCTAAAGGTTCTTTTTGTGGTTGTTCTTCGTTATGGACCAAATCTAGCTTGATACCTCTTCCTCTTCTGTATTCTTGCATGGAGGCAATGTTGAGATGGATCTGAGGCATCTTGTGCAATAGTGTGTGTGACAGTATGGTGGTATTTGCTTTTGGTATCTTTTTGCTTCTTCATATCTAAACAATTTTTTGGACTAAACAAAAATTTTTTAGATCTTCAGAATTTAAACAATAATTTTCCTACATTGAAATGATTTAAGTCAAATTAAAAGGAATTAGACAAAACAACCTGTATTATCGAAAAGGTAGATGAAATTTACTATAAAGTTGCATTAGGTTTTATGTTTTAATAAACTTGGAGATATTAAAAACTAAATTGTAAAATGCTTCGTCTAAAGAAATTTCATTACAGAAATGTTAAGTTTTTGATAGATTTAGGGATTAGGGATTACAAATTGATTGAAATAGCAAAAACTATAGACCATAAAATAACTTAAATAAGACCTTAAAAAATAACTGGTTAAAACTGAAATTGCATAAGAAGAATTTAATATTAAGATGATGCAAGCTCAAGCTACACAATAGAAAGGTTTGGAAATAACCTAATCATCATTAATTAGAAATAAAGTAAAATATCTCGAGAAAAGATTGAAATGGGAAAAAAAAGCATTGCAATTAGTAACTTACCCAGTCCCACTAAAGCATCACAGAACATCTCTACAATATTATTGAAAGATGAAGAAATGAGCTTTTCTTTTAATTGTGTCACACCAATCTGTTTGAAGCATGAAGTTAAAGAGTGGATCATTGAGAATTTCAATTTCTTAATTAATGAAAAATTCTCAAAAAATCTTCATTCAAATAGCTTCTGACTTGTCAAAGAATTGAAGACAGGCATATAAATAGACTTTAGAAATGTGCATAAGAAAGCATTAAGCACGAGATAACTTGGATGAGGATTTCACAACAA
This sequence comes from Vanilla planifolia, assembly GCA_023846275.1. Classification (NCBI taxonomy): domain Eukaryota; kingdom Viridiplantae; phylum Streptophyta; class Magnoliopsida; order Asparagales; family Orchidaceae; genus Vanilla; species Vanilla planifolia. The sequence continues at coordinate 7,437,222 of CM043868.1, forward strand.
ACTTTCTTATGTAGTCGAGGAAAGAACATGAGAGTTGTAAGCTAGATGCCTTAGGTCAATCTTGCAACTAGCCAAGAAAATTCATTAGTTAGTCATAATGGTGAGAACATTAAAAATCTACTATATCCTCACTTAATTGTCATCAATAATTAGGAACTAGTATAAAAATTGAAATTTACTATATCTTCACTTAATCGTCATCAATAATTAGGAAATGCTAGTACAGGCCATTGAAATCTATTATATGATCACTTAATCATCATCGATAATTAGGAATTGCTAAAGCAAACAAAAATCATGAAAGCAAACAAAAAATCATGAAAGCCAAAATAATTCAGGCTATTAGGAAATGACCAATGAAAAAGTTGGATATGTATTATGGTGTTATATGGGGCATTAATTAGACCTTAAAATGTATAAACTACAAATTACAATTAAAATGAAATTGTTTTGGCTTCGATATCTAGAGAATCTAAGGTTGCAAATTGTATTGCATTAGCTTTCCTCCTAGTGATTTAAATAGATATTTTGATGATAGTTATATACTTATGGTGTATAGTCGTGCATTATGTTATAGTATTGTTATTTATGTTGTATGGTTGTGTTGGATCTAATTTGTATGATGGTAACAACATATAATTCTATAAAACATTGGTTATGTTATGGAATTTAATTTCAACATTTTATATTCTTGTTTTAGTCATTCTGTGTGAACCTTAAAAGTATTTAAGTTGTGTTGTGAATGGATTCTCTATGAGTCCCTCCACACAAGGCTCTTGAATTGATTTATATTTTCATAGGTATTTCATTAATGAAATTATTTGATTTTAAATTTATTGCATGTAAATTACATCTTACCTCTATAGTCAATTAGTTTAAAAAAATTCATATGATTACATGTTTTGTTATAGTGTTTCTATTTATAATTAAAAATGTCTAAGATTGAATTCTTGTGATCATAAAATTAGTTATGCATATATTTGTTTTACGATTTAAATCATTTATCATTAAAAACTAGTTTTTCTTCATATGAATCTAATTTTCATCTAAATATGTTACCATTATGAATGTATAACTTATTACCTAATGTTTTTTGCTTCTATTTACCCTTATACATATACATAATGCTAAATCGTTTAATTGTTACCCATCTTTTAATAATGTTAGAGGATAAAATTTTGAAAGGTGATAATAAGTTTTGTTATCAATATTTATTATACTTAAAACCAATTAATTTATTTACCATTATGTTTTAATCTTATCTTATATGTTGAAATATTGTTCACTTTGGTAATCTTATACTAGCTTCATCAACTTATTCTATGGAAGATTCCTCAATGCTTTTATCATGATTTTATACACTTCAAAAAATCTTCTTTTTTATTGTTGGATTATTCATTTATTTACTCCACATAGAAGTTGTCTAGGAGCAACTCCACACATTAATGATTACACTTAGAACATTATTTGTTATTCATTCTTCACACTATTCAATCCTAGCATCATAAAATCATTGGCATTTACTTTGTTCATTTTTGAACTAGAAATAATTGGGAAGTATAATTTTGATACCATTAAGTAATGATTCATCCTAATTTCAAAAAATTGTATAACTTAGTTATTCTAATTATGGTTTTGCCTACCAAAATTTAACTTGACATCTTAAAATCATGATCTTATATTTGCATATAAAAATATTCATTTTCTTCTAATGTAAGGCTTTTCATCCTTATTACCTTCAACCTAAAGGCCTTTTTGGAGTCCCTACACTAGTGATTTATCCTTGAACATAAACTCTGTGATCATTCTCTTATCGTTTTAGTCCTAATAATACTTATTTTTTATTTATAATCAAATTTCATGTAACTTTTTATGGTTATACTTGTATGCTTATTTTTATCATATGTTGGTCATTTCACATATGCATATGTTGAGGGAAATTTTAAATATCATTCATCTAAGTAGAACCTTCTTTCAACCTGTATTTGTTTTTGTACTATTCCTATGTTTGTCAAAATAAAATTATTTTTTCCAACTAACCCATTGAGATGATGGTAAAAAACTTAAGAATATAGCCTATATTTCTTTGCTTGTCTTTTTTAGGCCTTTATATATAGCAAAGCTAGTTCATAGCATTGGTGCACATGATTTGATGCATTTCAATCCACTATAACCTTGGAGGGGTATTTATAATGCACTAAGTTAAAATTCTAAATATGATTTTTAGTATGTGAAGCTTATTTTGTAATATTTGCAAGACAAGGCATTCAAAGGTCACTAAACTCAAGGTTTGAATCAAGCTAAACTTGAGAACTATGTTAAATCTAATTTTTTTGTCATTTTAAAATGTCAAATATTTATGTATTTTAAAATAATGTGCTAATTAAGTAAAAAATATGCATAATATTCACATTATTCAACATTTTTAAAAATTATTCAATAGCAATTTTAAATTTATCAAAATCATAAAAAAAATTTAACATTGTTTTGATAATCTAATGATAGTATTAAGTAGAAGAATTGATTGTTTAGTCTAAACTCCAATGCATAAAAGATTTAAATGAACTAGTTATATAAATAAGACCATTATAATATTTTTTGGGACTAATGAATTAGTTATATAAATAAGGCCATCACAATATTTTTTTGGGACTAATGAATGAAGAATATGTTAGAAAAAAAATCATGATTCTACAAGACATTGTTTGATCATATCATCTAATACATAAAAAAAAGGCTATTCTATATAATGAAATAACCATTACCTCTATATAATAAAAATATTGTAATAGGCAAATGAGCCTTTGATCTCTCCTTATTTCTCAGTGTATAAAATGGGTCTCTTAGCCATATGTTAGGTAATGAAAAATGATTCCACTTATATCTTTAGATTTTTGTTTTAACATCAAAATTATATCTTCAAGTGGTTTAATGATAGAAAGTGTGGCATCAAGTTTTCCACTCACTAATTTATTATCCTGGTGCACTTTCAAATCAAGTTTATAGTCTACTATGATCTTACAACTGTGCACACAAAAAATGCTCCATGTGCAATTATTTTTATATAGTGTTGTATCTCATCACTTTTATTTGAACTTGTTCTTTTGGAACAAGTTGGATTGTGGTTTATAGTGTATTTAAGTTCTTTGGTGTAGGATTCTTATTAGTATAGTGTTTTGCTCATTTGAGTTTTTATTGTAGATTATTTGAGTTGGTTTTTATCTCATTTAAGAGATGTATAGGCAACATCTAGAGGTTGCATGAAGTCTTTTCTACTTGCATTTGTAAGGAATGTGAGTAAGAATAATGTGACCATCTAATTAGTAATCGGGTGAACTTTCTATATATGCATTTTCTTCCATCGAGATCATTTCTTTCTTCAACTCATCATTTTAATTATGTAATGAATATTTCAAAATACAAAATTCTTCCTCTCTTGAATTATTCATTTTAATTATGTAATGAATAATTCAACAAATGAAAATTTCATACAAATCACAAAACAATCCATAATAACTTAAAGAACGAAAGTGAAATGCATTATAATGGGCAATGCAGCAAAGCCTACAAGCACGTTGGATAAACATGTTGGTGGCTAACCCAATGTTAAAATTAAGTAAATTAGAAAAAAAAAAGAAAGATTAGGGTAGAAAGGAAAATCTTGACTTTTGTTATGGTTGATGATGTGAATTGTGTGAAGTTCAACACATAAGAGTGGAGAGGTGAATTATACTTTTAACAAAACTTTTTGATTTGAAAAATTATTTCAATTAGAGAAAAATCTTATTCTTAGTAATAAAAATTTTGTTTTAGAAATATTGCTCGATGAAATGAAAAAAAGTGCAATACAATAAAATAAGAGTTACATAAAGATTTTTAAGTGGTTCGACTAAAACTCCTGCATATATCCACCCATGATCACCAGATCGAGCTTCCACTAACCATTTCCTTTTATCGAAACCAGTAAGATAAACCAAGTACAATTTGGTGCTCCGATGGGAAACAAAAAATCATAACAAATTCAACTACAAAAAAATGTAAAAGCTTTATAAGAATAGCACATACAAAGCTTTTACACTTTGAATTTTTCAAATAAGAATGACACAACAACTATAGATATAAATGTACTAAATAATATGAAATAAATGAAGATGAGAGCTGTAGAAATAAGAAATGATCAAAGAACCTGAGCTCTTACATATATACAGTGAAAATGATGCTCTTGATTTAGATTTTTTTTAAACATTTTTTGAGTTTTTCAAGTTGATTCAACAATCTTAAATATTATTAAATAATCTCTATTTATAGTTCATATAAAAACATGAGAAAAATAGCCATTGTTGGAAATGAAAAAAGAAGAGGAAGATGCAATAACTATCTAATTTTGATCATATAATAAATGATTTGGTTAAAATGACTTATATTTAACTATTTTCATAAATCTGGATCATTGAATTGCTCTTTTGAAATGATGAGGTGATCACGATCATCCAATCGAGAAACTCAATGGTATAAGCAATCGTTAGAATGGGTAGATCTAATCATGATCGTAAGAATGCACTAACACACTGAACGGCAAGATGGATCATTAATGTAGTTCATGCAAGTAGGCTAACTGATAGCTATTCGATTACTCTTGATGAATGGATGTCTAGACGAGGCATACCACTGTTCATCTAAGTGGAAGACACCATAGTCGTTTGATCATGAATTCGTGTGATTTGACGACACAAGTTATCTTCTATGAAACTGGGGATGCATGCCCATAATAGTAAGCACTTTAGTCCACATTGCGAAAAAGGTTAAGGACTTTGCTATTTTCAAAAGTTTGTGCATGCATTTTTCTAATCAAAACATTGTGGTTGGCTACTCTCTGGTTCATTAGGAGATCAATACCCATGCACGTTAGTTTGTACATTTGACTCAATCCATACTTAACCATTTCAAGTCCAACTTGACTTGATAAGCCTAAGCCAAGTTTAGAGTGATGCCTTAACCCAATTTAACCCAAACCATTACAAGACTGTACCCTAATTGAGACTCAGGTCTAACTTGACTTGGTTTCAACTGATCTCCTAACCCATAGCTCCCTAAGGTCCATTGCATTGTGCTTTAGGTCAACTATTCTGAGCCTTTCGATTTATGCGAGGTGTGGGTGCTTAAGCTAAATTGTTTTTGTTAAAACAATTTTTTATAAAATTTAAAATTAAAAAGACTTAATTTTCAAAATAAAATATAACACACCTAATGCATTTTACTTATCACAAAAAATCAATTCAAAAATACATGAACCATGATTATATCTTAGATATCACAATTGCAAAGAAAAGAAAGGTTTAATATATTAACCATATAAATAATTAAGAATATATATTTTTGTGGACTCGATACACCACAAAGAGCTTGGTTCTTGGCTCCAAAATTAGTAAATTGAACATTCAATCTCCATTTACTTAAGATGCTACAATCCTTACTATGTAAGACATCTGGTGAAAACTCTCCAATTAATTTATTCTATAAAAGCTTAAGATGCATGAGCTAAAACCCACTTTTGAAAAGTATTAGAAAAATTATCATAATAGTTTTTTTGTCATCAAACAAGTGATGTCATGATCAATGGTACAATAATCTTTCTCTTTTGATGATGATAAAATTATTAATAAAATAGTAAAGTGCAAAGATATAAATCATGCAAGCATATATATGTTTCCTTATAGTCATGCTCTTCCTCAATGTATGAAATTCATATAACTGATGTCATAAACTTGGGATTACAACAAATATTTTTCATTACACACATATTTATTCTCCTTTTTATAGATAGATTTGAACTGCAAAACTATTAAGAAGATTAAATAATTTATCCAAAAAAATAAGGACAACTCACTTTTTGCTAGTGAGTCACATGCAAATTCACAAACAAGGTTTGTCTCTATAGGTCATAATTATGGAGAACACTACAATTATCTAAGCTTTAAATTTAAGAATCTAAAATATCTTGAGTTTAGTTGTGATAGTGTGTGATTGAGGTGCTTTTATAATAGTATTTTTCAAACATGTTTTTTTTAGAAGTTCATGTATATTTATCTTATTTTAAATAGATGACTTTTTTAATTGGACAATCATAAAAAATATGTCTATACTTATTACAATAATTGCATACAACTTAGGATTTGGCATAAAAATGAAAGGTATGCAAACTAACATTATTTCTTCCACATAATTATATGATGAAACATGTTTGTGCATGTGGAATATACAACTTCTATTATCATTCATATGTACATATGAATATTTTCATCTATATTTTTGAGTCAAATATGATATAACATTAGAATTTACATTCACAACACAATTATTTTTATTTATATGAGTAGAGGATGGAGCATGTAAATGCACATATGAATGTGGATAAGTATAAGAAGTAAAAGTACATTAAGGTAAATTAACAATATTTTTTTCAAATCATTTCTCTTTTTCTATCAAGCCAATCTTTTATTTTTTTTAAAATGAAATTTTCTTCTCTTAAAGAATATTTTTACTTTTCAAAGAATCAATATATGAATTGATCAAAGATGAAGATGTATCATATTCATCAAATTTGCTTTATTAAGTACTTAAATTAGTAGCATGTATAAGTAAATCACTTTGAAGTTTATTTCTAACTTTAAGCTGATTACATTGCTTTTCTAAAGAGTAAACATGATGTTCTTATTTGTCATATTTCATATTAGTTTTGCATACATTCTAATCAACTTTATATGTTCAACTATACATTCATTAAAAGAAATAAACAATTCATTACCATTAATAATATGAGTATCAATATCAGAGGAAGAAATATTTTGTGCATTTTAGAATGAAGAGCTTTCTTTTAAGGTGCATAAAGTTTCTCTCTTTTTCTTTCTTTGTGTCATTCTTCTTTTGATTTCTCATCTACTTTTTATATTGGGTAAGAATCTTAACCTATTTGTCATATAAATTATTTAGTTTCTACATAATCTCAAAACAAGTTATAAATCTTCATTCTATTTTGTTAAAGAAAAGGAAAAAAATAGTTCATTTGTTTATAATTTCTTTGTATTAAACTTCTAGAATGCTCATCAGAATCATTTGAAATAATAAAGGAATATTCAAATAAGAACTAATATCAACACTAACACTTAAAATAAAAGCATTAAATTCATTTTTTATAACCAAAGTATTGACCTTTAAACATGGGTGGTCCATAAAGTTAACAATGTAAACAACAATTCATCAAACACAAGAAATTTAAGAAAAATAGGATCCTCTTTTAGGAACTTTTTCTCTTGATGTAATATGTTATAATATCACTTGATGTGAATCATGTGAGGTTCAATGCATAAGAGAGGAGAGTTAAATTGTGTTTTTAACAAAACTTTTTAGTTTCAAAAAACTTTTTAAATTAAAGAAAAATCTTATGTCTAGTGATAAAAATTTTGTTTGAGGAATATTGTTTGATGAAATAAAAAACAAAAATTGCACAACATCAAAACAAAAGAGGCACAATGATTTTTGGGTGATTCAGCCAAATCCTTACCTATAACCACCCTCGATCAATAATTTGTTGCTTTAGTGAGACACAAAGAATCACAAGAAATTTGACTACAAGAAAATGTGAAAACTTTACAAGAATAAAGCATATGAAGATCTTATACCTTTGAATTCTTCATGTAAGAGTGGTGCAATAAGTATAGTGGTAAATGTTAATGAATGATGTAAGTGAATGAAGAGGATAATTATAGAAATAAGAAATGATCAAAGAACCAATAACTTCATCATGTACGCAGTGAAAATGATGCCCTCTGTTTGGACTTCTTTTAAATATTTTATAAGTTTTTTAAGTTGATTCATCAATCCTAAATATTTTTAAATGATCTCAATTTATAGTACATGCAAAAACATGCCCAAATAATGCTTCCAATAGCTAGAATCAACCTTTCTCAAAAGGTAATCATTGTTGGAAATGAAAAGAAAGAAGAAGATGTATCAACTATCCGATTTTAATCAAATAATAGAGGGTTGGATTAAAATCATCCATATTTACCATTTATATGAATCTTGACCATCAAATTGCTCTTCCAAAAGACGAAGGAGATCACAATCATTTGATCAAGATGCTTAACAGTCTAAGGAGCCGTTGGAATGGGTTGTTCTAATCATGACCATAGGATCGTGCAAAAATAGTGAACGATAAAATGGCTCATTGATACAGTTTGTCCAAACTGGCTAGTAATTGCCATTAGTTTGCTCTTGATGAATATACAACTGGATGAGGCATAACACTGTTCATCAAGGCCAAGGGCACTACAGCCATTTGATCACTAATTTGTGCAATAGGATGATGTAGGTTATCTTTATCAAAGCTAAAGATATATCACCATAACAATGAGCATTTTAGTCCCACATCATAAAAAATATTATGTACTTTGTTGTTTTTAAGCAATTTTATGCATGCACGTTTCTAACTAAAACATTAGGGTTGGCTAACCTTTGGTTTCTTGGGAGATCAATACTTATGCAGACCAGTTTACACATTCGACTCAATCCATACTTAACTATTTTGAAGCCAATTCGACTTAATAAGCTTAAACCAAGTTCAAGTGTGATGGCTGACCTGATTTAGCTCAAACTGCTACAGGGCTGTACCTTGACTAAGACTCAAGTTTGACCTGACTTGATTTTATTTGGTCTCCTGACCCGCGACTCTTCAAGGCCCAATGTACAGTGCTTCATGCCACTTTGCCTAAGCCTTTTGGGCTCTGCTAACAAGTGGGTGCGGTTGCCTTGGCTAAATTTTCATTTTTTTATTAAAATATTTTTTAATAAAATTTAAAATTAAAAATAATTAATTTTCAAACTAAAATATAACACATCTAATGCATACTAAATATCACCAAAAATCAACTAAAAAATGTATGAATAATGATTATGATGTTAGATGTTATAATAACAAAGAAAAGAAAGATTTAATATGTTAACTATACAGATGATTAAGAATGTAGGTCTTTATGGATTAGCACTCCATAAAGAGTTTGGTACTTGGCTTTAAAATTAATAAGTTGTCTTCAAGTTTCATCCACTTCAAATGTTACTACTTTTGGTCTAAAACATCTAATTCAATTTCTCCAATCGATTAATTTTTTAAGAGCTTGGTCAAGAAAGTATTAGAAGAACTAACATAATGATTTTATTATCATCAAATAAGTAGTGTTATGACCAAGGATACAACAGTTGAGACCTTCAACAACCAAAATCTTTGATCATAAAAATTTTTATTATAAATTAAATAAAGTTGCACTACATTTAGTTTTATCATAAAAAAGTTATCATAAGAATTGAAATGACATAATAATATCTGCCAAAGTTTTCTACAAAGGATTACTTCTATGATGAAAGTCTTCTCATTGGTAGTAGTTTCAATGCATGATTTGTTGCAGCAAAAGAAATGTACCCTTCCAAATTCTCATTATAAATTTGTAATTAAATGCATTTATTTAACACTAAGAGTTGATGAAAAATATGTCAAATACATGCTTTGTAGTATGGTTACCATACTATTGAACCTTGCAACATAATGACATATCCTTTGCTATGATTATAATCCATAGCAATAAAATGCAAGCAATTGAACATCATATATGGATAATTATTCATTTCAAATAACTCTATCTAAACTACTTTATAACACCCTTGATTTCCTTGTCGATTCATTTTCCTCTTCACATTCCCAAAATTATTTAGTTGTGAAACCACTATTGTTGGAGTGCAACTCAGCTCTAACAATTACGACAATTCATTTGGTTTTCATGGAAGATTTATTGATTCTAGAGTCAATTTATCAACATGTGCTTACACAAAAATCTCTCGTGCTTAATGAAGCTACCAAATAATCTACCTAACTTTTGGTGAGCTTATTTGGGTTTGGTTTTTTTTGTCTGAAATAAGAGAATGTCACTTTCAAATATTTTGTATATTCTTACATGAGAATCATAGTTTTTACAACTTTATATATATATATATATATAGATCGATTTTTATAGATAGATTATGCCAAGTTTTCATAAAATCACTATCCAAGCTATTTATTTTTCTAATGATTACTTTCCAAAAAAGAAGTCTACAGCACCTGCAAGTAAAAGTTGCAGCAGCACATGCCTAATCAACACATAACAGAACAAGTGGTCCTAAGACAAGCTTCAAGTGAACTTGCTGGACATCACCGTACAAACAATTACAGCAGCAAGCTTATTCATGTTTGATATTAATTCTAAGTCCAAATGAGATATTGCTGCAGATGGCTTAATTAGAACAGCATCACAGTTGTACAGTGAACCAGCGGGACAGCTTCAGAAAAAGAACCTTCAAGGTCTATGTGACGTAGATGAGCACCATGGTGATGCATGGAGCAATAAGATCGGATACTTGAAAGAGCCTTCAAAGCAAAGATGCAAGGAAGAAACTCATTAATTAACCGTTTGGGCCATCAATTAACTCTACATAAGCTTATTCAAGAGGGACGAGAAACCCAATAATCAGAATGCATCAACAGGGCGGGGAAAAGCCTTAAGCATGTCAGGTAAGTCTAAAGCTATCAAATAATTTACATTAAAACTTGTGAAATCCCTAGAACTATCATTCAAGTCATGAATAAGTTCATAGCCCTTGACAAATTAAAACTGAGACTCAAAATTGTAGTTGGCAATGTTAGTGTTTGGAAGATGATTCAATGTTAGGGGTGGCGTGATCAGCACGACTTGTTGGTTTAAGGGTAGGTTTATGTATATTGGTGACTTAGGATTGGGCTTTCTTTAGGATAGAGGTTTTGGATTGAATCTAAAGGTTTTATGAATGAATTCAACTTGATCTTTTTGGTTGGATAAGGAATAGTTATTAGTGCCAATTTGGAAGGGGGGTTTAGTCATCGTTTTGTAGGGAGCTTGCTGAAGAAATTTCGAGTAGACACGTAAATAGGTTTCAGGGTGTTGAGCATATGTAAAACATTATTAAACATGTTAAAATCAAGCAAAGAACATAACAAGGTTTAGGAGTATAGGAAAGCATTTGAGAAATATAAATTTAAGTCAACTTTGTGCTTTGAAGACTTCAAATTAAGACTCACAATATGGAATGCAATCATGAACCACTAAAAGGAATTTAAAAGCATTCTCAAACATTGTACGATTTATTATATGGCTTTAATGGTTTTATCAAAACACAAGAAAAACAAGGTAGAGCAAGAAGATGATGTTCTCGTGAGGCAATGTCATGCACAACTTTAACTAACATGTTCGTATCCTTACATCCACTAATAATCACATGCTTGGTGTAGATCCTTTGAGCTGTCACAAATAATTTCTCAAAAGCATTCGAGAAGAGATACCATAATGGTTTTCTTTACACCTTGGTGTTAAACAATAGATTTATCAATCATCAATAAAGGTAGCTACAGGCAATATGTGGTGGGAAGAAGTTTGGACAGCAACAATGTTAGGAATATTTGCTACGTTCAACTTAGATGCTTAATAGATTGTCTAATTCATGGAATAGAAAATTTGATCCATTGGCTAAACCTCAGATAGCTGGAATTAGATGATAGAATATAAACATGTATAAGCCAATCAGTGCTTTATATTGCACATATGAAGTCAGCCAATTGTGCTACCAAAGACAAATGCAACATACATGAAGTGTAAGTACAAATTCATTCTATAAGAGTGCACTTCATTAGTATGCACACATTGTTTAGCATGTTAAAAACATGGAAATAATGCTCATATAGTTCAATAGAGTGGTGATTCTATACCATGCACTTAGTAATAATGCACATACATTTTGTATATAAGTGCATTCATGTCATTTGATTTTGAGAGCAGATTGCTTGATTCATTTTTAGTGAGAATTCCATTTTGTAATTTGACAACAAAATTTTGAATCCAACTTTCAAATCTGGGGATGGCTTAATTGAATGAGGTGATTATTGAATTAATTCAAAGAATGTTTAGGACCAAAATTCTGTGATTTAATGTGGAATTATGTCTATCTCCTCTACTTTTTACCAATATGACATCTATTTGAATTTTAATAGTGCCATTTATAATTGAAAGCTCAAAACTTAAAAACCTATAAGAGGCTGACGAACAGATACTCAAAGCTGCATCCCTATCAGGTCCAATCATAAAGAATAACCTTAATTATATAACCCAAAAAATAGCTTAAGATAAGCATAACTAATTTCATCATTAGCTTTCCATCATCTAATATTACTGTGGGCTCTTGGAACTCGATAATGACAAACTTAATGAATGATGAATGATAAAATAATATTCAGAAAAAATATAATTTTCCCAAAATTCATGAATAAGATTTCAAAGCTAAAGGTCCATTCAAAGTGTTCACCTTTTGACTTCCAAAAGTTTGATCATAAATACACTGATGTTGTACTTTAATTCTCCCCTAATAGTTTTATACAAATAAAACAATATTTATAAATGAAATAACACCAAGTTATTGCACAACTCTCCTAAGTTTACGCACTAATAGTGAGCTACATATAACTAAAACTGGCACATGGTTTTTCATATAGACTTCCATAAAAACATTTCTATGAGACCAAATTATGTGATTTGAAACATAAAACTAATTTTGTATGCCAATCAAAACTTTAGGAATGCATAATGGTCACAAAAAGTAATTATACATAGCTTAACACAATCATTGAAAGAATGTAAAGTATAACTACATTTAATTATAAATTTTTTTAATAATAGAAATATGAAGTTTCAAATAATGGGATGATGTTAATTGTGATGTAATTAGTCAAATATGATATAACTTTTTTTTTTCCTAAACTTCATGCCTTCAATCATCGGTAACATGGCAACATGCACCCATTGCTACATATTGCTTCATTTTTTGGGCCCAAGCAACTTTGGGTCTTTGTGTGGTAAGAGTGCTTAAAGGGTGTACTGAATGGATAAATGGTGTTCCCTTGCTCATTTATGTAGAAAATAGAAAACTATATTGAATTCTAATTTTCTTATATGATGTGCATCCCATTTCATTGCAATAATTACAAGTAACTTTGGACTTCAAGCTTACATAAAATCTATGATTTTGAATGAATTTTTCTTTCAAAAAATTAAACTCACAACTAACTAGAACATACGCCTCCAATTTTATTTTCAACACATTTTCTTTCTTACATTAATAAGCTCACCATTCAAGAACTTTGAAAAAGGAGGAAGGACATTTGAATACATCATTACTTTCAACATACAAATCACTATTCAAATTTGTAAAAGAATTCAAAATAGCCTTTTCAAAATTTCATGCCAACCTCTAAGCAAATCCCATGAATTTTTTCATTCTTAAAATAAGAACCATGCATAAAACTTTTTTGTTTTTTTTTTTGTTTTTCATATTTAATAGTTAGTATGAGAATGTTTGCATTCTTTATAAAAATGACCCACTAATTCTAAACATAATAAATCACATTTCTTATTTTTTTTTCTTCTCCATTATAAGTGTTGGAGCATAAAGTAAATGCCTTTCTCATCTTAATTTGACACACCTTCACTTGAAAAACTCTCATCTGAATCACTCCAAGAAACCACCATTACTTTTTTTTCCCTTTTCTTCTGCTTCTTAAATCATGAATTTTCTAGTCAAACATGGTTGGTCTAGTTGCATTTAGAGCATATTATTTTTTCTCCTTTTTCACTATCTTTTTTTAGGTTTTCCTAAATTGTTTGGTAAGGTATCATGATATAATTATTATCTTGTTTATATTGATGCCACTTTCTTTCTCATTTGTAGATTATGTTTTCTTAATATGGTAATCTCCTTAGATATTGTTCTTTTATTAACTTGTTATGTTCTTCTCCATTGTTCTACTTGCATCTTCATCTCAATGGAGAGAAGTACCATGAGAAGGTAATCCAAATGAAGACTATAAAAGTCTTTTTATTGCTTTTATTTTCATGATCAATAGATTGTACTCTTTGTGGACACAATTTTAAAATCTTTCTTGCAAAGTTTATATTAAAAAAATATCTATCATGACTAGATAAGTCATAGTAATTTTTATAAATCTTGTAAATATATTTTGAATAAATTCATTCAAAAACAAATCAATAGATTGAAATCATGGATCAACATTGATGGTTTTTTTAACTTACGAAGTAACTTCATAAGCAACTTCTTGATTTTGCAAAATTTCATGTGTTGTTCTAAGGTTTCATAATCTAATTATATTCAAATGCATTCAAAATAATGCAAAATATTTAAAGTTTTTGAATTTAATTTTGCAAGGAGTTTTTCCTTTAGTAGCTTTTCACATGAAGTCTTTTGCACAAACAAACTCTTTATCATTTTCACGAGATATTTATATGGGTTGTCAACTATATCCCTCAACTCCAAATCTATGGTTTCGATTCATTCAATAAAGATAAAAATCTCCCTTGAAAAGATATGGATAAAGTGAACATTTTTCTTCGCCAAGAGTTGTAAAATTTTCCTCTAGCATGGGTGGAGTGACTTGGTCCAATTCCATTGTATTGAAATCGGAAGTCTGGCTCAATCCAGAATCTCGATCCTTCCCTACTTGGGAGCAAGCAGCACTGGACGGCAATTGCAAACCCCGACTCCAAAAAAGAGATCTATTCCTCGCCTTGGGCGACCTGAGCACCAAGTCAAACGCCCTCCCAAGTCAAGCACCCTTCGACTAGCGTCTCGCTCATTCTTCCCTGACTTGTTCCGCGTCAAAGCCTGAATCCGTACTGTAGCGAGGGGAAGAAAGTCTCTGATTCAACTCGAACTGGTGCCCAAATCAGGCATCGGATCTGAATGGGTCTTTCCCCATTAGGAGGAACACATATGCATCAAGAAATTAAATCTTTTTTTTCTATTTTACTCATGCCCTAGTACTTGGTAAAGAGAGTGCGACACACTCACAAGAGGGATGAATTGTAAATATTGAAAAATTTATTGAACAATCAAATAAAATACAAGAAGAAAATTAAAAATTATAGTAAGATAAATTAAGATGTGAGAACACATGATGATTTTTAAGTATTTTCAATGATGTACATCTTAAAGTATGGTTTAATAGGAGAGAGATGAATTATAATAAAACAATTGTTAGTTTCATATAAAAAATATTTAAAAAATTGTTTAAAATAATTTTTAATAAAATTAAGACAATATCTAAAAGTGATTTTATGAAAATTTTAAATTTAATTTAAAACTTGTTAATTTTCTTTTAATAATAAATTTTTATAAAAAATATGAAATAATAAAATTAATAAAAATTTAAAATATACTTTAATATTTTTAGGTGT
Source organism: Vanilla planifolia (assembly GCA_023846275.1). Lineage (NCBI taxonomy): Eukaryota > Viridiplantae > Streptophyta > Magnoliopsida > Asparagales > Orchidaceae > Vanilla > Vanilla planifolia. Next base: position 7,452,584 of record CM043868.1, read on the forward strand.
TTTGGCTTAAAATCTAGTCTACGTCCTCTCTTAGCAAAACCTAAGTTAAGACAGAACACTTAATATGAGCTTTTTGCCTAAAGACAAGTAAGTTAAACCCTCATAATAATAAAACAAAAGGGACAGACTCCTATGACTATATAACTAAATAAAATGATAATAGAAAAAACCATTCGATAACACAAAAATCAAAATTAAAACAAATATTATACTGGAAATGATTAACTAGATACAAGTATTTTAATTAAATCAATTAAAAATAACGAAAATTAATAACTTAGCTGATTTAAGAAAAAAATAAAATTTAAGAGTTTGACAATTGAAGGATGCAACATATAGAAACGATGATGAAAGCAGACCGTAATGACTTGAATGTTATGGCTAAAAAAGTTTTATTTATATTGTATATCAATTACTTTTTTCAATAATATTCTTTTATTTATAGACAATTTTTTAAAGATTAAAAGCATTTACCAAATAATCAAATTAGCCATTACTATTTTGCTGATGTTCATAGATTTTAATTAGAGAATTATTATTTAAATAATGTATTCTAATAATTCAAAAAATAATGGCTAAAAGAGTCATTGAACAGGAGCCACTCAATTGGAAGCACTTTAAGATCGTTTGATCCTAAAACTTGCACGATCAGATAAGTGGCATTCATTCAGTGCTATTTAAAAGTTAGATTTGATTAGGACCTTTAGATCTGAATTGTGATCGAATGACTAGATCTAGATCTTACAAGAGGATAAAGCATGGACCATGTTATCGCAAAATTGTGCAACCAGCCGATTAATACATTTAGTGCATTTAAAGAGGCGAAAGAGATGACGATCATTTGATTGTTTATTGCACAATCGAAAGGCAGTAAATAATTCCATAATTTCTAGTTTAGATGCACGAATACACTCTACGTTTTATTCCCACATTTTTAAAACATTACTTTGAAATTTTGTTTTGAAAACTTTAGGTGATCTCTTAAGTTAGTTTATTAGGGTTGGCTACCCTTTGGCTGGTTCAAGAAGTCATGACCCATGTTGCCAATGATATATTCTACTTGATATTCTGATACAATAGTAACAACCCATTTCTATACACATTTTTCTTAGTCTAGGGTTGCTTCTTTGATCTATTTATTGTACCGAATGGGTTCAAGATTCATTTCTTTGACCCTAAGCAAGTTACTGTACTAAATTAAGTAGGTTTTAATTAGACTTGGGTTTATTATTATTATTATTATTATTATTTACTAATTAATTAATACTATTATAATATATATATATTTGTAATAAGTTAATTAAAATTTTTAAAAGTGTGATTAATATAAAATAATAATCAATATAAGATAGATTAAAGATATTCAAAACCTAAATATTTTTCCTAAAATGATTTATTTTAATTTAATTTGTGTATCTTGTTATAAAGATTTTAATCAAACTTAACATTCTAATCAAAGTAAGATTAAAATACTTAAAATTAAATTCAATATATATCTTTTGATGTTTTACCACTCCATTTGGACCATCTTCATAAGATTTTACTTTTGCTCATTTTATTCTTTAAGTTCTCCTATAAACACAAGCAATGACTATTTAAAATTTAAAAATATAGTTTAACAAATTTATTAGAAACACTTAAAATTTATTATCATCAAATAAAGTATTATGACTAAAGATGACAACACAACACATCTACCATCAAACATAAAAGATTAAACTTCCTTAAGCTCACATTTTCTAAAATAATAAAGCATAAAAGACTTTAGCAAACATAAGTGCAAAATAGCCTAAATAATAATCAAATCCAACATTCCTATAATAATGGTCAAAGGATATGTACACATCTCATATAAAGTCATACACAAATACAACTTGATCAAAGAAAACCAAGCCAACAAGATTTTAAAGAACTTAAAAGGTACCTATATTAATAGTGTAGTGCTTGAAATGTTCTAATTATGCAATGATCCATCAAACTAGCCAAAGGGTTGTTCAAAAAGAATTGATAAATTGTGTTTTCATCTCAAGCAGTTTGTTTGACTAGTCTAATAGATTGTTTGATCTTAGTCAGTTATTTAACATAGTTGTTGAAAATTTCAAATTTTAAATAAAATATAATATAATGTTATATGTATGGATTAAATGATGGAACTAGAAAATTGTCATCAAAAAATTATTTTTATGATCTTTATTTTAATACTTCAAAACATATGAGAACTTATTTATATTTTAAAATATGATAATTTTAATCATAAAACTATATATATATATATATATATATATATAATTTAAACATCACAACTATTAATACAATTTAATATAAAAAATGGAAATATGCAAAAGTGGACTAGTCTTAAATCGAAGAATACATGATAATTCTTTATGATGCTTCTAATTGTAATTCTCTTTGTGATTGTTGACATTTTATAATCATGACCCCCCAAAAAAAGCATTATTGGCCACATGAACAAGTTTTATAACTTCCATCATTGCTGAGTTCTTTCGTTAAAAAACATTTTATTTTGTTTTGCAGCCTAAATAAATGACTTAAAATAAGATAGATAATTACATTATTAAGTTTATTATCATTAACACCATCATGGGGTCATAGGACTTAACTATTTCTTTCCAAGCAAATCATGACATAAAATGGGCCTTAACAACTATCTCATTGCATTTGTAATTATTGTCACCATGTTGAGGATTGAGATCAGCCTTGATGTGGCATGAACACTATTTTTTATTTATTTGCTAATATTGTCTTAGTTTTTTTTGTATGTTTATTCTTATATTCCATATAAGCCCATTGTTGGTGTATTTTGATGAAAAAATTGCTTTAAATCATAAGTATATTTGGGTTTCATATGTTTAATGAGTGCAACATGTAATTTAGTTTATATTTCATAACCTTTTATGCATTTATACTTGATTTGGGTTGATCTAGTTTATTATTTGTATTTTTTTTTGCTATCATAGGTAATTTCTAGATTATCCTAAGTAGTATATAATAAATTTGAACCACTTGAATAACACATGTTAATCATTTGATTTTCTTAACAAATAAAGGCATATTATTGGATCACATTATTATCCTTAGCCAAAAACTATTGCAAAACATGTAGGGAAATTTTAACTACCTAGGGGTGACTTACATGATGTTTTTAGGCTAAGTTCAGAAATTGTTTTTCACTTTCATAAGCCTACATATGACCATCCCTTTTGTTCCTTAGCTTATGATGCATGTTGAATGAATTTTTTGGATCCCTTCCCTATCTAATTGTGACTGCCAACTTATGTTTAATCTTCCCATCAATGACAACATGTGGGTTGTTCTTAATGAAACAACAATGTTAAAGCTCTTTTGTGTGAGATTTGAGAATTCGTTGGTGATCCTTTTTGTGATGCATATTTCACAATTTCCTTTGTGATATCTAATTTGACCATCTTTTTCTTCCATTGCCACAAAAGTTCATTATTAAAAACTTGTTTTAGTGCATCATATTAATATTTTATTTGGTTCTTGATGCTTCAAGCATTAATGATCATATTGTGTATTTCTATTAGAACCTTTAATTCAAAATTTAAAGGAGCTTTAAATTGAATTTTCATGTCCATAACATAGCTTAACTAAAAAAATGAAAATCTAAAATTCCTTGATCTATCCTAAGAATACTACTTTGAAATGGTTCATTTGGGAGAAACTTTGGACGAAAATTGAATTGATTTGAGAATAGTTTGAACTTTTTATTTTCTGAGCCTTCAGATTCTTATATAAATTTCTCCAAAATCTTAAAAAAAATATCTTTTGAAAAAAATGTTATATGCTTCCAAGCATTGAGATAGATTAAGATTACACTTTATATAATTATTACTAAATGTTTAATTGATTAATAAGAAATGGATTTTAAAAATATTAATCTTAAGCACAATTAAAAAATAATTTATTTGATAATTATGTTTTTAATAAGTGCATAATTAAACTATTAATTTATGAAATAATTAGTATTTGACTTCTTTGATAAAATGAATGAATTTTTCAATATTATTATGGAAGAACATGACAGTGTTTTGTGTTCCTTCAATTATTTTTTTTGCTTTATGAATAAAAAAGTACATTTTGAGACATGATTAACAAATGCCTAATTATGATCCAAGAAAAAATTTTGTAAAAAATTAAATTTAAAAATGATATACTAAATGGACCTTTAAGGTTTGTGTAGCAATCATGTTATGCCTATAACATCTCATCAAATATGCATATGAAAATATTGTTATGTTAGATTATTATGTAGGACTTAAAAAAGTTGATTTAAAAAAATGAAATAATGATGGACGATGATTTAAGTTTAAAAATCATAAAGAGAATTAAAAATTTTAAAGACTTAATTAGAGAGAATTTTCCAATTATTTCAAGAAGTCAAAAATATAACCTCCATAGTCTAAACCTTTTATGATTGACAATCTATAATATGAGTCCTATTCTAATCACCTTGAAAGGCAGTACAAGAGATACTCAACAATAACCATTCTAGAGAGAAATAGACTTACTAGAATAAGTAAGCATGAAAGATGTTAATATTAAAGAACATTATAATATGATGAGGATGATATTACAAATACATCAAAAAATTAAAACCCCAATTGGTGATGGTCACAATGATGCAATGATTAGTTGTATTAGCCAATCAAAATGAATCATCATTTTATTACCATAGAAGATGGAGGCTAAGGGAACTTTTTCATGTCTAGTTTTGCATCAAAATATGGTTTTAAATCATAAATAAAGGATATTAAAATATTACGAGGCTAATCTAACATTATTTTAATTTAATACTTCTTAAATAAAGGATTTTTTTTTACAAGAATCATGAATTAATTTTTTTCATAACTAAGAGCACTAAATTGATACAAATAAGTAATTAGTTTATTGTTTGGATATCAAAAAACTGATCATGCTTTTAGAGTTTTATATAAAACAAATAGCTTAAAAAAATTAATGACACCATGAGTGTTACACTCTAAAATTGTATGTGATATGTCAATATTGATGTATGATATTTTTGGTACACTTAACCTATGAAAATTAGGTTGACTAAAATTGAAAATTTATTTTATAGATATTAGATGGCCATTAAGGGAGTTTTAAAGTAATTGGAAAAAAATGCTATAAATACACTTATAAACATAGAGAAAATGCTAATAAATATTTGAAAATTATTTGTAAGCATTTCTTATTTTTAAAGTCATCAACTTTTTTAGAGACCTTTTAAAAGTACAGGATGAATTTCAAAAGTGATTCTACTCATCATATATCTTTTTTTTAACATGATTCTTTATAAGAGTCAAGTGATATTACCCCTTTTAGTCATATTTATAATAATTTAGTACGTCTCTTAAATTATTGAATACTTGTTCTTTTATTCTTGTTTTTTGTACCATTTTGAATTGTTGTACGGGATCTTTTGTGATTTTTTGTTTAGTCTTTTGACTAGATTTTTAAATTCTTCTAGCTCAATATTGTAAGGTTTTTTTGCTAGTGTAGTAGGCACCTTTGTGCCAACAAATTATAAAATATTTTGGCATAGTTATTGTATGTCATTTTGATTAGTATGAGGGTTATGTCCAAAATTTTTGGCTGAGGTGCTTGAGGTTGTAAGCTTAATTTTTTTTTATGAATGGGCATAAATCTAGTATTTGGGATCGAATCACTTAAAAAATCTCAGTGTATATATTTTATTACACTTCTCATACAACAAGCTTTTAAAATTAAGGAAGAGATTTAATAGTAATTTTAGAGCAACTATATTTGAAAGATTTTCATATAACTTATACTCTTACTTTAAGTTTATTGATTTTGTTAAAAAAATTAGAATTTATCTCTCTTCTTGGCTGGATATGATAATGCTCTTAGTCTAATATCAAATTTCTCATAGTGATTAATCTTAATAATAGTTGATGATTAATAAACATTATAATATAGGTTTAATTCTTGATTAGGATTCATTGTTCAAATTGTGCATAGGACAAATACAAGTAATACATCAACATTTTAACATTCCACCTTTAGATAAAAGGGTGGATAATGGTATCAATACAAGGCTTGACATCATAAACAATATTACAAATAAATAGGATAGGAAATTGGAAGCTCTAAAAACAATCATAATAAAGTGAGCTTATACAAAAAAAACAAAAGAGGTGAAAAAGAAGAGAAATGAATGGTATAACAAAAGATAAGGGAACTTGACAAAATATAGAAAAAAATGAAGGATCCTTTTATAAGTATTAATGCAATGTCTCCTAAACTTTTGATGAGATCTCAAAATCAATCATTAACAAGTAATCAAGACCTATAACTTTGCTCATCCAAACAAAAATAATTAGCTTAGATAAATCTAAGATCTAACTAAAATCAAAATCATTAATTACATTTTTTTAAAATGTGTTTTTCTTAAACTCATTTGTATAAAATACACAAGCTTTTCAGAAGTCAAAAACTACTCGAGAGAAGAATATAATGATAATTTAAAAAAAAAAATATAAAGTACAAAGTTGGACTATATTAAATGTGTATTCTATACTAATAGATATTAGACATAAATATTAAACAAAATTGTCATTATAATGTAAATTAATATGAGGGAAATGCTATTTCAGAATAATTAACATAGACTATTGAATAATAACCAAAATTTGAAGTTTGACAGTGGTAAACCAATATCATTCAAAAGAAAGAATAGTACGTATTGCTAGTTTGACCATGCAAACAGAACCAAAAACAGTGGCTGGGATAAAAAATATTAATAATCTAACGGTTCAAGTCAAATCGATTGGATATGCACGGCTAAGCTTTTCTAAGGAATGGTTTTGCTCATAACTAAAACCTTTTCTTTTATATTATTGAATTATCCTTACGCCAAAATCAACAAAAGACGCCAAAGTTGTATTTAAAATTAACTGTTATGATACAAAAACATAACAAATAAAATTTAAAAGTTAGAATTATTATTAAAAAAATTAGTTTAGACCACAAAATGACATGTATATTTTTGTTTAAAACGATTTTTTTAAACCAAGAAAAATGGATTATCTTTGCAAATGTTTTATGAATTAAAAAAATATTTTAAAAAGGTGGTTTTCAGTAAGAATTTACATAAATGAAAATAAAACTTCTGGAAAACCAATTATTTTTTAGTCGGTGCGATGCTGTTAAATTTTTTAAAGAGATAAAATCAATTTTAAAAGAGCATTACTATAAAAATAATTAAATAATTAAAATCTTAAAATAAATTTTAAATTGAAATTTAATCCTCCTGAAAAACAATTTCTTGAAACTTAAAAGCTTGGAACTCATTTTTTTTGGTCCTTTTCACTCAACTTTGTAGTATTTTCCTTTTAAAATCTCAATCACAAAGTTAATATGGTGACGTCATATTTTTTATTTCTAATAAAGAAATTAAAAATAAAAAAGGGTTGCCATCTCGCGTGTTTGACACTTCTAACGAGCGCAAAATATAAAGATTTTTTTTTTTAATTTCAACATCGAAAAATAAAGAAATAAAAAAAATGCTTACTACGTTGAACGGTGAGCTAACATGTCAAGTCTTCAACTAACGTATTGTACGCAATCAATATTCTTTGTTTGCTAATTACGTGAAGACAATTGTTTATGATGTCTTTGTATGACGTCATTTTCTGTTGGTTGGTGAGGAAGGAGCATCTACCAAACCTAATTGACCTAACGGAGGAGATTGAAGGCCCCATTTGGAATGGAGAAAAAGGCTTGTGTTTATGTTAGTTTAATCTCGTGACTGAATTAATCTAATTGAATTTTTTATTACTTTAATTCATTATTTTTTTTTTAAATTGAGGACAATATTGTGGATTATATTCAAACAAAGATAAAAGTTACTATACTAAAGAGATAGATAATAATGTAGTAAATACGAAAAATTCATTATCAAGGCTATTGCAAAAGAAAAATTAGGTGAATATGCATGGCAGTTTATGATGCTTGGTGTAAATCATTAAGAAACATAGCTAGGTAAGATGATAACATCCACATGAATGTTGATCTTGTAGATTTGGTGTAGATAATTAGCGATAGTAAAATTATTATACATATAACATAATATTTTTTTTTAAATAAATACATAAATCTTAAATAGAATTGAAAGGGTGTCTAGGTGGCATGATGCTTAATTAGATATAATGATTTTGAATCAAATTTTGTTTATATGGTAATAACATGTACAAGTTATGACTTAATTTTTGGAGATATTAAGATCATAACTAGTGACATTATGAAAGTGCGAAGCCATAAATTTACACAATAAAAGCTTTTATTTTATTCAATATTGATTTATAAACTAAAGTCTTCATATAGATCAAACCATTAGATGAATTTACCAGGTTATTTGTTGAGCATTGCTTGATTGTTAGATGTTCTGTTGTCTTGAATGAACTTGAATTTTTATTGAAATTTATATCAAATGTCTCGATATATAGTTTAATGAATAAATGAAAAATAATTTTTTTATTGTATGAGTATTGGATTGTCTAATCCTTTGTGTGATGAGAAAAAGTTGCTAAGACTTCAAACAAGATTATTATCGTATATGTTGATTCCTTGGTCTATGAATCATTTGTTTGATAATAATAAAATTATTTTATTGTTTTACTAATACTTTTTTTAAAGTGTTTTATATTATGTATCTTAAAAATGAATAAGTAAACTCTTTTGGAGAAGCTTGGTTTTATTGGATTTATTAGCGATAACTGTAAAAAGTATGACTAATATTAAGGAAACACAACTTGAGAATACTTGGAGAATATTATTGTTGAGGCTTTATTTTATATTAACATATAAGATCTATAACAATATTTTTGAGACACTAGAATAATGATAAAAAATTGAGTATATCATATTTATTCATGACATATTTCTTACACATCTTATCCATTATGCAACATTATTTACAAATAGATTTTGGTCTATTAATGATTAAAATATTGATTTAATATAGCAAGTCATGATTGATATTCATAAAATAGAAATCTTTAAGTTTATTTTGAAATGATCATATCATACAATATGATGTAACTTATTATACAATATAATTAGTTCATGTGTCAATGTATGAAATATGATAAGACAATCTAATTATGCTTTATGCATGAGTCATATAGTTCATCATTTAATATAATGCCACTGATTATACAAAATAATAACTTTTTGCATTTTCACTTAGATTGAGAGAAAAGCTATGAACACCCCCAATCATCATTGGTGAGATATTGTCTTAAACTAATCAAGTTTTGTCCTTAATCAGCTAATACCTTATTGGTTGGTTAACCATCCCAAAACAATTACAACTTTAGCATATTTAATTATGGAGTACTTATGTGATTTAAGATCAAGTTGCCCCCAAAAAGTGTTTCACTATTTCAAGTCTTATGACTATGTATAATACTTATGATCAACCTATTGATTACTTGATGTGATGATCACAAAACCAACCTAGATGATTACTAATATCTTGTTGAACTTAATAGTATTTTAGCTAAATCCCAAGAAGTATTATAGTAGTCTATGAAAATGGTCTTTTTAAAGTGGCTAATTTATAAAAAATTATAATTTTAAATCTTTATGATTAGCATATTAAACCTTTTTTTTATAATTGTGGCACATAAGATTATTATGTTTCATTATATTTGAGTTTGTATTAAGTTATATTTGATTTTTTAAATTAAGTTATTTGAGTTTTTAAAATCTTATAAAATTTTATTTAATTTTTCAATATATATATATATATATATATATATTCCTAAGCACTCAACCCCACCACCAAGTTCAAAAGGCTCGAGTCAAGTAGCCTGTAGTATCAGGCACTAGTTATTGGGAGTCATAGAATAGGAGCCTGATTAAAACCAAGTCAGGTCAAGCCCGAGCATCGGTCTAAGGCATGGTCCCTACACTGGTTTGGGTCAATCAAATCACGTTATAACCCTTGAAATGACTTAGACATAATAAATTAGAGCTAACTCATGAATTTGTCAAGTAATGAATCAGGTAAAGTCAAACCCAATGTATATATATGCATATATATATGTGTAGGTGACTTGAGTCATGACTTTCTAAGAACATCAGAAGATAATCAATCCCATTAGATTATTTATTAAGCATAATAGAAGTAATATAAGTACAAAATACATACATTATTTCATAACGTGGAACTAAAAAAAATTGTTTTCCAAGGTTGAGTTAATATGCACTGATCGATCACATATTTTTTTCCACTCAAACAATTCGAACCACAACTACATTTGTGAACAGTTTATTTTCATTTAACCATTCATCCAAAATAGTTGATCGAATAGCTAAGTGTCTCTCTACCTTGGTCAATGGTAACCTAATAATTATCACCATCCATTTGACTTTGAAATCTAACACTCTAGATCTTATCTTACTGTGATTAGATTTGAACCATTTATTGATGATTTCAATCGAATGATAACTACTCAATTTGCCCAAATCAGATGACAGTTGTACATTTTCTTTGTTCGCATCACCTGTAACGACTAACTTTTAGAAAAGCTGATTCTAATTTTCGGGAGAGTTATTTTGGGAGTTTTTCATCTCAAATATAAATAAAGAATATTTACTAATATTTAAAGAAATTGAGTCAACTTAAAAATTTTTATAAGAACCTAAGTAAAGTTCAAAATCACAAGCAATAATTTTTGGTGAAATTATGAAAGTTATGGGTTTCATAAATCTTTATTTTTTGCTTTTGTATACAATCTTTTTTTGCATCATCTCTATAACATCTATATTATTTATTAGTTATGCCACTCTTGTTTTAAATATTTAAAAATATAGAAATTTTGTATGCAAAAATTATAAAGTTTTTTATTTTTTTGTATAGCCAAACTCTTTGTAGATTTTAGTATCTCATTGATGCATCAATGTGTATTTTGTTTACCTCAATCCATTTCGACCAAAGAGAGTGATTAGCAGAAGCCCGATCGTTGATCAGGGATAGATGTAGGTATGGGTTTTGGCCAAACTACCTAAAACATTTTTTGCACTTCTTCTATTCTTGAGCAATCTTACTCTGTTGATAATTTTCTTTTTAAGCATAAAAATTCTTTTTTAATTTTTGGAAATAAAAATTTTTTTAAACACCCAATTCATCCATTCCCTTTACCTTACATAGTTTACAATACAACCCTAAAATAGTCGATGTGAAACTTATCATCTTTGTCCCATTTACCTAGAAGTATGTTAGAAGCCACTCCATGTTCAATGATTTTCTTCTATGGGATATCACTTAATGATTACTTCTTACCCCATTTACTCTCAAATTTTATAGGCCTAACATTTTTAACTTGGTTCATCCTTGAACAATTGAGAAATTACTATGATATTATAATATAATTTTTTAACCTTCTTTGTGTGGTATTGGTTTAAACTAATTGGCCATTTTAAAATTCCAACTCTACTACTAATCTATCAAACTCTATGTTTTTAAAAACAAATCATTTTTTCAAATTACAAGGTGCAACTCAACTTATGCTGTGGTGACCTAAATTATTATAACATATTCAATTCATTCTCTCATAATTTTATAACTCAAACAGATAGAACATCTTCTAGATTTTATTTATTTTTAAGTCACAAATATATCAATACAATATTTATATTTAAAACATGACAACCACATAATATATATCCATAATGATTAATTATAACAATTGAAATCATCAACTATAAACAACTAAAATTATCTTAACAATCATATTTCTTAGTTAAATAATTTCTTTTAATTATTATAATCCATTCTCATATATAGGTATAATATTGAATAAATCAAATGATTAATAAGTCATTTAGTACCCTCTTGTAGAATAAATGTTTGTAGTTTCAATTCTTTGTTATAGGATATTCTTATATGATGTTTCAATTCTCTCTCTATCTCTCTCTCATGATTGTTAGGAATTATCCATATTTTAGTTAATTTTAATGAAAATATTATTTATTAATTTATTGTATCATATTTTCATACACAAACAGGCTTATTATTTTTATATTTTCAATAACTATATTTTTATAGCAAAGCTAAATAGTGTGACCCACTGGCTACTTAGCCATCTTACGGTGACAAATCTAAACCTTGTGGCACATTGGACACTGGGTACCTCATTGTGATAATATATCAATTTTGTGAAACATTGGTCATTATTCACCAAAACTAACATATTTTAATTTTAGAGAATTAACTATTCATTGATGTCATTTTACTAATATTAATTATCATTCTTTTAATTTATTTTTAATATAAAGTTCTCATTTTTTTATAGTATATAACTAGATGTATGCTTTTACATAAGCACATCAAATGTCATGCTTGCATAGTTAATCATGACAAATAATGTCACATAACAATTTATCAAAATTAAAAGGAATATATTTAGTTACAAGTATAAAGTTTCTATAGTTACATATAACAACACTACATTAGTACATATATATCTCATGCTCTATATATATAATTCTCATGTAATATCTTAATTTTAATAATCATTAATATAATCAATAATACATCAAGCATATATATAATATTTATGTTAAAGTATCTGCATCACATACAAGATCTTAGTTTTAATAATCAACACTCAATAAGATATGCATATATAATATTTATGTTAGAGTACTTATCTCAAGGGTTTTTTTTATTTTTCATAATTATCATTGTTGTTTGTCAAATTTTTTATTTCTTAATTTTAGCTTATCAAGTCAATTTTCTCAACATAAGTTATAGATTTTTACACAAGCTAAAATTTTTCAAATTTTAGATGGAGAAATGCATAACTTCAAATTGATAAAATTTCCTTTTCACTCCAAGTGCTTTCTCTCTAAATTTTTATTTTTTGAAATGTTAACTTGCAAAACTTAAGAGATTTTGCATACTCATAATGTAATAGCCAAATTAGATTTTGATTAGAACAAATCTTATCTTATATTGTTAAAAATTAGATGAATTTTGAGCAAGAAGCATAAACTATGATTTAGGCACTCAAAGGTCCTTATTATTGCACCAATTCTTCCACCTAACTTTTTGTCAATATTTCAATAGTTCTTATAGACCTCATCATAGGCAAAATGAGTTTCGATGAAGCTTCTAGTCGATCGCAAGAAATCCACTCTTACGACACGGGGAAGCATCAAGTACGAGTATGGCTGTGAAAAGTATTACTTTTAAAAAAATCAAATTTAGCTTTAATATATATATATATATATATAATTAAAAAAATAAGTTTTTATTATTTATGCTAATTTATTTCGATAATTCATAGTAATTTCAAATGAGGTTCGATCGAGATTAGACAAATGTCGTTGGACTCATCTCAATGAGCTTTATATGTATATATATATATATATTTATAATACTTTATTTTCTAAGTTTTTGACAAACTTTATGAGATATTTTTATTTGTAACTAATTTGAAAATTAAAGATGTTACAAATTCTTTGTTATTTGTAAAAATTTTATTACTGAAATTTAGAATAGCTCAGGGTTCTTTTTTCTCATTTGATCCTCGAGTTCCCAGGAATCTTCACATTTTTTTTGATTTTATCATCATACTTTAACCATAGACATTATTTTTTTCTTAATTATTTGACCTTTATGGCTAAGATTCATATAAGCATCTCTTCATAACTTAGATTTGGTTGCATTTCTATGTTGTTTGGATTATATTACATTATATATGATGAATTAGTATTGAATTTCTTTAGAATTTAAATATGAAATATATTATACTCACCTACTAATGTTGAAGGTAATGCCACTCTATATGCAATCTCTCTAATTTTTTTAGTATTTAAAAATATACAATATGCCTTAGATTAACATTCTCACTTTTATCAAATTAGGTTACACCTTTCATTAGACTCATTTTTAAAAAAAATGTTCTCTTACTCAGAACTTTATTTTTCTATGTTTTATTTCAAAATAATTTTTTATAATCTTGTATTTTCTACTTAAATTAATTGAATCTTTTGAGTTATTTCATCTATCATTTATGGCCCCAATTGAGCTTTCTCATCAGCTTTATACCAACATAGTGATGATAGACACTTTCTATCATATAGTGTCTCATATAGAGCCATTCTTATATTGTATTGATAACCATTATTATAAGTAAATTCAATCAATATCAAATGAGTATCCCAAACTCCATCAAAATCTAGTATACGTAGTCTCAACATATAACCTAAAATTTTTATAGTTCTTTCAGTTTATCCATTTATCCAAGAATGAAATATTATACTAAATCTTAAATAAGTACCAAATAATTTATGTATATTTTCCAAAAATATGACATAAATTTAGAATCCCGATCTGATATAATTGCCTTTGACACTCCATGTAGTCTTATAATTTGATCAACCTAGATCTACACTAGTTTTCAACTAAAAAAATAGTTCTAATGAGTAGAAAATGGGCTAATTTTATTAATCCATCAATAATTACTCATATAAAATCATATCTTTGACTATATTTAATTACCAAACTATAATATTTATTGATATTTCTTTTTATTTTCATATTGGAATAGAAAGAGATTGTAACTATCCACTTGGTCTCTATTGCTCTCATTTCACCTATTGATATATCATACTTCTACTCACATAATCATAGAAATCTTTTTTTTATTACCATTTCACCAAAATATCTATTTTTATTTATGATATATTTTTATAAATTCTTAGATGTTCTACATATCTTATTCCATAAGCATCTTTCACTGAAGATTATTTCTATGTACTTACTGTAAGAATTCACATTCTTTTGATATAGAACAAAACTCCATCTTTATTTAAATTAAAATTTGTTTTTTTCTTTAGTAATTTTGGCTTCAATTTTTTTGGATGTGTTCATTTGTATCTTGAATAACATTCAAAGCTTATAACCACTATATTGCAATAGTTAATTAAGAAGTTTTTAATTACTATTGATATCATATTCAATTCTAGTTGATTCATTTTAGCTATTAATTTTGCTTCTTTTAAGCTTGATATCCAATTTTGAAGTGTAGCCCTCTAGCTCAATGCATCAACTACGACATAGGCTTTATGTGGATGATCAATAATCTCTATATCATAATGCTTAAGTAGTTTTAACTATCTTTGTTGCCTTAAATTTAACTCTTTTTGTATGAAAATATATTTCAAATTTTGATGATTAATAAATAGATAATTTTTTTTGCATTATAAAGACAATATCTTAAAATCTTTAGAGCAAATAAAATTGCAATAGGATAAAGATCATTTACAGGATAATATCTTTCATGATGTTGTACCTACCTTGAAGCATATGATATTACTCTATCAATTTACATAAATACATACTCAAGTCCTTACAAATATGCATCAATATATATCTAAAATTCAATTTCTCTCTCAGGAAATGCTAAAGTATGTGGTAAAATCAATTTCACTTATAAAATTTGAAAAGTTCTTTCACAGTCCAAATTCTATTCAAAAATTGCCATCTTTTGAGTTAATCTTATTAATGGCACCACAATTTGAGAAAATTATTTCATATATTTTTGATAATACCCTACCAAACCTAAGAATGTTGCATTTCATTCACTTTTCTATACCTGAATAATTCAATAATAACAACTATTTTCTAAAAATCAATAAAGATGACTATTCAAGTGGTGTTATTCTGTAAGGTACTTTGATATTGGTTCTACTCTTGATACTAAAGCAATCATAAATTTAATCTCTATATTAAATGATTTAAGCTAAATCTTTTAAAAAATATCTAGATATTCACGTGCCGTTAAAACTTCTTATAATAGCAATTCTTTCTTTTTAACTTCCTATATTGAAGCTAGATAATAATCATAATATTTTTTAACAAATATTTTTTCTTTTAAAATAGATATTATATGCACATTTCTACTCTTATCAAAATAAAATAGATTAGTATTATCTATCATGTGAGTCTTTAATTTTTTCTCTAAAAAATCAATAATAACTTCGTGCGATGTTAATCAATTCAACCTGAGAATAATATCAAATTTTGATAATTTAATAATAATCAATTAGGATTTCAAAGATATCACATGGATTTTCATATTTTATTTAACATATTTATCCATTTTTATCTCCTTTCTTATAGACAATTGTACTAAAAAGGAAGTTGCTAATACATGCATTTTAACTAACAATCATGTGATCAAATTAATTGATATAAAGGAATATGATGCACTATAATCAAATATAGCTATTATAAGTTTATCTTTTAATATTAGAGTACCTTTGATAATATCAACAAATGCATGAGTCTTTTCTTTTGTGATGACATATATGTATGCAGTCAGTTTTGATGTTTTAGAAGTCTACCTTAAGCTAATACCATATGCCTGAAGTGCATTATTGAGTCCTACTATTATATAGCCCATGATGGTTTTTATTTCATTACTATCCTATTGACTTTCTTTCTCTCTTTCAACATTTAGAGAACATTATTCAACAATATTGTAGATTCATTAACACTTGTAGGATTTAATTGGCTTTGATTTTTGACACTCTCCCAAGTGAAACTTTGTATAGATTTTATGTTATGTACTTCAGTTGATTCTTGATTTAGTAAGAGCTATAAAGGATTGACCATAACATGTAAGCAAGTAGAGTCTTATTCATTTTAAAATATAATAAGAAATATGATATACTATAAAATATCATACAACAAACTCTAATAGAAATAATAAGCACATATATCTTATTATTATATTTTTATTTTTTTTCTTAATGTGATCTTGTTTATTAACACCTATTTTGACTTGATTAAGTAACCTTATAATGTCCAATGCTACTATTCCATCTCTCTTAAAGTAGTTAAATAGTATCATTATTTTAGTTTACTTAGTTATAATAAAAATCTTATTTATTAATTTATTTTTATGCATAATCAGACTCAGTCTTTTTATATTTCTAATAACCATATCTTTATGACAAATCTTATTAGTGTGGTCCACTGGCTACTAACAACCTCATGAGACAAACCTAAACTTTGTGGCATACAGGCCATTAGCCACCTTATTATAGTAATATATCAATCTTGTGGCACACTAGTCATTAACTACAGAGAAAAACACATTTTAATTTTAAATAATTAATATATATTGATGTTATTTTACCAATTTTAATCATCATTTTCTTAATTTATTTTCAAATATATAATCCTCATTTTTCATAGTATTTAACTGACATATGCTTTTACATAAACACATCAAATATCATGCTTACAAAGTTAATCATGTCAAAAATCTCACATAACAATTTATCAAAATTAAAAGCTGTACATCTAATTACAAGTATAAATTTTGTATAGTTACATATAATAACACTGCATTAGTACATAAATATATAATGTTCTATACAAAATTATCATGTAATATCTTAAGTTTAACAATCAATAATATAATAAATAATATATAAAGTATACATATATAATATTTATGATAGAATGCCTATATCATATGTAAGATCTTAATTTTAATAATCAACATTGCATGAGATATATACAAATAATATTTATATTAGAGTACCTACCTTAAGAGTTTTCTCATTTTTCATATTTGTCCATGTTGTTAGCCAAATTTCTTATTTCTTAATTTTTTTCCTATCAAGCATAAATTTCTTAACACAGCTTGTATATTTTTACACAAACTAAAATTGTTTAAGTTGTAAATAAAGAAATGCATAACTTACTTCAAATTGATAAATTTTTCTTTTTCTTTCTTCAAGTAATTTCTCTCTCTTAATTTTCCCTTTTTCAAAAACCCTAACTTGTAAAACTTAAAAGATTCTATATATTATCAATCTAAAAGCTAAATCGGATCTTGATTAGAACTAAATCTTATTTTATATTATAAAAAATTAGAAGAATCAAAAGAAAGAAGCATAAACAATAGGTTAGAAACTCATGGATCTTTGTGATCATACCAACTCCTTTTTTCTTACCTTTCATCAAAATTTTAATGGTTCTCACAGCCTTCATTGTCAGTGAAACAGGTTTCAGTGAAGCTTCTGATCGGCCATGTAAAAATCCTCTTTTAGGGCATAGAGAAGCATTGTGCATGAGTGTGGTGGTGAAACACAATGATTTTTTGAAAAAAAAAATAAATTCAACTTTAATATATATTTACTTAACATAAATAATAATTTATTTTTTATATTTATTAAATTTGTTAATTGATAATAATTCTAAACGAGATTTAATTAAGACAAAACAAATGTCATTGGACTCATCTTGACAAGCTTTATTAAATTTTATATTCATTTTTATATTTTAGAATACCTTACTTTCTAGAATTTTGGTATATTTTATGAGATATTTTGATTTGTATTTTATTTGATGATCAAGGATATTACATATGCACCATACTATATACTTGGCTAGCCATTTTTCACTCGTTATACTTGATGTTCAAATTAGGAGTTGTGAGCTTTTTAGTTAATCATCATGCTCGTGACATCTAGCCCTAAATGAATATTATTTCTTTACCAATTGATCACCCAACAAATTTAGAAATGAGTTAACCCTTGGTTAGGGTAACCTACCAATAGATATTGGTGGGTAAGAGTACCTATAATAATCTATTGCATGCTAACAACAACAATGCATATTGATAATATATACTAAACAAACCACTAAGAAATATGCATGACGAAAAAAATAAAGTCCAATAAATGCTAGCTATAGTCCATGATAATCAATAATATAAATCTATTTACTATAAATAAGACATGATTGTTATAGATTACAACACTAGAAATTGAAATATTTAATACCAATACTACTAATATGCACCCACTTTAGCACTCCAACTCAGACTCCATTGTAGGTGCCTAGCTCCTTAAACCTATATGTAATGGTAAGGGATGTGAGATAAGAAGTTTAATAAGGAATTATCAAGGAATTCTATAAAAATAAGTAATAATCATATAACTAATTGGCATGTATAATTAAGTAACATGAAAAAATGATATGTAACATCATGTCAAGGTGATTTAGCCTACTAAGTCATGCCAATATAATGCTTAGAATACAACCATAGTAAAACTGCATTAGTTGCCTCCTAATGTAATATTGAGAATCTTAACTCATTTAGTATCTTCCAAGAATTTTTTAATCCCACAAAATCTTGTGATCCAATGATGCAAATATCTTAGTAATTAATGTCCAATCAATAGTTTGACACTCTTTCATGATGTAAACTGGCACATCCATGGCTATTTGTGATGTCCTAAATAAACAAATGGTACTCCATGATCCTTCAAGAGTCCATAATAAGCAAGTGAGACTTTATGGCCCTTTAAGTGTCTATGATAAGCAAGTGGAACTCCATGATCCTTTAGGATCCTCGTTAAACAAATGTTTCTCTCTAGTCCTTTTGGAGTCTTGAATCTACAATCCATTACATCAAAATTCTATGCTCCTTAACCTTAGGAGTTATACTTTTAAGATTCTCTAATCTAAACCATCTGTATAAATTCAATAAGATTACTAATAAGTAAGTAAGCTAATCCTAAATCGTTTAAGAACTACATTAGGTACCCCTTTCTTCCATTAAGCCTAGACAAAAGCATCTCATGCGTTAACATGAATCTAGTACAATCTAAAAAACAAAACCTAGATTGAGCCTAGGTCTAAATTAATCTATTTGGGATCTGATCTAAAGTTAGCCTTACTTATTAGCCTATCTAAGGTATCTTAAAATTTCTTAAAATCTTGATTATCTATCTAATTTTTTTAGGATTTCCTCAAATCTTAACCAACCTATTTAGGCATCCTTGAGTTTTCTTAAGTCCCTTTCTAGCTTATTTGGACATCATAGAGTTTCTCATTAAACCCTAATTATAAGTATCGTAGGGTTTATTTTAAATCTTAATTAACTTATTTAAGGCTATCACAGGTACCCAAAATCCTCATCTAGGATTAGTCTTAAACCTTAACCATTATCTTCCTTATTAGGTTTCTTTATATGTATTTGCACTTTAATTAATGCTTGAAGCCATAGCTTTAAACTTATGGTTTGAAATATGATTTTAGTTATTTCTCTAGCTTCAATCTAAACCTTTCCTAGCAAAAACTAGGTTTATATGAATTCCATTAGTGGTTCTCTCCTACTTACAAGGCTAATAAGAGCTACTACACTCTTTTCAAAAATATCTTTTGAGCTACACGTAACACACAATATCCTATAGGTTTTCTGAGATGTAGCTTAATAGCCTTAAAGTGCAAACTCATGTTGCTACACATATTTTATGCCAATTCTAAGACTTATCCAAGACTTAACTAATTAGACCCTTCATTAAGCCATAACACCTTTTTTAAGGATATAAACAAGCCCTTCACTCAACCCTAGCCTCCATCTAAGATCAAATCTAAGAATTTCTTCAATTAATAATTATTTTTACAAGTCACAACTTGGATTCATCCTCATTCTTTTCATGGTTTGCCTATTCTCACCCTAGACCTCTCATGTGACCTTAACCAACTTTGAATTTAAAATCCAAGTGTCTTTAAATTTCAAATCCTAGACTTTTAAACTTCAACTTAGAACTTTAAAATTTGAAATGTTAGAGTCTTTACATTTCAAGCCTTATAGTCTTTAAATTTCGAACCCTAAATTATTTAAATTTCAAATCATAAGGTCACTTAGAAGCCTCAAAATCTTTTAAACCTTAATCTAAGGTTACCCAATACTTATTAGCTTACCCTAGAGTTTCTAAAACCTAAAATCATACATAGTTTAACCCTCCATCATCTTTCAAAGCTTATCAAGACCTTTTCACAACCCTAGCTTTCTTTTAAGGATAAACTCAAGGAACTCAAGCTTCCTAAAATGAAACCTAAGGGCTCTCTTGCACTAAAAGCCCTTTAAAGTCCTTCCAAGTTCTCTTCAATTCATTCAAAGCCCTTAACTAACCCTTGGCATAAAATCCTAAGGTATATTAGAGTTACAAGCCTCTATTGGCCATAGGAATTTAACCTTTAGAATTTGGTTTTATGAGAGATAATTGGATAATTTCATTGTCATGTCACAAAACATAAATTAAGAGCTATTACAAAATTAAATGTTAGAAATTTTATCATCATGGCATGGTTCAATCACAATATGTCACAAGCTCAAAACATTAAGGATTAAGTCTTGGTTTTCCATATGTAATATGATTGCAATATTCATCATAGTAAAATTTAGGAGCTTACCTTAGCAAGACACAAGTTTAATCATGATAGAGTTCATTTTAGAAAGAATTAAACCATGAAAAAATTTTCTGTAATATTCTAGTCTTTATTTTTCTTTCATGTGCATAACATTACTTGTTAGATCTAGATCATGCAAAATAATAAGATACTCAATTTTTAAACCTACAATGTCAAATTTAGATGCATAACTTGAAGTTCATTCTACCTTGAACCAAGTAAAGAACTTCACTAATTGATTGTGCCTCTTCTTCTCTTTCAAGCTCTCAATTCTCCTCTTTTTCCCTACTTTCTCTTAGCTAGGGTTCCTTCTTCTTTCTTATGGATTGCACTCCATTGCTTCTCATGTTTATAGTTTGAAAACTTGAAGAGAACCACCCCCACATAGCCTTATATAGTTTGCTTATTCATGGCACCTAAATTTGTGGAGGCTCATTGAAGATTTGACTAAGGTATTATTACTTAATCTCCTTCTTAAATTTATGAATGAAAGGATATTTTAATTTCAAATCCTATGCTTAGCTAACCCTCAAATCCTAGCTTTAAGAAAATCCACAACAATTAGGAAGAATTATCTTAAGGATTAGAGGAAAATAAAGAAGTGTTAAGTTCATCTTAGCTTTTCATCTCATCAATCTTGATTTAGAATTTGAACTTTGCTTAAAGATGTATCATATGCAAATCATGCTTTAAAATTTAGACTTTGTGAGATAAAAACTTAACTTAACATAAACAACTAAGCCAAAAGGAAAAGACATACCTTGAGATTCTTAGAGGTTACAAAAGTTCTATATGGGCTAGCTAACTTGAGGGGTTTAACAAAAGCTTAAGTTAAAGTGTAAATTTATTCATATAGTACAATAATATGTGTTGTATAATATGAATTTTACCAAATAGAGATCGTGCATTTGGTATAGTTGAACTTGAGAATTTTGTATAATACTACACTATTTATTATTATATAGTATGATTAAATCATTAGACATTAAGGGAGCTAATATTGAGCCTTTGAATATTACAATATTATTATATTATATAATATTGTATGTTATTAGTTAGTGAGAAAGTTTCTTAAATAATTTGATAGGTCAAAAAATTAGTTCATTTATAAATATTGTATGATACATTCTATAGATCATATTGTAAAAGAAGTTTGGAATAAGTAAATAACAACTAATTTGATTGAATTTTTAAAAAAATTATTCTAGTTATTAAGGGTTGTTTTGAGCCATTGGAGAGCTTGAAAATTCTTATATAATGGGGTCCAAATATAATGAGTAGGCTAATGATCAATTTTATATCATTAAGAAAGAATTTTACTTAAAGATCAACATTGTAAGAAATAGGAAGAGAAGGCCACAACATTCAAGCATAAATCTTATTCTATTCATGACTTCTTTCGCTAAACATCTCTTGAGCTAAGTTTAGAATCACTCTTAAATTGTTTCACATTTATTCTGTATTATTAAATAAAATATTTATAATAAATATGCATATATGGCTTTTGTAAGAACTTATGAAAAATGAAATTTTATTTCATATTTAGATAGGTAAATTAGACAAATATGATGTAAACATGATATTAAATTATTTATTGACATACATATTTTTTTTATCAATTCCTTGGGTGCAATAAAACCCATGTATAATTCAACAAATTTGGCTAGTCAACTTTCAATTATTGAGCTTAACATTCAAACTAGAAGTTGTGATCACCTAATTTGATCATCAGGCCTATGGTGTATCACTCAAGATGAATTATGTCCTTCTACTCACTTAACCGATGTTAAACTAATTCACTTTAGGTTATGATAACCTATAAACAAAACTAATGTGTACCTGATATCAAAAAAACCTACAATCTTGTATTACAATCCATATTTCATATGTAGATGAAATATTATTACTCATAAGATAATCCACAAATCAATAATCTAACATATAAGAATAATAATGAGGATACAAATATCAAAGTTCATAAATAAATGTCAAATATAACCTAAATCTATTAATTTACAAATGTCAGAGTCATAAGTGATATAACATCAGAACCATTAGAAGCAAAGTTGTAAGAGGAAATGCTAAGATTATTAGAGGCACTAACATGAACACCCCTAAATCTAGTTCTTAAGTGAGCTCTTGACTCCCTAGACTTACATGTCAAAATAAAGGAGAATGAGTTAGAGCTCAATAGAAAATCCTTAAGTTATGCCATAATTATAATCATAAAGTAACAAGAAAATATATCATTATGCAAAAGCAAAATATAACCAATGTAATGAATAAGAATATCATCTATGACTACCTTAACCTACCAAGCTGAATTATTACAAAGGAACTATATCAATTATTAGCCTCAGTGACAAAACTCCAAGAATTATTATTTATTTTACATCCATCGAAGACCACTCAAATAACTATCATAATCATAGCCATTAACTATTTTTAATAGGATGTTTAATGTTTTACCAATGATTTGGCACTCCCTCTAAGTCTATAAAGACCATGACACAAGGTTTGGCACTCTCCAATAAGGAACTCTAATCACGCGGGTTCACCCCATAAGAGTCCTTGATAAGCTTACAACATTCCACTATCATATGCTAAGGTGCATCCATAATCTCTTATGATGTCCAAAGTAAGTTAGTGGCACTTAGTTATACCATAAAATATGACATATTCATCAATCAATGGAATGTCTTAGTGGCACTTAACTACTATAATCTGACACATCCCCTAATTGGTGGATTATTCTAGTAACACACTACTACACAATATAATCTAGCACATCACCCTATATATGGAATGTCCTATGGCACTTAGTAACATTGAGTCTCTAAAATATAACCTCCTTATCGAAGAAGTGGTATGCAATTATATTGGAGTCTCTTACCACATGATTTAACACTCCACAACCTAGGAATACCATTCATGTGAAATGGATGCCTCTTTATTTAGTGGGAGTCCTAATAATCAACTTATAATTCCTGAGTTGGGCTAAAACTTAGGGTCCACTGCATCATATCCATATCATCAAGATTTGTGTTTATTGTCATATCAACACTATTCTAACGTATTATCACAACCTATTTTGGGTTATTAAGAGCATTATTTTAACCTTAATCTAATATTTGGGATGATCTTATAGTTTCTTCAAATCTTAGATCAATTATTTGGTCATTTCAATATTTTCTCCCAAAACCCTAATTTAATTATCTAAGCATTCTAGGATTTTCTCTTAACTTATTAAGTTATTTAGGCATGCTAGGGTTTTCTTCCAAACTCTAATCAATTATTTGGGTGTTCTAGGGTTTTGTTTTGAATTCTTATAAGCAATCTAGACATTTTAGGGTTTCTTTCCAAACTTTAATAAGTTATTTAGGTATTCTAAGATTTGTTCCAAACCAAATAAGCTATTTAAGCATTTTAAGATTCTTTCTAATCATAATTAATTATTTGAGACTATCTATTAAGTATCTATGATGATTCTAAGGTTCTTACTAAAACTTAAATCAATTATTTAAGATACCATAAGGTTACATCTCAACTGTATTAAAATTTCATACATATGATTTATTCTTCCTCCAAATCTTTATTTATGATCATCACTTGAATCTTTTGCTATTTGGGCCTCCACTTGAGTTTCCACTCAAGTTCAAATCCTTGGTTTTAACCCTTAGGCATATCTTCTAAGTCATAATCTTTTATTTTAGATATGGTTTACATGAGTTTCATTAGTAACTATTATTCTTTGCACACAAACCTAAGCCATTGTCCCCAAAGACTCTTTTAAGCCACATACAACCCCTAAACCACCATCTGGGATATTCAACCATGCTCTAAGAGTTTAGGAAGAGCTAATCATGGTCTTATGAAAATAACCCAAGCTATTTCAAAAGTTTAACCAACATCCAAGAGAATAACTAATCCTTTGGCTAAGATTATCATCACTCATAATGTCAACCAATTTCTCTTATCTCAACTAACCTTCAACAAAGGTTTAATCGAGAGTCTCACTTAGCTAAGGCCTTAACCAAAGCACACCTTAAACTCACTAAGTTCTTATGTTCTCAATCCAATCTTAAATTCCATATTAGGGTTTTCAAATGCTAAAAACTAAAACCTACGTATCAACTAAACTTAAACCAAAGCTTATCTAAGCCTCATTTGAGTTTATCAAAAAATTATACCCTTTAGTATATAATTCTTTAACTACCTGACCTTAACATCATGAAGTCACCAGCCAAGTTTATCATCTTTTTATTTCTTGGTTTACTCACAAGGTTCCTTCCAATCTAAATATATATGAATTCAAATCATAAGATTTTAAATATCTAACTTAGAGTATTTAAATAACAAGCATTAACCTAAATCTAACAAGTTTCAATAGCTAAGCATAAAATTTCTAATTCTTGCAACTTACTTGACCAAACCCTTATCCTTTTGCTAAGCCTTCTTGAGATGATTATGTAACCTTAGTCTTCTTTTAGGATAACTAGAGACTCTCAGTCCTCTTCAAGGAGAACCTAAAAGCTTCACTTACTCTAAAAGCTATACAAGGTCCTTTCAAAGGTCACTTAATGTATCCAAAGTCCTTTGTCAAATCTTACCACCCAACTCAAAAGATTAACCTATGGCAACAAGCACATTATGGTCATAAATGTTCATCATTAGGTTTGATTTAGAAGTAGATCTTACCTAAGATCATAGTTTACCTAAAAGTTATCATATCCACCTTAATCATTAAGTCCTAAGATTCCTCTAAAAATCACAACTCACTTGAAAGTCTTACTAAAGTTAACCTTGCACTTTTCTTGAACTTAGTTTCATCATTTACTAGAATGCAATCCTCTTATATCAAGCATATAATGACTTTGTTATCATACACATATCTAAGTTTATACAACTCCTTATCTTTAGAAATTATATGTGGCTACATCATCATTCTCTAAGTTTAAGCATGCATAATCATTGTCATTATTCTTAAATCTAAATAAAGCATAGCCAAGGCTATCATCTTTCAACTCTAATCATGCATGTCCAAGAATAACATTTATTAACCTAAAATCATAGATGGCCAAAATATCATCTATCATTTTTAAATAACATATGAAATTTGTGATTGTGCTATCTTGATGAACCTAATCTAAACTCAACCTAATCATTCATAGCCAACTCTCAATCAATCTTTCTAGCTAAGTTGAGACCTTTACCTAACCTAGGTTTTTTTAAGATCCATATAAAGCCTTTCAATATTTCCACTTAGAAATGAAGAGATCTAAGCATAATAGAATCTATCTAGGTTTTTTAAGGTCTTAACCACACCTCACATGACCTTGACCAAGCCTTATAATCAAGCCATTTGGGCACACCTAAGGCAATACATTAGTTTTGTTCATAAGAATCATTACTAAGTTTGGCTACAAATGCAAATTATAAAAGGGTTCATGACCTAACTTTTGGAGTTTCTTTGTATAATGATAAAGTCCACATTTTCTTTAGAATTATCAATTTTTCTTTAGTATCAATTCAACTTGTCATTGTTTAATTTGGAATTTATGACCAAGTCAACATAAAAAAATTTCATAATAATAACGTGGTTAAGTCTCAATTTTGCACCATTCAATAACACTGTTTGATAGAATCATTTTTTCTCATGTCAAATATAATTGCAATTTATCATAGTTACCTCCAAGGAATCATCTTACATGGATTAAATCATAGCAATGGATTAGAAAATTAAACTTCCACACATGGTTACAAATTGCAACATTGTGAAATCTCATAGATATCATTCTAACAATTAAACTTTCATGAGGTTTATCTAAACATAGAAAGGCACAAATTTTAAAGCATCAAATATATAGGTCTCAATTTTTCCCAATACCATGATTGTATACTTCCATCACAAAATCCAATAAATTATCATAGCAAGATCTAAGTTTAATCATGGTAGAAAAATATCTTTGGATGAATCAAGCAATGGTTTAGCATAAAGTCTAAAATTAAATGTTAGATCTTAGTATTTTCTACATATAACATAATTGCAATATTTATTCATAGTAATTCAAAGATAAGTCTTAACAAGTGATGAATTTTAAGCTTGATAAGATTCATCTATGCATCAATCAAGTCATGACAATAAGTTCATAACATCTCTTAAACAAACTATATTTTTCTTTCATGAGCATCACATCAATTTTCTTAAGAAAATCCAAGATTTAGAAGCATGCATACATAGCAAAGCACAAGATTTAAATCCTAATCATATCTTCAAATTTAATGAATGATCTTAAGGCTCATCCTTCCTCTAGGATGTGTAGTTGACTACTCCAAAGAATCTTCTTCTTTTTTTTATTCTTCAAGTTTATGGTTTTCCCTTGCTTTTCCATGCGCAAGGGTTGCCTCATTGCCTTGGCTCCTCTTAAATATTCTCCTCCATACAGTACCTTATGATTATGTTTTTCCCAAAACTCTAACAAAACCACTTAAAATAACCTTACATAACAGTAAGCTAGTTAAGGCTTTTGCCATTCAGAAACCTCATAAATGTTTGGTTAGGTTTTGAATTCAATGTAGTTTGAATGATTTATCTTTTAATTCCTACTTGGAAAATTGCTTCAAATCCTCTCTTAATAAGGCCAGTTACACTTCCTTCAAATAATGGTGGTACATGCAAAGAAATTGCTAGGGTTAAAGGCTCATCATCTCTTTCTAAATTTTTTGCATTAATGGTAATTTGAATTCTAAACTTTCTTAAGCCATGCCACCACCTTGGATTCCTAAATGTTAAGAATTTCATGCAAATAACATTGCCACCACATGGATGTGGATAAATGTAAAGTCATGCAAGGTAAACATAAGCATCCTATGACTCACCCTATGCATAACAAGCAATCTAAACTAACTTAAATTTAAAGTACTTAGTCCTCCAAACAAAGGAAGAAAGGAATCCACCTTTTGAAATGATATGCTATTAGCTTGATGTATATGCGTGTATGTATTTGTATGTGATTGGAATAAAAGAATGGTTTGTATATTGAATAAATGGCAAATAAATATGGTAATATTTACATTATTATTTGTTGTATAGTATGTATCATGAAACAATGCAATACAAATTGAAATATGATATAATAAATGCACTTGGGTGTTTCTTGAAATATTATCTTATAGCTTTTATTAGTATTATTTGGATGATCACTAGTGCTTCGTATAAGATAGCTAACTATAGGTCTAAAACCATACCATGATTTGATATAACACCTTGTTTATGATAAATCCATATTGAATAGCCACTAGTAATTTATAAAAGAAGGTTAGGAATATAGGTTTAGAATCATACTAGCATTTATGGATATAGTCACTAATAATTTTTGTAGGGTTGTTAGATGTGGTGATAAGGAATATATACTTATGTAATTTGGATGCCAACTATATTTACACCTTTGGAGAGAGATCATTTAGAAATGATATTAAATAAATTAGAGAGCAAGGGTAATTATTATAGAGGAAATAATGCCCTAAGAAAGTAACAAATAACATAAAAATTTAGTATTCTCGTGGTCATAAGTGAAATTTAAGCAAGCAAAAACATGGAAATAATGTTTTCATTTGTTTCTATTTATATATCATGGCAATCTATTCTCATTGTATTATCAAATATCTATTATATTGTAGTACTTCATATTATTTTATTATATTATTGATTTAATTTATCTATAGAGTTTTAATAGTGCTTATATTATAAGTGATGTGCAACACCTGAGACTAAAGAGGATAGGGAGTGATTACTAAGTAATACCTTAGAGAGAAGAAAATCATGAGACATAAACATGCTCTTAATAGGCTTATAAATAGAGAGATATAATGATGAATAGTCCCAAATCAACTATAAGAGAAAAATTCTTAAACTTTTTAAGTAAAGTTATAAATCTTAAAATAGTGAGACACCTTTTATAGATCACTTGGACTTACATCTCATGAAAACTTTAAGATTAAGCATGCTAAAGTTAGAATAATTTAAGATAAGTGATAAAATAAGAAGGGACCCTTAGATAAGAATAAAGTTGGAATAGATCAAGACAATACTTCATTAGAAGAACAAAAATATTATAATATAATGTCACAGTGATATCTCTTTTTGTCTAATATGGTTTGAGGATAAACTAAATAAACATTAGTTGTTCCATGATGTTCAAGACCAAAAATGATAATAAGTGAATGATTAGTAATACCCTATAGAGAAGAATTGTTAAGCAAAGAATGACTTTTGATAAGATTTTAGGTGATAAGATAAGGATGAATAGTCTTATAGTGGCTGTAAGAGAGAATATCTTAAGCTTCATAAGTCATAAGCCTTAAAATAATGAGACACTTATTGTTGACAATTCTAGGCTTTGATTCTGTGACAACTCCATGGTCAAGTCTACTTGGGTTAATGTAACATCCTTAGTCTTTAAACCAAGTACAAATCAAACTATTTAGTAAAGCATGTCAAATCACTAACAAAAATAAAGTATTCAAAAATATAAAAATGAATACATAATTGGATAAAGCTCATCAAGATGAGTCTAAAGACACATGCTTCATCTTAATTAGAGTTTGTATGGAACTATGATAAATTTTTAAAGAAAGAAAAAAAAAATTGAATAATTAAATAAGGATATAAAAGAAATAAATAAATTCTTTCGAGATTTAGCATTAAGCAATTTGTGAGTTTTCAACTCGAGTGCAAATAGGGTTTCTTTTTCTTCTTTTACACGATTGAAAAAAAGTTCACCAAAACATTGTCTCACCAATAAAATTTTTGTCATGCATCATCGAAAACTTCATGGAAATAAAGGGGACTTTTGTGTGGTATTGTGGATCCTGTTAGTACCTAACTTGACATTTTTTTCTTCTTGCTCTCTATTTTCCTTACTTTTTAATAAGGTTTTTTAGGATTAAGTTCTAATCAATGTTTTACTTGGCTATTAAGTTGATTAGAAGAGAGTTTAGAAATTTATAAAATTGGGCTAGGGAAAGGGGCAAACTAAAGAGAGAGATGGAGAGAAGGAAAAATGAAAAGAAAAGGAGAAATTTTCAACAAATTGGAAGTGAGATATGAAACCATGTAATTGAAGAAATAATAAATCTTTATAAATTTTAATTTTATAATTTTATTTATTAAGTCAAGATATGTTTTTGATTGTTAGTTTGAACTTCAAAGGAAATGAATTTGACAATCAATTGAGATAGATACAAAAAATAAAAAACCCTTGATGTAGAACTCTGACTTAAATATTATGTGTATGCCTAATGTACTATTGATTTACCAAATATATGACCCTAAATATGAATATTGCTTTGAGCATATGATATTGATATTCTATTATAATGTTACATTTTATTATTATATGAGAATTAATACTATTTACTAGATGTATGTCTTGTATATTGTGAGATATGAAACCATGTAATTGAAGAAATAATAAATCTTTATAAATTTTAATTTTGTAATTTTATTTATTAAGTCAAGATATGTTTTTGATTGTTAGTTTGAACTTCAAAGGAAATGAATTTGACAATCAATTGAGATAGATACAAAAAATAAAAAACACTTGATGTAGAACTCTAACTTAAATATTATGTGTATGCCTAATGTACTATTGATTTACCAAATATATGACCCTACATATGAATATTGCTTTGAGCATATGATATTGATGTCCTATTACAATGTTAAATTTTATTATTATATGAGAATTAATGCTATTTACTAGATGTATGTCTTGTATATTGTGATGTATTACTACACAAATTCATTTAACATGTATAACTATGTAAGCATAATATTTTATGTGCTATCATGATATCTACATCTTATTAAATATAATGAAATTAAGAAAACCATGAAATAAAGTGAAAAATGAAAATTTCCAATGTAAATAAATTGGAAGTAATTAGAAATGAAAAAAATTTATAATATCAAATGTGTTGTTCGTTATAGTTAATGGCTAGTGTGTTACAAGTTAGGATTTATCATAGTGAGATAACTAGTGACTAATAAGCTACATGATGGCGATTTGTCACTTGGGGTTGTTTAATGACTAGTGTCTCACATATTGAGATTATCACAAAGATATGAACATTAAAAATATTAAAAAAAACTAAGCATAAATGTGATTTGAAATATTGTCTAATTAATCAATAATTTAGATTTACAGGTAACTGAGTAAAATAAAATGAAGACACTAATTATTTACCTTGGGAAAGTTGGAATAGTAGCATGACTATCATAAGGTATATATATTTAAGTGAAAATAAGCATCGACAAACAAGATTACACTAAAAAAATGAATGAAAAAAATAAGAAACTACATGTGTTTGTTATTTGTTTTGTAGATTGTAACTTGTTTCCTTTTATAACATATCATGTTTTTTATATTTTAATTTGAATGATACTTTTCTTATTTTTTTCTTTGGTTGATATATGTGGTTAAAACCTACATGTAGTTTTTTCAAAATATTTATTTATTCATGTATCTATATATTATTGAGTTAACTTATTGAACTTGTGATGGTTGTGTCACCATTTTCTTTGGCACAAATCTTTTTGCTTTTTTGAAATCAAAATGAAAAGTGGATCATCAATAAGATTTACTTGTAAGAAAGAAATACAATTACTAAGTTTTGTTAATCATGTGATTTATTCAGTTTACATCTATCTTTAAAATCTAGTTATTATAGTTAAGTGAAACTATTGATCTGTAAATGTGATTGTTAGAATGGTATGAATAGTTTTGGAATTTAGATGATATATATAAATTATGTGGCTTATTTTATTTATTGATATAAATGTTGTATTGATGAATTATAAATTAAAAAATAGACAAAACCTAGGGAGGTTCTATTTATTAGAAATCTAGAATTTGAGAGAAAATAAAGATTTCAAGGGATGTGAATGATTTAAATTAGAAAAATAAAAGTTATGAGGAGAAGGGTCACATCAAGATGTGTAGCTCTAATTTTTTTAGCAAATCTAATACAAAGCATTACATAGATAAGCTAGTTGAGTGATTTTTTAGGCTGCATCCACCTTAGTTTTTAGATGTCATAGACCTTATATAGGCTAAGGATTGCCTTGATAACATTGAAATACAATTCGATAGTATGCTTTGCCTTGTAAACAAATGAGTCTCCTTGGTAGTCGTTATGATGAAAGGTGTTGTAAAAGAATTATATGCAATTTAAAAAAGGCTAACATTTGAAAGCAAATCAAATTTAGAAATATCTTGATAGGATTTCTACAAAGCCTTTTAGGTATGGTTTGTACTTCCATCAATAAATAACCAAATATGAGATGAAATAAATAGATTATATCAAAAAAACCTTACTATACCAACTTATGAGCAAAAGTTTTCATCGCTCATCAAGTATGTTCTTGAGATGGTGTGTACAAAAGAATACAAGTGTATAGTCTTGGATAGGGATATGATATTATTTTAAAAGAATTGAGACTTCTTTAGATTTTTCCTCATATGGTGACTCAACTCATTGAAGAGAGAAGGACCAAGTGGTAAGTGAGGAAAGAAGAAATCTAGGAAAAAAAAGGGATCCAATTTTGATATGGTAATGGATCTAAATTTAACTAGCCAAACACAAATTAATTAAAGGAATCAAGATAATCCAAAAGCTTCAACGTAAAATTATACAAAGTTTCATTAGGGAGAGTGTTATAAATCAAAGCCAATAAAATACTTTAAATGTTCATAGATCAACCATATTGTTAAACATTGTCCTCTATATATTGAAGAAGAAAAGGATGTAAACAAGCTGGTGATGGAATGAAAACTATGTGGGATTCCATGATAGTGGGACCTAGTAATGCACTCAAGGTTCATATAGAAGTAGCCAAGGGTGGGATTCTAATGTGCCATAACAGACTACAAAACTTCTTATTTATGACATGACACAAAAGAAGGTCCTTACATCACTTGATGTTATGATAGATACTATTTTATTACAAAATATATATGTAAAAACTTTATTTTATTATGGTGCATCATATTTATTTATATTAGTTGATTTGGTTCTAAGATTATGAATTGAATTATATGTAATAGAAACTCCTCTTGTAGTGAAATTATCTATAGGTGGGAAGAAAGAGTATATAAATATGTCAAAAATGATATAAAATTATTGAAAAACCTTTTTAATCCTAATTGATTTGTATAAATCTATCAAAATTTGATGTCATTCTTAAATATATTGATTAATATCTAATCAAAACATTATTGACGATTGGGAGAAGTAATTAAAAATTCACATAAAGGAGGACACTGATTTAATTTTTTTTGGTGATGTAGGAAAGTGTCTACAATATCATCTTTGAAAGCTAAGATATTTTTAAATAAAATATTTGAGTGTTATTATATTTTGATGCAAGAAGTTGGAGGAAAAAAATTGTAGTTGTACAAAATTTTAGTAGTATGTAAGGAATTTAGATGTTTTTCTTGATGGTTTATCAAGAATGTCATATGATTGAGAGATTAAATTTGTGATTGATTTGATACTAGGTGTATAACCAATCTTTAAGGCACCATACTAGATTTCACCACTTGATTTATAAGATTTGAAGGTACAGTTGTAAAACCTAATATATAATTGCTTTATTAGACTTACTATATTCCCTTGGGGTACACCTATATTATTCATGAAAAAACGTAAAAGTTTAAGAATGTGCATTGATTATAAAAAATTAAATAAGAACATAATTAAGAACAAATATTTAAAGTTTAACTTGATCAATTGTAGGGAGTTACAATATTTTCAAAGAATGACTTGAGCTCTAGTTATCATCCATTAAAGGTTAGACAATAAGACAATTTAGAAATTATCTTTAGAACTAGATATGTTTATTTTAAATTTCATATACTACCTTTTAGATTAACACATGCTCAAGTAGCCTTTATGAACTTATTCAATAAGATGTTTAGGTAATAATTAGATGAGTTGTTGTTTATATTAATAACATGTTGATTTATTCTAAAGGTGAAGTAGAGTACAAAAAGCATTTGCATTTTATATTTAAAGACTATGAGAGCATCAATTGCACACAAATTTTTTAAAAAAAGTTATTAATTAATAAATGTATCTTTCTTAGGGCATATGATAATGCAAAAGTACTCTCTTTTGATTCTTAAAAAATAGTGACTATCATAAAAGGAATTGAGCCTAGAAATGTAACTAAAGTGTAAAGTTTTTTAGTTTAGCTAGACATTATGAAATATTTGTAAAAAAAATTCTCATATTATAGTATCATTGGCAATATTAACTTAAAAGATCATAACCTTTGAATGGAATTTAAATTTTGAAAAGCATTGTCAAGCTTTAAAGGAGAAATTGACCTTAACACCTATTCTAGTATTCTTTGTGTGAGAAACTAAATTTTAAAGTGTATACTCATGAATCTCTATAAGGACTTGGGTGAATTAAGAATGATAGAGTAATTGTATATGCTTCAAGATAATTGTAATATCATTAAAGAAATTATCTTATACATAATCTTAAACTTGTTGCAATTGTGTTTATTTTAAAAATTTGAAGACACTTTCATTATAGTGTAAAAAGTTACTTATTTATTGACTAGTTATTATAGTATAGTGGTTATAGGCTTTGAAAGATGCTCAAGATAATAATAAAGACATCAAACAAATAAAGGATATACTTTCTTAGGAAAAGAAAACAAACTTTAATTTAAATAAAGGAGGAGTTTTGTTTTATAGAAAATAAAATGTGTATTCATATAATAGGAGAATGGAAAAAATTTACTAAAAGAGGCTCATGGAATAAAGTATTCAATACACCTAAGAGTTACAAATGCGTACTATGACTTGAAAGAAAGATTTTGATAGAATAGTATGAAGAATAATATCTACAATTATGTTATTAGGTGCATGATACACTAGTAGGTGAAAGAAGAGCAACAAAGACCAAGTGGGTTATTTAAACCCATTCTCATTTCAGTGTGGAAGTGGGAGAAAATATAATGGTCTTTATAGTTGGATTACTAAATGCTACTCAAGGACATGATGCCATATTGGTGGTTACACATAGATTAACAAAACTAGCGCATTTTTATTAGAACTATCTATATAGTTGAAAGAATAATATAGATTTATATTGATCAAATAATCAGATTGCATGGAGTAAAGAAGTGGAAACAACAACATGATCATTGTAAGGTTTTACTTAGTTAACTAAAAACTAACATCGATAAACAATACTCTACTAAGCAAAAAGAATAAAACAATAAGAAACTACATGTGTTTGCTATTTTTTCTAAAGTTTGTAGCTTATTTTCTTTTATAGCATATCATATTTCTTATTATATTTTAATTAGAGTGAGAGCCTATTTATTTATTTCTTTGGTTGATATATGTGCTTAGTCCTTACATATGTTTATTTCAATTTTTTTTATTCACATATCTATTTGTTATTAGAGGTAGCATATTAATCTTATAGTAGCCAGCTTTGTCTTGTCTTTGCTGTTAATCTTTCAATTTTAGAACTAAAAAGAGGATGGGTCATCCATAAGAATTTCTTATAAGAAAGAATTGAAATTGCAAATGTTTTATACTAAAAGCTTTGTT
The DNA here is from genome assembly GCA_023846275.1 of Vanilla planifolia. NCBI lineage: Eukaryota > Viridiplantae > Streptophyta > Magnoliopsida > Asparagales > Orchidaceae > Vanilla > Vanilla planifolia. Next base: position 7,488,518 of record CM043868.1, read on the forward strand.
AATTATGTGGTGTATTCTCTGTGTATTAAAAAATTTGATGTCATAGTTAAAGTGAAACTATGGATCTATGAAATGTTATAATGAGAGTGGTATTAATAATTTTGGAATACATTTGATATATAAACTACATTGCATGTTATATTTGTTGAAATATATGTGGTGTTGATGAATTATAAATTAGAAAATAATCAAAATCTAAAGAAGTTATGTCTATTTGAAATGTAAAATTTGAGAAAAAAAAATAAGGATTTTAATGGATGTAAATGATTTAAGTTAGAAAAATAAAATTTGTGGTTGTAAGGGTCGTCATAGTTGAAGTAGTTTGGGATGGGTGACTAAGTGGCCAGGGTCACTTGGATAAGGACAAATTCAAGTAGATCGAAATAATACATCGCCAGGTAGGTTAGAATGCTATAATATAGTATTAAAGTATTATATTACAATTATATCGCAACAAAAGTGGCTTAACCACATTTTATGTCAAACACCAATAATAGTTTCTTCTATTGTAGCACTCAACGAGGGTTGGGAGCAAACACGCATTGGCAAAAATTTGACCAAATGCATTATTGAAGCTGTAGTTCAAGTGCAAGGCTTATAGGCTTACATAAATGAGTAAGTCTCACATCAATTATAGGAGGATATAATAATAATAATAATAATAAGAAATCAAATACTAATTAATTCATAAATTGGTAATTTAATTAAATAATTTTTAACAAAAAATTTATCAAATACAATTAAATTCATTTTCCTCTTTTATCAAAGAAATCAAATACTAATGTTTTCATAAATTAGTATTTTAATTAAGTATTTTTTAACAAAAAATTTATCAAATAAGTCATTTTGAATAATGTTCAAGATAAATACTTTTGAAATCTATTTTTATTAATCAACATAATATTCAATAATAATTATTTTAAAATATAATCTTATTCCATTTTTATTTTTGGAAGTATATAAAACATTTTCAAATATCTTTTTGATAAAGATTTTGCTGAAATTTAGGTAAGAATCTAAAGGCTCAAAAATTAAAAAGCTCAAACGATTCTAACATTAATTCAAATTTAGTTCACAACTACTCCCAAATAAATAATTTGATCCAAGAATTTTAGATCTTCATTTACAAGAAACTTTTTCTCCTCGTTCTCACTAGGTGTTATATGCCCACAATCAATTGGAACGTAGAGCACATATGTGACTAAGTATAATCCATTGGCGGGGTATATAGTGTATTGCACTATATATACTATATGATGGATTAATGTATGGTATGTTAAGCAATGGAACAATAAAAAGGTTTTGAGAAATAAAGTATTGTTGAATGGCCATAAGGTGGTCTATTATATAATATTTAGTACATAAGTAATAAATATTACTAAATAAATTATGTTGATATTGTAGCATGAGAGAAAATAATAAATGATTATTTTTAATTAAATAATTATAGGAAAGTGCATGAACTATATTACAAAATTGAATATTTTGTAAATGTGCATACATAGCACTTGTAAAAAATTAAGAGGAAAAGACATTTTCATCTTAGATTTAAATAGTTAAAATTGGTAACTATAATATAAATATAACATTAAAATTCTTATTGGCTAAGTGTAAATGTATTATTAAATTAATTATTTGCATAGTTCATAACTAAAGCATTTTTACATGGATTTTCTCTTACCTTACTTGTTTTATTATCTTGTGTGGATATCTTGAGGACATGAATGCTATTGGCATGATATACATATGTGTGTATGTATGTATATGAAATTGGAATAAAAGAATCTGGATATCAAATAAATACTAAAGAAATATGATGCTATTGTTATTATTATTTATTGTATGATATGTATCATAAAAAAATGTTACAAATTGAGATATAGAATAATAAATATACTTAAATTGTCTTTGAGATATTATTGTACAACTTATGTTTGTATTATTTGGATTTTCATTAATATTTTGTGTAGTGTGGTCAAGTACTGGTCTAAGAACAACCTTAATTTAATATGATACCATGTTTATGATACAGTCTCATTGGATAGCTACTAGTAATTCATAAGGGTAATTAGGTATAAGTTTGAAGCCACACTTATAATTATGGATATAGTCACTAATAGTTTGTATATGGTGTTATACCTTTAATCATTGTACCATTTATTTGATAATAGTAAAAGCATTGTGCTGTTATTATTAAAATTTTTGAAGTATTTTTAGATCATGTATCTATCCCAAGGATGCAGGTTATTCTTTATTGGTAATTGAATATTAAAATTTATAATAATTTGTTAAGGGATTTAAGTTTATATAAAAATTGAGTGAGATTACTTAAATGGTTTTAAAAACATCTTTTCACTCATGAAGATTTTTCTTTAAGGTTTGCATATCATTTAGATTATTTATATACACAATCTATGCTTAGATTATTGTATTCATCATAGGTTACATTATTCATAATTGCCAAATGAGGTTAGAATTAAAAAGTGAATGAATTAAGTGAGGATTGCAACATTTGTACTAATTGTACTTGTATGAGTTCACTTATGTACAATATGACTAGTAATCCATATGATTAGGTAAAGAATCAGTTGAGGGAGAACCTAAAATATATAATTAATTGTAGTGTTCATACAAGTACGATGTACTTGTGTGATTACTCAATAAGCTTAGTTTGAGATTTCTTGTTCTTGAGTTTCATATAATATGATGTTGCTATCCATATTTTCATGATATATTCATTAGGAGGAGCATAGAAGGTACCAGATAGAGTGATGAGAGTAACTAGAATTTATTGTATTATCATACAAATAAAATCTTTATATCATACAAGTATGTTACCTGTTATCTTAGAGAAGTGAGGAGCTGAAGAGTTTCGTATAGTATGATGATGTTCATTATAATTATATGATCATTCATAATAGAATCTTGATAATTGAGGACTTAGGCTATGAGTGAGAAGAAGTTTGTCATACCTATATGATCAAATTCACTCGAAAGGCTAGTATTGAGGCTGAATTATGTATTAAGTAAATTTGCTTCATAGGAGTATGATCTACTTATGATACTAATATGATATGTTATCGCCTTTATAAGTGATCTTATCATAACATTTATCGTATCATACAATCTTACCTTGTATAATATTTTCTTGAGAGATTAGTAATTAGATGCAATAGATTTTGTTCTATTCATACTTTATGATATCATCATCATATTTATACAATAATTTGAGTTGAGAGTAAATAAACTACTTAGATAATAGATGATTGGTTAGATGATGTACAATCACTTGTATCAAATAGTATGATCTATTCAAGATATGAATAATGGTTAGCTCAACTAAGTTTTAATACAACTAGTAAGTGTTTTAGATATATTTAAGAGCATAGAAATAGCTATTTAAAGGCATCCAAACATAAGATAAAATGCTAATAATTCTTGTGATACTTTTGAGAAGAGTATAACTTGAGAATCTTCATTACATTTAAAAAGGGAAGAGAAATATGGTGGTATCTATGTTGCATCACTCATTACAATCTTTCTTTATTGTGCTAAGTTGCATATCATTATCTTAGTTACTTCTTTTAAGCTATAATTACATCTCTTATTTTTGTTTGAGCATTACATTAGTATGAATCCTGAATTTAATTTTATTAGTTTATAGAATCGTTTGTATTAAGCTTTATATTTTGTTATTTGTCTCATTATTATTATTTGTTTTGGTCTTTTGAATGTTAGGTTCTTTGGCTTACTATTTTTGTCTAACAAAAAGTGAGTGAAATTTGTATAGATCAACCCCTTACTTGGCTATAGCAAGAATAAGGGTAGTTATTTTGGTTTAGCCAACTTAAGTGTAGTAAAATGAGAGTTGATTTTAGTACAAGCCTAGTCATACAATCAATGGTAGATTTAAGTCTAGGTTTGGATTAAATAACTTAAAAGTTTCTTATGTAGTTCACTCTTCTTGCACTCTCACACAATGATTTATAAAACCAAAAACCTTTTAATACTTATAATAATAATAACCTTTAAGAGCAATCCAATGAATTAAGAGACAATCAATGTAAATTTATTTGAATAATTTGAATTTCATTTGAGAGAGTAAACATCTTATTTCATGTATTTATAAGAAAAATATTTTATTACAAATTAATGTTTTATAAGTTTTGTAATTTGTATAATTTATCCCTACTTCTTATAGATATTGTGCTCTTATATTCTCTATGTAGTTTGGCTAGGTATGGTAATAGGGACTATACTATTATATCATTTAGATGCTAAATGTAATTACACCTATGGGGCAAGGCCATTTGGATATGATATTTGATATATTTGAGAGCAAGGATGATTATTACAAAGGAAATAGAGTCTTAAGAAAGTAATAAATAACATAGAGATTTAGAATAACTCATAGTTATATGTGAAATTTAAGTAAATAAATAAATATGGAAATAATTTTTGCATTTGTTTTTATTTTATATATGATTAAATTATATTCTTATTTTATTCTCAAATATTGATTCTACTATATTATTTTATTACCCTATTGATTTATCCATTGATTTCTATAAAGTATCACTAATGCTTACATTTTAGGTGATGTGTAACATCCATTATCAAAGAGGATAGCGAGTGATCACCTGATGATGTCCTTAAGAGAAAAATCATCAAACAAAGAGTAGCCCTTGATAGTTATTTAGGTGGAGAGGTATAATGATGAATAATCTTACATCAACTATAAAAGGAAAGGTCTTAATCTTTATAAGTAAAATCATAAGCTTTAAAATAATGAAGCATCTTTGAGGGAAAATCCTAGATTAGACATTGTAAAAATTCCATGGTGAAGTATGCTATTGTTGAAGTAATATTTCATGGGTGAACAAGTGAGAAGGAACTCTTTGGATAAGGATAAGACTAAATTAGATCAGAACAATACTTTGTTAAGAACATTAGAATGTTGCAATACAATATCATAATGGCACATTCTCTAATCCAATGTGGTTTGAAGATGAACCAAATAGAAGTTAGTCATCTTGTAACACCTAAGAGCAAAGAGACAATAAAAGATTATTAGGTGATATCCTAATGAAGAGAATCATCAAACAAAGAGTAGCTTTTGATAAGATTTTAGATAGAATGACATAATGATGAATAGTCACACAATGGTTATAAGAGAGAAGATCCAAATATTTATAACTCATAAAACTTGAATTGGTAAGCCTTTTAAAAGTAAACCCAGGTTTAGATTTTATGAGAACTTCATGGTTAAGCATGCTTGGATTAGAGTAGTTTGAGATTGGTGGCCAAGTGGCAAGGGTCTTTTGGATAAGGATAAAACTAGATTAACTCAAGATAATACCTTACCAATTAGGATAGAAAATTACAATATAGTATTAAAGCATTATGTTACAAATACATATATATTACACATATAATGGCCTAAATAGATTTTTATGGCAAACATTAATCATGTTTTTTTTCTAACTTTTAACACTCGATGAATACATGAAATGAATATGTGCAGATGAAAGTATGGCCAAATGCACTAGTGATAGTTCATGTCATGTGCAATGCTTATAAGTGTATAAGGATGAGCAAGTTCCACATTAGTTATAAAAGAGGATATCTTGAATTTTATAAATCATAAGTCTTGAAATAGTTATATGTATTTTAGGGGTTATCTAGGCTTGTATCTTATGAGAACTCTATAGTTAAAAGTGTTAGAGTTAGAGAAGTTCTTGAATGAGAGACTAATAGAAAAAGAAACCTTATAGATAAGTATAAAAATTGATTAAATTATGATAATACATCACTAGAAATGTTGGAATGTTACAATATGATTTGAGTTGTATCCTCTCGATATAGTTTGAGGACAAACCAAGAAAAAACTAGTGGACTTATAACATTCAATAAGCATAGGGAGCAAGCACACATGGGTGAAAGTCTAATAAAACTCACTAATGAAAGTGTAGCTACTAAGAAAAGCTTCTAAGGGTACATAGATGAATAAGTCCTACAATAATTATAAGATGATAGATCCTGAGCTTCGTAAGTCATATGATTTGAAATAATGAGGAATTTTAAGTGCAATTAGGGCTTGGATCTCATGAGAATTTCATTATTATTTTTTAAAAAATTATAATTTTATTGTATAGTGGAAGGTTTGTAGCATTTTGTTACATTTATGAAAAAGAGGCAAATACAACGTTTATTATATAACATGGAATTGAAGCCACTTAGCTGAAATAGTCCTGAATGTGGAAGAAATGAGCTAAAGAGCTATAATAGAATTCAATTAATGTGTTTGTAGTTATCAAACCAGCTTTCCCTTATCCTTCCTACAACTTTTGAGTAAATATTTGCCAATGTTTCATAGTAAATAGCATGAAAGACTACTACTAAAATTGGAATGCTTACCAAGGTTTTCAAGTAGCATCAAGGAGAGTCAAACGTAATGATCGTATCATATGATGAACATTATCATATTGTATATACATCAATATTACCTTATTTATATATTGCAATTATACATAACCAATATGGTCCAATGAGGAGTTAGGAGTAGTAGTACAAGGATGATTATGAGCAATGATGTTTGGACAAGTGATCGTACAATGCAAACATATGTTGCGTATTTAATGAATGATGACCTAGTAGAATAGATGAATCAGACAATGTTGATAACTTCAGACTTAATTAATGAGCCACTAAAGGCCCTAATAACACATATTAGTTCATAAGGATTATAGGGTTTATAGTATTCAGATGATGATAAGCTTAATATATTAGCTACATCTTCATATTATGCAAAGAGAAGTTTCATACCATATGAATAAAGATTGAAAAGATGGGGTGCATAAATAAATTTGATAAGAATTTCAAACTTAGTTGATAAGCAAGAATGATGTAGTAACTTATACTAAATCAATTTGAGAACAAGAATGGTAGTACATGTATGACACATTGTTATAGCTAAGAATAGGTAGGACTTGATCAATATAAGAGTGAGTGATGTAGTAATATGATGATGACAAATAATGGATAGTAAAAATAGTGTATATTATGACAAGACTTATCATACCAAATGAAGGACAAACAAAGTGACAAAAGGAACCACTTAGGTTGGTAATAATCTAAGATGAAGAAAGGGGTCATAGAACATCAATCAAGACATTACATGAGTATTGAAGGAGATTTAGTTGAAAGAATTAGTATGAAAAAATATTTCATAAATTACAATTATTACTTAGTTAAGAAATAAAGTTGTAAAGGGATTGAGTGGCACGATTGTACAAGTATGACCAATGAAATTGAATAGTATGATTTATATTAAGTTCAAATTGAGTAGAAGTGGTTACACATTCAGAGGCTTCTTGGCTTTAGATTTACTTGTAGGCTTGATTTGAATTTGTGTATTGTCCTCTATGTAAAGAGGTAATGAGAGCTTCTAAGAAGTCACTATGCCTCTCATTGCATTGATATCATCGTGGATTCAAACCTTAGATTAAGATACTAAATTCCATCTAGTTTCATGAGAGATTTTCATAGTTTTGAAATTTTTTTTATAGATTGAAAATATTAGATTGAAAACTAGTGCTAGTCAATTAAGCCCAATGATTTGCCATTGTATTTCCCACATTATAAATGTGCTAAAAGTGAATGCTTGTGAAGTTCAACTATTGATTTTGTGGATGTATATTAGCATCTTTGAAGGAGTAGTCTTGCTACCTTGTTCTATGTTCACGACACCTTCATAGTCCAATTTAACAATGATGTCTAAGAGTTCTAGTTCTTTACAATGTTGCAACCCCAACATTATAGTCATTCCTTCTACTTCAATATTTTGATTTGTGGCCAATGAATGTAGAGCAAGCTTTGTTTCGTAAGCCTAGAAGATCATGAATAGCCCTAGAACAACCTCTAAGGACAAGGTTATCATGGTCGACACATCAACATTCAATTTCATAATGTTTGTGGAAGGAGGTGTTCATTACACCATTTACATTTTTATGCATTTAATCTTTAAGAAGAGAGGGTAAAACACCCATATTGCACCAATTGAAATCTAATTGGGAGGTTTGGGATAAGGGAAAGCATTAAAATATACTATAACTACTTGATAAGACTTTGTTAGTTATGTTGTTCACTAATATGTTTTGATCCTCAAATAATCTTAAATTACTTTCCTTCCATATATTCCAACAATAATTTGGGGCAACAAATGTACAACATTACCTCTTATAATATTTGTAGAGTTGTTTCTCCACTAGTGCTACAACTTTTGATGGATAGTATTGTGGTTCACACTTGAATGTCCAAGAGGATAGCAAAAAAGCTCCATAATTGGTTTGACTGAGCAAAGCTTGCAAAAGTATGATTCAATGTATCAATACTTAAACAAAAAGGACATTTATCAATTGGATAAATGTTAAGCTTGAGGAAGTTCTTTAGGAAAGGTAGTAGATTGTTAAGAATCCTTCCATGAACATGGTAATTTTCAATGGAGTGTTGTCATTCCAAATTAAATTTCTTGATTTTGAGATTAGGATTTTGCTTCTTAGCTATTCTCAAGTTAGTTTAATGCTAAAATGTCCATCCTTTGTAATAATCTAATAGGTATGACCAATTATTTCATAGTACATCATGTATTTATCTGCAATTTTCATAATCTTTTCCATGCCTTGTCAGGTGTTTGATAGTGTGTTGCTTTTTTTTTCTCAATAAGTATTTTGCTTGCATGAGGAAAGCCAATAGTGATTTGAAAGTGTGAGCCTTCAAATAAAGTTTTGCATTAAAAGCTACCATAATCACCTCAATTTTCTTTACATTAGACAATTATTTTGATGAGGAAGACTCAATTTAGTTCAACTGGTCTAATGATGTCTATGATTATGATTAATGTTAGCCAATAGAAAATCATTCATAATTATTTGAACTCTTTAGTAAAATCTTTTGTAATAGGAAAGAAGTAATTACAAAATATATTGGAATTGACTCCAACAAATGTTTAACTAAGAGAAACTTTTGCCCATGGATAACAAATCTTTCTTCCAACTAGCCATTTTCTTACTAATTTTGTTTACCAATTGTTGAACGTGCATAGTCAATTTCCTATCCTTGATTAAAATGCTTTCAAGGTAAATTATGGGGAGACTTTTTCTCTTGAATCCCAGACCTCACTAAGAGTTTTTTTCCTACGTCAATTTGATGTTTTTATTGCCTATAAAATAACACTTATGTGAACTAATATGCAAGCATAACAAAACTTAGAGCTCCAAAATATAATTTTTAATGTTTGTGATTGATTCTTTTATCACCCTGAGTGAAAATAACAAAGTTAACAACATAGTACAAATGAGAAATGGTCCCATAACGTCTTGGTAATGCATAATTGTGTACTTTGCATTAGTTATGTTGATTTCTTAAGCTATGATTGAAGACTTTTGCAAATAAAATGAATAATAAGAGAGATAATGAGTTACCTAGCTTCAGTCCATGTGTTGGCTAGAAAATGCCATTGCCTTTGCCTTTAATTATGATGTGGAGACAACTATTAAAAAGGATGTTTGTGATGAGATGGATAAATTTGTCATTGAAGTTGAGCTTATTAAGAACTTGTCTAAGAAAGTCCTAGGACAAAATGTTAAATGCCCTTTTGAAACTAAGTTTGATTATGTAAGTATTGCCTCTAGTTTTTCGATTGATCTCTTCCACCATTTCTTCACTAGAAGCATTTTATCAACATATCTCTATTTGTCATAAATCATAATTTTTTTGTGTGAAATTAAGAATGTAAGAAATTTTAATAATCTCAATATTAGTAGTTTTAAAGAACAACTTTCTTTGTGAAGTTACATCAGAAAGTAGGTTTGAAATCATCAAATGTTTCTGAGTTCTCAATTTTAGGAAATACATTAAATTGGTGCTAACTATTTCTCTTGGAATTGGAGAGCCAATAAGAAAGTCCTTAGTCACCTCTAACACATCATTTGTTATTACTAATTAGCAGTGTTTGAAAAAGAATCCATTTAATCCATTATGACTCATAGCACTTTGAGGGTATATCTCAAATACAATTTGTTGTATTTGCTCTTTTGTTATTTGTCTTAGTAATGTATGATTATTCTTAATAGATTCAAGAGGAGATTAAGTTAAGCATTGAATCATTATGCATCCTAAGAACAACTAATAATATAAACTGAAAGTGCTTTATTGCTGCCTTCATAATTTTTTCTTCATGAACTATACATTACCAAATGGATCTTTAATTCTTTGTACTCTTAACTTTCTTTGCTTGTGCTTCACAATCAAATTAAACAATTTGGTGTTTTTATCGTTTTTTACTTAGCCTTTAAGCACCTACTTTTAGCACCAAAATTCTTTTTCTTTAACAACTATAAGTGAACTTGAACTTTTAATAAATCTAATCATAAGGTTTTAGTCTATATTAATTCAAGTTGCCTCTCTTCTCCCTTACTTGAGTTTTGAATTAACCATAATGTGTCATATTTGTTAGAAAATTTGAATTTGTTCCAACTCTTTGAGGTAGCTTTTGAGGCATCTAAGTTTTTATGCTAACACCTTTATGCTAAAAGCCACCACTAGAAGGCTCTAATTATGCTTCATGATAAGTAGAAAGTCACTGCTACAAGTATACATGTTCGAGAGCCTAAATTATTTAATGGTTGAGATTATTTCTAAGGGAAAATAGAGAAGTAGAGGAGCATGATCAGATAGGGCTTTTGTTGAGATGTTGAATGACAACTGAAGAAAAAGTTTTTAATTAATCCTAATTTACAAGTACACGGTCATCTAATCTGTTACATAACTATTTATCTTTTTATGTCACCAAACAAGTGAATCAAATATCATAAGAGATCTCTTTGAGAGCACAATAGATAATATAATCAATAAATTTTATAATGATACTAATCTTTAGAGTATAATATCTGTTATATTCATTTAATGATATTAAGTCACCCTTATGTTTGATGAGTTAAGTCATAAATATTTAGTATTTCGTTTTAATAGATTTGTTTAGTTTAAATTAGGCTAGTTGTTAAGAATAAGTCATACATTTTTTAAGATGACAAATTAATGGTCTTTAAAGTATCTTAAAATATTATGTAAACTTTAAAAATTAAATACATGTAAATAAACTTTAAAAAAACTTTCTTTTTTCTATGAAATACAATGTTACTATATTGATTATTAATCATAGGATATATTTCTTCATTCATATCATTTTCAAATCTTATTAAAGAATCTAAATTGTTCAACCATTTTCTTAATTTAGAAAAAAACACTAAAATTCTATTTTCACTTACTTAACTAACCTCTAATCACTTCTTTCAATCACCATAATTTTGTTTAATCTTACTTATGCATCTTCGTCGAGTTTCATATTAGGTATATGATTAAATTTTGATTAAACTAGAAAAATAAATTTAACAAAAAATAATTCTCTTAAATTTTCATTATTAAATAAAGAAAATATATATTATAAGTCACAACCTCAAGCATGGCTCAAGTGCAAAGAACTTAAGCTGACCAATATTGAACAGGCCTTGAAAGCCTTGGGTAAGAGACTAACTAAAACAAAGTTGGGTTTAGCCCAAACTTGGTCAAGGAGTAGTCTTGAACTTGATTGAGATAAAACAAAGGAAGCATCAATTCGTGTAATACTTATATGAAGTGTGTAATGGGTTAGATAGGACCCAAAATGATAACTTTTAATCCTATATGTATACAAGTAGTCTAGGTGACGAAATCCTATGCACATAAGGGGGAGCTGACCCATGTACTAGCTCACATTATGCATGCATAGAAAGCTTTATAAATAAGAAAACTTTAAACACTTGCACCATGTGGGAGTAAAATGTTTTACACATTTTAGTGCCTCGATGCTTGGTGAGTTATTTCTCACCATCTAATCATAAATTAGATGATTGAGCTTTCACTCGGATGACCAAATCTCTTTATTTTAAATCCTACAATTAAGATAATCCTCACCTTATTATTAATGAATTGAATGATCTAGGTCGTATCTAATGTGATCAAATGGCTTAGATCTAATATACCCTGATCTAATCATCCATAATTAATCCATTTTTACATTCATTGATCTAATAATCCAGATCTTCTTTAATCAAATCCAATGGCCCTAGTTGATTATGCCTAATGGCTATTTCTTTAAGCCTTATTTAAATCATTAAAGAAGTTGTTTGGAAGAACATTTTTAAGCTATTTGACATTAGCTTATGGATGCACTTTTCTTTGACTTTTTAATGACTATAATGAAAATGTTTTTATAAAAACTCGATCTTTATGAATGAAATGGCTAATGAATATGAACAAATTTTAATATCTCAAAGATGTGCTACATGATACTCCTATGATATAAAATCTCCAATAGTACTCTACGTCTTAATGCTATTAAAAAATTCCAAATTATTTCAATAAGCCTAATACTTCTAAGATTTTATTTTCTCACTTCTTTTCATAATTTTGAGCTTTTTGTATCTTGTTCTATTCATCAACAACCAAAAAAATTATACTTTGAATTTAAATTTTTCTTAGTTTTAGTTTTTTTTTTCTTCTAGAATTGGGTGGTTTGGCATTTACAAAAGTCCAAGTTCAGTTAGATCTTATAAAAACTCGAGTTAGGATTGAGCTCATAAAGCCCAAGTTATAGTTGAACCTACAAAAGCTAGTAAATTAGAGATAAGATATAACTAAAAACCACATGTTATAAGTTTCATAGTAGTGGTATTTTTTATCTCAATTGGAGGTGGACATAAATTCTAATTTGAATAAAAAAATCTAAAATTTTTTATGTGTTTTTAATTTTTTTTTTATTTTCCTTAATCATAAAAATTAAAAATTATATATATATAAATTTTAATAGCAAATTTTTTTAAAAAAACTATTATAATTAATAATTTTTTAAAAATAAATATGGTATAAAAATAATAAAAATATATATTTTAAAATTCATAATTCATTATCTCTTTTACAATTCACACACAATCTTATTTCTTCAAATAAGACAATTACATTAAAATCTCTGCCAACCAATCAAGAAAGATTGGCGGCATTAGCCATTATTGTAAGTTTATTTTGTAGACTTTTATCATTAAATATGCACTTTGCATAAACAAACGACTCTTACACTTGAGCATTCCATTCTTCATGTTTGAATAGTATTTGCATGTGTTGTTCTTCATTCTTAACAACTTGGCAAGAGAATTCCTTTTTCCATAACACTCTAATTTTGTTCAATAAATTATATTCATAGAAGTCAAAATTAAGTTTCCTTCTAAGTGATTCTCATGATTTTTACTTACTATAGGTTCCAATAAAATAATAAGAGATGTCTTGTGGAAATTTATAAGAGATTTAAGGCAGCAAGCTGCTTCTTTGCTAACTACCCACCTAATGTCTGCATTTGAAACTCAATTATTTCCATTTACGATGCATCTAGTACCACAAATACTGATTTCCAAAGAGAGATAGATAAGCACATGTCCATGTTTCTAAAACTTTGCATGAATGGTCTCAATGCTAGGTGAACAATGAGAAAATTTTCTAATTGAGGTAAACCTGAAATGTGTAGCTATTTTGGAAATATCCCCCTCTTCAAAAATGATTTGAAGCTTACCCATGAACACTCTCTTTGGATTTATTTTTAATGGAGATGGATTTTCTAATGCAACAAGAATATCAATGAAAGAACAATTCAGAGGGCAATTCTCTCCTAGCAATATCATATGTAGTTTGTTTAGAGGCCATCTAGCCTAGGAGTTGACCCCTAAAAATGAATTAAAAGGAAGGACACCCATACTTGTGACAGACCATGCCACCAAAATTTTGACAGGGCCATAGGAGAACCATTCTAGCTCAAATAACTCTTAAATTTCTTTCAAATTACGTAAGGTTGCATAACTCTTTAGTGTTGCAAACTTAGTAATGAGTTAATTTTGAGTTCAAGAACTCCATGGTTAATGCAAATTAGAGTCAATTAATTCTAGAATAGGATATCGAACCAGAAGAGAGCCACTAGATAAAGACAAGACTGTTATATTAAAATAATATCTCACCAAGAAGGTTTGAATGTTATAATGATAAAAGAGAGAATGTGCTATGGAATAAATTATTCTAATTGTTAAAATCTTATGACAAGATCAAATCAATTGGGAAGCTACTTGAGAAGTAAATCAAAAAATATCCAATAGTTTTGTATAAGATGAGAAGATTATGACATTCTAGAATTTTGTTTTATATTTGTAGAAATCATGCAAATAGAATAAAAATAATAAATATGTTGATAAATGAAGTTCGTATTTTGAATTTGAAGAAGATTAAATAATATACAAATAGTTTTCATACATCTTGTTTATAATGATATAAGTGGCTTGGATTTAAAAAAATAATTTTATATTTGAAAAGAATTCATTAAGATTATTTTAATAGTTGTTAGATTTCAATTGGAGTCAATTTGTATCAATATATTCATTCAAAATCAAATGATTAGTCAATGGTAGTTGATGAATTCCATTTCTTACCTAATATCACCTTATTTATTAAGGGTTTTTAAAATATAATTTAAATAATAAATTATTTAATTTACTAATACATTAGTTTTTCATGGCGTAAATTTTTAAGCCGACTTCAACTTCAACTTACTTCCTATGCTATGTAATTCCTAAACCGATCTTAGGTTACCTCCTATCGTAAATCCTTTTTATACCGTTTTCTTTTCATGTTTTATCTGTTAGTATGCATGTGATCGGCTATAAGTTTTTCGGGTTTTCTTTTCTCCTTCGCCTTTCTGGTCGACTGTAATAATGGGGTTACTTCGAGTTAGAAACCTCGTTTTACTGTTGTTGTCCATCGCCGCAGGGTTGCTATCGAGACTTTGTTGGGGAGAGTTTCGGTTCGGGTGTCCAGCCATTAACTTGCGAGGTATAATATTTAAAACCTTAGTTTCTTTTCTTGCACGGTTTTTACCTTCAATCCCACTTTGAGGAAGGATGAGCTGTTTTCCTTAGCGTGCAAATTGAGTTCATTAGAGATGGCCGCATTCATTGAATTGACCCTTTTTGAAAAAAAATAATGAAAAGTAGATCCTTCAAGAGTTTTTTGAAGCTGAAATCGTAGTTTCCAGGAATTAATAGGGAAGATCAGGAGGAGGTAGAAGAAGAGCTTGTTTTTTTCTGTGGAAAAATCTTAAAGCTAGTGGGGCTTTGTGAAAAAAGAAGTAAATAAATATATAAATAAATAAGAAGGTATTCCATTTTAGAATTTGTGGAGAAAATATTTGAATATGGTTAAGTCATTGCAGTTGTAATATATATATATACATATATATATATATATATAATAAAAATTGATATAAAGTTTTTTTAAAAATGAATTCCATTAAGTTTAAATGATTTTATTTCTAAAAATGGCTAAATGAGTTGAAGAGGTATGAAATGTTAAAAGGTTGGAAATTTTGAATTTAAGGATAATTTTTTTGATAAAACTTTGGTATTTTATGTTGAGATTTGATGTTTCTTTTAACATTTTGTAATTCATTTTAAATACTTTGAAATATTATTTAAGATTTGTTTTTATTAGAATTATTGAAATTTAAATAAAATAAGGAAGAGAGTATTGTTTTTGTATGTGTAATGTGACTAATGTATAGTATTTGAGCTTTAATGTATGGGTAAGAATGGTAAGAACAAAATTTTAAAATTTAAAATTTTTAATATTTGTAAATTTAGAATAGAAAATGTGAAATGGTCATAATAGAGTTTTGTATGTTTTCTTCATGTAGGAAGCTAAGTAAAAGGGCAAACTAAAAGAAGAATTTTTTTATTATGGGTCTAAGATTTATGACTTTACTTATAAAACTCATGATCTTTCCTCTTATATTTATTGTGAGACTATCATCATTATATCTCTACCTAAAAATATGTTATAAGCTACTCATTATTTGATGATTCTTCTCTATAGGACATTGTCTAACGATCACTCTCTGTCTTCTTCAATTATAAGTGTTATTGACCTACTAGCTTGTGCTTGGTTTGTTCTCAAGCTACTATTACGATAATATATTATAACATTTCAAACTTCTTGGTGACGTATTATCCAAATCCAATTAGGCTTTATCTTTATTTAGGGGCCTTTTTGCTTGGTTATGTATCTCAAATTACTCAAACTTGAATATACTTAATCATGGAGTTCTTATAAGATTTAAGTCTTAGTTTGTCCCTAAAAGATGTGTCACTTTTTCAAGGCTTATTACTTCACTCATAAAGCTCAAAATCTTCTCCTTTATAGCTAATGCAAAACTGTTCATTATTTTATCCTTTTATTTAAAAGCTTATCAAGAGTCACTCTTTGTCTAATAATTTTTTTAATACAACGTCACCCACTGATTACTCTCTACCCTCTTTCATCTTATGGGTTGCATAATAATTTCATATTAGATGGAGATGAGAATTATAAGGAGATGGATGGGAGTGATATTCACTTGGTGGGTAGACTTTAATGTGATTATTTTATAATGTTATAGTTTTATGACACAATGTTTTACATATGTGATAGTTTCTTGCTTAATGTTGGTACTTTATACATTATAGTTTGGCATAGGTTTCTAATGACATAAATTTGTATATGTGGATCTTTATATTAGATGTTTAATATATTAGTTGCATCTTTATGATTTGATGAATATTAGCTACAGTATTTGAAATTTTTTGAATTTAAATTTTGTCTCACTGTCAAACCTAATATAAAGATTTAGTGTGTCTTCCATTTGTAATCATAAATTCCTATTTTCTATTATTAATTTTATATATCATTAGGTTTAGGTGTGGTTCCTTGTTAGAGTGTTATTAGACCATTCTATTAGGATTCAATAATTGGTTTGTTGATGATTGGATCATTTGATAACATAATCTATCATTGAGATAGGATGGGTCACCAAAATTGAATCTTGGTTAGGCAACCATAAGTCCAATAGTTATGCATTTGATATTACTTTTGATAATGACAATTCAACATTGGTTGGACCATTTATTGTAATATAGAGTTAAAAGGAGTTATGCTTAGATGATTGTTTGACCATTTAATAGTGATTAGAAAGAATGTGGCTCCATTTAGTCATCATCCTTCTACGTCTAATTGGAAGTTCAACCCCTTGGGGTCCCTTGTAACTAGTATTTGGCTTCCCCCTCCAACAGGCTAGATAATGATCAATTGTGACGCTACTGTGAAGAATGAGATGCCTGGTATCGGCTTTGTTGTGCACAACCATCTGGGGAGGCCCATGCACGTTGTAGGGAAGAGATTCATTTCACAGGAAAGTGATGCTTCTGAGCTTCAGGCTATCATGGAAGCCATGGTGTTTATTATGAAAAAACTCAAGGATTATCCTGCTGTTGAGATCCAGACTGACTCTACCTATGCATTACATGAGGGGATGTAATGGGTTCATTGTCCTTTGGAGGATGGAACTATTTTAGATGCTCTCCACTATGTGAGAAAGATGCCAGCATTCTGCTTCAAACATGTTTTGAGGGAAGGCAATGCCCCTGCACATTGGGTCGCAAAGAATGCATGTTCATCTGATATGGTATGGGAAAGGGGAATGCCCCTGCCCAAGCCTTTACTTGAGCTCCTGTTAACTAACTTTGTATTTAAACCCCCGTAGTGGGGTCCCTTTGGTAAGCTTTGGCCACTTTTGAATCAAAGAAAGAATGTGGCTCAATGTGATAGATAACTGATTAAAATGAGAAGATCATGTTTGGCTTGATTAGACCATCTAATTTCATGATCAAACCCTTTGGTTGGTTCATTTAAAATGAGTAACAAACACTAAAAATCCTTGGTAATCAAAAAATTGTTTTAATATCGATGCTACAAATGGTCATAATAACATTGTTATATTTTGAAAATAACCTAAAACTATAAAAATGATAGTATTTAGAATTACAATAGTCTTTTGTGCAAAAGTTTTACAATCGCAACTTTTCCAATTCTTGCACAAAAAAAATAATTTGTAAAGTGTATAAATAGGTTCATGATTTATCATTTTGTCCTATCAAAGTAAAGTAGATCGAGAATGGTACATTTTGAAAATCTTGATCTAGATTTAAATATGACATGAATTGGTTAATTTATATATTAGTAAGGGCATAGAGGCTAAGAAAGGGCTACATGGGTATGCATAAGCTAGTGTGAGATTGGATACATGGAGGAGAGAAAAAGGGTGGTTAATAACTATGTAGATGCACAAATTGTCAAGAAGTGGATGCATGAATGCATACTTTTATTTTATAAAATAATCTGTATAGAGAGCATAAAGTTACAATGACTACAGTGTAAAATGCATGAGAAAAATGGTTGTATGTCCCATCAGCATGTCAAGTTAATACATTGATGATGATGTGCTATGACGATTAAGTAGATTGCCTTCTACGTGCACATATGAGAAGTTGCATGGTATCTGCTTCCTCGTACATATTTGATGCAAAAGGTAGCATGCAATTATTTTAGTCCAACAGGAAATTAATATTAATAGTGCTGATGGGCTGACGTAAGAGAACGATGAAGTAATCGTCTGTGTTCGAAGAGGTGGTCAAATAAACTTTAAATAATATGACATACTTAGTTGTTATAGACTAGAATGTATAATACACTCAACAGGTGTTAGGTGGGTCGTACCAATGATGATTAAGAGGGACTAAGTTGTATGTTTATGGGGATGTGCAAAATATTTGGTCATGACATACAAGTCTGAAGAGCCACATCATATTAGATTGAAGAGCGAATTTTGGAATAGTGCCAAGTGCATATTATTGAAGAACAATATAAGAAATCATCCAAGTCTGGCAATGAAAAAGATGCCCAGTAGAGTTATAGTACCTTCATCGGTCGGGAAAATTGTTCTTGTGGACATCGTAAGTTACAATGAATGTGTGAAGAAACAGTAATTTTTAATGAGTGTATTAGTTTGAGAAGGAGGTGACCTCATTCGATGACACGTCAAAATGAATAGTACCTGGTGAAGTTCCTATATAATAAGATGAATTGTGATATAATTACGATGATATGAGTAGGGAATACTAGCTAGATACTTTGAGTTGAAGAAATGGATAGTATAATGCCTAGCAATGTACTGGACGAAGGCAGTACCAATCGACCTTGATCATTGATTTTGAATGTTGTAATTCATGTCATGTCATTTGCTTAGATTATCTTGTATAAATTCCAAATGTAGGGTAGTCCAACTTTCTCCATTGTTATGATAGCCTTACATTTATCAATTAGGTAATTTCTTTACTAGCTTGATGGCATATAATTTTAGCAAGTACTCATGATGCTTCATTTCTCCTTTTTAATGTTATTCCATTCAATTTGATCACATTTTTTATTTTCTTAACTTGTTAGAGGCTCTCGATAATAGATCAGTGTGGAGCTTGAATACCTAAAATCATCTTGATTTGATAAGAGCATTCGAGATTAATTATCATCAGAGAAAATTGTTAACCACAACATTATTGAAAACTTTTTATAATGCCAAGAATAGTAGCTTCCAATTTTAAATTGAGTTGAACTAATCTAGCAAAGGAATTTAGCACCTTTAAATCCTTATCACAATTGAGTGCTATAACTTCTACAATGTTCTGTTTGTAAAGTCCATGAACATGCACCTTAATTATTTTTGTTAGGAGAGGAGCTCATGAGATTCTTTGGCAATGTTTAACTTTCTTGAATTGGAAATGGAGTAATAATCTGAACTACATCAGAGCTTGATCTATTTGCTACGTTTTTTTCAATGGAAAAACCTTGAAAAATACTCATGCATTGCTAATTAATATTCTTAATTGTCTTCCATTGTAATTTAGTTGTCTCCTCATATAGTTGCTTATTTTTAGCTTTCCAAATATGCCAACATATTAGAAACAACATGAGGGTCATTAATTCCCTATTGATTGAGCTATCATTGATACATTGCCACCATTAATTTAAAAGGGATGTAATTGATTGATGTACCTTGTCATGATTGTTTAAAGTCATGACATAGAAATACCAAAGATGTTATCCATTGTAGTATTTAGTGAAAGCATGATCTAGAATGTCCTTATTACAACAATGGGGATACTTGAAAACATGTTAAACATGTAATAGATCAGCGTGGAGCTTGAATACCTAAAATCATCTTGATTTGATAAGAGCATTCGAGATTAATTATCATCAGAGAAAATTGTTAACCACAACATTATTGAAAACTTTTTATAATGCCAAGAATAGCAGCTTCCAATTTTAAATTGAGTTGAACTAATCTAGCAAAGGAATTTAGCACCTTTAAATCCTTATCACAATTGAGTGCTATAACTTCTACAATGTTCTGTTTGTAAAGTCCATGAACATGCACCTTAATTACTTTTCTTAGGAGAGGAGCCCATGAGATTCTTTGGCAATGTTTAACTTTCTTGAATTGGAAATGGTGTAATAATCCAAACTACATTAGAGCTTGATCTATTTGCTACGTTTTTTTCAATGGAAAAACCTTGAAAAATACTCATGCTTTGCTAATTAATATTCTTAATTGTCTTCCATTGTAATTTAATTGTCTCCTCATATAGTTGCTTATTTTTAGCTTTCCAAATATGCCAGCATATTAGAAACAACATGAGGGTCATTAATTCCCTATTGATTGAGCTATCATTGATACATTACCACCATTAATTTAAAAGGGATGTAATTGATTGATGTACCTTGTCATGATTGTTTAAAGTCATGACATAGAAATACCAAAGATGTTATCCATTGTAGTATTTAGTGAAAGCATGATCTAGAATGTCCTTATTACAACAATGGGGATACTTGAAAACATGTTAAACATGTAATCTTTTCATTTGAGTTGAAATGGGAAGTGCATAGTTAAGGATGCATTAAACAAAGAGTGAAATATTCGTGGGAAGTTTTGCATGTTTGATTCTTTTCCTGAATGCTCTCTCAAAACTCCCTTGTTTTTCTCTTGTTTGTCCATATATTAGATGTAATCTATTTGTGGTTTCCATTCATCCTTAATGAACTCCACCCAACTGGTCTGATAGTAGTTTCTAGTTTTGTTAGTTGAGTAGGACAATGCAATATCATTTAACTTAAATTAAGTTTATTCTCTTTACATGATTCATGTATTTTATTCTAGTTGATTTATTGATGTTTATGATTACTCTTAATATCACCTCATAAGAAGGCATTCATTACCTTTGAAAGCCTTATTATGATTTGCATTAGAGGGGGCATTGACATTAATGTATGAGTCAGGATCTAGTTGAGTAGCTTCTTCTTCTAACTAGTTATATTATTTTATAATTTTTTTTATTTACTACTTGAAATAAGAAGATTTCCTCTTCAAGAGCATATTGGACATCACCGGTAGGATATAGGGATATAACATTGCTTGAATCTCAGAATATTCTCAATTCTCTTACATGTAGTACTTTCAACTTGGTTGAGATAAAATTTGCATTTTTGCTAATTCAATAGCAAACATGAGGCCCATTGGGAGGTTTCATGCAACTTGTGAAACCCCTTTAAGGATCATAAATCCTCTTTACTAAAGCTTATGATGTCATCAGTGTAATTAAGATGTGTAATTAGTGGTGTACCTTATGTTATAGTGTAATGCAATATTGCCTTATTGTGAAAATTCTTATTTAAACTTCTAAAGAAGGATGTCATTATAACACTGAAGAGTAGTAGAGAGATAAAACTACCTTACAATAACCTCATTTGTGGTTGAAAATACACATATGGATAATTGCTAACTATAACAAATAATCATGAATTATTGATAAGATTTCTCACCAAAAAGTTAACATTTGCTAAAAAATTAAATTTGTGGAGCACCTTAAAGAGAAAGTCCCATGAAATAATGTAAAATGTATTTTAATGTTCAACATTATTATACAATTTTTTTCTCCTAATTTTCTTGTTTAATGAAACCACTAATTCTTAAAAAATCAAAATATTATCAATTATTTTCTTAATTTTTATAAAATCAACCTAATATGGTGAAATAATTTTACTTAGAAGGTGTTGTAATATATTTGCTCAGAACTTGCTCAAAATTGTTCTAGCAAAATTGATAATACAAATAGGCATAAAGTTTTGACAGATGATGTTGTATTATTGACCGTTAGTCCTTGTGATTTGTTTGATGATATAAATCCTAAATATTTTTAATGAATTAGTTTAAGTAAATTTTTAGATTTTAGGTAGCTGATACTCATATTTGTGAGAGAACTAAAAGAAGAAGATATGCAAATATTAAATCCCATGAAGTTAATCTTGGTAAACTAACACTAGAAGCTACTAACATCATTTCGAGTCAAGGCAATTAATCCTGAACTCATTCGGTATAGTGAATGGGTCGAGAACCTAAATCCTGAACACAGATGGTGTTATTAATCTCAATTTCATAAATTAAGTAATTAATTGCTAGGCACAAGTGTAATGACGTCCCGAGCGATCTAGGGGACAAACAACCCATAATAGGCTACCTATGTGAATCACGTAAAGCTTTAAAAAGGAAATATATTTGTTCCCATTTATAATATGGAACTAAACAAAACCTTATTTTTGCATCACCTGTTTCTAATTTGTGGGAGTAACCCAAAATGTCTGATCATGCAATTTCAAGATCAAACGATTCTAATATAATTTGCATTTATGCAATATCTGATTATATCTTCCATTGTATTGTGACATTTCACGATTTCATGGTCCTTGTTTATTCCACATGTGGGATCAAACTCCTGACCTCAAATCGCGATTTAGATCTAACAGTTCAAATCAATTTCATATTTCTAAACAGTACCAACTTACTATCATCTGTCCAATCACATAGTTTTTGTGATCGAATAATCATGGATCATTATGATTGAACGGATCCTATGCAATGGTAATTTTAGCAATTATTTCAAACCATTTGTAGTTTTCTAATTATTAATTTTATGATTAAAATATTACAAAAGTTGTGAAAATTGTAATGCCTAAATTAGGTGTTTGGTAGTATTTTTAGCTATTAAAAATTGTCTATAAATAAGAAAATTTTTGTACAAAATTAGATAGGAATTTTTATGTGATCCAAAGAAAAGTTTTAAGCAAAACTATTCAAGCCATTAACAACTTGTTCCCATCATTGCTTCCATGTGTTGTTGCAGCATTTACTGGTCAAATTCTTGAAATTTTTTTCCTTCTCAAATCAGCTGAGTTTTTAATTTTTTTGATCCTTAATTCATTTAATTAAGATACTTTGAATCTCTAATGATTTCATCAAACATAGGATTTTTATTGTATTGATTTCAATTTTATGTGGTCGAATGTTTTTTTTATTGGCATTTTATTTTATTGTAAGGTCATGGTATCAAATCTCATTTATTTTGTTGTTAAATGTAGTAGCGTATCTCATTTTTTTCTTTGTTGTGAGCATTTATCATATCTGTCTTTTGGCGAAAAGCTTATATTATATTTATTTTTATCTGGTTTTTATTGTAGGTAGACTTAGGCTTATTTTATAAGTTAAATCACCTAAAAATTGATTGTTTATATTTTTAATTATTATTTATTTTTTAATTACACAACTTTTATAAAACCTAATATATTTTAAAATAAAATTAAAATTTGCAGAAAATTACTTTTAAATATTTGTTAAACCTTATTAAATATTACTTTAAATATTTTCTTAAAATACTTTGTAATAACTAAAATTTTATTATTAACATGTCACTCCTCTCTTATTGAATCACACTTCAATTTTTTCTCATAACTTTTTTAATAAAGTCACTAACTCTTAAGAAATCAAAATATTATAGCCTATTTTCTTAATTTTTATAAAATCAGCTTAATATGGTGAAATAAATTTGCTTAGAAGGTGTTGTAATCTATTTTCTAGGAACTAGTTAAAAATTCTTCTAACAAAATAGATAATACAAATGTAGGCTTAAAGTCTTGAAAGGAAATTGAATTATTGGATTTTAGAATAAGAATAATATGAGAGGTAATAATTCTTTTGGGGATAACACCACTTACCATGAAATCTTGCACTATATTTTTAACTTTTAAAGCAATAATACTTCAATGGGTGGTGAAAAACATGTCATTAAATCTATCTGGACCTATTGCATTATGTTTGTCTAATTGAAATACCATTTGGTGAACTTTCTCTAATTCCACTTCTTTTATAAGAGATTGATTGTCCTATAGAGAAATAAGCTTAAAGATATAGTTTAGATCTTTCTCATAAATTAAAACCTCTTTTTGATTAAATATTTTCTAAAATATTATACTAAATCATATTATAATAGCTTCTAACCTAAGACATCATTGTCACCTTTCCTTTTCATCTCAGAGATGTGAGGTTTAGAATTTTTGTCTTTCACAAAGGCATAAAAAATTTATATTTTTTTCACCATCAATTAACCATTTAGCTCTCCCTTTTTAATGCCAAAAGATTTCTTCTTTACTCAGCTCATATGTGAGATATTTATTTGTTGTGTTTAATCTAATTTAATCTTCTTCTAAACCATTTTACAAAAACTTCTTTTCTCTATCACCAACTTCTTATGCTACTTTTTAATATTTTGAATAATACTTCCAAAATTACTTTTTTCTATTACTCTGGACAATCCTTTAGTCTTCTAAGCTTGAAAGTTAGTGCCCATAAATTAGTTGAGTGAGTAGGACTTGTCAATTGCTTTCAATTAAGTTGTGGAGACTATTCATGAAACCAGAGAAGTAGATGAATAATCACCTACTTCTAAAAGAAATTGAAGAATTTTTTAGGAATCCTACAAGATCAATTTGTTCTTTTTCTCTTATAGATGACTACGATAGCTACCAAAACTTCTAATTAAATACATGCAATAAGGTTCGAAGGCTTCTTCCTCAACAACAACGAAAGCACTTTTTCATTCTTTCATATACTTAGGGATTTCACTTAGAAAAGGAGATGTTTCATGCCAATGGATTCGGGTCTTTAACCATGGGTTCTAATGTGTGAGATCATAAAGCACTTATCAATGAGGTCCTGTCAATTAGTATTACATAGAAGAAATCCACCATATAAATGAATACACTTAGATTAGCTCTTCATAGAGCAACTTGAAATTTTTGATCTCATATAAGATCGATTCAAGATTATAAGAACCTTTTTTATTAGATAGAAAGGGCTATCACACAAAATATACTTTTAGGATTTTAAGAAATTTTCATTCGATTCAATAACCAGAGTTAAATGAGGATGCAAAACTTAGAAATGTCAAAAACAAATTCATTCTTTTGCATCAACCTTTATGTGGGCTCATTCAATACTTGAATAACTACTAAATAAAGATGTGGCTTCTAGTAATATCTAAGAATTTTACTTAACATATGATTTTAAATATACCAAGAAAAAGTGTTTTAGAATGGATTTCTTTTAAATATGAATTCCTCCCAAAAAAAATGAAAGTTAAAAAGGAAGAAAAGAGACAATACTCAGTTACAAGTGCTAATTTCATTTTATTTATATTTTCTTTTCTAATTATTATATTTTATAATTTAAATAAATAAAATATTATTATTAAATAAATATCACATAATTACATAACATAATTAGTATATAAATAATTAGATAATTGGTATCTAAATAATGAATAATTTATTATTCTTTTTTAGCTTTTCATCTATCAAATATGTTACATGATATATAGGAAATCTAATTTAATTTTTTTTTCATTTTTCATATGAAATTATTTCTTAATTATCAATACATTTGTATTCTTAACATATTAAAACAATTAGATTTGATAGAGGACTTGAAAAGCCATAAGGAACAAAGAGCTCTCTCCTTTTTCACCCCAAGTACCTTAAAGAGAGTTGTCTCACACACGTGTCAGTTTTAGGTACATATACCCTTTTGTTTTTATTGAGGGTCGTTCAAGCTTTTCTAGGAGTATGGCATGGATTACTTTGCATCATAATGCTTGGTATATGGAAACTAGCTTGAGGTATTTCGTCTACCCTTCTTACCCCAAAAAAGCAAGGAAATCTTGTGTTTTTGAACTAATAACCATGGATGTAAGATCCATATTTTGGAATTTAAATTACGTTGGACCAAAAAATTACTCAACTGAATGTTGAAGTAATAAGGATGATTGGTTAGATCTCATCCTACATAAGTGTTCTTATGGTTGGGTAATTGTCCATTACTATTTGTTTACCAATGCACCATCTAAATGCTTCAAAACCTATTTTCCCTTTCTTTTATCTACCCAAGTGAATGGAGAGACCTTAAATGGAATTTTAGATAGTCCAGATTTGGCTAATGTAATCCTTAAACTCATTTATTATTGTAATGTTGGCAGTAGATGCTCCTTTGTATTCTTCTATTGAACTTATAAAATCAAATTCAACTTTTATTAGCCATAATGCATTCTAATTAGCAACAATTTTAGCAACCTTATTCCATAACTCACACTTTAATGTTTTGAACATTTATCATGCATTAAAGTGCAATTTGAGACTATCTTATTCTTAAAAAACTTGCATATGTATAAGCTATTCATCTTCATAAATGGTACTACACTGGATATCATTCTTTTAAAATGTTTAGATTTTATTTGATTTTTTATTAGTTTATAGCTGTTACTTGAGATTGAAAAAACGGTGTTGTAGTTTTTTGAGTTATGCCATAGGCTCAAGTAGAGCTAATAATATTATATTTTTATTTTTAAGTAATTTGTTTTGTCTATTAATAAATTTATGATTTGAAGTACCCCTAATATTCCATATGAGCATGTTATCCTTCAATTAGTTTCGCATCAACAATTTGTATTGATCTAACATTTCTATGAATCTCTTTTGGATTAGTACGTTGCTGGAAAATCTTTTTTGCCCTTTTATGACTTTCTTGTTTCGACAAGAGTAAAATCTTCAAGTTTCATGGGAATTAAACTAGCTTTCATATCTTTTTCATGAAATTCTAATTGAAATTCTTTTAAACCTAAACATTTAAAGGGAGTTGAATTTTATGTTGTATTATGGTTTCTAAATCAAATTAAGATCCTCTATCAACTTGAAAATATTTATTGAGCACCACCTAGTCATCTACAAGTTTGGTTCGCTATATTCTCTTCATATTACTTATCATAATGGGCAGAGCAATTTCCTATGAAAACATTTCTTCTTGCTCCAACTGCACTAGCATTAATCGAGAGCCATTGCGATTGAATAACTAGCCTAGGTTGTTCTTCCAATTCTTTAGGTTGTTTGTTCTTATCATGTACATAAGTATTCTCCTCCCTATTCAAGTTTTGCTATGCCATATAGGTATTCCATTGGTTGGTTTTGTTTAAAACTCTAAATTTTCTAAGTTGTATTTACAATTAAGTTTGGTATGTCTTGCTTATTATGATGGCAATAGTAAAGTGATGGATTATCATATTGTATCTTCTATTAGGATCCATTCAAATTGCTACTTTTTTAAGTTATGCATATGAGTTTAGAAAGCTCCTTAATCAGATCAATCTCAAGGTAAACTCTTGCAACACTTGGTCGAGTCAAATTTAGCATGGTCTCATCCACTTTTATTGGCTTCTTAATTGTAGAAGCAGTTGAATACAATCCTTTCTTGTTAAATAAATATATTTATAGGTGCTCAAGTGAGATCCAAACTAGAGCAAGTGATGCTTTGATGTTTAGATGAAATTCAAGATGCCACTTTAATATCCTCATTTGAAATTCATTAATATTCCATGATCAATGCAACCAATAGTGAAAAAAATCATCCTCTTTATTAAATCAATTAATGATATGTCTACTATTTAGGGAACTAATCTTGACCTCATCTAGAAAGCCAATAATAAAAAATGTTTTTCTCACAGAATCCATACATGGCCTCCTATAAGAAATTTTTTTAATTAGAGTGAGTCTGGACCCACTTGCCATTTTTCCAATTTTATCGTCTTTGAAAATAATTTCTAGCTCCCTTTTAAAAATGTTGGTGTTTTAAGTTAAATTGGCAAATATAGGTTTGAGCCACCCAAAACCACCACAAAAGAATGATTAAGAGATGATCCACTTACCCCATCCATGGTCCTCATTATTGAATTGATTATATAGTTAATTAGCTAAAGCAAGGTTTTGACCATACCCTTATTTTGTGCCCATGCTAGATATTCTAAATATCATTATAGAAGGAGCTCCTTCCATGTTGTCAAATGCTTTCTCAGTCATCATCCCAAAGCCCAACCTAATCACTTTCTTGATTGCCTTACCTTTGAAACTAAATTTATCCTTTGAAGTCAGTCCCTACTCAGTTCCCATTATCACATGAATGCATGCTTGTAGACAAAAAAACAAACAAGTAATCATGCATGTGAACTCAATGATAGGTGAGAAATTCCTCATGTAAACATGAGGATAGTAAAGTATTTGTGGAACTAGATGCTTGCTAGGCGACAGACTACATCATCTTATTGGCCAGGGATTGGATTCCCTAGTTGTGTGTAAAATGTTGACAGATATTTCATTCCTTGAAATTCATTTTGCAATAAATTGATATAGTTATACATAATTATAATCTTTGAATTTTTCATCCAATAAGAAAAATATACATTTGATAATTGGTTATAATGTGAATAAAAACATAAAGAATGAAAAATTTATAGAATGCTGACCATTTGAATCATTGGATATGACAACATGGTTGAGTTATCACATTGAATGAGTAAGAAATGTATCAACAATGAAATGTGAGCTTTGTATGACATTATCTAGTAGGTTTAGTACAATACCTAGGACCAAGTTAAGGTTGTTAATGGCTTTCCTAAATGGTCAAATGGTAATTTTTTGTTGTTCAATCTACTTTAAGAGTAATTTTTTATTGCGTGTCAAGGATAAAATCTATAATTAAGGTGGATTTTTTGTTATCTCTTCCTTGGAATGTTTTTTTTGGCTATATTAGGTTCTATCTAACAAAGATGACATCATCTAGGTTTACATGACATTTATCATTTTCTTTAAATAATTCAAAACTTAGTATTTTGTTCAAAATGTACTTTATGATTTTTTTTTTATTTTTTTCAAAGCCACTCGATTGTCTTACCTTTTTTTATTACAAATGAAATAATTTAAGGAAACTTTTTGCATCAATCCAGATACAAAAATATATATATATAATTAGAAAAGTAAAACGTTTCATGTAAATTTAATTTATATATAATTAATAAATTCATAAACTGTTGCAAACTTTTCAACCAAGACTTAAAACAAGCATTTGTCATATCAAGTATCGATCAAAATAAAAAATAAATGAACCAATGGATCAACTATTTTAGATACATAATATGGATTCAAGCATTACAATGGAGGTGGGTCCTCATGTCAGTCCTAGTCTCGTCTCCTCTGATTAATGGTTTGTCAACCGCTAGGATTGTATCTCCTCAAAATCTTGGGTTAGGGAAACACAAGACATGCATTTGTTTTTCAAGGATTGCCATCTTTCCTTTTAAATAAAGAGAACAAAGAAAGTGCTAAGACACTCCTTTTAGCCATATGTTGTTGCTTCCATTTTATAGATTTGATCAAGAACATCAAATAAATTATTTTTTTGATAACTTCATAGTTTTCCAAATTAAGGGATTTTATTGAAAATCTTGTATTCATCAACCAAAATTCACTTTGTATATACATCACTTACCTTTTATCTATTTGCAATGGTCAAATATTGGAATCATTTCTTATTTCCATGATCTTTCCTAACCTTAACTCTTTTTTCATTCCTCTTCTTTATTTGACTTAATTGCTATATTGAATTTTCCAGATTCTCATCTTTCAAAGTCATAATAGAATTCTTCCCTCAAAATTTACTTTGTCTCTTCACTGCTTACCTACTAATGTTTCTCCTTACAACCAATCCTTAAGTACCTACATTTTCTTCTTTTTTAAGTATTTTTTCAAGTATTTCTTTCTCTTCCCAAAACGTCTTCATCCATTCAATTAAATTTCCAACCATTTTCTCCTCCTTTAAATACCAAATTTTGTCTTTACTTTTTAAATTTTGTTGCTTAATACCCCTCTCCCAGCATTTCATACAACAACCATTAATCTTAGCAAAACATTAATTTAAGATTTTAACTAAAACATTGAAGCTAATCAAATTACTTAAGCCATTTGATCTAATTATCATTAAAAAAATACATCAGATGCTTTTAAAATAATCTACTTTTCAAGCTGCATAGTCATATAATTTTCATAATATTTGTATATTGTTTGCTCTTTTTAATAATTTTTCTTTTTAAAAATAATATAAAAATTAATATAATATTATTTTTTGTAATTTTGATGTAGGTTCTTGGAAGGGGGAGTAGTGGAGCATTTAAACTCATTTCAAGTTGGAAGCAATTTTTGGTGGGCTCCAAAGGGATTATGTAGAAGGTGTACATTTATCTCTTGTTGGTTTGACTAGGTTTGTGGTTTCAACCATGTGGCCTTCCTCTCTTAGCAAATTATTGATTGTTCTCCACCTCAAAACACTCTTAATTAAGGTTCTGAGGTTGATGGAGTCCACCTCAACCTTGTGGTGTTCTAGAACCTTCAGAAGCCCTAATGTGGATTTCACTCAAAACAGAGTGAAATGAATAATTTCTTGATTTGGAACATCAAGGAAGCTATTAGTAAAATAATGGTTTCTTGGCTAAACAACCTTACAAAACTGAACAAAATAAAGCTTATTGCATTACTAGATGATATGGCTAATAGAGAGCATATAGAGTTAAGAAGTCCTAATTTTGACTACTCTAAATGCAATAACTCCAACAAAGTCTGGGCTTTATGGAAGCTTTAGTTTTAGTGTCAAGCATTTAAAAGTGAAGTGCAAAGTTATCATAGAGTTTTCAAGCATGAAGAGTGGAAGATGTGTTGCTCATTTATGCATGACGAGAGTTCATTGATTCATAGAAGACTCCTTTGGAATGGGCTAATATTGATAGTAGAAGTCAATAACCTTTCTTGGCTTATAGAAGGAGACTTTATTGTCATTGCCTCTCTTCTAAATCATAAAGGTCACTCATCACCTAAATAAGGCTCATAACAAAGTTCATAGAATGCATAGATTATTGGACCCTTTGGGAGCTTACCTTCTCTAAGAATCGATTTTCTTGGTATGGGATAAGGGAAGAGAAGTGGGTGTGGAAGCATCTGATAGAGCAATGATTAATTAATAATGGTCTAATACATTCCCGTCAATTGTAGTTCAACACTTGAACAAGGCACCAAAAGACCATAGCCTTTGTTGATTTTATTCCCACAAAAAATTAGATCATCTCCAAGGCAATTTAGAATTCCAAAGCATGAACTGAAAGCAATGAATTCTTTCTAATAGTGGCACAAAATTGGAGACTCTCTATGCTAGGCTCAAGGATGAGAGAACTAGCTTTCAAGCTACAGTGTCCCAAAAATTGTCTTAAAGAAAGGAATAAAACACATTTTAGAAATAACTTTTAGAAGATGTAGGAAGTTGAAGGGCAAGTTAAAGAGAAAAAACATATTTCAATCAATACAAGATTAAGAATCAAGGTTGGAGGATATTAAAGCCCAAGATCAGCTAATTATGATAGTCCAATTGGATGAGGCATTTTGGGTTAAAAGGTAAGATTTAAATGGCTCACTTATAGGGATAAAAACACAGAGTACTAGAGATGCAAGAGGATAATAGATCACAAATGAGGATAAAATTATTGAGAAAGCTATTCATTATTTCAAGCACCTTTTATCTATAGTTCCTAGAAAACAACATAACTCATTATTGTACTTAATTCCACTCTAGGTATCATCAAAAAACAATAAAATACTACTTTAGCTAGCAACAATGGAGAAAGTTCATTAGATACTCTTCCCAATGGACTTTACAAGCACCTTGGGATATGATTGCTTTAATGGGTTCCTTTTCAAGAACTATTGGTCCATCTTTGAAAATAATGCACTAGATATAGTTAACAATTTCCTCACAAGTGGTACATTACTAAGAGAAATTACTAGTGTTAATTTAATTATCATTCCTAAGATTGAGAATACAATATTAGTCGATGATTTGAAGCCAATTTGCCTATGCAAATTTACTGAGGAAATGCTTTCCAAATTTTTGATATCATGACTAAATACATTCCTAACTTCTTTTATCTCTCTAAATTTGGCAAAGTTTATGAGGAATAAAGATATTACTAAGAATATCATCCAAGCTCAAGAATTGGTTGAAGAAATAAATAGAAAACTTAGAGGTAACAATTGCTTCATCAAGCTAAACTTTAAAAAAGCCTTTGATAGTCTATCTAGGGATTTCATAACTCAAGTATTACACTTTCTTAATTTTGATATCAAATTTGTTGTACTAATTATGTGTACTATAATACTAGCTAATTGTTCATTATAATTAATGGTAAAAGCAATGATTATTTCCAACCATCCCAAGGGCTTAAGTAAGATAATCTTTTATCTCCCTTATTTTTCATATTAGCAACTGAAGTTCTAAGAAAATCCTTAAATAATTTATACTAGTAAGGTAAAGTGAAGCATTATGCAATACCAAAAGATTTTCATTCAATTACTCATCTTAATTTTGTTGACAGGTTATCCCTCCTCTTTAGAGGTGCAAGAAATCAATTAAGAATATAAAAAAATATTTTTAAGATATAAGACATATTGGAAATGTAGATCAACACATAAAAGAGCTTCTTCATTGGAAAAAAACTTGAAATAAAGGCAGAAGAATGGAATTAAAGAGGTGTTTGGTTTTAAGAGGAAAAACCTCCCAATGGTTTACTTGGGAAGGACTTTATTCAAGGGTACAAAAAGGTTTATCCACTTTTAGCACTCGATTGATGACAAAATTCAAAGGAAATTGGCTGGTTCAAAGAAGTGGTTACTTTTTATGGGTGGAAGACTTGGGTTGATCAAGCATGTTCTTCCTCAATGCATTCCACTCTATTATTGACAATCTAACCTCCCAATAGATAATAACCACAATTGAAAGGATCATGAAGGTGTTTCTTTGGGGAGACAATGTTCAAGAGCCAAAGCATTACTAGGCCTAGTGGAATAAGTTGATTTTTCCTCACAAAGAAAATTGACTTAGTGTCAAGAAATTGGATTAATTAAGGGACACATATAGTGCCAAACTTTGCTAAATGGCTCACACATCTAATTTCATTTTGGCACAATTCATAAAAGCCAAATATCTCAACAAAAATTGGGGTGGCCTATGCTCAGCTACATGGTTATATTAAGAAAATTAAATAACTAATACAATAATTCATGAAGAGATCAAAAGCCAATGGCTGTATATATTAGACACTCCTAAATGATGGCAAATTCACAACTAAATCAACTTGGAAAAGTGAAGAAGCAACAATATGCTATCTTTTCTTGATAATTTGAGAAAGCTAAAGTACCAACTTTCTACAATGTAGCTAAAGTACCAACTTTCTACAATGCACATTCTATGGAAGTGGTGACTCATTGAACCATACTTTTGTTGAATGCAATAGAGCTGCTTAATGCACTTCATAGTCAAGATGGACATCAAGACTTTCGGGATTCATTTTCAAAGGAAGGTTTCAATCATTGCCAGACTAAAACAATGTTAGAGAAACTTGTCTAAGAGCTCTACATTTGGGAAAAAATGCAATATACATGATTATTGAGATGTTGGAATATTTGAAAGATGAGAAACAAAAAGATTTATGAAGAAATCAATGCTTTAACTTCACAAATGTTCTACAATAATAACACTTAATGTTTTAATACATTCAGATGCTTTGATATATCCAAATGATTTAGGATATTTTTTTACCAATTAGGACTACATCCTCCAATTCTACAAAAGAAAGTAAAATATATTAAAAAAATACTTTAGAATTAACTTCCAACCAACCAACTTAAGATTAACATTCACACTGTGCTATAAAACATCGAACAATTGTTAAAGCCATAATAATAAATTGTAAAGGTAAACTAATTCATGCTTTTATTGAACCAATAAGGAAAATTATGACTTTAGATGCTACATTTCTTTTTGTCAACAAAACCTTGTGTTGGTGTTCTAAGCAAAATGTTCATAACACAATCATTGATCACAAGCTCTATCAACACACAGTGAGACTACTAGGGTTTTTTGAAACAAATAAGTAAGTCATCGCAAGAATCTAGTTTTAGCTAGAGCTAGTAGGCTAAAGAAGCCAACATAGTAGTTTATTCACTCATTAAAGGTGACACAAATTTTAAGAATATGTGTAACTAGAATTAAAATAAGTTCCCCAAATATGTTAGAGTGTTGATTCATTTAGAATATGTGGTTAGTCCTTACATTCACACCTTGTACAAGATTCAAAATCTAATAGTACAAGACTTTTGTAGCAATGATATTTAAAAATAGCTTCATGATAAAGCAATATTTTAAGTCAGACAACATGTTGAATGACTTTGTACAAGCATATTGTTTGAATTGGTTCTTATTGCCTAGCCAATGTATATGCACTTAAAATTTCATGCTATACTGAGATTGTATATTTACATGGGGTAATACTCACTCATGCATTCATTTAGACTATTTTGTCTTCCTATCAAATAAGTCCAAAACTTGTGATAAGGAGCTCATTTCTAGGTTCACCCAAAATGGTGGAAAATTCAAGGAGATGAGACAAAACAAAAAAATCATCATTGTAGTACCAAGAAATGAGAACCATGTGCTAATCACATGCGAAAGGTCACTACAGGTGCACCAAAGTGTGCGCTACAACCTGTAGGTCATGAATTATTTGTGGAGGCACTGACATGCACACGAGAAGGCAAGTCTTGTTTGACTCTCATGCCTACTGAACATGCATGATTACATGGACTAAAGCATGTGCACTACATGTGGGCTATGCATGCATGCATTGATCAACAACCATGCATGTGGTTTGAGTGCAAAAAATTTGAACCTATCACAAACATGTGATTAACTTGTGTGTGATAAGGAAAGTATAAGATTGGGAACAGTTGCCACATGCATGAGCAATACCCTGATGTGATCAACCAGGTGCGTGTAGTGGTAAGCACGTGTGTGGATAGGCTTATTTTGAGGCCGAATGTCACACCCACTTTTTTAAAAATTATGAGAGTAACCAAATCTAATGATCATGATATCAAATGTACCTATAAGTTATCATATAATTTCACTCAAAATACTATCACACTAGTAATCTGGTAAATTTCCTACTTTCATAAGATCAAATCATAAACAAAATGTCCATAAAATCAATGAACTATTCAAATCTAACATAATATGAGAGAACACCATAAATAACTACCAAAATCTAATAAAAATCATATTAAGTAACTAATAAGTCTAAATAAATAGTCTGATACAATCCTATGTTCAAATAAATACAACCAATGACAAATAAATATACTATTACTAGGGATGAAATAATAAAGATTTGTCATTCAATTGATGCATTAACTCTAGTAATCACCAACTTCACTCCTACATAACTCCTCCCTAATCTTATAAAATTAAGGGATAAAAAAGAATACTTGTCTCTAAATGCTTTAATTCAAAGTGCTTATAAATCATTTTTTATGACTTAAACTATGATGTAAATTACATCAAATGGCATTTCATATATTTTTTATTCATGCTTTTGATAATAAAACACAAATTCTCATCTTATCATGCTATTAACTAAATTTTAAGTAATGTCAAATACAACCTTAATGACTCACATAAAATATATATTTCAACATAAATAAATTCTTATGAAAAACATAGAATTAAGTCTCAATTCTTCTCATTACTCTATTCATCGTATCATCAAACTCTTTGTTAATCATGAAATAAGAAAGAGTTACATATTTTATTCATTTTACATTGTCATACATCCATTCTAGTAAGAAATAATATGAATTTTACTAGGAATCTTAAATTCTAGAAAAATATAATAAGAAATAAGACTATCTTATCTTGTTATAAGAATTAAATTCAAAAAAATTATGCAACCCATGGTTTGACAAATTTTATAACATTAGTCATGATAACACCATGTCTTGATTAAAGGGTGTTTTGAATCAACACATTGTTATTCTATATTCATCTTTTATCTATATCTATAACCAAAGCTAAACATGTAACATAAAAATCATGGATTCTACTTTGTATTCATAGATAAAATTTTAATATGCATTTTATTCATGCTTTCATTAGAATCATTGCATGGGAAATAATGTTAACTAACCCCCTCTTATTACCAAATAAAACTCCCTTTGTCTCGGGTAGAAGGAATTTCCTCATTCCTAAGAAAGATTCATGAAGAGGAATGACTAGTTATCAATTTTCAAAGTTGTGCATGTATTTAACAAAGTAATTCCTTTTTTTCTTATCATAAATCTTAGATATATTTAGTTTATAAACTCAAGAGTCATCCTACCTAGAAGAATTATGTAGAGGACTTCTCCTTGGTTAGATCCTTTTTTGCTTTAAAACTTGAACCCTCGTTCTTCTTCTTCTTCACAACTTATCTTTTCTTTCTTCTTGTTATCCTCTCTAATTCAAAAGTGGTCGAAGCCTACAAAACCCCCATTATGGAGGCTCAAAAATAAAATCAATCAATCAAACCTTTTTCAAAGGCTCGGGTAGGGGCATATCCCCATCCCAGACAAAATCTAAAAAACATGCCATCTTAGCAATCCAGTCGGCAGGACCATTGCCCACCCTAAGAACATGAGTGAAACGTAGAGCCAGCCTGCTTCTTGCATAATGTAGTGCATCCAAGTAAATACCTCTCTCCATGGGGTAGTAAATCAGCTGCATCACCTCATGAATCGTAGTGGTTGAGTCAGACTGGATTTCGATAACTAGGAAACTCTGAAGCTTCATCATGGTCAGTACTATAGCCTCCAATATCGCTTAGACTTCCATAGCATTGCAGGACCGAGAGATAAAATGCTTGCCCTCAGCATAGATGTGTCTCCCATAATGGTCCCGAGCCACCATGCCTACACCCGACACCTCGCCTTTTACCGCTGCATCACAGTTAATCATGATCCATTCCGTTGGGGGGGAAGCCAAGTGAAGGTTAAGGACCCCAAAGGGTAACGAAACTTCCTGCTGGATGTGAATGGATGTGAGATAGTATAACTAGTTATTGCAATAATCTCTAATTTTATCTTCTAAATAAGAATGCTCTTGCTGAATGTAGGCTCATTATGCTTTTTATGGTTTCTATTTGGCCATATTTAATACATAGTAGAAGCCACCATTGCTAAGTGATGTGTCATGCTACCACACACAGCGCTAGGCTTCTCGGTGCAGGAGAAGAAATGTGCCAAGGCGCGTGAAACAACTCCCACGTGAACGCCGTGCTCCATGCCAAGCGCGCAGCGCGGGATCAGCCCAAACATTTTGCACCACCCTACACTCCCACAATGTGTGCTTAAGTTACTCCGCCGCACCACAGCCCCAAATGCAATAGCTACAGTCCCCCAAGTGCCTTCTCATGCACCAAACAGTCGTGGGGATGAGATCCCTAGCTGCCCTCCAAATAAAGGTGTGAACCTGAGGCATTGTCTTCATTTTCCAAATCCATGCTAAATGGTTCCCATGGTGATCCCCTCGGGCATGCCTGATCAGATACTTGTAGAACACAGTACAAGAAACATTGCTAGAATTAGTAGATGCCTGCATAAGCTCGTCTGCAACACCATTATGTCTCCATGGTAGATGAATAATTCTGTCCCTAAGTAGGTAGCTAGCCCACAATATAATAGAATTAAGATCCTTTAAGTTGTCCTTTCCAAATTTCTCTTTTATGACTAGGTTTCTAAAGCCTTTACAAGCATATATAAAGGATTTATATAGCCTTGGCCACACTTCATTAAACCAATGATTTACCTTAAGATAAACCTGTTTTGTGCATGTAGCCATGATTCATGAGTTTAAACCAATCCTCTTTTAATCAGCCCCTTTATGGCTAACCAAGTCAAACTCCTAAAAGTTAGGAACCTAAGAAATTATGGTCAATAGATGTATTCAATATTTATTATTTTCTCTTTCATATTTACCTTTTTCAAGGTATTACTAAATGCATGACTAGTTAATCTTTTTCTCTTAATCCTCTTATCTTTGGCCTCCATCTCTTAATTTTCAAAATTTTATGTGTATATTATCATGTACTCATAATTTGATAATATTAAGGATAAGAGATAAAATTATAAAATTATAAGTCTATTTTTAAGCATTAAACCTAAGGAAGTTCCATGTGATGCAACCCAAATCTTAATATTCAACCATGCTTTCAATTTAAATTTCAAAATTTATAATTCAAATTTTAAATTTTTAATTAACAAAAAACGCCTCTATCAACTAATATTGCAATAATATATCCAAGAATACTAGGTATAATGTTTTCCCTACTTAAATTTGGATTTCATTCCCAAAATCTTGAAAGTATTTTTTGCCATTTTGTGGCACAGTTTAGACTCAAATTCCTTAGTGGCTTCATGCCCTACTTGATCCCTCTAGAGGACCTTAATCATTAGTAATTTCTTATTTATTTATTTCCTAGCACCAAACTCTAAGTACACATTGGTTGTTCCTAGTATTAAGCATCATGTTGCAAGTAAATATGCTTAGAATCCCTCTAAAGAATGTGTGATGGGTCTAGAATTTATTTCTTTAAATTGGACAAATGGAAAACAAGTATTCTTCCTAGCCTGTCTCATAACTTTAGCCTACAGGCTATCGAAATAATTTTTCTACACAATAAGATATGGTCCAATGTGTATGGACTATAATTTAGAAGCTTTTCTAAATCTAAATAATTTATGGATAAGACTAATTTTAATAAAAACTTGATCTCCAACTTTGAAATTGATAATTCTATATTTATTATCAAAATATTTCTTTAAATAGTCTTAAACTACCTATAGCCTTTTGTGTAACTTGTGCACCTCTTCTGTAGTCTCCTCAATAATCTAGGAACTAAAAGTTTGCCTAATCTTATCATTAGTCCAACATAAAGGAGATCTACAATGTCAATTATAAAGGGGCTTGTATGGTTCCACACCAATAGTTGATCGGTAACTATTATTATACACAAACTCTATCACTAGTAGTTATCTAAGCCAATATGTTGAGTGGAATTATATTCTTAACCTTAGGAGATCTCCTATAGTTTGAATAGCCCTTTTAGATTGTTGTGAGTTTAATGATGTTAAGTAATGATAAATTTCAAAGTCATGCCTAAAGCTCATGCACATAGCTTTAAAACAATGAAGTAAATTTTACATCTCTATTAAAAACAATTACTTAAAGTGCACTATGTATCCTACTATTTCTTGAACATACAAATTAGCTAGCTTCTTGGTAAATCTATCTTTCTTACTACTAAAAAATGGGTTGATCCAATCAATTGCTCAACCACCACCCAAATCATATCATAACCATGTTTACTCTTCGATAAATCTGAAACAAAATCCATAGCATCTCTTCCTATTTCTTCTATACTATGGTCAAATTATAAAGCAAACCACTAGACCTTTGGTGCTATTTTAACTTTTTGACAAATTAAGAATTTATGAATATATTGAGCCACACCCTTCTTTAAACATTTCCATAAAAAATAGGGTCTAAGATTCTTATGCGTTTAGTCTCCCTAGGAGACCACTAGCTTACTATCATGAGCCTCTTTCAAGATATTATTCTTGAACTCTTTATGTTAAGGTACACATAATCGACCACATTAGGTA
Source organism: Vanilla planifolia (assembly GCA_023846275.1). NCBI lineage: Eukaryota > Viridiplantae > Streptophyta > Magnoliopsida > Asparagales > Orchidaceae > Vanilla > Vanilla planifolia. The sequence goes on from CM043868.1 coordinate 7,528,349, forward strand.
AATATGTCATTCATCAAAGAAAACGTTGAGGTCTCATTAGTTTGTAGCTAGGAAAGTTAGCCAAAAGTTTTGGATCCTTTTCGTTTAGTGACTTAAATTCATCCACGTAATCAACTTGGATAATATATGAATTGAATCGTGCTACTAAAGATTGTGTTGCCAATTGTTCTTGAATCCAACTAAAATTGAAGACACTCATTTTCTCAGATTTGCAAGTAAGCATAGATGTAATGGTTAGACTTGTACTAAAAAATTAGTTATTAAATTTACCTTTCTTGTATAGTATTTTATATCAAATCATAATCTTTTAGAAGTTCTAAATAATGTTATTGTTTCAAATTTAATTCTCTTCAAGTGAAAATATTTTTAAGACTTTTATGATTGATTCAATGCTCAATTAAAACCCCAAATAAATAATGATACCAAAAAGTTAGTGCAAATACCATAGCTTTTAACTTAAAGTCATGAATTGGGTGTGGCATTAATGATCACACAATTGTCTTAATGCATATGCCACCACACATCATTCTTACACATGTACAACCCTCAATACAATAAGTGATGCATTTGTGTATACCTGATAGAAATTATCCTACATTGATAAGGTGAAAAGTGGTGCTAAACTTTGCCATTCAGTAATGTCTTGTACCTTACAAAGATCTATTGAACCCATTAGCACAAACAATATGTCTAAGATAAGCTAATAAATTGAGCTAAAACCACTTCAAGATTTTAACATAGTTTGCATTGCCCTAAGTGACTCCATCACAATTTACAGATGCATAACATATCCCTACTTCAATTCTATAGAACTCAATCTTATACTATAAGCCAATCTTAGTAGTTTATCTAGTAAAACATCAAGATTATCTACACAAACATAATAAGGATATCTCATAGAGCTAGAATTCCCTTCTACAAGTCAACTACAAAAGCTAATCCAACCAAACTATCTTTATGAATCAAATCCATAACTTGAAGTGTTTACAAAAGGAGCATTTTCTTATTGTCTACAAAATAATCTAATTATATTAGGTCCCCTAATTTGGGCCTCCTTTACCCAATAATCTAATACCATGCCATGTTGGGCCTCCAATCCATGCCTAATATAATATCAGCTCAACGATAGACACACAATAAACTTAGCCTCAAGCCGATGGTCGAGAATACCATATGACCACAAACCATACATCTAGTTAAGATCTCATCTCTAAACGGTTACTTCACCAACACTGGTGATTATAATTGATTTTTGTTGGCCTCATTTCTCTTCCAACTCAACAATAAAAGAGCAAAATAAAGTTGTGTTTATGAGGACAACAAATCTAAAATTACCAATAATGGCATACCAGTGATTATATTAGATGCCTCAACCAAAACTCAATATCCAACAAAATGGGTCACTACTAAATGTCTTTGATAAAAGGTCTAAGTCCCACTAGGAATAACTCACATGAGTGCAGCTCTAATGTCATCAAATCAAAAGCATATTTAATCAAGTATATGAGTCGAGAATCAAAATCTATAATTGATATCTAACCATCTAAGATATGTCAGCTCTCTCTTGCATTGAACCTTAGATGACTTTGGCATAAATAATCTATGTAAGAATCAACAAAATCATCCCATGATATATCTCTAATATAAATTTCAAAATCACTATTAAGGATACCTCTGAACATAGTCTATAGTAGACTACACCAAAAAATATCTTCTTTCTTATTTAAAACCAAGGTTGCACGTGCATCCTTCTCTTTTTTATGCACCTCAATGCATTTAAGAGTAGCTAGACATGAGCTAACCAATTATTAACAACTATTGTGTCAGTAATGCACGCAAATATCTGTTGTCTTTGTCGCATAAATGCCTTATACTAGTGATCTCCTAGGGACCTAAGCTATGCCTACGATGTCATAACCTTATACGGTTGATCAACTGCAACCTTGTCGTGCACAACTTCACAACCAATTGAGCCTCTTAACTAGCAACATGTGTTTTGTCCATCTTGTAAAAGGAAAAGTACCATAATAAGATACTTAAGGCAAGACTAAGATTCATAATTAATCTTTCTAACTTAATTATTCTTTACTCGTATGCTCCCCACCTTATTAAGCTTAATCCTAATATACTTAAGAATACCTTAACTCTCACTTAGGCTCTAAAACCAAATCTATCACACTTATTTTTTTTAAAAACATGAGGATTACAAAATTTAAAGATCATAATATCAAACATTTCTGTGATTTACCATATAGCTTCAAGCAAAATACTGTCATACTAAAAATCTAACAAATTTCCTACATCCATACTAAAGCATAAATAAAATATTCATGAAATTAATGAACCACTTGAATCTAATTCAATATCACATGACACCATAAATGACTATTAAAGTCTGATAAAAATGATAAGTAACTACAAAGTCTAAATAAATAGTCTCCTATAGACCGACCTATGTCCAAATAAATATAATTGATGATAAATCAATATCAAATCTACAACTACTGATGATACAATAAAGAAGATGAGCCGTCTAATTGATGCATTAATTCTAATAATCTTCAACTTCATTTTTACATAACTCATAGTTATCTAATCCTACAAAATATAGAGGGGTGAGTTGAGAGGCTAATAAGGAATCTTTGAGCTATATTATAAGACCAAAATGCAGTGATCAAGAACTATATTTACAACAACTATGCAAATCATGTAGAAGAATATATTAGTTACTAACTACAATAAGACATCACAACCTACCTAATAAGTTATTATATATCCTTACAATATGGTTAATCATATGCTTATGAGATCATAGGAATAATCAAGGATTTGTCTTAGTAATGTATTATGAAGTTGAATTTGTCATGTTTAGAAATGATAAGAAAACCACCTTCATAAAAAGTTGATTTTTTTGGATTTTTGCCTATATAATGGGCTAATAGGAAATAAAGTTCAATAATGTTGTCAATGAGAAAGCTAAGTATGTCATAGCTTGTAGTTATGTTGCTCAAGTTGTACGAATCAAGAAATGATTTGCCTTTAACTAGAAGAAATCATAATTTGATGTAATAATTCAAATTTTCTTAACCAAAACAATAATTTGGCACTCTCATATAGAGCACATTAACATTAGACGTCATTTCATTCATGACCACATAAACTTGAAAAAATGTTGTATAATTAGTGATTCAATGGGCCAAACTTTCCACCAAACCTTTGACTTTTAAACAATTCATAAAAACTAGAGCAATTAGTGTACTTGACCCATTGAAGGAAATTGGTTGCTCATTAGACTATCTATTTGAATTAATCAAATCATTCAAGAAGTATTAAATTATCCAACTAAGTTATCAAATCATTTGATCCAAAGTACTTAGGATCAAATTATGTGCAAAACTTAATCTGATGTGGTTTGAATAGGTTGAACCAATCGATAAGCCCTCTAAGAACAAATAAACCTAAGGGCCTAGATGAACAATGTTCCATTGAAACCTTAAGTGATACACAATCAATTTTGAGCATTCATCCTTGTATATTCTTATTCCAAACTATTATCGTTTGAAATCTTAGTTTATAATTTCAATTCTAAAATTTAAGTGAATTTCATTTGTTTCAACTTAGATTTGTCAATATTGGCCTTTATTTTGGAAATTTTTTTTATAGCCAAGAATATTCCAAGTAGGAAAACTTGGTAAATGAAAGCAGTCTCAAGTTGAATTATCATTGTCTTCACCTTCTACACATTATCCTCTAATTAATGCTAGACAAAAACTTCCAAATGTTTTTCTATGTTCTTTATTACCTTTTGAGGATAAGTGTAGAATCTCAAATTATAATAAAATATAATTTTATCATTATTTTGTATGTTTTAGATTTTTGTGTTTTTCAAAGTTATTTTAATTTTTTAAAAACATCATATACCACTAAAAAGAGGTATACCATTTGGAAGGAGGGAGATGAACTATAAAAATAGATGTACAAGTTATTTGAAATTCAAAGACAACAAATTAATTAAAATAAAAATTTTTTGAGCCAAAAAATATATGATCAAAAATTTGTAAAATTAAATAATAATTTAATTTATATTCTTAGGGATGACATAGTAATTATTAAAAATATTAAACGAATTTAGAAAGACACAAAAAAAAATTTTAGCACAAAATGGAGGTGTGATAATCACAAAATTTAAAACTAAAGAAATTTTAAGAAAATAATTAATAGTATAAAAATTTTCAAGTTTGGAAAATTATTAAAAAAATAATAAATCATTTGAAAAATATGAAAATTATCTGAGAAGTAAAACTCATGGAATGGAATCATGTCGATGTAGTCAAAACATTTTGGACATCTTTTCAAAGGAAACCTTTTATTAATCAAATCAAATCCTAAGTTATTATTATTAAAATTTAACCTTAAGCCCTAACTGGTGGAGAAATTAAGATGGCACGACAAATCCAAGTAGTAGAAACAGTTGGAAGTGGAAAGGAATGGTTGTTTAGAGAAGAGGCAAAGTCCTTTAAGTTAAGAGGCATTGATTTGAGATCGTTGGAGTATCAACAAAGAGAATTGGCACGGTTAGTTTCTAGACAAAGGAATGGAAAGGAATGGTTGTTTAGAAAAATGGAGAAAAACATCTAGTGCACCTGGAAAACAGCAAAAATAGAAGGGAAATGAAGTGCTATAGTCAATAAGAAGAAAATTGGAAGAGCCATTATGGTAGCCATAACTAAAAGAAAAGGACTTGAGCTCGTGGAGAAACATGCAAGTCAAGACCAATTGAAAGGAAAGACCATTATATAAAAAAATGAGAATATAGATTTTTTTACCATCTATGTATTTGTTTGATGAGATTTTGCTTGTTATGCAGTGAAGAGTAGGAATGGAAAATTTTAATTCCGTAATTTGGGAGATTATTTTATTGGTTGCTTGTATTTCCATTGGATGACTATTTCTTGATTTTAACAAGATATTGTGTTGCAAGATGTTTCTTAATTTGTTGTATATATACACATTATAATATCATGTAAATGATTAATAAAGAAAAAGAGAAATATTACTAAAATTTTGTTGTATATTATAAATGAATTGGAAAATAAAAGAAAAGTAGTAAAGTAAGACTTGGATTTAAAGGAAAGGGTATTTTTTAAAAAAATATATAATTGGTAGCTGTATAAAGTGATATATTCCATTTCAAAATATCATGTTTCAAAGAGACTTAATGATGCAAAACAATATGCTCTAGAGATGGAGCCAAAGAAGCCATCATAATGCATATCTTACTCCAAATTAACTTGTTTTGCAATAATCCAAAAGGAGTTAAAATTTTCCAATGGCCTTGTCTTATAACCAACTGAAAGAGTAGGGTAAATTATGAAATAAAAATAGAAAGTGGTACAAAGGAAGTTACATGATTTCTTTAAAAAGAAGGTTGACTAAATTTAAAAGAAAAGATGAATTTCTATTTATAAGCTCTTTATATTTGTTTTAGATGTTTTATTATATGATATTGACCTATTATGTAGTATGATCTTAAGTTTTTTTCTTAACATACATGTTATATCATTTATTCATTGAGCTAGTGATGGTTAGTTTAGCCTATTTTATAGCCTAATATTCTAGAAGATGATGAAACACAACATGAGACTTTAAAGAAGTGGTCAGAGAGATTACTTAGCTATTATATTTAGTTGTTTAGTTCTTTTTATATCATGTTCTATCAGCTATTTTAAGAGCTAATTTTTTTTACATGGCTATGGAAACTTTTGTGTTAGCTATTATTTCTATATTGATAAAATTCCTTGAACATTATTTCAAAATGGCAACGTATTAGCTAGATATGGCTTTTTAAAATTGTTTTCTATAGTTAGATTAGCTTACTTTCTCTTATTATGAAAAATAAGTTTTTAAAGCCTAAATAAAAAGAAGATGTCATTATATCACCTCAAATTGCAAGTTGGTCCCTCCAAAGAATAATCTAAATCCCACTTAGATCCTACTCTTAATCAACGTCAATCTGCAAATTTTGACAACAACATATACACTACCAAAAAATAAAAACAAATATCCAAATTTATCATATTCTACCAAACTATATCCTCACATTGTGTACAATCTTTTTAATAATGTTGGAGTAAGAATCTATGAAGATCCATGTTAACCATCATAGAAACAATTCTACCATTTTGCCATTCTTCTTACTAGCTTGTCACATAGAGCTAGACCATTGACTTTTGGAGTTGGAAGGTACCCAACATATCACTTAGAAGCCTTTTAGTAATCCTTGATTTCTTATGATTATGTGACTTTTAACATCTAGAATTGCCTAGAAATTTTGTAAAATTGAGACAAATATGAAATCCTATGTTGATACCAAATTTAAAGACTTGAAGTGCATAATACCTTAATCTCTTCAAATAGCCAAAAATGGCAATGATGAATAGAGTAGGTGGCCTATTTTGATGAATACCAAAAATAGGGAGGGAAGTAAACTAAAATAAAAATGTAGTGTGTGCTTATTACCACTATTTGGTAACATTGTTTAATCTATTTCAAATGATTTTAGTTATTCCTTATGGATTATCTCTATGACATAAAGGTCAATTGTAAACTTTATTGTATTTTCCTTTTCTTCTTTACTTCATATTTTGTAGCCTCATTTGTCATGGTATTCCTTGGATCCCTATAGAACCTTTATGTGTACGACTCCTCTAAGGCTATTGTGTATGCTCTTTTATGCCAGTGAGTAAGGTTTTTTGCTAAACAAATTCAATCAAAGGCATCTTGAGGTATTTAAGCCTTATCTTCCATAATGTGGGTTGGAAGTAAGATTATTATTTATAATAAAACAACATAAACATCTTTGCATATTTTACTTTACTTCATTTCATACAAAAATTTTTTAGACTTGACTAATTGTTTCTAAAAGATTTCTTTTAAAACTACTCAAACTCACAAAATACTCATAATTCACCCACCTTTCTATGGGACACCAATCCTTTAATGATCTCCCAAATTCAATGGAATAATATTGCATAGGAAACAAAGTGTAGGATAGGATAATGGCCTTAATAAGGGGCCATCATTGGACAAGTTGAAAGTGGTTGCTTGAAAATAGCTCCAATAATGCAAGGAAATAGTTTCTAGTTATGTTCTCTATTGGTATCTAGATGAAGGCATCCCCAAACTTAATAGGGATCACAAAAGGATGATTTAATTAGCCCTCACTTTTACGAATAGTTTTGCAAAAGTAAGATGATCATTGCTAGTTGTAAGCTAATCCATAATAATACAGGCCAACCCCTTAAATTTTATCAACAATGATATCTTATCAACATATTCTTATTAAAGAGTAGGTTTGCCACACGATTTACGAAGGATGACAATAGGCTCCAAAATTCATGTCCCTTGCTTGAAAAAACAAAGAATGAATCTTCTTTTCATGAGAATTCAAACAAGAAGAATTCATGGTGTAGTCTAAATCTTTTAATCTATAATTAGGATTCCATGTCTTTTGATTAGCTTGTACATATGCTCATATAATGAGCTTCTTCAAATATAGTAGCCAACTAATGAGTAGCTTTATTTACTTATGCCCAAAAGTATTTCATTAGCAAAAATTGTGAAAAACAGCCTGCTCAGATAAGTAGTTAAAGAAAGGAATAAGGGTGTAAGGGAGAAATTTTAACCAATCAAATAAGGCTAAAATCTAATATGATTGGAGATAAGGATAAAAAAATAAGCAAAGTAAATAGTAGTTGGCGTGCCTAAGACAAAGAAATTGTGGTCATCTTCAATTAAACTAGTATGATAGCTTCATTCTTAGCATTACAATAAGTAATGACTATTATGTTACAGTTGGAAGTGATCACAAACTTTTTTTCAACTCCATATTGCAAGAGTAACTAATCATCCTTAAGATTCATCTTTTTTAGACAATTATTTTGGGTTAAAGGGATGCGACATTGCTATCTTTGAGGAAGGCTCAATAGATGGGAGCTCTTAAAAGAGGGATCTCTATCAAAAAAATATGCCTTGTGAGGCAAGATAGACTGAGCATCAAAAGAAAATCTGTACATGACAAATGCTGCTAGTTAAGTTCAAGATATATAGTTAGGAAACTCGAAGAGGCAATATGATTGTGTCAATGTACTCAATCATATTACCTTAATGATTCTATTGTGTTGATTGTCACATATACTTTATGTCCATTCATATTTAGTTTTGACATGTGTTTTACAGCATATTCTAGTTTTTTTTATTATGGACTACTTAGATAGTTGAAGGGTTAAATTGTGCACATACAATAATCTAAAACTTGCAAATGTTGGTGTACATATCAAACAATTGATCCTTACCAATCAGGCATGCAATGTTTGCATTAGATGAATAGTTTATTGTATTATATTATGGTGACAAAGTGCATGTGATTAGGTCTGAAGATTACTAAATTAATCAAAACATTTGATCCATCGATTACACGATGGAAACAAAGAGGGTTCATCTATCATGGAACTAGACTTCATTATTTTACTATGAGATCAATTTTAGAGTTGTTGTATTTCTCTCTTATAAATCCTCATGTAAAGTTACATTATTTCATTAACTTATGATATTTTGAAAAGAATTTTTCCTTGATTGCAGGATTGAGAAATTTTCTCTTCGAATACTGTCACTTTACTTATAGGTAATTGCTTTCCTTTTTCTATTTCTTTCTTTTTTTCTTGTTTTTGTCTATATTCTTCATTCTCTTGTGTAGTTGACTTTGCATGATTCTTAAATCCTTTGCAAAAACTTCACTATTGTTTGGTTTCTTTATGATTTGTGCACTTTAAAATAGGGTCTCTAATGAAGTGTGATTGTTCTAGGTATTAAAATTGTAAAATATTTACAAGGCAAAATTGAAATAAAAAATAAGTCAAATTTTAATTTTAAAAAATTGATAATAAATTTAATGAAACAAATTTGATAAACACTGGTACAATTATCTAATTTCTTTTGGTTTTGAATTGTTCATGATTTGTTGCATTGAAAACTGCACAATTTTGGATAATTATGTTGTTTTTGACACGTACATCTGCCTTGTCACATTAGATTTTTTTACTATAGTTATAGGTTTTCTATGTAACACATCTATGTTATGTCAACCTAGGTTCATGATTTTGGAGTTGTGTGTTCATACATAAAGGCAACACATGCCAACCCACAACACTAGCATAGAATAACATGGATGAAACATATTTGAAAAACCTTAGAGAAGATAAGTTAGACTACATGAAAATACAATCACAAAGAGTATTCACAACCTAGGAATAAAATTAGTTGAACTAAAAGACACGTTTAAAAATACTAATGAAGTACTAAAGAGAGAGAGAATAACTAATAGAAAACCTATAAAGGATAGATAACATCATATACCTGAAATAATGAGAATGCCTTGTTCATCATGTAAAGGAAGATGGTGTAGCTAAAAGGATAAAAATTAAGTCTTCCACAAATGATGGTAACGTGGATATTAAGCTTATTTGTGATTGGGATATAAGCATGAAAAATTATTTTGATTGGTATGATATGTCTAATAGACGTAAGGTGAAGTTTGACAAAATGAAACTTACTAAAAGGTTAGAACATTTTTGTTAAGAGAAGAGAATTCAAGAGGAAGAAATGGACAATACTATGTTGCTACTTAGTGCAAAATAAAAGCAATTTTTATGTCTCAATACATGTCTTTTTTTTATCAATATAGAATAATTTCTGTTTTAACTATATTTAAACAAGGTTCTCGATCTATTTTTTATTATATGATAGAATTTCATGAATTATTCTCTAAGTCTGACAATTGAGAGAGAGATGATGTTAACGTATCTAGATATAAAAGTGGGCTAACACTTAAGATATAACAAGAGTTAATATGATATTAGAGTTGTGCATTCAATGATATATTCACCATCACATTGGTTATTTAAGCACATAAGAAAACTATGTCTAACAAAAAATTAATTTAAGAGCAATAATCCATACAAGGAAAAATTTGGGGATGGAGGAAAATCTAAAATTCAAATTGGTAATACTACTATAATTATAGCTTGAGATCACAAAGATAGAACTCATAAGAACACAACAAATGCCATGATTATTAAAATATTTTAAATAGCATGCTTATCATTAAGTAGTTCATTATGCTTATATCCATAATAAGGCCACTAACTTAGTAATTACTAAAGCACAAGGTGATGGCATTAAATATAAGATTTTTGGCATAGGAGATGGTCAAGATCATATAGAATGATTTGTTGCATATGATGATGAGGCTAACTATATAAAAACTAATTAAACCCTAATTCTTATAGTTGTATTATGGTTCACCACATAGTTCTCAAGATTGATGGAGAGAAGACATATTTAACATTAGCTTTATGAGTCAACAAATGTTGTGAAAAATAATTACAAATTATGGTAATTATAAGAATTTAATGGCTAAGAGGATTTTAACTATGATAGATTTGAAATCTAAATAACAATAACAAAATGTTAATTATATTATTTCTATTTCCTATGCATTTAGGATTATGAAGGTAAAATAACTAAAGTTCTTACTTTAAGACTTTACCATTTTTCAAAGGCATATAGGTTTTTTATAATGCTTTTATTATAGGAGTGAGGTAGAGAATCTAATAATGAAGGCATTACTTAAAATATTTTAGTGGAAAATTATATTAAACTAAACTAAATTATTCAAATTATGAAGAAGAATGACATCTAATATTGCAATTATGTGGTACTTCTCGACGTTTCCTAGGTGGATCCATTTGTCTCTTCTTTTTGCTTTAATTTTGAAAACCAAATGTTTTTATAACAAAACATCATACCATATGCTTTAATTTGAAAACTATAATGGAAGTAATATAAAATTTCAAATTTCTTTTTAGTCACATTATTCATACATTATAATAGAATATTAATACATGATTAAACCATGTCCATATTATTGAATATAAAGGTGCTATCATAGCAACAAATACATATAATAATAAAGTGAAGACCTACTGAATAAGCTAAAATATGATCTCTCTCTCTCTATATATACATATTCCTTCAATGTTGCATCTCATCATGACTTGAATAAGCTGAGCCAACCATCATTATTTTAAGGGAAAAAATATTACAACATGAATGTAAAAGAAACATTATTGGTTCATGTCATATATTAGGTCAATATCACACAATAAACAACCTGTGATAAAAATAAAATAATAGTTTAACTTTTATTTAATTTAAAAATCCAATTTTTCATTTTAAAGAAATCTTGTAAATTTCATCTAATATTTTTTATTTATCTTTTCTCAATTTAATTCCCCTTTTGGTTGACTTTAAGGCTAAGCATTTTTTTGCTTTTCAAATCAAATTAGTATATTCCCTTACATATATTATTCTAAATAAGAATAGCCCTAATGACAACTTATTTATCACCACATTTGAAGCATACTATTATATATTCTACCCATACTTTAGGAACATATTATTCTAAATAGTAAGTCAGTCACTTTGGACAACTATTATTTATTCACTTTTAAAATTGTCTAAACCATTTCAACCAACCCTTTATCTTATTACCCTATTTTTGTTTTTCTTTTCTTTCTTCAATTATATTATGTATGTGTTTCCCATAACAATCCCTTTTCCCTTTTTCCTCTACTTTCCATACATATTATTATAGCATGTTGTTATAAAATAATCTTCATGAAAACAATTTCAATATCAAACCATGTTAACTAAATAAATAATAATCAATATTATTACAAATAGGGATTACAAACATCTTCAAATTCAATTCTAATTTAATTACATATATTTTTATTGTAATCACTAGGCAACAAATGGCATAACTTCATGCACACTCACCTATGGTACAAAACCTATATATCTCAATTTTATTTCATAGAGACCTCATCTTTGAATGGATCTTAAATTCTGACCATTGCATGAAATCTTTTCCTTTTATCCATTAAGTAATGTATGATAACTATCATCTCTTATTATAATGCAAATTCCTTAATGTCCTTCCTAAGCTCCAATTACTACTCTTTCGTTTGTCCTTTTTTCTTCTAAGCTCTTTTCTTAAACATTTTCTCAATTTAACCAAAATTTTTTATTACTTATGAGCATCCCAAGATATATGATTTCATTCCACATCCACTTCTTAGCTCTCCATCTCCCTCCACATGGCCACTTCTCTTTGAGGAATCCCATTAGATGCATCCTTGACTTCCCTCCACTTGGAATTGGATAGCTTTCTATCAATCAAGATCACCATCGAGTCAAATCCCCTCCAACATGCGTTAATGTTAAGGGATATTAGAAAGTTTTTAGAAATTTAATAAATGTTTAAATTGATCTTTAGGGAATCTCTTATTTGTTATATTCAATCAATTTGAGCTATAAGAATTTGTTAATAGATTTCCTATAACTCATCTTAGCCAGCCCCACTAGTCTTTCAAATTTCATAATTGCTTTATGAAATTTGGTATTTTTAATAATTTCTTAAATTTAAAATCTTAATAAATATTATTTAATAATTCTTCATAAATCTTCTTCAAATTTGGTTCCATGTTTGTCATGCCTCTTTTTTTGTGTCAAAACATTTTATTAAGCAAATATTTTTAAGTTCTACATCTTGATAAATATTTTTAATTATTTGAGTCTATTTAATATTTTTACAAATTGTTTATATTTTTTTAAACTTGTAAATAAATTCTTATTAATCTTTTATCTTCTATTTTGATATTTAGATATTCTAATTTCTATTAACTTGAAGTCATTTGAGTCTAAATAACTTGTATATTTTATTTCTCAGCTTATCTTCCTTATTTGAAGTGTTGTGCCTCTTTTTTGAAGTGCACAATTTTTAAGAAAAATAATATAATTTTTAAAACTTAAAATAATTCAAAACATCTAGTCATCAAAATATTTTGTAAATAATTGCCCACTTTTGTGATGTCAGAAAATCAAAAACATTAGAAACATTATTTGTTACCTAAAATTTGTATTTTACTATCTAGTCATCAAGTTTTGTAGTAACCAAATGACAAATCTAAATTGAGTTCACAATAAGTTAATTGAGTTGTATTCTTTTAGGAATTTGCTTTTGCTCTAAAACAGTGCATGAGTGAAAAAAAGCATGTGGATGCCTTGAGTAGATTTCTTTTGGTTTGCATATAATGCGTATTTAAGTTGTGATGGTTGTAAAGATTTTAAAAATCATGTATTTTTTTAATGTTTCACTTAAATATTTTATTATTTGAAATGCACTTGAAGAGGGTTTAGGATAGCATTATGGAAGGGTCAAAGTCAACTTGCTGGACAATAAATTTTATGGCATTTATTTAAGAAATTGAAAGCTAAAACCATTAGTACTTGTAGAATTTTTCAAGCTGTTGATTGGAATAAGCAAATTATTGGGATTCATGTGAGCATGGATTTTAATTTTTTGATTATTGGAGACTTCTAACAGAATTGAACTTTAGTAACTGTTAACAAATTTTTTAAAATGATTTATTTTATTCTTTACAATAAGATTAATGATACATCTACATTGCAAAAATTTATTTTAAAGTTTGTCATGATGGTTTTTCAAAGTTATAATATTTGATAAAATGTTAAATTCACTAATTATTGGTAAAAGATCTTATAAAAATTGGTAGATGTGAAACTTTTTATTTTTGTTACTTAGTATTATATACAAATAAACACCTTAAAGTCAATTAGTTTATAGTAATTTCAAGAATAGATTGATCAGTTTAAACTTTGAATGAATTATGTTTTATTAAAAATCATTGTTCTTATGAATTTGATTCCATAATCACATTCACATATATTTTGTATAGAATTTACATAATTTTTAAAGATAGATTCAAAATTTCGTGAAGTCATTTGTTTGATGTCGTAATACATCACAAACAGTGATGTTCAATCTGTTATTACAGAAAAAGCTGTAATCGTCGGAGTGGGAAGCTATCAAATCTTGTTTAGTCTTCATTACTTTGAGACTATGTGTTCCACTATAGAAGTTGAGAAGCTGAAAGAAGTTTTCAACAAGTTCAAAACGCCAGAAGTCTTTCTTCTAATAAATTTATTTGTTACCTGGAGCCCACAAATTAAAACAATCACATGGCAATTTTTTTGCTTCAAGTCAAATTTCTCTGCTTACATTCAATTCTATAGCAGTTGAAGTCAGTCCACGCTGTTTGATTTAAGTTGTTGCATATCTTATTCTTGAATTGTTTATTTCTGATCTTTATTTTTGCTGTGCAATCATCAGCAGAATAATCATTTGAAGCAAATGTAGAATGGCAACGCTCAACGGTCACAAAATTTTAAAAAATAACAAAACTGCTTTAAATTTGTCATGATCTTGCAATGACGTACTCAAATGGTGACTAATTATGGGAAAATCCCGCTGTGCAATTGTAATTCATGGGCTCCAAGTGCTTCTGAACCTAAACTAATGCTTTTGATATATAAATTGGACTCGACGAACATTTTCTTAACTCCAACACTTCAAGAGAGAGGGCTAAACATTGTAATCTTTTATTGTATAAGTTTTTGGAGTTATGATTAGAGAGTTTAGGGAATACCATGTAGTGGGAATGAGAGGACTCAAGGGTTATAAGCCTTGTTATCTTCTATACATCATGTTGACCAACTTTATATCACAACGCTTTCATAATGTATCAATGTTTCATGGAACAACTCTAAAATTCCATTTCTATTAACATAAATATAATTTTTCTGATAAGCAACTTTTATGATCAATTAATCAAATATGGGTCAATTTAGCAAAAGGTCTTCAATCAAAGTTATGGAGTCAAGCAAGAACATCCAATATGAAAGACCAGACTTGCATTGTTCTACAATTGCTCATGCTTTGTTTTCCATCATTGGTTTATTTTATTATCTCACTCATGACTTGATTGGAATAATACATTAGTAATTGAATTATTCAATAAGGACATTAGATTGAGTTGATGTTGTTGTAATAATTGAGCCACTAGAAGCAACTGAATTGTGGCTTTAAGAAAACTTTTGATTAGCATTTGAGATTCTTTGTGTAAAAGAATAAGTAAATACTTAAAACTAAATAACACTAATATTTTTAGAATGTTTGGCTATAATAAAAGATATTTGTTTATCTCAAATTAGATGGCTAAACTTACATATTAAAACCATACCTTTTGTCAAAAAAAAGATAACTACAAGCCCATACAAATTATAATCCACATGGGGATCAATAAAATGCATAAAAAAGTTTGCAAATAATAAAGACTCAAAAGAGTCAATACAAGAGAAAGGCATGAATTAGTTAAAATATTTATACAATAAGCTCTTATAACATTCTTATAACCTTAACTCAAGTATCAAGTATAAATGAACATGAAATGATATTACCAAGTTAATTGCAATGAGCAAGAAAGAAATTTATTGTAATTAGCTTAATGCTTTCCGCAATAGCATTGCTTCAAATGTTGAGGTGCAAGGCAAGATGTTTAGCTTAGGTAAGCTCAATCATTTTTATTACATTAGCATTTTCTCAATCAATTTCAAGGGCTATATATACAATGATAAAAATTAACAATCAATTTTAAGAAATCCCAACACCTAATTCCTGATTTTCAATGAGATTAATTTATCATTAAGTTTTTCAATATGTATTATATGATCAAAGGATCATACTTATGACACTACTAACTATGTAAATCATCCAGACCATCATCTTATTCGCTCAACCTTATGCACTTACTAAAAATAAATTGTACAAGTATGATGATAACCATCGAACCATAAAAAAAAAAGTTTAGCTTATAACATCCCTAAGTCTAAACTTCAACTTTCTAGTTTATATAAATTGTACCATATGATAATAAATATTGAATTGTATAAAGTAGTTCAGTTTTATCAATTATCTTAATCATTTTACTTTTCTCCAGTTTCAAGTTAATCATATTATATATCATGGTCATCATATTGTATGATCACTTTGTTTTTTTTTTAGATTATAAACTACATTCTCAATTACACAATGATCATATGTGTATAATACAAGATATCATGCAGTACAAACATTAGAAATTTCATTATCTCTTGAGTATATGAAAACTAAATAGATGTCATATTGTATAATAGAGAACATCATACCATACAAATAGCTTAATAGATTAAATTAAATCATAGATCATCATGTATGACTTCTTGACCGATCTCACAAATGAATTAGTCATATATATATGATAATAATGTCATAGTATATGATTAATCAAATTTATGCCTTTACATAATGTGTAACTTGAATCTTCTTGCACAGCAATGCTTACTCATGGTATATTAATAAAAATACTTTGTTATGTATGAGTGTAGATAATAAAAATGTATGAATTATCAAAGTAATGCATAAATATAATTGAGATAAGATATTTATGTATATCATAGGTGCCACAAGATTTTTTTAGCACAAGTCTTAACATTTTAATAAGTAAAATATGTGATAATTCACTTTAGTTTGAGAGCCACTTCATTAAGAGATTTATGTTTGTCCACATTACTTCTTTATATGAAAGTTGAGACACCATATTCTTGACCATTACTACCAAAGTCCTTGAATATTGCTTGCTCGTATTATATTTTACACCTATTCTTCGCATCTCAAACATAGATTAAAATATAATAATATAGTTTTGTTATCATCAAATTTCTTAAAATCATGAGATCAAAAATTGTAACTTATGTTATTAAGTTGTATTCATGAAAGCATATTAATAAAATATGATTTTTTATGTAGAAAGTGGAAAAACTAATTGGGCATTATGAGTTTTTTTATTGGTTCATCTTATTTTGATTAGATTATATAATTTAATTAAACTTTGGCTTGGAAATTTTGAAGATGTCAAAAATGCAACTTCATGCAAGCCATCTCCATAATGGTCAAGTCCTTCACGTTTCGTTCTTTTTGTTCTTATCTTGTAATCGTCATACTTAGATATTTGATAACCACTATTCCTCCATCAACATCCATTATTGCACCTATAATGGTTGAAAAGTCTCCTCATATAATGATGGTTTTATTCTTATTCCTTTGTAAAAGAGTGTGTGAACGATGTTTCGTAAAAATTTAACTATTTCTAGATTTGTTTGTCAAAATAAAAATAAATGAAAATAAAATAAGCAAATTTAAAAACAAAATTTTTTTAATGATTTAACAAAACTACTACTTTACATTTTTAGCCAAGCACAAGGCTTGAGCATTACTACCCTCTCTTTTATGTCTATCGAATAGCATAGAAATCTAATATGTTACTCAATGCATGAAGCAACACAGAAGCATAGTATAAGTCCTTTTTTTTACATGAGCCAAAAATTAATAAAAAAAACTTTTATCAAATCTAGCAACAAAAAACTCTATGCTATCCTTTATTACAAAACCTAGTATAAACATCTTATATGGTTCCCAAAGCTAATATTTTAACACAAAAACCTTATATCAATCTTAGGGCCAGCAATTCACACTTTCTTTAGTATGTCACAGAGTAAGCCAACACGCATTTTAACACAAAGTAAAACTTACACCTTATCACAACCAGATCAAAGTCATGCGTACAAAGATAGATTTACAAACAAGCAAATCACAATATCTAAATATTAGAAAATATACAATTAAAGTACTAAAGAGTATGGATAAGATGTTATAATTGCAAATAGCAATAAAAATGTAGAAAAGAATATAAGTAATGATTTGGAATGCCTGGTGAATTAACAATCCTCACAAAATTCTATATTCAAAGGTCTTAATTATTTAATTTCATTTTAAACATCAAAGCAAGAAGATTTAAGTGAGCTTGTAAAATTAAAATAAACATTTAAGGGGTGATATATTAGCTTTCTGGCAATAAAAAAGTGAACTAATAAATTAACTTAAGAGCTATTACAAAATAGTAGTCATTATTAATTCTTGGCCCTGGTTGGCCTTCATGATTGTTGTCTTTAATTAGTTCTCATTATTCATATATGGTTGATAATCTTGACTATTTTTTTTTCAGTCATTGTTGATTGTCATGGGTCACCTTGAATGAATTTACTGTTCATCTGGAATGGTCCATTTACCAACTTAGACAATTAAAAATTGTTTTGCTCTTTCAATTTTTGAAAATTTCATAAAATAATTTAAGCTCATCCAAAAACAGTAAAACAAATATAGATGTTTATTTTGTTATGAAATAACCAAATGAAAATGAAGTTTTGCAAAATTACATTATTAGTTAATTTTGGGAATTAAAATGCAAATGACCAAGCTTAAAAAGTAACCCAATCTACCAATACATCTTGATCAATGAAATGATATCCAAGAGATGAGAGATTTGGAGCTTGGTATAAAAGTTATATTTGAAACATTTATCATACAATGAATAATCAAAGCATGTGAAATACATGAAATCTTTTACTTAAATCAAAGAACCTATAAGTTTGAAGTTAGTTAAATTAAATCTAACTATGACTACACTTAGAACATAGCATGGATTTGATATTTCAAACAAATTTTACATTCTAAATATTTGTTTGAACTAAGAATGTATCTATTTTCTGTAAGGTATGTTTGTAGTGTCTTTTAACTTAGTTTTCAACCATTTCAAATCACTAAACTAAATTCAAAATTTGTAGAAGTTTGTCCACTATTTTATTTTAACTATAAAATCATTTTACTGATTTGATAATTTAATTCTAAGACAATTTCGCCATGGTGGTTTAGTATGCTCACTTTATTAAGTTTCATATAAACCTTTGAATACTTAAAAAAAATGACTAGTTTATAACTTTTTAGTATTATTTTGTTATCCTATTTTTTTAGTAAAGACGTTTCTATTTAAATTCAATTCTAGGCAATTCTTATCAAATAAAGCTGACTATGATTGTACTACAAAAAATAGTCTTTACTATGAAACGTTCCATTGAAAGAATAACTTTATCAAAGTGAAAAGCCATTAGAGAGAAAAACATTGCATTGTTGATTTCTTCACAAAAACACTTGTCTGAAAGACTCTTTGATGGATTTTACGATGAAACTTTTAAATGAACTTTTAAGTGACGGAAGCTATCCAGCGTAGAGAATGCTTTTTACATGTAAAAGACAAAAATATATCTGATGGAATTTTTCTATTGTAGATTATTTTTAAAATTTTTTCATTTAATTATTCATTTATTTTTAAAATTTGAAGCTTTATTAAGTTTTTAAACCATGCTAATAATAAAAACATTAAAAATGTTAAAACAAAAAACCCAACAAAATATTAAGATATTCTGAGAAGATCATTGGCTATATGTATTAAACAAAATGAGGTCAATATATGCCTTTGATATTCGATAGTGATAATGAGCATCAAATGATCAAGGTAAAAAATTAGAAGTTTATGATAAATACTCAACGTCTTAATGTGTATCTTGTTACGTGCATGTCTTACACTGCCCACCTTTGTACTCTTTTATCGTTTCACAAGTACTTTATGCCATCATGGCTCATAGCTACAACCTCACCATCACCACTCAGTCGTAGTGGCCTTATCTCCTTGGCCAAGACATGGCTATCATGCACTTGTTGTGCCATTGATGACTTCATCAATAAAAGTTCCTAGTTGGCCATGGACTTAAGATAGGATTGAGGAGGAGACGAGGAGGATGAGTTGGTGATGTTCTTTTATCTGGTGAGTCTACAACATTTTCTCAAGCATGATAAGAAATCCTTCTTATAATGAGCTTACAACATTTTCCCAATCATGATAGGCAATGAATAATTAGAAGAGTTGAGATGAAAAATCAAAGTGAGAGAGAGAGAGAGAGAAAAGATATGAAAGGTTGAGGTTAACTTTTGTATTTATTTGACACTTTTAGAAGAATATAATCTCTATCACAAGAAATAAAAATGACATCTTCTATCACAACACATGCAATGGTTACAAAATGCATCTTGAGAAGACTATGACCAACCAAAGAAAATATTATTTTGTTGTAGAAAGTCAATGCTTCACATCATTGCCTCAATAACATAATAAATATTTTATCATAAAAAAAAACTTAAAAAGAAAACTTTTGTGATAAACATAAAATTCATCATAGAAGCATGAAAAATTGTGACATTTATTTTCTATCACAAATTACCATTGTCAAAGTTCATAATTTTAGTTGTGTAATGTACACATGAATGCTCTTAAATAATTGTTAAAATCAATTAAAACTTTTATAGAAGTCATAACAATGGAAAACCAATGCATAGCTTATGAATCATCTACATCCTTAAAGACACCTTCCATTTTATTAGTAAATTTGCCATCAAGATAGTCATGAAGATCCTCATGTTTTGAACTACTTAAATCTATGATTCTATCTAGTAATACATTTTTTTATTTAAATACCATGTATGCATAAAAGGTAAAGTACAATCTAAATAGTAGAAAAAAAAACTTATGGAATTTGTTATCAATAAAATTAAACTTAATCTTTTAAAACAAGTAATCTTTATTAACTTTTCCTATTTCTATGACAAATAATACTTAAGTGTAAGTGACGTAAAAACAATTAAATCTTCCCAAAAATCAATATAACATAGTTGGGCTCCCTTGTATTGACCTTGGCACACTATGTCAAAGTATTGTCTCCTAAGGCCACCTCTTATTGACTTAAAATAAATTTTAGGTCTAAAAGGTGAAGTGATATCTTAAGACAATGATATCATATGTAAATCGCAGAAATTTTTCTTCAAGACTACTATAGGGTAATTCATCCCCATAAGTGTCTATTTAGAACTCTATTAGTATCCAATTTATTCAATGATTTCTCTCCCTAGTATATCACCCAACAATTACTTTTCACACTTTTTTTTCTCATGTTACACAAATAGTTGATATTAAAATTAGCTTTGAAAGTAGGGATGATAGTTGATAAAATTTTTCCTTGACTTTTATAGCAACAAATTTGTTAATATGGAGTCTAACATAATGGCAACAAAAATATTGTCATCTAAGCTATGAATTGTTGAAGTGTTATTTAGTAGAATGCTAGTTGGATCGCTTAAGAACTAATCATATAAAGACTCCTAAAAGTTTAAGTTTCATTTTCCATGAAGAAACCTATTGTAAAGTCTTCTCTAAGGTATATTATAAAAGTATTCTCTAAAAGCAATAATTTCTTATGTAGCACTAAAATAAGCCTAATTAGACCTAGCTCCTAAAGAAAGATAAATGGCACATGAATTTGAAATTAATTATAAGAATACAATCAAATTTGATTTTTTCAAGTTTTAAAAATTGTCCCTTGAACTCTTATCAGTAACTTTTAGACTCCACTCCTAACATGTACTTTGGAAAACATGAGAGGTTGCAAAGTGGCAACTCAAGGTCATGACCAATTAGTATGATGCAAATAAAATTTTGTTGCTAAACTTCAAAGCAATGTTGATCTCCTTCTTATTACTTATTGTGTAACCACTCAAAAGTCTAATGACATAACATTTCAAAAAATCTATAGGATAAGAATTAGTCACCTTATTATGCTTAATATACACAACACCTTGTTCCTCAATTAAAAATTACTCTAACTAATTATTAATTTCAATAATATAAAAATAATTTATTCAAACCTTCATAATGAATAAATTAAAAATGTGTCTAATGACTCGACATTTGTTATAGTAGTATTTGTAAGAATAATAGGTAAAAGTTTTAAAGTTTAGGTCTAGCTTCAAAAGTTTGTTACACATAAGTTTTGAATTTGTAACACTTTTTTATGTTTTGGTTTATTAAGTGCAAGTATAATTATTTTCCTTTTATGAATAATGGCATAAATGTTCAACTTACTATCATGAGTTTTTTGTACAACCATTTATAGCTAAAAGTGGAGGCATGGAAATCATAGGGGTGTTGCAACTTAATACCTTATTCATATATTCTAACTTATGTAGCACACAATAATCTTGTTTCACCTTTTTAGAAGTTTTGTCCACCCATGCTATATAAAACTTAGTGTAGATGTAATTTTGGTGTTAAACCCATCTTTTTATAATAGAATGAAAAATCACATCTATTCAATGTCTTGTTATGATCAATAACTTATGTCTTACCCGTATACTTGAAGTATATAGAGTAACGATAGAACATTAAGATGTAATGCTTCATATGCATCATAACTTTCCTCATATGGATCAATGTGTGCACTCCCTAAGTTTTTTTCCTAATTAATGTGCTTACCTTCCTCAATTCAACCTATAATAAAATATCTTATATTTAATTAGGCATTCTTTAGCTATGTGACCATATTTATTGCATTTTTAAGATTATGTTCCATAGAGATATGGAACAATATGAGTTAGTTTATAATCAAATTTGTGTTTACCATGTATTACAATAATATTATGTGTCATACTAGTATTGTATGAGCTGTAGATCAAGTTGAAGGATGCCTTCAGGTTGAAATGTAAAGTTTCTCAATTATATGCATTTCCTTTGACTTTATACTTCAATTAAGTCTTATAGTAAAGAGTTATATTGGTCTCATCTATTGTATAAATATTATATCTCTACAACTCTTTAGCAAAATCCAACCATAGTCCACTCATAATTTTTGTAATATTAGAATTAGATGGCTCAAGAAGGTAATACCTTGTCAGGAGTTCTTTTATGTAATTGTTATAATTAAAGATGATCATTGACACATTATGTAGTCTAACAAGTAAACTCTTCTCAAGTCTTCACCTCTTTTGGTTCAAATTCTACTCTCCTCATTTAACTCTTATCCAATACAATGTTTTTCTTAATTACTAACTCCATTCTATTGAATTCCACCCTTTAAGCCCCAAGATCCAACACTAATCAAAGTAACGATCCATTCCAACTAGTTAATCAATAAAGAGCATGGCATTTTCCCCTCCCATTAATGATCATCTTGTTTAACTTTCTTGATGGAATTATCCTCCCTAACTTTAGCATACCAATTCTTTTTCCTCACCTCCTAAGGTAGTTGTTGTCTAAAAAACCTAAGAGAGTTTGATTACAAATCATGTTTAGATTAAACCTCCCTTACGGTGTAACTGTTAAGTTTGTTTCATTCTCCAAAACTCATTCATTCAAAGAGATAATTCTTGGCTTCTTTGTATAGCCCAATATATAAGGACTTATTCATTTCATTCTACTTGAATGTTATGAATTGAATTCAAGAATATGCATATCACTTGTAGTTTTACATATTTTTTTATTCAATTCTTCTTATGTACCCATTGTGTCTACTAAGTTGCAGTGAAGTGAGAGTACTAAAAAAAGAGAAGATCATGCTTTATTAGAAAATAATGCAATTCCTTGTTCTAACACCAATTAATGGTAACTAAGAGCATTATAATCTTTGATGCCAAACAAATGTGACCAAGGGCAATTCAGTGGTTGAAAAATGAAATAATATTTTTTATTATTTGGTTGAGTTAAATGTGTGGGTAGTAGTTGGTTAAAGTTTTGTTGAGTTTAAGGTAATAGTTAATATAGGAAAATAAAGGAACTTGTAGGAAAATAAAGGAACTTGTATGAAAATTATATTAAGACTTTTGGAAATGACAATAAACATGTCATATTGCTAATTATGAGTCTTTCCATGATATCTTTAAAGTAAAGCCAACACTAATTGCACAAAAAAGGTTAAAGTGCTAGAATTTGCTTAAAAAATTTCTTGCACTTTCACAAATTAAGAACTTTGTACAAAAAATAGATGAGACTATAAAATTTTCAAGATCTTTAACTAATTCAATTATCTTATATAATCTTATGTTTTAAAGTAATAACTTATAAAACACAAATTAAGTTTTAATGTAATAACTTATAAAACACAAATTAAATATCATTCAATGAT
This sequence comes from Vanilla planifolia, assembly GCA_023846275.1. Taxonomy (NCBI): domain Eukaryota; kingdom Viridiplantae; phylum Streptophyta; class Magnoliopsida; order Asparagales; family Orchidaceae; genus Vanilla; species Vanilla planifolia. The sequence continues at coordinate 7,552,271 of CM043868.1, forward strand.
AGGAATATTTTCTTTATAAATGACTGGAATTTTTATTATCAAACCTTTGGTTTAATTTGATGGCAAAAAATCTATTGTATTATTTCACTAATTTTTTAATTATTTCAAATCATCATATTAAGATCAAATAGGTCAATCATTTACAAAGCTTTGTCATTTACTCAATGAGAATATTGATAGTATTCAAGTATTAACTATAACTAGAGCTAAGAGAAACATAAAGCTTTAATAAATAAGGAGAACAGCTTTATGGGTAATTTTTATTTGTTTAAAATATAAGACCAATAACAATTTACTTTAAGAAACTAAGATTTAGTAAGTTTGAATGTGAGTAACTAAATGCTTTTAATAATATTTTACACTTTTAAAATTTCATAATACATACATCTTATTTGGTTGCTTTACATATAAAATATGTCTTTTATTATATCAAAGCTTTTCCTTGATCAGATCTCTCAATTAAGTAGGAATTGAAAATTGAATGAATAGATTTAATCTAACTAAACTATATTAATCTACTTGTATGATGGTCTCATTATACAATATGACTAATCAACTTATGTGATTGGATAGAAAATCAAACTTAGGAGATCCTGTGTTGAGTTGATCAAATAGGGTGTTCATAAAATACATCCTTATTTTACTTTCTTGATTTGTTCTTTAGTGCATTGGATAAGTGTTCAGACTACACAATTTATGTTTAAGTTGAAGTTTTCCTTATCATGCATGTATGATCTTATTTTTTAAAGAGATGTAAGCCAAGATTTGAAACTGATGTGCTTCATATAATATAATGCTACTCTTCATACATGTATGATCATATTTAGTAGAAAGATAAACGTTGGGGACTTGGGCAATTAATGAACTAATATGCTTTGTAAAACCATGATTCTTAATTTGCATATGAATAATCTCGTGTTAATAGAGTGGATATAAGCATTAAATAATGTATACTTATATGATAGTCTCATCTTCTAATACAATCTTTATAAAGCATAAGAGCTATAATTTGTATCTATGCTTCATGCATATATGAAGGTCTCATCATACAAGTATGATTATTTGTTAGCAATAAAATGTATAAGTTAAACATGTCAAAACAATTGGATGATCAGCATATTGTAGTATCATATTTGTATATTCTTTGGATTTGATAGTACAATCAGTTTTGGAATTACAACTACTACTTTAACAAAGTTTTGGAAAAATATTTTATAGCCATTGGGCATTATTTGGAGTCATTAGAGAGCATATAAATACATAAAGTTAAGTGAATAAGTTAATGATTACTTTCATATATTTGTGAAAAGCTATACTTTAAGATCATTATTTTTAAGAGATGAAAAATAAGATTGTGAAATTGAAACATAAATCTTATTCCAAGCCCCTTTCACTCTTGATTCATTGAGCTAAGTTGAAAAATACTCTTGCATTGATTTATCATGATTTAGTGTACCTTTTTGTAATTATAATTACGTTATAAGACATTATACTTTAAGCTTTTATCTTGTACTTTTATCCTTTTTTTGGGGCTTCCTCTTATCATCTAGAAATGTATAAAATAATCTAATAAAATCCTGATATTGATGTATAAAAAGTTATATAAACATAAAAGAGTATGTGATCAACATATTAAAAATGCATAGATACAGCTCCTAATCATGTTCATGTATACACGTCTTTTTATATATTATAATTCAATTAATTTATCTAAAATCTAATATCTATATATGTTTCTACACTAACTTCTATTTCTTATATTTTCTTAATTTTTACATCACAATGTTGTTTCTCATCTCTTCATAACACTCATGCTTATCATAAGAGCCCAAGTATTTCCTAAATGATCATTATTATCTTTCCACTATATCTCATTTTATCTCTATCATGTCGACATTAAGTGCACTACCATAAATCTCATAGCATGACATCTAACATCATATCATGGTATATAGAACCCAACTTATAATCATATCACATAATATCCACCAAATATTAGATCCCATCTCATATCATATCTACATCAAAATGGATATTATCTTTAGGGTTCTAAATCATCTAGTAAGTAGCTTCTCACATATCATGTATGTACTGAACACATAGCATGTAGATCTTATCTTCTATCAAATGAGATGTAATGTTAGTGATACCATATTATATGACATCATCATCTTATCTTCGATCATAGTAATAATGGAGTATGAAAACTAGAGATAATATCATTGAACAAATATCTTCATTCTCATCTTAAATCATTCTAATCATAATATATTCAAGATACATCGATATCATCACTACTATAATTATTATAATAAATGTTATATAATCTAAATCATATTAGTTGCTCATGTGATCTCATGCACAAGTATTTATCTTTTATTTTTATTCTTTCTAGTTCTTATTTTTCATTTACTTTCTCTATCATATTCAATTTCATATTTCACATTATTAGTATCATTAAACCAATCACTTGTCTTATCTTTTTGCTTATATTCTTTATCACATAGCATGTAAATAATGATGCATAAAAAAAGGTATCATTCTATTATGTATATAGATACTCAATAAATAATATTATATTTATATTAAGGTTATTTAAATACCATTCTACTCTCCTAGGGAAAATTTTTTCATTAACTTTTCTTTTGCTTTAGCTTCCTACAAATGAATTATTAATTAATTTAAAATAGCTACTATTCTATTGGTGCTTAATATTGATTTAAATAATATTCTAAATCTATGAATTTATAATGTAATTGAACAAAAAATAATACAATTTAGAAATAACTCAAGTTTTTTTCTTCATTTCAAAACATAATCTTGTTCAATCGCATTATTTCCTTAATTCTTAAACTCTTTTCCACCTCAAAGGCAATTTCAAACAGCCTAAAGAAGTAAAATATCTTTCTAAAATTAGTAATCCTCACATCTAAACATTCACAATAAACTAGTATAACTTGTAGTCAATCTTTAATCTTTCAACACAGTTCCAAACATCTTATTATAGATTTATTATGTTTAAAGCAAAAATATTAATAAAAAGTTCTATGTTACCTTCTTAAGCTCATTTTCACTTTAATAGGATGTCCCTACCAATGGATTACATTGTTCCACAAACCTTCAAGCTTCCTCCTTCGATTCGCAATCAAACTATAGGACAATTTAAGAATATATTTCGCAACTTTCTTAAGCAATGCATAGGTTTTCAATAAGCTCTTATTTATGAGACTACTGGTGATAAGGCTTGAATCACAAAAACGAACCCTTTTCCATCTCAACTCTAATGTGAAATTCTTAATAATCACTTCCTTTCAACTCCTCCCAAAATGATAAGATGGATTTAGAAGAGAAATTGAAGCCAAACCATACTCTCTCTCTCCTTTCTAACAAACTTCATCTTGTAATTACAATCTTCTCATCAATCCAAGGAGGAAAAGAATAGTAATAGCTCACAAACCCCAAAACATGACAATAAAAACTCCTTAAGGTAGTGTGATGATGATTGAATATGAGCCAGTAACTGGCATCGAGATCATGGATGATCTGAAGACAATAACATAGATTGTGATGAAGTTGTTGAGGCATGGTAGGGATTTGTTTTGCTCAATCCAAGAAGAGGATAGTGCTTAATTCTCCTCTTCCTTGATCAAACATGATTTGAAAGAAGAAAAGAGAGAATCATCTCCACCTTCACTTCAAACAAGAGACAAAGTTCTTAGTGTTGGGTTAAGAAAGTTCAGGAATGGTTTAGAGCTTTATTTTTATAATAATAAATAATTAACTTATTACAATTGTTAATAATTTTTCTTCATTTTAAAAATTAACATTAAATCTAAATGAACTTTAATTACAATGAGAAAAATACTTATAGACTCGTCTCGATAAGTTTTATCTAATGGTATACTCAAATCTAACATACTTGATAAAAGGCACATTTTATAAGACAATATCTAAAAATATTATTTTAATCCCTTTATCAAAATCAAAATCTATTTTCCATCAATCAATTCACTTAGAACATATTAAAATAAAAATTAAAAAATTAGGTGGTTACATCTTGCCCACCTTGAGAAAAAAAATTTCTCAAAATTTGAAATAAAACCCAAATTGTTATTAATTGTTTCTATCACAACGTAAAATTCATTTTCTCGCTACCTTTGCATATTCTATTTCACTAAATGTCTCAACATTCACTAAGCAATGGAAACTAACAAAGATTTTATCCATTTGTATTTATCTCAAATCATCTAATTTAAATCATTCAAACACCTTTATATATATATATATATATATATATATATATATATATATATATATATATATATATATATATATATATATATATAGATATATATATATATATATATATATATATATATATATATATATATATATATATATATATAAGAAACATACAAATTGATCATTTAAATTATGTACTAACGAAAATGGCACAATTATTATATAACTTCTTAAGCATGTCACTTTTGAAATTTAAAACAAACTAATGCAATATATCTTAATTCTCTCTTTCACTCAATCAAATATTTCCTTTGAAAGGCCTTTCTTTTTAAAGTTACATGCCCTCTTCCAAGTCACAACATTCTCTAAAAATCAATCAATTCAATTATCAAATTAAATTAAAACACATCTTTTACTCTTCTCAAATATAAACATTATTTCTAAAAGAAGTATATCAATGTTAAATATTTTTTTCATCTTATGATTCTGTTACACTATATCATCAAACCCACAAATGTTTCTAAATGATCAATCTGCATATATTATTGATCGATTGAAATTGCAAGGTTAATAACCTTATCAATTACCACTCTTTACAATTAAAACCATTATAAATCTACTAAAACTCTTATTACCACCTCTTAACTCTCCAAACTTGGATGAAAACTTAAAATTCAATGCATAATGATGCCTTCTTCTAATAACTAAGAGACAGAATCATAATTCTATTTACAAAAGTAGACATTCTTTTGTCAACAAAATCTAAATTATCGTGCTAACTTACTTCTATAATTTCTTTTTCTTCCCAAATTCCACCTTAACTAACCATGCAATAGATATTTTCTTTTATCCACTTTCTAGTCTCTTTCTATTCTTTCTAAAATTTACTTTTTTAGAGCACATTATTTGAATTGGTTCATATCTCATTATTATGCTTTAACACTAAAAAACATTTACCAAACTTTTTTTTATCCAATATAACATTTAATTTACTTTTTCTAAAAGATAAACAGAAGTAAACTCATCATTTGAAATCCATTATACTTACTATCTTTACTAATTTAAACTCAATTTCACCTAAAAAATTCTCAACTTTAATATTTTCATTATTCATAATCATATAATCTAATATTCTTTACTTAGCTAATATACATAAAATTTCTTCTTATTTTTTGAAACACAACATTTTACTCATCTTTAACAATCAACTTTTTACTCATTTTGACATATCCATATATTGTAACACAACATATGAATCTTGTTTACTATTAGATTAAAGACTTAACTTATCAACTAGACTTCAACCTTTTACTTTTCACACATTTTATCTAAGAAATTCTCCATATAAGAAAATCTAGAGAATTCTCTTTAAGACCTAAATTCTATTACAATTTATTGTCATCTAAGACTATCTACAACTTGTCACAATTATTTTCAATTGTGAAAGTAGCATAAATCAATAACAATCTAACTTCTCCCTTTACAAAAAAAAATTAATTATACTTAATCATTTTTTATTACTATAAATGTTAAGAATTTGACATCCAAATACTCATTCTTCCTTTATTCATTATCTCATAAAAATATCCTTACTATCAATTTCCTCTTATAGAACTATATTTTCTAAAGCCAATTATAACAATCATCTACATTCTTATTTCACTTTTTTGATTACATTCTCATAAAATCATAATAAAACCCTTTATAATTATTTATTCTTCTTTTCTCGTTTTATAAATCATAAGAACTTATAAGAGGATCACTAAAATTTATCACTTTTTGCTACCAATATCAACCTTGCTTTCTTAACATCAAACACTAGAAAGTCTAATGACATCAAAAGAAGGATCTACTTTTCTCTTGTTGTTATTTCTATAATGCCAATTTGATATTACAATTACCATGAATAGAAAACATCTTAAACAAAAATTTTATTTACTCACATTCCTAACATCTAATTTCTTTCATTTCAATCCAAAACAGGTGATCATCAATTATTTAAATTATAAACATAAACTTGCCTATCAAAACAACATTATCTAGGAAATTATCTTTTTAAAATATGATTTCTACCTTTTTCTCATAAGAATATACTTTAAGAACAAATTGTTTTTCATTTCTTATTATCAAAATAGAATAGTCACTTATCTACTCTCATCTTATCATTTTGACTTAACATCAAAATATGTTTCTAATCTTTATTTTCTTTTTTATCCTTTTTTTCTCATATTGGACTGATCAACCAAACACTTTCCAACTATATTGCTCCATAAAAACCTTGTTAAAGTATTTAGAAATCCACTATAGTATTGAGAATCATTTACTCAGTCTTAATTTCACAATTAGCATTCTACAAATCCTAGAAAGCATATTTATGTATTCTTCTCATCATATCAATATAAACATCATTTTTTTATCAAATTCTAAGTAGATGATCATAGAAATTAAGAATACATTTATTCTTATTGTCAACATACTATTTCCCTTGTTTAAACATGATGGATCTCAAAAGTACTTCATCGATCTATCATAAACCATTTAAAAGATAATTATGATCACAACAATTCATCACTTTCAATTACTAAAAGCTATATTACTTATTGATTCTTATTATTATATTGTGTCATAGATAATCACTTTTCACAAATCGTAATTCAATCTCAATAAATTTATGCCTCATAGTTTTCCTGACATTCAAAATTGGCTATTAATTCCTTCTTTACATAATCACAAGAACATTCATCATAATTAAAAGTATAACATACAAAAGTTGTTATTATATGAACACTTGTAATAAGATAACATCTTAATGTTTCAATTCAATAATTACTTTTACCAATAAATTGCCAAATATACAACTTTTATGAGAATTAAAAAATACTAGCACATATAGAAGCATAACTAAAAGATATTTAAAGTATCACATACATATACTTATATCTACTACATTTGAGACACTTTAAGGGGAAATAACAACATCTTCAAAGGGCTATTCTAATTTACATTGGCATCAATTGGAATGACAATAAATAGATCATCTTGATCTAAGCTCAAAGATGATGAAGGAATAATAAATCCTTCACTAGCCTAAGAGTAAACTCTAGTTAAATTGGCATATTCTCTACAAACATAACATGTCTTATGCACTCCTTTACCAATCCAACATTTATCTTGATGCCATCTAACACAGTCAATAAAGTGTGGCACTTTCTTCTTAATTGTCACAATTGGTGCATCACCACCACTAGCTTCTTCTCACACTTTGCTAGATGTGCAAGAACAAAACTTCCATTTTCCTTTACCCCATTGAACTTCTTAAAATATTTACTACTCTCACCTTTTAACATATTAGCTTGTTGACTCAACTCTGATTTTGTAAAAAATTCTATCTACTTCTCATTCTATGTTTGATTCCTACTTACACAATTTTCACATACTTACAAATTTTAAATTAATGCTACATACAATGATACATATGAATGCAATGTGTGTATTATATTAATGTCCTCACAAATCAAACCCTAAAATCTCAAGTCTAAGCTTAATATCTAAGGTAATACTTCTAAATAATTCTTGTTCCCTAAAATTTAAACTACACTCTCAAGAATGTAAACCACTATAATACCATTTTATCACACCCTACTTGACATCTCATTCTAATATTAGTTTTAATAGCTTCAGGAATAGAAATATTAGAGTTTAAACATAGTTAGAAGATGATATGATCTAATAAAGGAATGATTGCAATAACTACTCCAATTCATGTTCAAATCATCTATTTTTAAAATTTTTCTTAAGAAATTACTATTCCTTAGAAATCAAATAAATAAAATGTTCCTTCAAATTTTTTGTATTTTTGTATACATATTAACAATCAACAATAATAATCATAATAGATATATAACATTTAAAATATTAAAAAACCAAAAATATAGTCTCAACATATATCAAGTCTATATTTCACCCAAAAAAACAAAATAATCCATCTACTAAAGATATCATAATCACCAAATACTATTTTGATATAATAAAATTTACAATATTTCCATTCGTTCATGGAGTATTGGTTGGAATCTATAGATCTAACTATGCATATCAAAACATATATATATAAATATTAATTTCAATAAACCACTATAGATACAACCATTCATATTTTCTTTTAAATAAATAAACAGTATCACCAAAAGAAATATCAAAAGACTCCCCACAAGCCTAGTATCAAACTTATCTCATCTTATGCGTAGTTAAGGTTCTCCATCTCTTTGTGCTTTTGGTTCTTACCTCTATGTAAGTATATAATGAAGTTGAAATCCTATTTACTAAATTATTATCTAAATTATAATATGAAATGAAATACAATAATAAGATTTAAAAAGAATAATAAATAATAATAAAGCTATGGTATCTTATATAAAACCAAATAATATAAACAAGTAAGAGCATGTGGTCATCATTTATAAATATAAAACAAATAAAAAAAATCATGAAATCAATGCATAAAAAGTTGAAACATAAAAGATCATATGATTAATGTATAGACAATATTTAAAATAATCAATACATGAAAAGATGTATGGATGCAGCTCCTTACCATGTTTATGTATGAACATCTCTTTATCCATTCTAATTTTATTTATTTATCAAAAATCCGAATCTATTTATTTAATTTTAGACTAACTTTTGTTTCTCATATTTTTTTAGTTTTTACATCCCAATATTATTTCTCATTTACTTCATAGTACCTTTAGTCATTATCTGGTCCTATGTAGTTCCTAAATGATTATTATTTTAGTGTCATGAGATCTTATCTCATCTCTATCATATATATATCAAGCACATAACATATAGATCTCATATCATATTATTTAGCATCACATTATGGCATATACAACCCAAATTATAGGCATATCAAATCATATAGTAAATTTCATCTCATATCATGTTAGCATCGTAGTAGACCTTATCTCTAGACTATTAGATCACACAAGCAGCTTCTCATGCATCATGTTCACGTATAATACACTACATGCATATCTCATATCATATCATATAAGGTCTCATCATATTTTTCTTAGAATTTAAAAATATAGTTTTTTTATTGAAAAGCCATGACCTAGGATTTGTGTCATCATTTAATTAATTATCTACATTTAACCCCTAATTAAATTGATGGTTTAGTGTATGGTTAATTAGGGTCATGACATAAGAAGGCCTCAAGGATAATCTCAAGGACTTTTTTTGACAATTCAAGAATCATGAACATTAACCTTGAAATAAATATGAAAGTTTCAAATGATTATATTTCAAGAGATATGGAATGCATGTTAGTGTTTGATTAGCATACTTCTTTATCTTAAAGTTTGGAGTTCCCATAAAAAAATAGATCCTTAATACTTTTGGTAGCTAAAAGGCATTATATTTTTATTTTATTTTATTACTTATTTTAATGTCAATGTAGTAGGGTTTAGTAGATATAAAATGCCTACAATAATTTTAACATAAGGAGTTTTTTTTTGTGTTTTTGTTTTTTTTTTATGATATATTTTGAAAATTTTCCCTATGGAAGATTAATATTTATCCTTTTTATATCCACCTAGTCAATTTTTTCATTATTATATATAATTTAAGCATTTCTTTTTCATATTTCATGAACTATTGAAAACAATAAAAGTTCCTTATGTATCCATTTAACTCTAAGCAAAGTGGAGTTGTACACATAAGGGATAGCTCATTTAGGGTTACAGTATTTTTCTTGATTATACATTGTAAAAACTAGAAGATCTAAGATTAATAGAGTCAAGTACCTTTGTAACATATTGTAGAAAATTATTCCGACTGAACTAAATTCATCACACTTGAAGAACAATACATCCAATCTTTAGAAAAATAAATGGTTCAATTAGTAATGCAAGACATGGTAATAAATATAATGAACAACAAATTGTTACAACTTCATTGAACTAGAAGATCATGGTTAAGGATTTACTTGTGAGTTCACATTAACCCAAATGGATTCCATTTAACCACACAAAAGATGAAGATAAAGATGTTTCCAACAATGTTAGTCATTTATCCTCACAACTTGAAGGTCGAAGCCAAGGTAGACTTGCTAGACTATGATGGAGATGCCTAGATTGAGCAAATTGTGATGTGTTTTTCCTATATGATAATACATCGAGTGAGAAGCTCTTTTACTAAGTAGAAGTAAGCTAGTCATGCATTATAATTGTGGAAAACCTAGCTTTGAAGTCACATGAGCAAAGAGGTATCATGGGCAAATTTAAATGGATGATACACTAAGATGATGGGATACCTATATTACAACCTATAGCAATGCTAAGAATATTATATTTAAGACTACACCATCGAGTTTAGACTATAAGTTGTTACACTTGAAGAACTATTAATAATGTATCAAAGATTATTAAGTGTATCATTGGATTACATTATTTGATGGCCACTAAACTGAATCTATTCCATTTAGCTACCTTTTATTAACTAATTTTAGTCAAGCTAGCTCATATGGCATGATGATTGAGAAGAAAAATGGAAAAATGGAAAATTGGAAAATTGGAAAATGTTTTCAATAACACTTTCAAACTCTCAAGGAAAAAAATTAGAAGTGGAGTAATAAGATGAAGGTTATCAGTTAGAAACAATCACTACATCAATATGTAGGGAAATAATTGATATTTAATACCTAAATGGAATGTACAAGAGGTTACTATCATGATTTTTAGATTCAAAGACATATTGATGAGAAGTTCTAGAAATTACAACAAGAATTGCATCTATGGATGAGAATTGGAGACAGTGGTAAGCAAAACATGAATACCATTATTGATTAGAATAAGAAGCTTGAAGCCATGTTGGAGTTGACCCTAGTTTGTCACTGATTATTCAATTGAGTAAAGTTAATTATTCTTGAAATGAAGCAATAAAAAGGCTCAAGAGTAATTATTTTCCTTTTAAGTGCAAGTAAAAATAATTTAATAAGCATCATTACTGATGAAAGTAGCTAAATGAATCTTTTTTTGGCAAGTCTACTCCAATTCTTAGAATAACAACCACTCTTCACCTTTACTTGCACAACTTATTAGAAGGGTACACAGGAAAAATAAACATATTAATGCTAGGTCAAATTCATTATCACAATGCATTAGATCAATAAGGTTATGCATATTTGTGCTCTAAATGTTCATCAAATAATACTCAAAGAACCTAATTTATGGGATAGAGATGTTGTTTATTGAATAGTAATAATAAGTCATTAATGTTGGGAGAAATACCTCATATTAAGGGTCAAGAATTATACACTATGAACTTTGAGGTTATGGGAAAGTTAAAAGACTAGTCAATGCTTATGAAGGATATTGCTAATGATAGTTAAACTAAAGAAGTCTAATGTTGAGCAGTGCAACTATTAGGAGAAGTAAAGAGACAATTAAAACGTGTAATCATAAGCTATAACCATTTTTGCAAGGAGAATTCAAGATCAATGAAGAAAAGATAAATGGCTAAGTGATTTTCAAGGCCCACAAATGCTACTAAAGCATAAAGTATCACTTTAGCTTGCCAATATTTATAAAGGTTTCGTTCAAGATTTTCGTCTAATTATTTTACCATAAGCTCACTAAAATTAAGAGATGTATGAATAAAAAGATGAATATAATAAAACATTTTCGTCATTTGAGTCAAAAATATGTAGTGCACCTTCATATGCTCTTCTAGCTTAAAACAACCAATCAAAGTCAAAGTAAAAGTCTCAAATTATGCATTTGGAGCTATAATACTACAACAATGAAGAATAATAGTCAATTATTCTTTGTTAGTACAAGGATCCCAATGAGTTTAATAGACTTATGATAAGGTGCTACTGCTTTAGTCCATGTAGCATTGGAGGTCATATTTTCTTGAAATATGAATATTGTTCACTCTAATCATCATCCTCTTTGATGACTACATGATCACTAAACAAAGGTAACTACATATTTATAGATTTGGATAGATTGTCTAAAATGGTAGACATCATGCTTTACAAATAAGAGATAATCACAAGTAGGTAGTTTGATTTTCCTTTGTATTAGTATGAATACATCATGAACTATTACCAATTTTTATATTAGGTTGAGACACTCATTTTCTAAAAAGCTTTCATGTACCTTATCTTTAGTGATGGATACGAGCCTATAGAGGAATAAAATCTTTCATCCTTAGATAGATAGCCAAAAAAAAGATCATTAATTAACTGATCATTTTTATATTAAAAAGATAGAATGTGCATCATCTAAAGTATTATGTCACATATATTATTATACTATATTTAATGAAATAATCATTTTATCAGTATATTAATATGAAAATTAAGGACACATTATACTAAAGTAGGGAATGACAATACAACTTCTTCCTTTTATAGCTATATATAAATATATATATATATATATATATATATATATATATATATATATATATATATATATATATATATATTTCAAACATAATAACTCACTAAACCTAAAGCAATACCTTTTATAAAAGTGTATAGTCATCTACCAAAAACATTGAAAACAACATATATAGATCCCTTCAAAATCTTGTGAATTCCCTTTGATATCATGATCTACCCTCTCTATGTTGAAAGCATATCTTATAAGATTAGCAAAATAAATACTAAGCATAAAGTAAAACAAAAAATATGAATAATAAATAATATTTAAATATGAATTATACTAGACAAGAAATGTGTAATAAAGATAATTAAAATATCATCATCATATTTGTGACATAGAGTATCCATATCTATACAATACATCACTATCCTTATGTAAATAAGACAAAATAATCTCTCCATACACACATACATATATACCCCTACATATAAAACCAAATGTGTACATTTTTAATAATTTCCTATTTACTCAAGTAATTTCTCATTTATTTTTTTTTCTTAGTCTTTTTTGTGTTTTATTCATTCATTCTTTTCATTATTAATGGATCTTATTTCCCCTAGATAATAATAACTTATTATTCTTTTCTATTATTACTTTTTTATTTTTTATTTTTTCATTAAATAAGTTATCATATAGACTTTTTCTCATTGGTATAACATGTTATGTCATACTTACACATAGAGACCTAATACAATGTGCTAGCAATTATAGTGTCAACATATCCACCCTGCATTTAGCATAAATGATGTCCAAATATCATCATCTTATCATCTCTATACATGATATAGATATAGCATTCAAACTTAGCTAACTTATTTCCATGCACAATTATGCTTCTTTTAGGTGAGTGATTGTGTTGTTTAAGCTTACTTTACTAATTAGTGCATCTACCACCATGTTATAGTTTCCAAGATGATAAATGATCTCTAAAACATAATCATTTATCATTTCCAACTATTTTCTATCTAAGATTGTGTTTTTTCTAAGTGAAAATACATTTAAGGCTCTAGTAATCAAAATACACCTTCCAACTATTTTCTATCTAAGATTGTGTTTTTTCTAAGTGAAAATACATTTAAGGCTCTAGTGATCAAAATACACCTAAGTACTTATCCCAAATAAGAAACTTGATATTTTTAGAGTAAAACTTAATGTAATAAACTCCAAATCATCAATAAGGTAATTCTTCTTAAGAGGTTATAGTTTTTTATATGTATGTGATATAACTTTATTAATAAAAAGTGTTGCATTAGTAAATATTTAAACCTTTTCATCACTTTAAAGTAATGCCAAAACTTTGTTGTTGTTAGTGTCACCGCAAATATTGGAAATATCCACATAATCTTTATTCCATTTGGATAGAACTACCGTTTGTGTTATCCTTATCAAGGAAATAATATTTTGCTAAAATTCTTTGATAAAGTTTTATTGTTATCCTATTAATTTTAAAAGAATTTTTGATTTCAATAACATTTGCAAATTTGGACTAATCCATCATTGCTACTATCATTTGTATATCTACAAAAAATCCTACTACATTAATAACATTCCAAGGAATGAGACACTCAATAGCTAAAAATTGCTTGAAAACACAGCATATAGCTTATTATCCTTCATCCTTTATAGTATCATAGTTAAGTGCATTGCTTTCTCCTCAATGCCAATAGAATAGATCAAAAATTTATTAATAAACACAATGATAAAATTGTTTAGCCACAACCCAAAGACTTAATTCATCAAGTCCATAAAGGCAGCTAGTGCATTATTCGACCCAAATTGTAGTACCAAAAATACATACCTAGTCTTGATGGTTGTCTTTGGTATATCTTTCTTCGTAAGTTTTAGTTGGTATAACCAAATCACAAATAAACATTTGAAAAAACTTTTTCTACTTGTACTTGATAAAAAAAAAGAAATTTATCAAAGGAAAATAATATTTTTTTCTTTATAGTAATCTGATTTAGCTATCTATAGTCTATAAATAACATCTTAAATTTGTTAACACATATAGAACCTTAGTTGACCAATGTACATTTTTGTTCTTCTTTATTTGTTAATTAAGTGCTTTTAATTTAATTATTTTAATTAGCTTTGATTGCTTGTTATGCATAGGATTGAATCATAAAATGGTTTTGTTTGCTCATAACCTTACCCAAATTGTGGCATAACAACATGAATTTCTGTAAAATTCCTTAAAATAAAGAACCAAGGTGTCGATTAAGAATAAGGGTTTTAAAAATTGAATTTTTTTATTGAATGCATGCCAGTTTAAGTAGAGAGATTGTTGAGTCCTAACCTTAACAAACTTAGCAAGGAGATGCCAAAATTATAGGAGTTGGTTAGCTTGTTCTACATAAGGATATCTTAAGTTGTTTTTCTAGAGTTTAGAAACC